>JAPDNY010000009.1:14931238-15538738 GCA_029375565.1 Gekko gecko
TCTTGTTCCTGATTGGCTGACCAGATTTCAAACCAGTTACACCCCATGCCTTATTTAAAGATAATGAGGCCGAGGGGAAACTGAATCACAGCCTGATCTATGTTGAATGTCTCTCATAATTTCAAAACAAGGAATCCAAATCTGTGATCATCTGATTTAGATACGCTCCAGATTTTTTGTCATTTGTCCTTGTTAGTTGCTCCTTGTCTGAAACCATCCCTTTGAGAAAACTGGACAAATAATATCTTACAATAATGATTAGCATTTCTATGTAAGGATAGTTGCAGATAAACTACTCACCGCTTGAAAATGAAGTGACGAAGTAAATGTGGCATTGTTCACATGCTCACACAGAAACAAAAATATATTTCACTGGACATTCCCAAGTTTGAAGATGTGCCTAAATATTTTCTTGGGATCCCAGCCCTTGAGTGATGAATGTGTGCTTATTATTGAGATGGCTTTGATTACCCTGTGGGATGATCTACTACACCAAAAGAATGACAGAGAGAATCCATCCTTGTTAGTTCTTCTGGATGGGCCAATGATCTTTGATAACATTGGACATAGTAGACCAAGGTTCAAGTCCACTGGCACCTTTAAGATCAACAAACTGCTTCAGAGTTCAAACCAATATGGCTGCCCACCTTAATTGGACATAGTGCCCTCCTGAATCCTCCATTCACATTGGAAAATTTGAGGATTTCATCCCACCACCATTTTATCCAGTGTTCAAGACTGAGGCACCTTGCCACTCTGGATGTCATGGTTAATATGACTCATCTCATTTTGTACACCTTACGCCCCCTTCTTATTTACCCCATATGTCCTGCTTCACCCTTTTACCATCGATTTTAAAAGACCATTCATTACAATCACAATAGGTTACTTCTAATTAGGCATAGGATAGACAGACACTGAATTTGCTGAACTCAAACCAAAATGCAAAATATTTATTAATGAATTATGTATAACATGTATAAAATTAATGTAGTGATTTTACTGGGTATTTGAAATATATGTAAACTTACTCGGTAATTTCTGTAATGGTACTCTAGCTGAGACACTCAATTACAATGTACTGTAATTAAGGGAGGTGGTAATCCCTGTTCTCTTTCACTCCCCTAATTAAATTTAAACAGCCAATTTTCCCTTAGTTTAGCCTTCCCCCCTCACAATTAGTACTTACAGAGAACCAGTTCACTTTGCTCTGAGGTCTTCCTGGTCTGGCTCTTCCCTGGCATTTCTGTGTAACTAAAATAACTGCCTCTTAAGGTTACTAACTAGAGGGCCCTTTAATAGAGGTTTAATGAGTGGGAACAGGCAGCTGAAGTTTTCCATGGCATGAAGTTAAATAACATCACTTGATAGTTGCCTGCATATCAAACTGATATTAAAGGGACAACTAGAGGGACCAGTTAAAAAGTTGTCAACACTGCTGTCATTGCTTCTGAATCCTGTCAATTCTTCTTGCTGGACTGAGCCGCGTTTCAAGGGCATTGACACTTGGACAACAAGCCTTTGCTAATGGAAGTCTCCTTGGCTTCATCAGCTTGCCTCTTGCAGGTTCCTCTTTCTCCAACATTAGTTTTCTCATTGATCAAACATTTGGTGATCTTTTGCCTAGAACATCAGCTTCTTTGCCTTTGTCTTCTTCATCACCTGTGTCTTCCACCAGGCAATGTCTGACTATATATACTCTCTGGTCGAGACCCCTTCTATCATTTTGACATATAGCAATAGGGATGGGCACAAACCTATTGTACCTGATTAATTTTGGCTGGTTTGTGGTTCATGAACTGAATTTCACAAACTGCACCCTGGCCACGAACCTCCATGAACTTTCAAGGCTGTTCATGGAGATTCATGAGGAGCTTCTCCTCCCTGTGAAAGCTGCCAAAACATTCTTGGGGTGCCCTTCTTTTTAAGGGAAGGTGACATGTTGTAGGTTGATTTTGTCAGGTCTTGGAAGTTAAGCAGGGTTGGTGCTCGGATAGGAGACCACCAAGGAAGGCTCTGCAGAGGAAGGCTAATGGCCAATCACCACTGCTCCTCACTTGCTGGGCTCAGCATCAGTCAGTTATGAATTGACAACATGTACATATGCACATGGCCCTCTTTTGCATTTTATCGATTATTTATGAATAGGTGAAGATAGAACGATACTAACTGACCAATCTGTTTCTATGGACTATATTGTAAACCCCACATAGTTAGTTTCCCCTTGGTCTGATCTGATTGGCAGGCTGTTAATAGAGGCCTACAGTACACTCTAGACTAATAATACCTTTGTTGTTTTATTTCAGGTTCTTTAAAAACAAAATTAATATCCTTACCCTTTCAATATAAAACAATTATTTACACAGTTCAGATACATTTGGTAAACTTTGCTTCCTCTGAAAGAGCATTTTCACAGCTGGAGGTGTAAATCAACATTCCTGGATTAAAGCATCATGTGGAAATAATAGAGTCTTTTATAAATTCTGGTTGAAGCTAGGGCTGCTAGCTCTGGGTTGGGGGACAGAGCCTGAGGTCAGAGTTGGGGGGGATACCCACAGCTTTTTTCTGGAAAAAGAGGTGCCAGAACTCTCAAGAGGGAAATAAAGTTTTCAATTTGTATGTCCTGACTCGGGACTGCCCTGCGGCAGTCCCGCGATGATGCCACTGGCTGCGGCGGATCCTGGGCGGGGGGAGGCAGCTCGGCTCGAGGCCGCATGGCCTCCTGTCCCCGGGGAAGCTCTGGGGCCGCTCCGCATCACAGTGGGTCCCAGGCAAGGGGGGCGGCTCTGCCTGAAGCCGCACGACCTCCCGGCCCCGGGGAAGCTCTGGGGCCGCTCCGCAACCCGGCCCCGGCCGTGTGGGAGTGGCGGTCAGGTGGGACAAGCAGAGCCGGCGGGCACACTCCGGGGGGGGCACGGGCGGCTCCGCTGAGGGGAGGGCCACCCTGCCCGAGGAGGGCCGAAATGAGGAGAGGCGGCTCGAGATGCCAAGGGAGGTCCCAGCCCATCCAGCGCCCAGTGATGGCCCACCCGCACTGGCCCCACCGCCCAGTACTCGGAGTTGGGAACAAGTCAGGGTGGTGGAGCCTTGGGGGAGAGTGTCTGGGGAGGTGGGGGAGGGCTGGAGGCTTCCGCGGTCTGGGGAAACACCGAGAGCGGGGCAGCCAGGAGCTGCGCCACAGGGACAGGCTCGCCAGAGACCCAGCAGTCTCCGCAGCCCCTCCCAAAGGTCTACCCCCGCCGACAGCTCCCTACCACAGGTCCTGCAAAGCTCAATCACATCAGAGGAGGAAGCGAAGCGGCCACTGCGTCTCAGCCCTGAAGAATGGGAGGGGCGGAGCTGGCAGGCAGCCTTAAAAGGGAGAACGATCTGGACCAATGGAGGTTCAAAGACGAGGTGACGAACAGGGGCAGAGGCCAACGGAATGATGGTTAAGGGGGGAGGGAGGAGTCAGGTGCTGGTGGAAGGGAATAAAAGAGATGTGGAAGCCAGAGCCGGGGAGGAGAAACACAGGAGTGTGAAAGGAACCTGCCAACTCAGAGAGATAGAGGGGTTCTGCTTTGTGCACACCTGAGGACGGTAGGCCGGGAGTGGTGACGTAACCACAGGCCGCCTCCTACATCTGAGGCTCACGGCGCGACCCCTCAGCATTCCCTTCGGCTAGACCGGCCCCAGGTGGTCTCGGCGCTATCGCAGGCTGGACCAGGGGCGTGACACTGTATACTGTAAACTCAAGAACTTTTAAACATTTTAAAAAGAATTTTGTTGAAGAGGTTCCAGAACTCCGTTCTGGTGCATTCTGCAAAAAAGAAAGCCCTAATAATACCATACAGTCCTTCAAAGCAGCCATTTTATCCAGGGGGAAATAATCTCTGTACCTAGACATTAATTGTAATTCCAAGAGATCTCCAGTCACCATCTAGAAGTTGGCAATCCTAGTTGGGACCAGAACCTTTCTTGGAGGAAGATAACTTGCCATAGTTGTGCAAAATGTGGTGGTCAGATTATTGTCTCCAGTAAGGATTGACCTTTGGGTAATTGTCTACCAGTGAGGACAATGTTCATGGGTTTCCCATTGCAGAGCTTCACTTAACTCCCACACTAATCTGGGAAAACCAGGTTTGATTCCCTTCTCCTCCACTTGCAGCTGCTGGATAACCTTGGGCAAGTCATAGTTCTGTCAGAGCCAATCTTGAAAGGGCAGTTGCTGTCGAGAGCTCTCTCAGCCCCACCGACCTCACAGGGTGTCTGTGGGGAGGGGAAGGGGGTTGTAAGCCACTGTGAGACTCCGAGTGAAGGGCAGGGTATAAACCCAATCTCTTCTTCTTCTTCTATCCTTGAGAACCCCCTACTCCCACAGCAGCATCTCAGTGATCTTTGGGAGCTGCATGGGAGGGGGAAATTGCCAAAAATTGCCACAGCTTGTTCTTCTGAGAGGAGTGACATACACTGGTGGAAAATGGCCTTTGAGGTGAAGAAGTTGAAGCACAGCTAAGAAGTCTCAATAACTTACTCAAGATGGTTTAGTTGGCATTTCTGTATTTTTTTAAAAAGTAGACAATCCATTCTGACTCTCAATCTTGATTTATAAAGCATGGAGAAACACATCCCAAGGCTATATTGATAGCTAAGAGTTTTAAATGGCTTTCTCTGGTAGGACTTGGGTGCTAACCACAATGGATGTCTTTGAGACCACACAGTGCCATTGTGTTGTGGAAAGTGACATTGTTATAAATCCTCATGGTAGGAGAACCATGGTCTGAACAGAGTTACTTAAGGGGTTCCAGCTGCGACCCTATTGCCATGTAATCATCCGTAAAGTTCTATCATTTCACCCATGCTACAGTGTTGGATCATTGTAGATTGATTCACAGTGGGAATTGATTCTCTTCCTCAAAAAGAAAACAATTCTGTTTTCTTCCACTGAAAGCTGGCATTTTCTGTAGGTTGCCAATGTCATGACTTTAAATCTTTCAGTGTCAACTTTGTCTTCTCCATAATTAAATGTATCTTATCATTTTCCCTACACAAAAGCAGCCTTCTTAATTCATTTCTATTGGGCAAACAAAGGAATGAAAGTCAATGGAATAGCGGCAGCTTGTGTAGTTGGGCACAATGTGATTCTTGATCCCATCACTGAGGGATGCCACTAAAGGTTACCAGAGGGTGTCAGAAGTGAGTGACATAATAACCAGTGAATGGATATCAGAACCTGACAGTGGTGAATGATTTCATCATCTGGACCCATGTAAAAGTAGATCTGATAATATCTCCTGACTAGGGGATTGGCATTCAGCTAAATCTGAGCTGAAACAGATCAAAAAATATCTTACTGGTAGTCTTTCAGCTGGATAGAGATTTGGCCATTTTAGCTATCTGAAATGGCCGGGCCCTGAAAATCCCAAAAATATTTGATATTTTTCAGGACCACCAGATGGCCAAAGTTAGATGGTTTGGAGAACATCTTTAAAAGGATAGGGGTACATTATTTGGGGACCTATAGAATTGGACCCCCCAGTCCAATCTTTTTGAAGCTTGGGGAGAGGATTTAGAAGAGGCACCAACAGCTATGCTGAAAATTTGGTGCCTCTACCTCAGAAAACAGCTCCCACAGAGCTCCAAATAACCCAAGAGTGATTCTCCATTATACCCTATGGGGACGGTTGACTATAATGGTTCCCATAGGGTATAATGGATCCAGAAAAAAAGGGGAATCTCAAATATTTTCCAAATCCAAATACCTTACCACTAGTGGGATTTGGGAATATCGGGAAATACCAATATTTTTTGGGTTCAATATACCCGAACCCGATAAATACAATTGTTTTGTTGTTGTTGTTGTTGTTTTGCACATCCCTACTCCTGACCTCTTGAAAGGAAGCTTGCCTTCCTGGTCAGAGCAATTACAAATCTCTGATGTCACTATTCCTTGTGCTGGTTAAAAACTGTGACAGATAGGAGGCTGTCCTGCTGGATACACTGTAGTTTCCTGTAAAAAGTCATTAGGGAGTTTCTAAATAAGACAGTGACGAGAATAAGCACAAACACAAAGACATACAAATTAAGGAATTATTGCAAAGAAAGTTCTGAATAGAAAGTGATAAACAATAACATTAAAGCATTGCTAAGTCAGTCATACAAAATTCAACACTAATCATATAGCCACAATTTCAATTTAAAATGAGAAAAAAACTTTAAAGCACTTGACATTTCCAGTTAATTAGTTACAATATTTGCCCCCAAAAGAATTCATCTTTAAAGTAGGTCAAACAACATCAGGACCTTCATTATCATAGAATCAGAAGGCTGACCATTTTTTCCAGTCAATTTATCATGCGGCTGGTAATTTTTCATGCATCATAAATGAAAAGTTGCCTTCTCCAACCCTCACTCTCTTGTACCAGGATTCAACACAAAAAGCCTGTTTTCTATTCCCCAGAAATTTTCTTTGAAAATATATATATTAATTTTACAAAACTTATACCCTGCTAGTCTGCTGACAAAAAGGTCACCAAGGCAGCTAGCATATTAAACCATCTATCTCTCCTATATTATAAAGCTGGTTTGGGGTGGTAAGATTCCATGCATGCCAGAATCAGTTGGCTGCCTGAACTGCTACTCAGAAACAGGCCCCTGGTCACTGGCTGGGTTGCCTACGTCCCACCCTCAGAAGCACCAGGCACCAAAACTCAACTCACAACACAACTTCACCTCAGGAAAACAGGACAGACACTCCATTAACTCTGGCACTGACACTGGGGGTGGGGAGAGCTGTGGCAAGGGAAAGGATGAGGCTGGCTGGCCTGGCCTGCAAGCCTCTGGAAGGGATGAGCCTGGTGAGTCTGCTGCTGTCACTGGGGGTGGGGACAGCTGCAGCAAGGGGAGGGATGAAGCTGGGTGACCTCACCTGCTGGGGCCTTGAGCAGTGTGGGAGGGAGACAGATGATGAGCCCGGAGAGTCTGGTGTGGCCAAGGCCGCTGGGGCTGTGGATAGCTGTGACACCAGAAAGGATGAGGCTTGGCGGCCTGGCCCACCGGGGCCTTGCATGAGGAGGTGGGGAGGAGAAATGACAAGGCCAGTGAGCCCAGTGCAGCCGGAGAGCCACAGCGAGTGAAAGGGCAAGGCCAGCCGTCCTGGTCTGACGAGGCCTCAAATGGAGAGGGGCCAGGCTGATCTCAGAGTAATGAATTATAATATTAAATCTAGTACAAATGGCATCCTTATTCGATAGATTCTATAGGAGGAGATATCATGAGAGGTCCCAACAGTGGTCAGAATCAAAAGGTACATTATAGTTGGAGCCAAGTGTGATAGCTGACATCAGAAGGAAGAAGACCATGGTCTTCCATTAATTGCAAGACAGGAGCCCAGGTAAGAACACATTTGGAATACACTTTGTGAGAGCCAGTTTGGGATCGATGTAAAGAGTCAGTGATTTTGGACATTACAAATTGGTCCACATACTTTGTCCCACCAGGCATGCAATCACAGAGGAGATGAGGCCTTCCAAACCGGGGTGATGGTTAGACAAGCAGCTGCCAGAAGTATTGAGGTAAGTTCCCTTCGAGCAACGTCTTCAATCTCAGGGTCCAAAGAATTGAGAAGCAGAAGCTCAGTTTAGCCTGAAGCATTTGTGATGTGATTGTGTTGATTTGGATCAGAACCACTTGCCAAAAGAACTGAATTACTGGGCACCACCCACCAACAATGCATGTAATCTCCAATAGATCCACAGTTCTTCCAAGATAGTGGCGTCAGTAGGTATTTATTATTATTGTTATTGTTATTATTGTTATGATGATTGTTATTGTTATTGTTATTATTATTATTATTATTATTATTATTATTATTTACATTTTTACCCCACCCTCCCCACAAATGGGATTTCATTTGGAATAAGCATTTCAGAGTAAAATACCAGCAAGATGTGAGTTTAAAAGCTTGCAAACAGATGTTAAAAACTTTAGAGGACTGTGCAGGAGGTTTCCAAATAGTCAGCCAATCATCTTTTGTGAGGTTCATCTGAAGATCAGATTGCCAGGCTTGCTGATATTTTAATTCAGAGGCACTATCAATAAGGTAAGTACCATCACTTAAAAAAAAACCCCACACCTCACTGAGATAATGCAATAATTATCTGAAGAATCCAACTGTGCTATTGTTGCCCCAGTCCCCCCTCCTGGCCTTCCTCTAGCTTCTTGTTGAGCCCATCCTGCACCCTGGGCACCACGCCTCCCGTGGCCGTGGCAGACCTGGTGCAGTGGGTCAGTTGATCCTGGGAGCTGGGGCTTGTCAAAGGAGGGCGGGAGGTGATGGGGCCTCAGAAAGGCAGGGGACGGGGTTAACAGCACCCCGTAGGTCCCCCTGCCTGTATTCATCGGATCCCTTTCCACTCAGTGTCCCCACAGACTCTCCTTCTCTCTGGCTTCTTGGGTTTCTCCAAGCACGTTCCTTCCTCCCTGGCCCCTTCACTTTCCCTCACCTTTACCCCCATCCCCGCCCCCAGCACCACCCTCCGTCCCCACCTCTCCTCCCATCCACCTAGCCCTGCCCCCTGTGATAAGCTTGGATGCTGACCCAATGCCCAGGGTGGGGCCGACGCTGGGCTGGCGGCAGTTCTGTCAGCCTGGGGCCGTGCCACTGGTGCCACTATACAGGTCGCCCATGTACCCACTGTCAGCTCCTCCTTGGCGGCCCTTGGGACGCCGGCTTCCCATGTGGCTCTTCGGGGCTCTGTGCACTGTGGACAGGCCTGGCCAGGATGTTGCGTCCCACTGGGGGTGGCTGGCGCTGCACTGCTCCCTTGTCATGGTCCCATCCTCTACTCCATTGCAGCCACTGTCTATCTGGGTGAGTTTGCTGTCTGGGGGGTCCCCGGGGGGTGGGGGCTACGTCCCAGGGCCTCGGAACCGGTACTTCTTTGTGGATTAATTGTATGGGCAATCTCATTTTACCCGGGATCAACCAGTCAGTGGAATGATGGCACAATATTATGAAGCCAATAACATTGGCTATATGATAACAACGATGCGAGTCAGTGAGGGCAGGTGAAGGCAGCATAAATAAACAAGTGGACATTTTCACAAGGAAAACTCCCGACTCACTAGAAACAGGGAGATAGTTTTCGGCTGAGTCAAAAACATTGGTGAAAAACTATGAGCTATTTTGGCTGCTCTGTAACTGTGACACCTTGAACAGTCTTACATAAACAGCCAAGGACCTGATGGTTCGATTTTGTGTGTGCGTGTGTTTTTAAATTATAGGAAAATACTTCAGTATCCCAACAGCCTTGCCCCATCGTCTCTATTTTCATTCAGTGTTCATGAATCATCCTTATTAGTGGCATGATAGGAGAAACTCTAATTAGCTGCAGTCCCCCCCAGTGTTTGCGGACTAGCTTTATGCCACAGAATCACCCCATAAATCAGTGACTGAGTTGTGCTTTCAATTCAACAACCTCACCTTTCTATGGATAACTTTAAGGGGGGGAAAACCTTTTCAGTCTAAAACCTGCATTGTAATTCTTTAGGGACCAGACGGCTCTGCTGTGTACTCAGCAGCAAAATAAATGTGTCTGATTGGAAGTTAGACAGTTTGAAGATGCTCATATAAATATACTAAAAGAATTGTTAGCTTTGATTTTTTTTTTTTGCATTACTAAAGAGAGAAATGTGGCATAAGCTGTGTTCAAATGTAGATAAAATTAGGTCTTTTTTTCCCTCTTTGCCATGGCTGTCATTTCTTACATTTCACACTTGCCTCAAAGTCACCAGTAAAATTGACCTGTTCCCACTTGCCTATTACGATGAAGATGGGGGGGACACTCAGGTAGATGATGGAAAAAGAGAAATCCATAACTGGAAAATGTGGAAGACTGTTTTTTACAGAACTCTAGGATGCTAGAGCAACAATGAATACCCTACTGTTTCATAAGATGATACAGAAATGAATTCTCAACACAAATCAAGGCACTTGTTTTCACCTACAAAGCTCTTACAAACTGTGGCCCAGTTTGGGCAGTCTTCTCTCACATGGATGGCCCTGCCCAGCAAACTCTTCACCATGGGTGTTGCTGAGTGTTTCTCACCCCAGCAGGCCCACTCTGACAGATATTAAAATCAGGGACATCAGGAAATTCCCTAGGGATTGTTACATACAAGTAAATATGTGTTGTGTTTCACTCACTGTGCATGTAGCTTTCACTAAATAGCAAGGTCATGCTCAAGATCCTACGAGCTAGGCTTTGGCAGTATGTGGATTGAGAACTGCCAGAAGTACAAGCTGGGTTTCAAAGAAGTAGAGGAATGAGAGATCAAATTGCCAATATTTGCTGGATTATGGAGAAAGCAAGGGAGTACCAGAAAACCACCTACTGCTGCTTCATTGACTGTGCTAAAGTCTTTGATTGTGCGGACCACAAGAAACTGTGGCAAGCCCTTAAAGAGATGGGAGTACCAGACCACTACACAATGCTCCCTCTAAGCTGTGGAGTCTGGTGAGCAAAAATTCTACTTTGTGAGCTACTGGCATTAAAGTTGTGAGTGAGTGATTTGGCTACTGTGTAAATTAGTCTGCTCTGGAGCCATCCTTCCTGAGCTAAGACAAAAATGTATGAGCCGGAGGCTAAAAGACTGTGAGCTAGCTCACACCAACTCACATATCTCTGGAGAAACCTGTATAAGGGTCAAGAAGCGACAGTTAGAACTGGATATGGAACAACTGATTGGGTTAGAATAGGAAAAGGAGTATGAAAAGGATGCATATTGTCACTCTGCTTATTTAATTTATATGCAGAGTACATCATGCAAAATGCCAGCCTGGATGAATTACAAACCGGAATTAAGATTGCCGGGGAAAACTTCAACAACCTCAGATATGCAGATAATACTACCCTAATGGCAGAAAGTGAAGAGGACCTAATGAGCCTCTTGTTCTAGGTGAAAGAGGAGATCACAAAAGTTGGCTTGAAACTCAAAATAAAAAAACCACCCTAAAATCATGGCATCCAGCCCCATCACTCCTCGACAAATAGAAGGGGAAGTCATAGAAGCAGTGACAGAATTCACAGTTCCTGGGATCCAAAATCACTGCAGATGGTGACTTCAGCCATGAAATTAAAAGACGCCTGCTCCTGGGGAGGAAGGCAATGGCAAACCTAGAGAGCATGATAAAAAGTAGAGACATCACCCTGCCAACAAAAGTCTGCATGGTCAAAGCAGTGGTATTCCCAGTAGTAATATATGGCTCTGAGAGTTGGACTGTAAGGAAGGCTGAGTGTTGAAGAATAGATTCTTTTGCGTTATGGTGCTGGAGAAGACTGTTGAGAGGCACTTGGACTGCAAGGAGATCGAATCAATCAATCCTAAAGGAAATCTACCCTGACTGTTCCCTGGAAGGCCAGATACTGAAGCTGAAGCTCAAATACTTTGGCCACCAAATAAGAAGGGAGCACTCCCTGGAGAAGACCCTGATGCTGGGAATGATTGAAGGTGAAAGAAGAAGGAGACGGCAAAGGATGAGATGATTAGACAGTGTTATCGATGCAACAAACATGAAATTGAGTAAACTCTGGAGGATGGTGGCAGACAGGAGGGCCTGGCATGGTGTCATCCATGGGGTTGTTAAAAGACAGACTTGATTGTATGACTGGACAACAACAACAACAACAACAAAATAATTAAGAGACACAAGGTTCTCATTCATGCTCGTACTCATTCCATAGGAATGGCCAGTTCCTAGGCATCATTTGTTGACCCAAGAATAGCAGTGCACATCCAATCTCAGGTCGCACTCTCAAGTTGGAGCTGCAACTTTGTTCAACCTTGCATGACACCCCTTCTCCACTCACACAGAATTACGGTTCTATTGGATATACTGTGTACCCTCTCACTCCCTGGTGGCCAGTCCCCAACTGCTCCTTTAACTGCCATTTTTCCAACTGTCCACTTGCTAACATTCCATCAGCTCTCATTGGTAGCTAGCTTCCAAGAAGAGGTAGAAACTAACCTGTCCATCATGCCTTGCTAGTCATTTTATAGACTTCTGGAGTCCTTCTTTAGAATTGGGAGCTTTGCAGAACTCAGTTGAAACCAGTTTGTTTATTTATCACTTGCCCCTGGTGCTGACTCTTCAACACAAACTCCATCTTGTGGTTGGTTGCCCCAGACATCACTACAATCTTCTGGTCTTATTTCTGTTCCCTCACCTTGTCAGCCTGAACTTCTTATCCCACAGTTGTTTAAATGGTCATTCACCTCTCCGCTCAAACACAACAGTCAAAAGTTTTTTTTAAAAAAGAGTAAGTAATCATAACAGCAAGAAACTAAGTTGAGCATATACTAGCAAGCCAATAAGGTAGAAATTCCAGACCTTCTGAAGCCTGTGAGTACTTTTGGATTTTGAAAATGGGCAGTGGGCAGCGCTACAAAAATGGTTGCTACCTATGGGGCAAGCTGAACATAAATTGACTGCCAAGTAGCCATGGAATTCCATCTACTTCATCTATTTTCAGTAGAAACTCAGTAGAAACTATCTCTTTGGCTTTGAGCCCAGATGTTTGTAAATATAGGTGCACATTCATTTTGAGATCATGTTCTAAAAATAGGATCCATGCTATGGTGGGTTGCCAATCACCATAGCATCCCAGTCAGCCAGACTGGATATTTACATGGTTGGGCCAGATGTTACATAATACATCTCAGAGCCAGCCAACAATGGATTTGCCAAGCCCAGCGTTGGCTGAGCAGGGAGGAGAGGAAAGAAGTGTCGGCTGCCCTCGGCTGGAGACAGCCAAAACAGATGACTCCATTTGGGCCGATGAGGGAGCCAAAGGGACTGAATTAGCAAACACCATGAAGAACACAGTCCCACATTCAACACTGAGTCCCATCATTACGACTATAACAATTTACAGTGAGGTAACAATGTGTCCAATCTCATCAGATTTTGGAAGCTGAGTAGGGTTGGCCCTGGTTGGCACTTGTATGGGAGACCTCCAAGGAAATCTAGGGTTGCACTCAGAGGCAGGCAACGGCAAACTATTTCTGAACATCTCTCGCCATGAAAACCCTCGGGGATTACCATAAGTTGGCTGCGACTTGACAACACTTTCCACCACCAACAACAAGGTGAGCATCTACAGACCAATGCCGATTCTCTGTCCCTTTGGAACTCCCAGTGGAGATGGAAGTAAATCCCCTCTGGTGGGGTTGCCAGCCTCCAGGTGGGGCCTGGAGATCTCCCACTTTTACAACTGGTCTCCAGCTGACAGAGATCAGCTCCCCAGGAGAAAATGGCTGCTTTGAAGGGTGGACTCTCTGGCATTGAACCATGCTGAGGCCCCTCCCCTTCCCAAACCCCACCCTCTCCTGGCTCCACCCCCAAAGTCTCCGGGTGTTTTCCAACCCAGACGTGACAACCCTACCCTCCAGTGACAAATTTACTAGGAGGTATGTGTTATCATACGTGCCGCAGAATCCGAGTTACCCAGTTTGATGCTTAGACAGTCTGGCTGGAAGTATTATGGCACTGTTGGGGGCACAGTGGTGTCCTGATACCAACCACTGCTGGAGGACTGTCAGAGAAGTGTCTGGAGGGAGCAGAAGTGACATAGAAAACGCTGGCTAAGCCAGTAGCAGACATCACACCTAGAGGCTGGCTGAGAGTACCTGCCGCTCTTAGCAGGGTTCAGGTAAACGAAACACACCCAAACTTGGCCAAAAGAGGCTTCTGACCTGTGAAAACCATTATGTGTGTGAGAGAGAGTGTTAGTATGTGTGTGTGTTGTCCCTAGGGAACCGGAGTGGACTGACACTTAACAGACTAAGGGGAGCCTGCCATTGAGTGAAATGAATCCAGAGAGACAGGTGGGAGAGGGGAAGCTGTAAGTTTACTTCTTGGAATGGAAAAACTGAGAGAGTACAATTCTATTTATTAGGAAATGTGTGGGGCTGCTAAAAAAACAGGAAACTATACGGAATTGCATAAAGGTTATTGTAAAGATCCCCCTCCCGCCCTCTTTTCAGAAGAAGCCAGCTGACAAAGGTTATGGAAGAGTTCAGAATCAAAATGTCTGAACAGCAACAAAAAGGGAGCTGAATATAGTCAGGATATTTTCATGTTCTAGTAACTCAGCTGCTCATTAATTTACCCTTCATTTTGACAGAGGGGCTTGCAGAAGCCAAGTGACATACCGTTGGGGGGGGAGTTCGACAACTTTTTCTCACAGTATCCTCCACCTTAAGAGACTGGCACTGCTTTCCATCAAATCAAAGGGCCAGTTCACACATTAGAGAATCAAGTGATAACTTGCATGTGCGAATGAGCCATCACACCACAGGTGGAACTATCATATCACCTCGAAAGACGATCCTGTTCAGTGAAGTCAGTTCACACATTTCACACTGTTCAGTGCTGCTATATCTGGGAACCAAACAAATCTTTCTTAAAAATATATAGATATATATTCTCAGATGTTTGCCATCTGTTCATTCAGTGGAAGGTTCACCCCAGCCATAACTAAGGAAGCCTTTTTGCCAGGCTCACTTAACATGGATAATTTCATCGGCTGAACCCTGTTCATTGAAGATTGGGTAACCGATGAAGGCTAAAGGTGAATCTAACCTGAATGGTTATTGAGAACTAAAAGAAGAGCGGAGTTAACACTAGATGGATAATTAGCTTGATGTCATGTCTTTTAAAAAATTGAAAACTGGGATATTCAGAAGAATAAAGTTTCTTCTTGTTAATCAAACATCTTAAATAAGATAAATAAAATTGGAGCCCAGTGGCACCTTCAAGACCAAAAAATAGTTTAATTCTGGGTATCAGCTTTTGTGTGCAAGCACACTTCTTCGGATAGCTTTTGTGCCTGCAAGAGAAAGCTGACACCCAGAATAAAACTTTGTTGGTCTTAAAGGTGCCCCACTGGACTCAGACTTTGTTCTACTGCTTCAGACCAACATGGCGACCCACCTGGGATATTCAGAGACAGGCTGAAGATTGCTGCTGCTCCCAGTGATAGTTTGTGCTGTAAAGGTACTGTAAAGGTACAAATTCATTCCTGCCCTGAGAATGTATAAGGTTTAATATTTAGGGTTCCCATCAGCATTTCACTCAAAGTGGAAAAGTGAATGTGTAGTGTTCCCCCAAGGGCACTTCAGTCTGGGGGTCACCATCTCCTGGAAATTCCAGGCCCCAGGGACATGAAACTTGCTCCCACCAGAGCCAGGGCTTTTTCGGTGGTGGCTCCTACCTGGTGGAAGGAGCTCCCAGAGGAGATCTGGGCCCTGCGGGACCTTGCTCAGTTCCGCAGGGCCTGCAAGATGGAGCTCTTCCACCAGGCCTTTGAGTAGAAGCCGCTGCCGCCACTATTCCACCATTGATAACCCTGCGCCAGCGTACCATTGCCATCGTCAGGTGCTGGGCAACCCTGGTTGGAGAGGGGATAGGCTACTAGTATGTGGCCAGGATTAAGATCTGCCCCATCTTGGTTTTATATGCTGACGTTGTACTGTATGATTTTATTTGTTTTATACTGTCTTTAAGCCTGGCATTTATGACCTATTGTCAGCCTACCTGAGCCTTCGGGGAGGGCGGGATATAAATCCAAATAAATAAATATTCTACCTCACGTGAAATAGTTGCAGAATTGCCAAGATAATTTTTAATGCTGAGGTGTCTTGGGGTGATCCATACATCTGTAGGTCGGCAAGTGCATTTTACCTAGGGCATCTGAGGAACTGGGATGGAAAGTGAAAAGCAGTCATATCATACATGCACACACTAATATGCACACACACACACAGCCCTTTGCTGAAAATGCTAACAGATTCTTCATACCCCTTGATACCCATGAAAGGTGGATGCTGTGGCCATTGGTGGACAGCCGCCATTCATCAGGGAGCCTCTTTGCCCTAGCATGGCCATTGTTTCGTAGCCCTGATGGTGATTCAGGTGAGGGGGATGTTTCCTCCAGAAGTTTTTAGGAGGTGCAGCGAGGCCATTTATTTCCAAGGGGTTTCGGCTGCAAATCTGAATTGTAAGTCACTTTTGAGCTAAGAGGAAATGAACGTATAAATATTTTAATGAGTAAATAAAAATTAATATGGAATGTAGTAATGATGTTGCAGGCTATATTAGAACACCCAAATGGCCTGATAAAAGCCCCTAAGGCCTAGGTTTGAAATCTGTGTTTTGAAGGGGTCTCCAAAAATTGTGTGTGTGTCTCCAGACCTTACTCTAGTATGGTTTGCTCTCTAGTGTCACAGAAGGAAGAAGTTATTTCACAATATCAGTCATAAATTGAACCAGGGATCATTTAAAAGCAAAGTAGATGCTGAATGACTGAGCAGGACTTCTTCCTCGTGATTCTTTCAGCCAGAGCTCTTTTTGTAGCCAGAACTCCTTTGCATATTAGGTGGCATGCCCCTAATGTAGCCAGTCCTCCAAGAGCTTACAGAGGTCTTCTTACAGGGCCTACTGTATGCTCTTGGAGGATTGGCTACATTAGGGATGCGTCGCCTAATATGGAAAGTAGTCCCGGCTACAAAAAGAGCCCTGCTTTCAGCAAATGTCAGTCAGTGGTTTAGGGTTGCTAGGTCCCCCGGCCACCGGCAGGGAATGGGGGGTAGGATTGCTAGATCCAGGCTGGATATCTTCTGGAGATTTGGAGATGGAGCCTAAGGAGGACAGGGACCTTATCGGGGTACAATGCCAGAGTCCACCCTCCAAAGCAGCCATTTTCTCCAGGAGAACTGATCGCTGTAGTCTGGAGATGATCTGAAATTCCAGGGGATCCCCACCTGGAGGCTCGTATCACTGAAATGGCTACTCATAACGGTGAACCAAAGAGAAATATTGTTGTTTATTTATTTAGTGGATTAGTAACTGAAATTCCCCCAATGGGCCACATCCTTTGTAAAATGCAACCAGTACAAATTCACCTCATGACACAATACCTTGCATTTATCCCTGGTTATAACAGCATCCATTTATCCCAGGACAAGTGTGGGGCGAAACTGGGGTGGCCTCAATGTAATGTGAAAACAAAAAAATACCCTAAGATAATTACAGGGGTGAACATGAGTGTATTGTAGAATGCAAAAACACCCCAAGATAATTACAGGGGTGAACTCAAGTGTAATGTAGAATGTAAGTTCGGGGACAGGGTTGTACCAGGTTTTAAAGTCTAGTATGGAATCACCCAAAATGTTTGTGTGTGTCTGAAGCAATAGCAACCATCTCACATGTGCTGTTACGCTGCCCTTTGTTTATTGAAGCTAGGCATGATATATTAGAATCTCTTGTCAACTCTGATGTTCAGTGCTCTAATAATTATATTATTCCAAAACTGTTCTTTTCAAATGACGTGGGCTGGCTGGAAGCTGTTACTAGATGTCTCGCATATGTTTTTTTTTTTTTAAATGATCTTCATATTTATTGTTTTATTGATTTGCTCTGTTTTTGTTTATCCATAATCCTGCCAAGCTATGGTTGAAGGAATTGGAAATGAAATATTAAACGGGTATTAAAGACCAGAATAGTGACTCCTGTAAACACAAGGGGAGGACTTTGTCGTTTCAGCTGTCTCGTGCTCCAAAAGTAAGCATCTCCCAATGCATAAAGAGGTGCCCACAGTTTTAATTAAAGGTATCTCGGTTATTTTTTAAAAAGAAAAAGTTTTGGAAACATGACTAATTGTTATTATGGAAACACAGCTTGGTACCAATGTTCCTTTCTATCTTCATTTGGCCATCAACCTTTTTTAAATTGATTTGGCTGGACTACAGCTGGGGTGGATAATCCAGTTTTGACTCTGAGGAGAAGACTGGCACAATGATACAGAGAACAGAAGATAGATGAGAGAAGAATGGGACTTAAAGACAAAATGTTGTATGGAAAGACTGAGTGGACTGGGATATATTTAGTCTGAAATGGTGGGCACAGAGAAATGAGAGAAAGGAAGCGCTGCAACCATTTGTTGAATACCAGCAGCATAAGCTTCTCTATATATTTTGTGCTATATATTTAGTGCTGTTCAGTAACAATTTCAAGCATTTTTAACACATATCTTACCTGTCATGTCTATAGCATGCCTTTCGATCACATCTTTTATCCACATGAACAACATATCGGAATGTGTCCTTTGAACAGGTACATTGTAGTTCTTCAAGTGCTGCCAGTTAAAAGGAAAGGGTGTAGTGTTTTCCTACATGCAGCACCAGCTGTTACCACTATGAAAATAGAGCACAAGAACCAAAGAAACAGAAAAAAAAAATAAAAAAATAAAATACCAGGCAACCCTCGTTCTCTAGCCAATTTCTTGTAGAATTCTATATGAAAATTTAAGCATGAAGTGATAAAGGGCCCCTAGTCATTACCCAGAGTTCCCTTTGTATGGAGCTTGCACTGTTCCTGGAAAGCGGTGCCCAGTGTTGGTAGTTTAATCAGGGCTCTTTTTGTAGCAGAAACTCCTTTGCATATTAGGCGACACACCCCTAATGCAGCCAATCCGCTCTTGTTAATGTTTTTATACTATTCCTATGCTATTACTGTTTTAATCCTTCTTATATCAGAATTGTACTGTTTTACTGGCTCTTGCTGTAATAAATTACATCGATCGCTTCCCAATCCCCCAAGAGCTTACAGTAGCCCCTGTAAGAAGAGCTCTGTAAGCTCTTGGAGGATTGGCTACATTAGGGGTGTGTCGCCTAATATGCAAAGGAGTCCCTGCTACAAAAAGAGCCCTGGCCGTTTAATTATCTTGCACCACAGTCAGGCTCCGCTATTTATTCTCCAAATTTCACATTCCCATATGAAACTTAATACAGTATTATGAAACTCTACATCACCCCCACCTCTGCCCTGGCCAGGTAAAGTCGAAAGCCCCTGTTCCCATTAAATGCTACTTAATGGCAGAAGACAAGTAGTATACTCAACCATCACTTACCCCACTAGGGCCATAACCGCATTTCATGCGAACTGCTCTATATTGACTCAAAAGGCCAGGTGTCACAAAGGACGCTCATCTAGGCATCAATTTCCCCATCACATTAGACTGGAATCCATGTTGATGACTGCTGCTCACGACTTTCTGATTACAAGCTGCTTCCCCCCTTACCTGCAGATCTTCTTCGTGGGCTCTGTGCATCACACCTCTGTGATATAGTGTGCCTGCGCTGACCCCAATCGGTAGGGTAGAAAGCTAAAAGGGATTTTCACGCCCGCTCCCCGATCACATGCTGGGCTCCAGCGCACATGACTAGGGGAGGGGCTCGATGATCCCGCCAGTTCTCTTCTGACCATCGCGCTGGTAGAATCTCTTTTTTTTTTACCATTTTATTTATATTTTTAAGAATACAACAATATCTTCTGTTTACACAATGATACATAGTCTAGTTTCGGAGACAACTATACACATTTTGACTCTAACCATTTATAAACTCTATCCCAACGTTCCTGGAACCACTTTCCCTCTCTCCCTTGCAATATCATACTTAATTTGTCCATTTCTGCAGTCTCTATTAGTTTCTTAATTAGTTCATCTCTTACTGGTAATCCATCTGACTTCCAATATTTAGCTACTAATATCCTGGCCACAGTAAGTATATGGGTTATTAGACATACATCTTTTTGCTCAAAACCTTCAGGTATAATATTCAACAGGTATGTTTCTGGTAACAATTCTAAGTCAATATTCGTAATTTCTCTTATCATCTTATTAATATTATGCCAAAACTTTTGTATTTTTCCACACTTCCACCACATATGAAAAAATGTACCAACATTAGTATTACACCTCCAACAATTTCTAGATATAACCTTATAACTTTTAGCAATCTTGTCAGGCGTCCAATACCATCTATAGAATAATTTGTAAATATTTTCTTTATATGGAACTGCCTTTACATACTTCATCACTTTCCAAATTCTTAGCCAGTCATCAATTTGGATATTATAACCTATATCTCTCATCCACGATATCATAGAGGTTTTTATTAACTCATCTTGCATATAATCATCTAAAAATAACTATATAACTTCTGTATCAACTTATCACTAGTTGACAACCATAATTTGTCTAGGTCTGTTTTCTCTGTGTAGAAACCAGTTTTTTTATCTTTCATAAATCTTGATTGCAACTGGGTAGTCTCCCACCAAGAGAGATTTATATTGTTTGACTTTAGATTTTCCTTTGTTCTTAAATTATTAGCTTCATCTAACAGAGTGTCATACGCTCCTATATTACTCTCTGTCATCAATGTTGGTTTTACAAATGCTTCTAATGGTGACACCCATTTAGGAATCTTGATATAATACCTTTTTCAAATTTTTTTCCATATCTTTATCAATGCTCCTCTTATTATATGATGCCGGAAGTTAGCATGCACTTTTTCTTTTTCATACCAGATGTACGCATGCCATCCCATATGTAAATCGTGACCCTCCAAGTACAGAGTTCTCCAGTTTTCCAGTAGAATCCAATCTCTGATCCATCCCATGGCCGCCGCCTGGTAATATAATTCCCAATTTGGTAGTCCAAATCCTCCTCTTTCTTTCTTGTCTTGCATCATTTTCCCTTTAATACGAGCTTTTTTGGGAAACCAAATAAAACCCCTAACTATTTTATCTAGTTCCGAAAAGTATATGTTCCTCTTTAAAATTGGAATATTTTGTGCAAGAAATAAGAACCGTGGTAATACGTTCATCTTTATTGTTGCGATTCGGCCCATCAAAGAAATTTGCAATTCTTTCCATTTATGCAGATCTTTCCGTATTTCTTCTAACAATTTATTATAGTTATTTTCTAACAGCGTACTGTTTCTATTAGTCATCACTATATCTAGATATTTAACTTTTGAAGTAACTTCTATTTTTGCTACATCTTGAAGCTTATCTGTTTGGCCAGGAGTGCAGTTTTTTGTTAACATTTTTGTTTTTTTAAAGTTTATTTTAAGTCCTGCCAGACTTCCATATTCTTGCAGTACCTCCATCAAATGCTCAATTGTTATTAAGGGATCTTCTAAAATAAACACTAAGTCATCGGCAAAAGCCTGCAACTTAAATTCTTCGCCTTTTGTTTTTAGACCTCTTATTTCCGGGTTTTGTCTTATATTGTCATTCAACGTTTCCAATATAAAAATAAAAAGTAATGGAGATAATGGGCAGCCCTGTCTCGTACCTTTTTGGATCTCGAAACTACTTGTCATCTCCCCATTTACTATTATCCTTGCCTGTTGTTTTTGGTAAATAGCCAAGATCATTGTTAAGAAGTTATATCCGCAATCCCATGCCTCTAATTTTTGTCTTAAAAATTCCCAAGATACATTATCGAATGCTTTTTCGGCGTCCAAGAAGAGTAGCGCCATTTGTTTCTCCGGATGCTCTTCATAATATTCTAAAACATTGATAACTGTTCTTATATTATTTTTCATCTGTCTCTTGGGCAAAAAGCCAGCCTGGTCTTGATGAATATTTTGTATTAATACTCTTTTAAATCTTGTCGCTAGTATATTTGCAAATATTTTATAATCAGCATTAAGTAAAGATATAGGTCTATAATTTTGTATTTCTTTCTCCTCTGTCCCTGCTTTGTAAATTAACATTATGAGTGCTTCATTCCATGATTCTGGTAGACTTGCACTTTTTGTAATGTTTTGTATCACCTCCTTGAATGGCATCGTTATTTGTTCCTCAAATTTTTGGTATACTTCCACTGGCAGTCCATCTGGGCCTGGTGTTTTCTTCTTTTTTTGCTTTTTAATTGCTTCCACAATTTCACAAGTTGAAATTGGCTCATTCAAAATTCTCTTCTGCTTTTCCGTAAACTTTTTCTTATTATGCCTTTTTAAATATGCTTCTATTTGCGTAGGATTTTGTGTTCCTTGCCGATATAGATTTTTATAAAAATTTTCTACAATTTCTTTCAGTTCTTTACTTTTATATTTAATCTCTTGCTGCGAACAAACCCACCAGATGGTTGGCATATAAATTAAGGAAAGAGAAGGAAAAAAGAATAATTGTGGCACGCTGGTAGAATCTCCTACACCTCGGTTGGTAATTTTTTTTCGGCTTTTGGCTTTTTCTCCTTAATTGTTGGACTGGTAGTTAGTTAGTTTCAGTTTAGTGTTAGGTAGTTTTTGGACTTGTTGCTGCTTCGGCAGAATTTTCTGCCCCCCCCCCGCCGGCCTATGGCCATACGGTGGGGCTTCTTTAAACGGTGCTGCAAGTGCAGTAGTAAAATCACCCCCCTTGATGGACACTCCCTTTGCTTATTGTGCCTGGGGGAATTGCACCAATTTGACTTCTGTGCCCACTGCATGAAGTTCTCTCGACAAACGAGGAAGAATCAAGCGGCTAGACTTTCTGTGGCACTAACCAAATTGGCTCTTTCGCCTATGGCGTCATCACAAGAGACTTCTGGATGCACCTCCATGTCGACCCCTGCATTGGGATTGATGGCCGTATGGTCTCCGTCACTGGGCCATTTCGATGCTGACCAATCGGTGCTGAAATGCTCGATCCCGGCTTCTCAATCCGATGCCCATATTCCCACAAAACATCATTGGGAGGGTAAGGATGATCAGCCTGTCAAGCATAAGAAGCACAAAAAGGACTCCTCGATATCAGGAGCTGCTTTGCTTGACTCCTCAGGCCGTGGGCAGGTACAGGGTGTTCAGTCTCCACCCTCTCCTCACCTGATTCAACTCACCGATTCCGAAAAGGATATGGCACTGATGCAGGCCTCTCACTCTTCCAGTGTCAATAGTCAGCGTTTGGACCAAGGAGCGGATGCTGGGGCACCTCCATCCCCGTGCAGCCAAACTGATCAGTATCAATCGCCTGGACATTTCCAGCCACCCACTTGGAACCAACACCAGTGGCAATATTTGTATGGGGCGTACCCTTTCCCTGGCATTCCTTGGCTTCCTCCATGCCCTCCTATGGAGTGAGATCACCAATCCACCTCCTCTCGAATCTCTCAACATTGAGAGTTTTCTCCGACAATGGAGTTTGCCAAACCATATGCATCAGCACCGATGAATAAATTGCATGCTTCTGTGCCGTCGATGTTGACTCTCCCTAAGACCCAGTCAAGATCAATGCTGTCGACACCGAGTATTCCAATACTGCTCTCCGACCCATCGGAGCACTCCAGTGTTTCCAACACCTCACTTTCTGCAGATGAGGATTCTCCCATCCAATTAGAAGCATCTCCACCACAGCAAATAGGGGACGACCTCCCTATTTCTCCATCTGAAGATGTTAAGTCTTATGGAGACTTTGTCAAGAGAATGGCCAACACCCTGGCCCTACCTATTGTACAGCTACCTCCTACCGTCACGGACTCAGTTTTTGATATTGTTCAGCTGGATACTTTGACTGTGATCACTCTGCCTCTGACATCGGTCCTCCTGCAGACAGCTAAAGCACCGTGATCACACCTGGCTTCCATTATCGTCTCTAACAAAAGGATGGATCACATGTATAAGGTGCAGGAAACAGGAGCTGAATTTTTGTTTGTTCATCCCAAACTGAATTCTGTGGTCATCTCCTCCTCATCAAAGGGCAAGCGTAGCCATTCCACTCCCTCCAATAAAGAAGGGCAGAATTTGGACTCCTTTGGCTGAAAATTCTACTCTGCTGGGGTGTTGGGTATTAAAACTTCCAACTATGCAGCCTCTATGGGCAGATATCAATACGCCCTATGGGAGCAGATGTCAGAGTTCATTGCAGCCCTTCCTGCAGACAAGAACCACGCAGCTAGATGCATCCAGAAGGAAGGCATGCTTTTGACCAAACACCAACTCAATGCTGCCAAGCATAACCTGGATGTAGTGTCTAAGTCCCCCACATCAACGGTTGCCCTACGACGCCACACCTGGTTGCAATCTACTGCCCTTCAACAGGACATGAAGTCAGTGGTCAAGGACTTTCCCTTTGAAGGTGACAGCCTCTTCAGTTTCACAATGGACTCAGTCCTACAGGACCTCGATCAAAGTATTAAAACCTCCCGTAACTTTGGAGTTGCCATGGCCTCTAAACAGTCAAGAAGAAAGTCCTGGAATAAACCCTGGTCTCACAGGTCTTCCTTTAAGTCCTCTCCAGAACCACAATGGCAAAGATCATCCAACACTTCCGGATGCTCTTATGGGAATAAGCCCAAATTCCCTTCAACTACCCAATCTTGGGCTAAGACTCAGAAGAACCCCAAGCAGGGCCTTTGACTGGGGTCCATTACCACTCCCTCCCACCCGTCTGTCCCCTATGCCTGGCAACAGGTAACATCAGATCAATGGGTTCTTTTGATAATCCAAGAGGGATACCTCATAGAGTTTCTTCAAGTTCCCGACAATGCAAACTTCATTCTCACTCCATCATCACCCCCATTACTGGAAGAGATACAGTACCTCCTGCTCAAGGACACCATAGAACCCATCCCAATGCCACAACATCGCCGGGGTTTTTATTCCCATTAATTTTACAGACCCCAAGAAAGACAGAGGCCTCTGTCCCATCATGGGCCTGAGAAACTTGAACCGTTATATTACATACAAGAAATTCTGCATGGTAATCTTGCAATCTATTCTCCCTCTCCTGGAGAGGGGAGTCTGGATGGTGACTCTGGACTTACAAGATGCTTATTTTCATGTCTCTATCCACCCTGCCCATAGGATGTTCATGTGTTTTGCAGTAGGTGATGGACATTTTCTGTACAAAGCCCTCCCCTTTGGGCTATCCACAGCACCCCGTGTCTTCACCAAGGTGATGGTGGTCATTGCGGCTCACCTCCATCTGCAAGGTGTACGGATATTTCTGTACATAGACAATTGGTTACTAGTTGCAAATACCAAGACCATTTTACACCACCATATTACCCTGACCCTCAATACTCTGGAGGCTTTAGAGCTGAAAGTGAATCTGAAAAAGTTGATGCTTGTACCCTCTACATGGGTGCAATTCATCGGAGTGATCCTGGACTCGGCAGTTTGTAGAGCATTCCTCCCTCCCAAGAGGGCAAAGGACATTATCCCCCTCATAGGTCTCCTGAGACATCAAGGCACAGCCTTCATGAGACAGCTACAATGACTGCTAGAACTCATGGCAGCCACCACATCGGTCATCGTGTTTGCCAAGCTACAGAGGCAACCGCTACAGCTGTGGTTCATCAGGAAGTTCCACCCTCAGAGACAACCACAGTCCCTACATTTCACACTTCCGGAGTCTGTCTTGAACTCTCTCCTTTGGTGGGAAGACCCGCAAAATCTCATAGAGGGAGCTTCGTTCCACCCTCCAATTCCGGGGATGACCCTAACCTTGGATGCATCCCTCTGGGGCTGGGGAGCACATCTCTGAGGAATCTGTGTGGGTGCACAGTGGGAACCTCATGTGGCTCACCATCATATCAACTATCTGGAGTTGTTAGCCATTCAGTATGCTCTCTGGTCGTTCCGTCATCTGGTCACTTGTCAGGTGGTAGCAGTACTCACTGACAACACCACGGGGCTCTGCTATCTCAATCATCAAGGTGGGACGGTGTCCAGAAGCCTCTGTCGATTAGCCACAGACATTTGGAACGAATGTCAACTGTGGGACACACTCTACCTGGGACCCTGAATGTGCAAGCAGACTTCCTCAACAGAGGGGGGGTGTCATGGTGCGAATGGGAGATCAACTGGGCATATCTCCTGCCAGTCTTTCACACATGGGGCCAATCAGAGCTGGATGCCTTCGCAACACATGAAAACAAGAAGTGTTGTCTGTTTTGCTCCAGGGCAGGGAAGGACCCTCGCTCCTTAGGAGATGGTCTCCTTTACCCATGGACACACAACTATGTGTTTCTATTTCCATCTTTTCTCCTATTCACCAAAGTGATAACCAAAATCCTGAGGGACAGATGATGCTGCATCCTGGTGACCTCCTGGTGGCCCAGACAACACTAGTTCCCCACTCTCCTCCACGTATCCAAGGGCTCCTTTATGCACTTCCCACCAACACCAGATCTCCTTCTTGTGCAAGCAGGACAGGTGCTACATCACGATGTGCCACACCAGAAGCTCACAGCATGGAAGATCCATTGGCTGGACTCAGAGATAAGATAGAACATGTGCTGCTGAACTGCCGTAAACCATCTACTAGGGCTTCCTATGCTGGGAAGTGGAAAGTTTTTCTTTCTTACCTTAGTTCGTTGGGGGTTCCCCCGCCCCCCACTGATCTGGTAGTGATTTTTGGTTTCTTACTGTTCCGTTTGGACTTGGGACTTAGTTATACCTCATTGAGAGTGTATCTAGTAGCCATCTCAGCTAATCATCCTGCGGTGGATGGCCACTCTGTTTTCTCACATCCACAAACCAAACAGTTCCTGAAGGGGCTCAGGCACCTTTTTCCTCCATCTCATGGTCCTACACCAGACTAGGACCTTCCTTTAGTACTCCACAAACTGATGGGTAAGCCTTTTGTACCTATGGCTATCTGCAGTCTGCAACTCCTTTCCTGGAAGACTGCTTTTCTGGTAGCTATTACCTCTGCCAGGAGGGTGAGTGAGCTGTTCATGCTACACTGTGATCCCCCCTACCTGCAATTTCATCATGATGGTGTTACCTTAGCCCTGGACATTTCATTTCTGCCTAAGGTAGTCTCGGAGTTCCATATACAAGCCAATATCATCCTCCCTGTGTTCTACCCAACACTGCAGAATGACGAGGAATGCTGTCTTCACACTTTAGATGTGAAGAGTGCTTTGCTCTTCTACCTGGACAGGATGCGCTTTTTCCGGAAGACTCCAGCCCTTTTTGTCTCCCATGCCTTGCCTGTGCAAGGGGAGAAGCTGTCCTCTCAGCAGCGGTGCAGATGGATTGTGTAAATGATCAAGCTTGGCTACTTGCTCACCAAGAACCCACTCCCGGGTCTGCTTCGACTGTGCTCCACCCGGGTGATAGCGACATCCACTGCCTTCCTGAGAGGAAGAAGAGAAGAAGAGTACAGAGACCTCAGTGGGGTACAATGCCATACAGTCCACCCTCCAAAGTGTCCAGATCAATAGGCTGACATCCCTGTTGGTGCTCTGTGGTGCCAGACCCAACATCCACTGTGCCCTGGGGGGCTGCAGACAAATCCTTTAAGATCCACACACCAGTAAGTTGATCAATGTCAGCTGGCCCTTTCACAGCAGCCATCTGATGATCAGCTGTCTAGCAGCTCTGTTCTTGGGTATAGGGAGTGGCAGGGGAGGGATGACTCTGAGACTTCTACTGGAAGAAGAAGAGTAGATACCCCCTCTTTCTCTACCTTAGCCTCAAAGCAATTTACAAATTATAATCACCTTTCCTTCCTCTCCCTACAAGGTAGGTGGGGCTGAGAGAGCTCTGAGAGAGCTGTGACTGGCCCAAGGCCAGCCAGCAGGCTTCATGGAGAGGAGGAGTGGGGAATCAAACTTGATTGTCCATATTAGAGTCCACCACTCTTAATCACCATGCCATGCTGGGTATTGGCCCCTTGTGGGCTTAGCCACACTTCAATGGGCCTTTGTGGTAGGAGACTACTGTATGTGCCCCAAGCAGTGCTAGCCCCTTTAAAAGGCCTAAGGGAGAAGGGTGAGTTGGCCATACCACCTCTCAGCACAGCAAGGGGTACAGCTAAGAGACAGGAAGAAGAAGAATCCCCCGCCCCTTTCCATGTGAGGCCAAGGGACAGCAGTTTACCCAAGGCAGACCCTGAAGGAGCACAACAGCTAGGGGCTGAGATCAGACTAAGGCTGTGGTAAGGCTGGTGGCTTGGTGCAATATGGTGCCACCTCTAATTGTACCAGTTGAAAGTGTTGTGGGGCATATCATCCAGATAGCACACTCTGCTGCAGGTTACCCATGCAGACATCCCATAGTCAAGCATCCACATTACTGCAGCACCTCAGCCATGGAGCACGCTGCCCGTATTTTTTTTTTCCAAAATGCATATGTATGTGTGCTCATGCACGTGCATAAGTGTGCATGCACATGTGCGCATGCACATGCACACACGTGCACATATAGGCTTTAAAAACAAACATCCTCCCTAGCAGTAGGAATGGATCTGCAGCTTCAGACAACCAAACCCATTCTGCGAGCACTCCCCCACATTCAGACATCTGGCCATTCACAATGACTGCGCTGGTAACCAAAAACACCACTCGTGATGTGATGCCTTTTTAACCTGGCTCCAAGTCATCCTATGATGGGATGGTTATGCCAGGGGAGCACCTGACAGATGCAGCGGTGTGACTGCGCCCATTTGATCCGGAGGGGAGGGGTGGCTGCATCGGGCCAAACTGCTCGCGTGATCACAGCCATAGATTGTCCTGCAATCACTTTGGAGAGCTTGGAGAAGGGAAACCTACCCAGATGAGGGCAGATGGCTGGAGTGTGTGAAGAAACAGCAGCTTGAATTCAGAACAGAGAGAGAAAGAGACAGAGACAAATAAAGTATTACTTGTGCTGTATTTGTAAAATAAAGCACATATTACAAAAAATGCCATAAAAGTCCCATGCAGCTCCTCCATGGGGAATCAAATTTAGGAAATGGAGTATTTTTGTCCTAGTATATATATATGTATATTTTTAACAGTAAGAATTGGTATTCCCTACCAAGCATGTTGTAAAAGCAGATGTACAAGCAGAACTTAAATAATCATAAAAGTGACATTATAACAGCAGGGGGAAAAAATGAACAGGAAATGTAAATAGAGCTTTTGGTATTTTATCAACCCTGTCGCAAAGAAGGTCCCTACTCCTTTGGCTGCTGCGCTTTAAAAACTATGCGGTTTGGTGACTCAGGATGATTCTCAGAATCAGTGGCAAGGTTGTTTCATTCTCATGTTGCCCCCTCTGGGAAAACAACAGGTGTGATATCCTGGCACCAGGGGATGCAAAGAGAGAGCTAAGATGTGCCTCTTTGATCATTTAATGTGGCTTTTAAGGAGGTAGAGCTCTTCCTCTAACACATATCAAAGTAAACTCGGATGGAGCACATTTTTCAGCAGTAGACAAATGAAAGACGTGTTCTGGCAGAGAGGAGCGCCATGCATCATTATGACTCACCAATTTTATGCCTTCCTCAAAAGAAGGGATAAGTGCAGAGACATCTCAAAAAAGCCTAATCAGGAGCCTGTGAGACTCGACACCAGCAGCGTTGTTTAAGTACTTCCCCATGACAATAAAGCCATGCCCCATTGTCCATTTACCTATTTTTTCCCCCAAAGGTCTTACTGGCAGATATAATGGGATAACTGAAACAGGCATCCTCTATATAAAACAGGATTAGTAACTTCAGGAGGCAGAAAAATTATTGAAACCCATTTGTAAAATGGTAAAATGTTTTTTTTTAAAAAAAAAAAAAATACCAAAGCAATTCCTAGCAGAGACTTGCGTACCTTGCAACAGCTACCAACTGTGTATGGTGATGCAGGGTTGGTTGTTGTTTTTTTATGTTGTTGTTGTTCAGTCACACAGTCGAGCCTGACTCTTCATGATCCCATGGACCACATCATGCCAGGCCCTACTGTCTTCCATCGCCCGCTGGATTTTTCTTAATTTCATGGCCGTTTCATTGATAACATTCTTTACTATCCCCGTCTTCTTTTGCCTTCAATCTTTCCCAGCATCAGGGTCTTCTCCAGTGAGTGCTCCCTTCTCATTCAGTGGCCAAAGTATTTGAGCTTCATCTTTAGTATTCATGGCTGCAGTCACCATCTACAGTGATCTTGGATCCCAGAAATGTGAATTCTGTCACTGCTTCCATGACTTCCTCTTCTATTTTCCAAGGAATGACGGATCTATATGCCATGATCTTAGGGGTTTTGATGTTGAGTTTCAAGCCAACTTGAAACTTCTCTTTCATGCTTAACAAGAAACTCTTTAGATCCCCGTCACTTTTTGCCATTAGAGTGGTATCGTCTGCATATCTGAGGTTGTTGATGTTTTCCCTGGCAATCTTAACTCTGGCTTGTGATTTATCCAGGCCGGCATTTTGTATGATGTTTTTTGTTGTTGTTTAGTCGCACAGTTGAGTCCAACTCTTCGCGACCCCATGGACCACATCAGGTTCTTCTTCTTCTTTGTGCTCCCTTCTCATTTGGCAACCAAAGTATTTGAGCTTCAGCTTCAGTATCTGGCCTTCTGTCAGGTAGTCCTGTCATGGTGTGGAATGCGGAGGGGTACTCTGCCTGCCTCTGAGCCTCACTGTTTCACTGTTTGTGTGTTATCGCTTGCTTGACCTTGTAGAATCTCCAGCTGCAGAACTCCTGTGCTGGGAACCAACAGTTTTTAGTCTAGCTTGCTCGTTTTGCCTGTGTGCGCGAACCATATTCATTGGCTTCAGCTTGTAAGGGGGGCATTTGATTTTACTATAACTCAGGAGGCCCTGCTGTTCCCGGGCATTCCTGACACAAGCAGTACACGTGTCTTTAGTTCTGATTCACCAATAAACAGTTCTCTTATAATGAAGCCCTGTGTTGTGTGACCTGGCTAAGGAGCCTGACCCATTCCAGGGAACAGTCATGGTTGATTTCTTTTAGGGTTGACTGATTTGATCTCCTTGCAGTCCAAGGGACTCTCTGCATATAAATTAAATAAGCAGGGTGACAGTATACATCCTTGCCATACTCCTTTTTCCTATACTTGTCTTAAATAGACACACACACACACACACATATATATATATATATATATATATTTTGCTTGAGGGAAATGAGGGAAAAGCTTATCTGAATACCATTATCTCTGTGTACCCAGTCAGCCTATGAGAAGTATTGATTTCCTACAAAATGAGAATTCTTTTCCCAATCTGCCTGGAAATTGGAAAGGGTTAGTTCTTACTGTTAAAAAAAAATGAAAGGATTAAGGGTGCAGTCCCTGAGAATTTTATCCTACTTGGGTGGTGACAGGGGATGGGGAAGTTACTCCGCCGCCCAGAAATGTGTTTTCCATCGAAATGAATGGCAGTGACTGCTTTCTTAATATAACCAACTTCAAAATTAAAGCATCTAAATATGTTTTCAGAATGCACATGAATCATTCCTTACATGTAGAGTCATCGCCAAAGTTTGTTTTTACTTGGTTCAGAATATCAGTTTGCTCGACTGATAATGCTCAGCCGGGACAAATTGGGCGTCATTTCCCCAAGAAGTTCTTCACTGCCTCAGTAAGTTAAACAAAATTCTGTTAAAGTATAGTAGGTATTCAGGGCACAGCATACTGATTTCCAGGTCTATGTGTGACAGTTATTTAATGTTAGATACTTACCCTTGAGGAAATTCTTGTTAAGATGCTCAGTCTCTTTGAAATTATGTGCACCACGATGTCCATAGTTTGGTAAGAACTGCACCAACGTTTTATTTAATTGTTTGTGAGTTCATTTCTTGCTTTTTCTGTTCTTAAGGGTGCTCACAGAAAGTGTGTATTAAATGCTAAATTAACTAAAAACTGTCAATCCAGTACTTCAAAACCACTCCGAAACCAAATCATTTATAACAATATAACAGTTATAACAATATAACACATATCACCAATCAAAATGCATCAAACTAGCACCAAGCAGCTTTCTATAAACACTTTAGCACCCCAATTATTGATTAAAAGCCCGGTTAGAAAAGAATGGCTTACAGAAACCAGATAAAGACGTTGTCTTTCTTATTACTAGAAAGATGGGCTTCTAGAAGTAGGCACAGTCATTGAAAAGGTTCCATTTCTCATCACCACCATTTTTACTTTACAGGGAGAGGGAACTATCAGTAGGGACTGCTGGGATGAGAGGTCAGTAGTTGAGCGAATTCATACGGAAAGGCAGTCCATTATCTTCTTCCTCTTGAGGCAACTCTCTTTCACAGCCATGAATTATGTGAGCAGGCCATGAGGCAAGCAGTCCTTTAGTGCTCTTCAATGCTGGGGGTCAGTTCTTCCCATTGTTCCTTGGAAATGTTTTACATGTGTGATGTGGCTTCGCCATCCGGATCTAAAGCCCTTTCTTGTACCGCTGTGTGCCTGGTTTTTCAGAGGTGCCCTTCCAAGTTGCTCCCCAACATGGCTGGTGCAGAATGCTAAGTATCTTAGTGACAGCAAGGTAAGGCACATCGCTCCATCAGAACGTGTGGACTGATCTTAAGAGCCAAGAGATAAGACTTGGAAGACATACAAGGTTTTCCAAAAACTCACTGAGAAAGTCTATAAATACGGACCAAACTGAGCCAAAGAGGGTTTGTCCACCATTATTTATGAGGGCTCCTTTATTAATTTGTACCCCACTTTCCTGCTGTGAAAATAGTACCCAAGGATGCTTACAGCTAAGGTTGACAGCTTTGGGTTGGGAAATACCAGGAGATTTGGAGGGGTGGACACAAACCGAGAAAAAAAGGGGGGGGGAACTCAACCCAAAATGTAGCTGTGATCTAAGAGAGTCATGCTAACAAATAAATTGTTATAAAAATACAGGTATTTATTATTTATTATTTATTATGCTGCAGTGACTCAAGTGGTTAAGATGCTGAACTGCAGGCTGTGGAAGGTCAGTAGTTCAGCAGTTCGAGACCCGAGAGTGCCGCATGACGGAGTGAGCTCCTGTCTCTAGTTCCAGCTGCTGCCAACCTAGTAGTTCGAAAGCAAGAAATTGCAAGTAGATAAATAGGTACCACTTTGGTGGGAAGTTAACAGAGTTCCATGCACCTTGGTGTTTAGTCATGCCGGCCACATGACCATGGAAACGTCTTCGGACAGCGCTGGCTCTTCGGCTTTGAAACGGAGATGAGCACCGCAACCCTAGAGTCGGATATGATTGACTTTTGAGCAAGGGAACCTTTACCTTTACTTACACATAAATAAGACACACATAAGGTTAAAATAAATAATCCAAATATCAGACTCTTAAAGCTTATTACATTCAGAGTTGTCCAACTGATGGGTAAAACTTTTGACCAATAGACCATACACATTTCGTCCCCTTTGGGCCTTCCTCAGTGGTCAATATTCCTATTGTACAATAACACACATCCAGAAATAAATGTATATTTTTTTTCTATAGAGCCAGTTGTTGCTTTCTCATATGCTTTGCAGTTGCTAAAAGTTTGTATAATGGGCTATGAATAGTAACTGCACAAACTCTCCAAATTATTCTGGCAACAAATATCCAGGATGGTGGGGCTTGGGAAGGGGAGGGTCCTGAAAAGGATATGATGCCATAGAGCCCACCCTCCAAAGCAGCTGTTTTCTCCAGGGGATCCAATCTTCATCATCTGGAGTTCAATTATAGGAGTGGTAGATCTCCAGGTGCCACCTAGAGGCCGGTAACCTTACTTACAGCATAACATTCAGACACCAAATACAATTAAAATGCATAAATAGATATATAAAAATAAACTATTAAACTCAATGATCAACAGCATAATAAAATATAGATGTTGCCAAGGCATTATTGTCTGTTGCTGGGTCAGCACTCTCCCAGTATAACCACAGCTGGCAAACTAGCCCAAGGCTGGCAAGTTTTCAGATTTCTCATCTACGCTGCTGTGATTTTATTTATTTACTTCCTTTCTGCCTTTCTCAGTTAGACTCAAGGTGGGTCACACAGTTAAAGGCAATGCAATAGGAACAGCGTAATATCTACAGAAGGCAATGCAATTAAAACTGGATTATCATAAATTAGAGCATGCACAGGAAACCACATTTGGTTCAGAACAGACTTTCCGGAGTACATTGTCAACAAAATTGTGTGTTTTACCAGCATGGACTTAGAATGCACATCTATGACTTTCTTTTTGTCTAAATGCCATAGAACATAAAATGATGGGAAAGAAATGGAGTAAAATGGTGTGAAAGAAAAGACACTAAAGCTGGATTACAAAAAAAGAACAATGCAACAAAACACACACACACACAGTGAGCAATGCTTTGTCCCATCAATCTTTCCTTTCTGCTTCTAGTCTTCTCTTTTGCAAACTGAATCATGCATTTGTTTTTGTGCAACTTTTCCTTTCAATCATGCTGGGTTTTTCCTATTAAAAGTAACATATCTTCCACCATTATCTTGTACTAGGCTTGTTTAAATGGCGTCAGACATAACATGGAGTAAAATAGTGTACAAGAAATAAATTGGGAGCACCTGCAACAGAACCGAGAGGAACAAAATTACAACAGCAGTGTACAGAAACAAAAGAAATATGCACGCATCATTGGCCCAATCTGGAAAAATGCACAATTTTGATGACATTGTACTCCAAATATTCTGATGACCTCTCTCAGGAATCTCATTTAGTGTGAAGTCCAGGTGGAAGTGGAACCAGAAGGCCATGGAGTAGAGATACCAGCCTCTAGGTGAGACCTGGGGTTCCCCTGGAATTACAGCTCATCTCTAGACTACAGAGATCAGTTCCACTGGAGAAAATGGATGCTTTGGAGGGTGGACTCTGTGGCATTGTACCCAATGAGGTCCCTGCAAGATCCAGGTTCCGCAAGGATCTGACAACCATCTCCCCCATCCCCTGCTGGTGGCCAGGGGAACCTGGCAACCCTACCAAGGAGCAAGAAAACCATTTCCAAAAGAGCTCCTTCCAGATCCATCCTAGCTAGGTGGTCCAAAGAGATACTAAAGTTTATGCTTATGGAAGAAACTGAGAGGTCCAGGAGAACAAATGGGGCTCACTTCCCCTTCCCATCAGTTGCCCAACAAATGCTCTCCGGCAGGAATGAAAGGTTGGTTTGGATCCCAAAACCAGGTCAAACATAGGTTGAAAAGAGTCCAGGTGAACTCATCTTGTCCAAAAATATCCAAAGCTGAGATGCTATCATTCTCATGGGCACCCTGCCCAGGAAAAATAAATTTGATACATGAGAAAAAAATCAAATCTGAAACATCCAACAATGATTTTGTACTGGGCTTGTTTTTAGCAGGGGGCTAATCATTGCCTCTTGCCATAACGGATGAGTATCTGAGGAAAACAGAGCAGGTTATACAGTCTAGAATTACAACTCTATTCCACCCTTTGTTGAAGTACCACAGGGTGCCATAGGGTTTTCTCCTGCCTCTCTTTTATGGAAGAAATTGTTAACCTACATATGAGGAAGGCTGGCTAGGCTGAGAAAAAGTGATTGACCCAAAGTCATCCAGAAGCTTCATGGTTTAGTGGGCATCTATGACAAATAGGTTAGGTTCCGCCTCTCCCTAAGAGTGACCAATGGGAGCTGGTGGAGTGTTGGAGAAAGACAGTTGGAAAACAGCAGTTAAGAGAGCAGTTGGGAGTTGGCAGCAAGGAAGCTGAGAGGTAAAAGAGGATGTCTGGCTGAGTGAAACTGTGGAGAAGAGCTGCTTAGAGCTGGCTAAAAAGAATGAATTTGTAATCAAAGGATCCCAATCGCTGGAAAAGGGAAAGAGTTCAGAAGTTCAGCTGGAAAATAAACATTGCAACAGCTACCTTACTTTGTTCTGAGTTAGGTTCAAATCATAAATAATATTAACTTCTTGTTTGTTTAAACATATAGCCTGTATGTTTCAAGGAAAGAAATACACACATATGCTAGGGTTTCCAGGTGCCTTTGTCCTGCTGGTGGGGGAGTTTGGGGGTGTTCTGGGGCTGGGTGGGGATGTCGGTGATGCTGACATCACTTTTGGAACTGACATCATCACATTGGCGACATCAGGGTGACACTCTAATTTTTGGGCAAAACTCTATGGTAAAAACGGCTACAAACCATAGAGTTTTGCTCCAAAAATAGTGTTGCACCTGACATCACTGATGCAACGACCTCGCTTCTGGAAGTGATGTCAACACATTGCTGACATCGCATGGGGACATCTGTTTGGGGGTGAGGTTTCCCTCACCTTGATTGGGAACCTTGCAAGGCTAACATATGCACATACACATGAATGAAGATATCTATCATCTATCTATCTATCTATCTATCTATCTATCTATCTATCTATCATCTATCTATCATCTATCTATCTATCTATCTATCTATCTATCTATCTATCTATCTATCTATCTATCTATCTATCTATCGTGAATAAATGGTGGGAGTGGGAGATTGGAACAGGGTTTGATCCTCTAACCTCAACAACTCTGTGAAGTCTTTGACTGACATATTGTTATTAAAGGGGGCTCAGCTATCCTGTCTGTTGATGTCTCTGTGAGTGAGAGAGGACCTGAGGTGTGAAATGGTATTCACCCTTAAGAGACAAGAAGGGTGGTAAGTGTGACAGCCTGACCCACATGTAATCCAGTGTGTGAGAGGTTGCTGAGGATGGTAGGTACTCTGTGTAAGTAGAGAAGGTGCGTCACAGCACCTAAACAGCAATCTATACAATTTTAGTCTAACACTCTTAACTGCTACACTACACATCTCATTCAAGGGTTACTGAAATATAGCGTAATTCTCACTAAAGCAAGACACCTGTGTCTGAGTTTTATCACTTCAGTCTTCACATGGAGACTCATATGGCTTCAAGAACCTCCATTTCTCCTCACTTGAACACATGAAGCTGCCTTATACTGAATCAGATCTTTGGTCCATCCAGGCAAGAATAAAAGAACATGCAAGACACTGCGGACTTGGCCAACCTGAAAAATCAGCAGTGGCTGAACAAAGCCTGACTCAAACAGGACACAGTACCTTATTCCAAGACACTGACATGTTGGACAACACATTGAATTATCATGTCACACAGGGAGCTATTAAAATTCATAAACATAAACACAATTTCAACAGGAATTAAGAGATTTTTTTAAAAAAAATAGGGCATGGTTTCCTGTCCTGAAAAACACAAAATGCTCTACATCTTACAACAGCACTACAGATAAGATTAGAATTTCAACAGCCAATCCATATGCCAAAGAACCTCCTCAGGAAAGCTCCTCCATTAGCATGTCACAGCCTGGGAAACTCCTACAAGATAATGACTCAGCCCTACCCCACCTTCCTGAGTAGTTATAAATTACCTGCCACCATTTTCCTTCTCACATTGATACAGAGAGTACTCCATCTTTCTGTGTTATTCCTCTGAGGATGCCAGTCACAGCTGCTGGCAAAATGTCAGATACTACAATGCCATGACTACGGTCATACAGCCCAGAAAATCTACAACAACTAAAGTGAGTATTGTCTACTCAGATTGGCAGCAGCTCTCCAGGGTCTCAGACAGAGGTCTTTCACATCACTTACAACCAGATTTTTTAACTAGAGAAACTGGGGATCAAACCTGGGACCTTCTGCACATTAAGCAGATTCTCTATCACTGGGCCACAGCCCCACACAGCCTCACACCAAAAATAACCATGTGATATACCAGTAGCTAATACTACCCTTGTCTCTCACATCTCTGAAGGAGGACTATTTAATCATAGCCTCCACCAGACATCTTTAGTGGTACAGTCCAAAGACAGGCTTACCACTTCAATGTAAACTAGACCTGAGTTTCAGTAATATTGGTCTCCTTTCCCACAATGAACAGGGCAGTAGGTTTAAGTGAAAAACACTCAAGTAACTCAATCATCAAATGATTTATCTTCTTCTTTATATATAACTAGGAATAAGGCCTGTTGTGGAAATAAATACAACGGGCTCTAGAAAGAGGCTCTGGGAGAGTGCCCCGGCTTTGGGCACTCAGTGACAATTTGCTGTGGCAATCTCAGCAGGGTATAATGACAGAGTCCACCATTTTCTCCAGAGGAACTGATCTTTGCTACTTGAAGAGCAGTAGTAATTTTGAGTGATCTCCAGCCCACCCCCAAGATTGGTAACAGTGGTTCCCCAGGAGGGAGTGGCTGGTTTGGAGGGTGGAGTCTATGGCATTGTACCTATCTGAGGTCCCACCCCTCCTCAACACTCACCCTCTCCAGGTTCGACCCCTCAAATCTCCAGGAATTTCCCAACCTGGAGTTGACAACCCTATCTCCCTCCCAGCCAACCATCAACCTACCTTTAGTTTTCCATCTCCTCCCCCATCCCTCCTAGAGAGCAGTTGTAATTTTGAGTGATCTCCAGCCCCCACCTGGAGATTGGCAACAATGGTTCCCCATCAGGGAATGGCTGGATTGGAGGGTGGAGTCTATGGCATCATACCTGTCTGAGGTGCCACCCTCCTCAAACCTCACCTTCTCCAGGCTCCATCCCTCAAATCTCCAGGGATTGCTCACCTGGAGTTGGCAACCTGATCAGGACCGGGCCCAATGAGTTTTCTCCCAAAGGCCAACATAGGTGTGGAAAGGGCCTTTTACTGATAGAGGAGAAAGTACAGGTGCCAACTTTGATTAGGGAAATACCTGGAGATTTGGGGGGGTGGATCCTGTGGAGGGCAGCATTTGGGGGTGGGGTGAAAGGACTCAGCAGGGTATAATGCCATAGAGTCTACCTGTCAGAAATGTCGGTTTGCTATTTTTCACTGAGTCCATTGTTCTGTGTTCCCTATCTCGTCCCTGCATTGCGCTTGCGTAGGTATGCTTGCTGTAACGTGGAAGCTTCTTCTCTGCCGCTCGGTCTTATCACAGTGGCCTTGAATGCGGGCTTTGGGCTATTCTTGAGCTTATGAGAATTTTCCAGTCCTGTGAAGATGAGGGGAGGAGGGAGTCGTCTCCTGCCCATTAAGTAAGTTTCCCGCTGGGAGTTTCCCGCACATGCGCACGCGCTTACATTTCATTTGCTAGTTGCACTTTGCATCACACTATAACCGTGCTTGAGCAGCTTCTCCCGCCATTCCTGACAATGACCCTTCACTGTGGGTTTTAGCACTGTATTCCAATAAAGCCCTTCTTAACCAAAGAATGCTTGGATCTACTTGCTTTTGAACCTGACACTACCCTCCAAAGCAACCATTTTCTCCCAGGGAACTGATCTCTATCATCTGGAGGTCAATTGTAACAGTGGGAGATCTCCAGGTCCCACCTGGAGATTGGCAACCCTAGGGAAAAGTCAGCCACACAGTGGGGAGTTGAAGAAAATGGTCTGATGGTCGCTGGCCCACCTCGTTAGCCAGCCAGCCATGCTGAAGCTAAGCAGGAGAAAGAGCCTTTTTCCATTTATTCTGACAGGAAAGTGGCCATTGGGGAGGGGGTTATGGGCAGGGGAGGGGGTTATGCTGAAAGTCCTTTGTTTACTTACTCACAGAACCAAGCTTGGCTGCCTACCAACAGCCACTGAGGGCACAGTCCCTCACAGGAGTCAAGAGAACTGTCTTCCTCAGGAGAGAGAGCTGTCTGCCAGGTGGAGTGGGTGGGGAAGAGGAGCAGACCCAGCACCCGGCCAATGGCACGCAAGTACTCTTGAGTGGCGGCTGATGGGCCAATGGCTGAGGGAGGGCATTTTACAGCCAATGGGAGCGCATGGAATCTTGCGAAACCAAAAGGTAATTATTTATTATTTATAAGGAGAGATTGTATTTTGGAGTGTCCCTTTGCAGCCTCTCCCATTGACTGTGAAATGCACTCCTTCATCCATTGGCCCATCAGCCATCACTCAAGAGTACTCATGTGCCATTAGATGGGTGCTGGGTGTGCTCCTCTTCCCCACACACTCCCCCTTCAGCAACTGTGCCCTGTCAGAATTACTGGCAAACAGCTTTCTCTCTTGACGAAGACACTTCTCCTGCTTGCCTCCTGTGTGGGACTAATTTGCCCCTCAGTGGCTGTTGGTAGGTGTAACGAAATGGCAGTTACCTGTGTTTGATGAAAGATGGCTGCCATCTGTGGTTGCTTGTTTAAAATATTCCCCTATAAGGTTTAATTGGGCTGTAGTTCCAGAGAAGGGCCTCCAGGGTTATCACTCACTGGGTTGAATGGGGCTTCCTCATCTGCTGGCTTTCAGTTCCCAGCTGCCAAAGGGTGGGGCAGTATCAATATAGACTCCATCCCATTCAGGGAGGAGACAGTCTTTATCCTACAAGAGGTTAGGAAAGGCTCCTGCTTCCTGTGCTAATTAGGCCACAAGCCAGAGACATGGGGGAACCCTGGGAGGCAGCAGAAATTCAGCCACTCCACAGTCGGCTGGATTGGGGAATGAATGGAGCTTTTCCTGCTCTCTTGGGCAAGAGAGAAAGCTTGAAGCAGAGCCAGAGGCTGGTCCAAGGAGAGATCTTATCCTGAGCCCACAACCTCCAGAGGTAAAGAGTATTGTGTGTCGGGAAAGAGGATTGCATTTAATCCCTGTTGATTTATGCCCTGTTGGTTCACAGTGTGTGCTTACTCCTACAGTTCTGCCTTATTTATTGTGTATGTGTTCCATAACTGTGAAAATAGTTAAATAATTTATTTTATTTGGGCTACTAATCTGTGTTGTGCTCTGACCACATAGCTCCCCTTGCTCTGCACAGTACTGAAGGGAGGGGGTAGTCCAGGGAAGCAAGGAAAGGCCAGCCCCTTGGGTTGCCAACTTTCCTGGGATCCCCCAAAGATTGGGAATTCCATCTCCAAAATAGGGAGATTTGGCCAGAGGGGTCTCCCTGTCCCTCTAAAGAGGCAGTGACAATTCAGTGAGTGGTGGCAGCAAACTTAAGGAGGGAGATATGCCCACGGGATGAGAGTGGGAGGGGAACAGCTGAGTTGTAAACTGGAGCCCGTTTCACCATGGTAGGCAACCAGGCTTGGTTCAGACAAAGGAAGGAAATGCTTCGCAGGCCTTTGTGAGGAACTCATTGGGACCAGTCCTGACTAGGGTTGCTAGCTCCAGGTTGGGAGATTCCTGGAGATTTTCTGGTAGAGTCTATGGAAGCCAGGGTTTTGTGAGGGGAGAGGCCTCAGCTGAACAGAATGCCATAAAGCCCACCTTCCAAAGCAGTTATTTTCTTGGTGGTGGTGGGGGGAAGATCTGGAGATCAGTTGTGATACTTGGTGATCTTCAGGCTCCACCTGGAGGTTGGCTATCCTAAACATAGCAGTTAGTGGTTCAGAGCAGGGTTCTTGCTGTAGAAGCTGTAGGGTTCTTGTTGTAGATCCAGATTCTTGCTGCAGAAGCCGAGTGGGTGATTTTGGACCAGTCACAGACTTTCAGCCTTAGCTATGTCACAGGGTTGTTGTGCAAGTCAAAAGGGGGAGAGGCGAAAGTTGCAAGCTGCTTTGGTCCCTATTGCAGATAAAGACTACTTTTCCTCCTGGGAAACCATTGTTGCCAATCTCCAGGTGAGGACTGGAGATCACTCAGAATTACAACTGTTCTCCAGATGGCAGAGATCAGTTCCCCTGGAGAAAATGGTGTCTCTGTGTCCTTATACCCTGCTGAGATGCCCCCCCACATGACAGCCAATGTGATGTGGCAGAGCTTCATAGCATGGTAGAGACTGCATGTGTGGGAGGGAAGGAAAGCTGAAGAGTGAGGGGTAGATAATGGCAGGTTGATACTTGGCTGGGAAGGAGATAGGGATGCCAACTCCAGGTGGGAAATTCCTGGGGATTTGAGGGATGGAATCTGGAGAGGGTGAGGTTTGAGGAGGGGTGGCATCTCAGATGGGTACAATGTCATAGACTCCCCCCTCCCAACCAGCCATTCTCTCCTGGGGAATCACTGTTGCCAATCTCCAGGTGAGGAGTGGAGATCACTCAGAATTACAACTGATCCCCAGGAGAGAGGGGGGAGAAAATGGAAAGCTGAAATTGGAGGGGCAGATAATGGCAGTTTGATGCTTGGCTGGGAAGGAGATAGGGTTGCCAACTCCAGTTTGGGCAATTCCTGGGGGTTTGAGGGGTGGCCTGGAGATGGTGAGTTTTGAGGAGGGATGGTACTTCAGACAGGTTCAGTGACATAGACTCCACCCTCCCAACCAGCCATTCCTTCCTGGTGAACCATTGTTGCCAATCTCCAGGTGAGGGGTGGAGATCACTCAGAATTGCAACTGATCTCTAGCAGGGAGGGCAGAAGTCAGCTGCCATCAGAGGGGCCAATAGCAGTAGGTTGATGGTTAGCTGGGATGGGGTTGCCAACTCCAGGTTGGGGAATTCCTGGGGATTTCAGGGGTGGATCCTGGAGAGGGTGGGGTTTGAGGAGGTCGCCACAGCATATTGGCACTGAGTATCCAAGGCATTGGCACTCCATGAGAGCCTATTTCTAGAGCTTGTTGTATTTATTTCCATTAACAGGCCTTATTCCTAGTCTATAATAAAGGGAAAGTCCTCAAGGTTTACCTCTGACTATGAGAGGTACACAAACCCTCTTCTGTGTGGGTTTGAATCTTTATTGCTCGTGATTTTCCTTTAGCAGCCTTCCAGGAATCCTCAAATGATTCCTGTAACCATTGTGGTATAACAATGAAGGCTTCATTGCCACTAAACAATCTGTTTGGGATTTTCACGGGCTGTTCTTTCATAACCAGAGTTTGCTAACTAATTTCACATACAATTTATCAGATGATTTTGCCTTCCTCCTGCATCTAAGAAAATGCACATTTTTGTTACCATGGAATCCCAAATTTCTATCATGCATGTGCATGAGGAACACTTTCTTGCGGTGAACAGAAGTTTTTTTGTTTTTGTTTTTGTTTTAACATATCTTCTGAGCATTTGATCTAGCAAGCAATTGTGTACATCCAGTCATTGGTGGTGCTGAGCAAGTGGATTGTAGGAATGTAGCATGTTGTGTGTGTGTTATGTGTTGTCTATTAATGTCCTTCAAAAGGTCCTATCCTTAACAGCCTTGCTCAGGTCTTACAAATGGTGGGCCGTGGCTTCCATGACTGAATCAATTCCTCTCACGTTGGGTTTTCCTGCTGCCTTCAACTTTTCCCAGCATGAATGTCTTCTCCAGTGACTCTTGAACGTAAGAACATAAGAGAAGCCAATGTTGGATCAGGCCAATGGCCCATCCAGTCCAACACTCTGTCACACAGTGGCCAAAAATACCAGGAGCCATCAGGAGGCCCACCACTGGGGCCAGGACACTAGAAGCCTTCCCAAGCACCAAGAATACAGAGCATCACTTTCCCCAGAGTCCCTATCTATACCTTATGGCTAATAGCCACTGATGGACCTCTGCTCCAGATGTTTATCCAATTCCCTCTTGAAGCAGTCCATGCTTGTAGCCACCACCACCTTCTGTGGCAGTGAATTCCATGTGTTGATCACTCTTTGGATGAAGAAGTACTTCCTTTTATCCATTCTAACCCAACCACTCAGCAATTTCATTGAGTGCCCAAGCATTCTTGTATTGTGAGAAAGGGAGAAAAGCACCTCTTTCTCTACCTGCTCTATCCCATTCATAGTCTTATAAACCTCGATCATGTCACCCCTCAGCCATTATTTCTCCAAGCTATAGAGCCCCAAGCACTTTAACCTTTCTTCATAAGGACCTTTAACCTTTTCTTCATTATTTTCTCACAATGTTACCAAAGCATGAGAGCCTCACTTTAGACAATTTAGCTTCTACGGCAGGGGTTCCCAACCCTTTTGAGCCTGTGGGCACGCCTAGAATTCTGAGACAGCACGATGGGCGCAGCAACAAAATGGCTGCCACAAAATAGCTGCTGCAGCAGGTGGAACTAGCCACAACATTATTGCCAGAGCTTAATTTAATTCACACAGTGTAGATCCTTGTGCTGTGGTGGCAGCTGCTGCCAAGGCAACATTAAAAAAAAAATCTGCACAGCCAATCAGAAGTCTTTCTGGGCAAAAGCCTTTCCTGGCCCCACCCACTTCCTAAAAAAAAACACTCAGTAGGAAAAAGGTGTTGTGAGCACCACGTTGGGAACCCATGTTCTAGGGAAAAATCAAGCTTGATTTGTTGTAGAACGCACTGATTTGTCTTTTTGGCAGCTCACAGTATCTGTAAAACTCTCCTCCAAAACTATATTTCAAATGATTCAACTCTCTTTCTATCAGCCAGTAGTATCCCTTTAAAATATTGTTTTCCTTTTTTTTTTTTTAAACAAAAAATGAAGTTGGGGAAATGGCTTCAAACAGTCTCCTCATAAGGAGCATAAAGTCATAGAGCACAAGCAGTTAATCAGGTTGCTCCTGCATTATTGGATTTATAGAATCATAGAGTTGGAAGGGATCTCCAGAGTCATCTAGTCCAACCCCCTGCACAAGGCAGGAAATTCACAAATACCTCCTCCTCCACACCCACAGTGCCCGCTGTTCCACAACCAGAAGATTATTTATTTGTTCACCCAAAGAAAAATTAATATGTGTGATTCACTGTCCCAGGAAGTGATGCTCCCTCTAAGCTGTGGAGTCCTGTGAGCAAGAATTCTCCTTTTTGGACTACTGGCATTAAAGTTGTGAGTGAGTGACTTGGCTACTGCATAAATTAGTTTGCTCTGGAGCCATCGTTCTGGAGCTAAGACAAAAAATGTGTGAGCCACAGCTAAAAAACTGTGAGTCATCTCACACTAACTCAGCTTAGAGGGAACACTGGTGGCAGCTACGAGTATAGACAACTTCAAAGGGGATTGGCTAAACATATGGAGCACAGGTCCATCAGTGGCTATTAGCCACAAGGTATAGATGGAACACTATGTCTGGGGCAGTGATGCTCTGTATTCTTGGTGCTTGGGCGGGCAACAGTGGGAGGGCTTCTAGCCCCATTGGTGGACCTCCTGATGGCACCTAGGTTTTGGCCACTGTGTGACACAGAGTGCTGTACTAGATGGACCATTGGTCTGATCCAACTTATGTTCTAAACTGGGGTGTCAAATGTATGCCCCGTGGGCCAGAACTGGTGGGCTTGTTATGCCTTGGCTCCCCCTCCCCCTTGCCTCCTTCATGCTTTGTCTGTGCTTCTATTTTTATTTTTGTTTTTTGCTGGGCTGCCTTGGCTCTCCTGAGTACAACTGGCTCCCCTCCCTCGCCTCGCCTCCTCCATGCTTTGCCTCCCGTGTCTGCTAAGGTCTCCTCCCCCTTGCCTCCCGTGCTTGCCAAGGTGGGTCTGTGTTGCTAATTTTTTTTGCTGGGCTCCTGTCTTGGAACTCCTGGGTGCAATTGGCTCTGCCTCCCCTTTACCTCCTCCATGCTTTGCCTCCCATTTATGTGCTTGCTAAGATGAGTCTGTATTGCTAATTCTTTTGTGGGCTCCTGCCTTGGAATTCCTGGGTGCACCTGGCTCTGCCTCCCCATTGCCTCCTCTGTGCTTTGCCTTGCTAAAGTGGGTCAGTGTGTTTACTTTTTTTTTTTTTTTTTTTTGCTGGGCTTGTTCATGTTGACTTAAGATTGGGGGAGAGGGGTTGGGGTTCAGTTGAAGAACCTCTGCTTGGCATGCAGAGAGTCCCAGTCTCTATCCCTGGCACCTCCAGTTAAAAGGATCCGGCTGTGGCTTATGAGAAAGACTTCACCCTGAGAGAGCCACTGCCATTCTAAGTAGACCTGAGGGGTGGAGGGAGAAGCTTGCAATGCCCAGCTATTGCATGTTTTCTCCTGGGCTCTAGGCTCAGAATATGAATCATGAGAGTATGCGGGGAAAGGGTTTGCTCCCCACTCCAGGCAGCATGCGGGCATCAGCCCAGTACTGCATTGTTGGGTCTCCAGTATGCCTTTGTGGGTTTTCCTCCTCACCTGGGGCCTTGCAGTGAGGACATACCAACTTGATGCTTACCCAGAAACTGGTAAGATATGCTTAATTGTGTTATATAAATCTATGTCCTTTGTAAAGTTTATATCACCGCTACCTGGCATTACATTTTAAAACTCACAGAGCCCGGCCTGACAATGTCCCATCTACATCAGATCTTGCCCATAACGAATGAGTTCGACGCCCGTCTTCTAAACTTACTTTACAGGAAGGTAGTGGGAGAAGTTGCAAATTAGAATTTCAGTTGTAGGTAAGAGTATAAAAGAAAGGGTTTCTCTCCCCCAGTTGTTGGTTGACTAGGGGTAAAGTATGGTTTGAAGGAGTGTATAACTCTGAGTTAGTCTGACCAGCACCAGGAGAGAGAAGGCCTGGAGTATGATTTGAGAGCGAATTGGCCGTTGTTGGGCTCCAAGCCTTCAAGTTATTTATTCATTTATTTATTTACTTCAATTTATCTTCCGTCCTCCCCACAAGCAGGCTCAGGGCAGATCACAAGTAAATTCTAAAACACATAAATACAATATTACAGAATAATTGAAAGTAGTTTAAAAACATCATCGATTCAAACAGGGCAAACTATTTATCTCGATACATAGTTCCCAAACTGGCGCCATTGGGTCTCCGAGCTCTTCTTAATCTGAGCTGCACAGAGGTGATCAGCTTCAGCAAGGGAGGCCAGTTTTCGTTGGACACCTGCTGCCTCAGCCAAAGGCCTGGTGGAACAGCTCCCTTTTAATGGCCCTGGGGAACAGTAGTAAGTCCTGCAGGGCCCTGATCTCAGACGGGAGCATGTTCCACCAGACTGGGTCCAGGGCAGAAGAATCTCCCAGAATTACAGCTGATCTCCAGACTAAAGAGATCAGTTCCTCTGGGGAAAATGGCTGCTCTGATGAGTAGACTCTATAGCAATATATCTTGCTGAGGTCTCTCCCCTCCCCTAACCCCACCGTCCACAGGCTCTGCCCTTACATGGCCGTGAATTTCCCTTCCTGGACCTGGCAACCCTGGGTAACTCCTCTGCAGGCCCAAGCCAAAGAGAAAGCATGTGGGCGGAGAAGGGAAAGAGGAGGGCCTGCATGTCTGGAAGTGAATCTTCCAGACTTCCTTTTCTTCACTATCCTGAGCACCACTTCATAGCAGCTGCTTCTGTTCAAGTACTGAAGGTGCTGAAGTTTCTGCATTTACAAGGATTGCCATGATCCTAGCCCTTTTGTCACAATTATGCATGCAGACAGGTTGAAAGCTGTTACGTTTCAAGTTTATGATAAAATACATTACCTTGAAAACACATTACCTCAGGAGTGGTGGAGTCACAGTAGGGTGGTGTCAAGGAGTCCAAGGCTGAACCCCATGGGCCCCCTAGGGCTGTTGAACACACACAACCAAACGCTTTATTTTTTTTAATTATATAAAATTTTAATTTCTGTCAAAACGAAAGGTTTAATCTACAGGCAACACAACACTCTAAAGCCACACAGCAACCCCTCCCCCCAAAGAGAACTAGCTTAATTATCTTTCCAAGACCTGTGTTAGATGGCACAGACCTTATGTGTTAGATGGCACAGACTTTATGTCCAAGAGTCAAAGGCCGTAGCTTATGTGTTCTCTATGTTGGTGTCTGTTGCAACATAAGCTAAGGGGTCATACACAGGGGTCATTCTGTAGAAAAAGAGGTGCAGGAGCTCATTTGCATAATTAATTAGCATACGTCACACACCCTGACAAAGGGCAGGAATGCAGGCATGCCTGGCTGCAGGGCATCTGGAGAAGATGGGGCAGGGAACCCAGGCATGTTTAGAATGCCTTTTTTTCCCTTCCCCATCTGGGGAAGGGAAAGAAAGGCATTTAAATCCCACCCACTTCCCCGAGCTTTTCCAGAAAAGTGGAGAGGTTCAGGGGAAAAGGGGGGCATGTCTGCCTGCCACCCTTCCCCAGCCAGCCTGCCATGGCAGGTTGGCTGGAGAAGGGAAGGGCAGGCAGGAAGACATGCCTGGGTTCCCTGCCCCATCTTCTCCAGGTGCCCTGTGACTGCAGGGCACCTAGAGAAGATCGGGCAGGGAACATAGGCATGTTTAGAATGCCTTTCTTTCCCTTCCCCAGAAAGGCATTTAAATCCCCCCAGGCAGTGTGTGTGGGGGGGCTCCTTACTGCCAGAGTGCCATTCCAGCGCATTCTGGCAGGAAATGACCCCTGATACTACAGGCCTTCAGTCGATCAGAATCCAAGCTAGTCTTCTTTCTCCAGGCTCTTAGCTCAATTATAATTTTTTGGCCAAGCAGCATCAGGTGATGACGTTCTTGCTGGAACCCTCTAGAAAATTACCTGATCACTCCTGATTCCCTCCCATTCTATGAGCCACAGGTTTTCATGAGAAGCTAATTACCACACTGCCAGCTCTGGCCTTGAAGCTGATAGGGGCTGTGGAGGCCAAGAGACCAATTTGCAACACCTGCAGAATGGAACAAGCCTGTAACCATTCACTAACACTTGAGGGGGTGGTGGTCAGGGGCATTTTGTAGGCTTGCCAATCTCCAGGTGGTAGCTGGAGATCATGCACTGTTACAGCTGATCTCCAGGCATCAGCAATCAGTTCCCCTGGAGAAAAAATGGCCATTGTAGAAGGTAGACTCTATGGCATTATACCCCACTGAAGTCCCTCCCCTCCCCAAACCCCACCCTTCTCTGGCTCCACCCCCAAAATCTCCAGGTATTTCCCCACCCAGAGCTGGCAACCCTAGTGCTTTGCCTCACAAATGGCATCTGCTTTGCATGAAGTAGGTCACCAGTTCAGTCCTGGCATCTCCAGTCAAAATGGGGTTAATAGAGAAAACTGACCTGGGTACATTAATGGTGTGTCTTGGCAGAAGGCAGCTTCATGCATTGATGTACCCCACCCCCTTGATATAGCTTCCTGATTGCTTGTCATGTCACAAGGAGCACTGTCCTTTCTTGATGTGAATCTCCCCCTGTTCTCTGCTGGGAAGAGTTTGGCAGAGGGATTGATGTCACCGGAGTTCTGCAGGGCTGTGGAAACTGCACTGATTCCTTGAGTGGACCCAGGATCCTGTGCTGGAACTCAAGCGTGGATCTGTGCTAAACAGGCACAGCTGCTAGATCAGTGATAGGCAGCTGGTTCGGCCTTAATGGCAAAAGGGCAGGGTCCACCTGTGAAGATGTTGGCATGCCATCCATCCAAATGGTGGGGGAAGAAGACGGGGACTGTCATTGGCCAAACGCAGAAAGAGCAACTTGGTCCCTGTGTAGTGGGGGTTGCCTGCTAGGGATGCAATCTCCAGATGGGTCCTGGGGAACTCTTGGAATTGCAGCTCGTTTCCAGACCACAGAGATCGGGTTCCCCTGGAGAAAATGGATGCTTTGGAGGGTGGACACTGTGGTATTGTACCTCACTGAGTTCCCAAATCTCCAGGAGTTCCCCAGCCTGAAGCTGGCAAACCTAACCCCCATCCTCTGCCAGTGGCCAGGGGGGGATCCTGATAACCCTGGTTACCCACCTTGTGCTAGATGTAATATGGAAAGTCAACATGGCTCAGAAGTGCTCGTGGTTCTTTCTCCACCACAGAGCCGGCTGCTTTAGCATAACCCGACACCGCTAGTATGTTTGATAATGAACTGTAAGAGGAACATGGTTTTCTGCCTGGCTACAGCAGCCCAGTATTGCCAGGTGTGAGTTGGCAGTGGGAGAAATCAGCAGAAAGCATTCACACCTATCCTTCCTTTGCCAGTGGAAAGACATTTCCGCTGTTAGAAAATGAAGCTAGTCATTTTGAAGGACCAGATTGAAGAATATCGCCTATACCAATTCACTGTTATGCTTGGGGAGAGAATTCACACATCAGTCGGAGGGAACGGTGCATCATTTTAATATTCGCTCGTGACCTTTTTGTCTCCTGATGCTTTCTAATGGTCATCCTTGATTCCCGTCTTGCTTCCTTTTTGGATCGCTTTATGTCCAAGGTATGACTGGAGAGCCTGCGATAAGAGCAACTTTGCTGTGAAGCTCAGCAAGTCTGGATCTGCTCCGGGCCTGGATGAGGACCACCAGGAGATCCTTGGGAAGCTACCTCAAGTTCCATGAAGGACAAAAAGTAAGGATATCGGTGCAATTAAATCAATTTTTTAAAAATATTAAACTCAACCGTGTTGGTGATGTTCATCAGACACCTTTGATTTCCCACTATAATCTGTCACTTGCCTGCCTTTGCCTTGGTCCCGCACCGTATCTTGCTGTGAGTTGCTAGGCAACTGAGATTGTCTTAAGTTCTCTTAGTGAAGATGGTGATTACAGCCTACCATAGTAGATGAACTGGAGAGTAACAAATTTGAGAAGGCAAAAGGGGTTCTGACCAACAGGACAAGAAAAAGGTCAATTAATTCATGACCACTGTCCCAGTAGTTATTGCAATGCATTTCATGTGGGGGATGTCCAGAAATGTTGTTTGGAAACTCCATCTGGTTGGAGATGCTGCACCTGTTTGGAAACTCCATCTGGTTGGAAATGCTGCACCTAGGGTGTAAATGTCTGATAAATATTGGCAAACTTTTTTTTTCTTTTGCTGTCAAGTGTCAAACTTTGCACCCAGCTCTGTTTGCCATAATCAAAGGGGGAAAGGGAATTCCTGCGGGGACAGGAGTGATAGATGTGTGCTCGAAACTTTTGGCTTTTAACTTTCCAAAGGATGGCACCTCCTCCCACTGGAGGAAGACCAGAGACATTCTGGAGCCTGCTTGCTTTGTAGATTGTGGGACCATATATTCCCATGGGGGGGGGCGTGTAGATGCAAATGGCTAGGCAAGAAGAATGTGATGTGTGTGTGTGTGTGTGTTTGACAACTATTGGGGACAGGTCCTTTCGAATCGCCTGTATTATCAAGGGCCCCACCAAGAATCGTTAGTTCTAACACAGCAGGGCTTTCACGTGGAACTTGCCTATTTCTCAATGAACAAATCTCTGGAAAGAAAGTGTTGTTGAGAGTAACTTGGCTGGTAGTCTGACATCAAGTCATATCTGACTTATGACAACCCCTGGTGGGGTTTTCAAGGCAAGAGATGTTCAGAGGTGGTTTGCTATTGGTTTCCTCTGCATAGTGACCCTGGAATTCCTTGGTGGTCTCCCATCCAAATACTGACCAGGGCCAACTCAGATTAACCTCCCAGATTGGGCTAGTCTACCACATCCAGGCTAGGGCACTTTTTAACATCTTCTAACATCGTTTAAAGATCTGGACTCCTGGGCATCACTTGACTGTTTAGCTTAACAGTGCACCAGAGGGCAGTCTGCTTCATTGGAGCTTAGTACAAAGGCAGAGAACCACAGCCCTGAAAGAGCAGTACAAAAGCTGTGTGTATATATGCTAAATGACACTACCAAAGTCACTAATTACAAAATATATTATAATAAAGTACAAAGTCATATAACATGTGCAAAAAAGGGTCCAAAACAGTAGTGCAGATGAAGTTTTCCGGATTACAAAGTCGTTTCGTGGTCTTCATCCGAACAGGACCATTGTATAACTTTTAAACTGCAAAACTCATTTTTTTTTTTTTGCTTGCTGAATAATTCTGGAAACGATCAATCGATCAACAGTTTTCATACTATTAGAATGCACCTATATCTGGAATCTAAAGTCAGGTCATCGGTATCTAGACATTAGCCAGTCGAAATAAAGCCTCCTGCATACTGACTTGGGTACCACCAATGAGAAACAGCGGTGAGGTTCAGGATGGGACTGGGATGAACAGTGTGGGAATAAATGTACATATAACAAATACCAGAAGAACACCCCACCTCGTTTTTCTATTTGATGTGGGAAATCTATTAATATGCCAGGGTCTGGCCCCAACAGGAAAAGGGGTGGGGCACAATATGATGGGCATGGCTAGCACCATTGCAGAGGAATCCACTTAATTCCTCCTTACCTAGTGTGTCCCTGAGATCTGACAATGTATTTCTGTTCCTCTTTTTTTAGGAATTTGGATTCTGTTTCAAATTAATTCTGTTTTGATCTAAAGAGAAAGTCAACAAGAGAAAGGGCAGGAAGAGAGTTCGGGGGGGGGATCAGAATTTCACTCTTCAGATGCTCAGAGGCAGGCAATCTCTTCCCAGCCTCCCTATCCTATTGCTAGAGCACCACCCTGTGGCATGTCATGCAAAAAAATGGCAAGTTACAAAAAGCTGCACTTGCTTCAAAGAGAAAGGAAATTAAAAATCCCTCTTTTAAATGAGAATAAGAGAAATCCATGGGCATACCTTAAAAAAGTGAATTTCAGAAACAGTAATTCTGTTCACATAACAAGTCGAGGAGGGGGCAGCAATGATCTGTCATGCACTCCATGGATTTTGAAGTGCAAGAGCACTACTGTGCACTGTTGATGCGGCGCATGTATCTACACAGAGCATTTGGGGCAAAATACAAAACTGCTGGTTTGATTTAAGACAGGAGTCCCCAAGTGTTGCCAATGGGCGCCATGGCACTTGGCCAAAGTTTTCTGGTTCTCGCCAAATGTTTTTAGGAAATAGGTGGGACCGGGAAGGGCTTTTGCCAAGCAAGGCTTCTGACTGACTACTGGAGATTCGATTGGCTGTTCAGGTTTTTTTTAAAAAATGATGTTTTGGCAGCAGCTGCCACCACAGCACAAGGATCTACACTGCGTGGCTGAAGTTAAACTGTGGCAGCCATTTTGTGGATGACTTCACCTCTTGCAGCAGCCATTTTGTTCCCGCCTCCCACAGTGCCCTGTCAGCGTTCAAAATGTGCCCACAGGTTCAGAAAGGTTGTTGTTGTTGTTCAGTTGCACAGTCGAGTCCAACTCTTCGCGACCCCATGGACCACGTCACGCCAGGCCCCCCTGTCTTCCGTCATGCTCCGGAGTTTGCTTAATTTCATGTTTGATGCCTCGATAACACTATCTAACCATCTCATCCTTTGCCGTCCCCTTCTTCTTCAGAAAGATTGGGAACCCCTTATTTAGAAGATATGAAGCTACTTGAGTCCAGACAATCTGATGGGGTGTCTGTTCCCATATGATCCTACCTGATTTTTAAGTAGAGACTCTTTTTTTTTTTTTAAGGTTTCCCCACCTTCAGAGGGGAGGTAAATGGCTATCAGGTAATGGGACTTCTGTTGGATGGATCTTGGGATTGTGGGCCTTTGTCCCCAGGTCAGCTCATCAGGAGTGGGTCCATGCTGTTAGCATTTCTCTTCAGAGTTCTGTTCAATGTGATAAATTTTGTGGTGATTTTTCTTTGCTGATTCGTATGTTGATTCATGATTGGTGGTTTTATTGCTAACGATGGGTTTTTACATTAGAGGTTTTCATGTTTCCCACCCCCCTTGAAGCTATGTTTGAGACTTTAAGGGTAACAGTATTTTAAAAAACGATATTAACGCTCAAAAATAAAGTGAACAAAGTTTGATTCCAGGGCACCTTTAAGAACAGCACCATTTTGTGATTGTGTTCTGAGCCTGAATAGGGCTCCTTTAGTTTTTCAAGCCATTCCCTACAGCTGTTGTGTGGCTGCAGGGAAACAGAGGTGGGTCTGGGGAATCTGGACCCAGGTCTTTGAAAACCATCTCGTATAGTTTGGACCTTCAAAGTCAACACTTAAGCTTCACATGATGGGGCTGATCCTACCCATATCCTACCACTCCACTAAGCAAAGTTTGTTTTATATATTAAATATCATTACAAGAAGGGGGACCCATGATACTTGCAGGGGGAAGGAGAAGGAAGCAGCTGCAGGTGAGCCTTCTCTTCTGCCCCCCGATCCCCAGCACCCATGGTGAGGCCTGCGCCCCTCCAAGCCTTCTCCTCCTCCCCCCAGCACTGGTGGCAAGGCCTGAACTCGGCCCACCAAGCTTTCTCCCTCCCCCTTCCCCTAGCAGTGGTGAGGCCTGGCCAGGCCGCCGAACTTTCTCCCTCCTTCCCCTCTGGCAGTGGTGGTGGCAAGGCCTGAGCTCGGCCCGTCAAACTTTCTCCCTCCCCTCTGGGCAGTGATGAGGGCTGAGTGGCTTATACCCGCTGGCCGGCCAAGCCTTCTCCTGCCCCTTCCCCTCCCTGGCAATGGCAGTGGCAAAGCCATTCTCAGAGCGTTCCCTGTGCCTGTGCAGGGAACGCTCTTCCTTTTGGTGGGATTTAAATATCCCCCCTCTTTTTTTTTTTTTTTTCAGTTTTTAGATTTTTCTGCAAATCTGGGGATTGCCCAAATGTGCAGGAAAATCTCCCTGCCCAAGTGCCCCCGATGTGCAGATTTTGATATCCACACAGAGGGGCATGTTGGGAATTAGATATATAGATTTAAAGCAGGTATGTGCTGCTTTCCCACCAAATAGGGATGCCAGCCTTCAGTGGGACCTGGGGGGTCCCTGGGATTACAGCCAGGCTGTGGTGATCAGTTCCCCTGGGCGGGGGGAATGGCTCCTTTAGAGGGTAGACTCTGTGGCATTGTACCCCACCGAGATTGCTAATCTCCCCAGGCTCCATCCCCAAATCTTCAGGAGTTTACTGACCTGGAGCTGGCAACCTTATACTCCATCCCCTGCTGGTGGCCGGGGGAAACCTGGCCACCCCACCACCCAACAGGGCCCCAGTGTTTATACTGCCCCTTTTGCTGTGTTTACTTCTGTTTGTCTGCCAAACATTCCCATGCTGTTGGGCACCACAAATATTAAAGCAGGGAAGGGGAGCTGACTCTTCCAGATAAGGAAGCCTGCTTAAGAATTATGCACTGAAACAAAACAAGCCCTGAGCTCTCGTTTATAACAGTCATAATCTTCTTGATGTGCTGCTGCGATAATGGTAATCCCTTTGATTTGCTCAAGTTAATGACCCTTAACTTTGCCTTGGGATACTGTCATTGCATACTGGTCTTTAACTGAAGAACTGTTAAAGAAGAAAATAGCAGGCAGTTTGTGCAGCATTATTGCTTTGGCAAGGCAGGCAATATCATTTTTATCTTATTTTCTTATGAATTCTGAAGAATGCTACCCATATGGTGCTCTGTCAGTGGGTCCGAGAAAAATCAGTGTCTATACCAGATAGTTCTTAGAAATCTTTCCTTTTTAACTTATTTCTATAGATATTTATAGCCTGCTTTTCTCTCCAGCAGGGACCAAAATGGCTGACAATTCCCCCTCCTCCATTTTATCCTTACAGCAACAATCCTGTGAGGTAGGTTGGCCTGGGTCCCACAGATTCATTCATGCTGTTTCTGAGCATGAGGAGGTTTTTTTTTTTGCTGACCTATGAGTAGAAAGTGCTGCCAAACCATCTGAATGGATCCGTAGGATTCAGCCCTTCATATCTTGAGGCTGTGGCTGGCACTGGTTCTGGACGACATTGACAGCAATTATCTGTCTCTGTATCTAGGAGACCCAAGTTCAGATCCACACTTTGCCATGAATTTGACAGAGTGACCTTGGGCCAGACACAGTCTCTCAGCCAATATGTCCCTCAAGTATGCTGTAAGAATAAAATGAGGGAAATAGAGCCAAGTACTCTACTCTGAGCAATTTTTGAGGAAGCGTAAGATAAAAATATGCCTTGACCTGGATAATCCAGAGTAGTCTGATCTCATCAGATCTCAGAAGCTAAGTAGGGTCAGCCCGGGCTAGTATTTGGATGGGTGACCTCAAAGGAATACCAAGGTCATGATGCAGAGGCATGCAATGGCCAGCTACCTCTGAATGCCCCTTGCCTTGGAAAGCCCTACAGGGTCGCTGTGAGTTAGCTGTGACTTGATGGCACTTCCCCCCCCCACACACACCAAGGTAAAATTATGCAAGGAAGGGGAAGATTAAAATACGCTAGACCGGTAGAACTGCTGTCACTGATGCTGATTTTGTTCTGTTTAATCTTGAATATGTCGGAGAGTGGGCCTTTCAGCACTGCTGAGAATTTTGCACTCCTCTCTCCAAAAATGAGATCTGTTTCTTTGCTGCACAGAATTCGAACGTGGATCCCCTAGCCTGCATCTTCTGTAAATGTGTTAAAGGAGATAGGGAACCTAAGAAGACATCAGTGTAGGGTTGCCAGATCTCAGCACCTTAAGATAGGGTTGATGGGTCTTCCCTGGCCACCAGCAAGGGATGGGGGGGGGTAGGGTTGCCAGCTCCAGGTTGGGAAACTCCCGGAGATTTGGGGTGTGGGGAGCCTGGAGAGGACAGGGACCTCAGTGGGGTACGATGCCATAGAGTTCACCCTCCAAAGCGTCTGTTCTCTCCAGGGAGATGAGCTACAATTCTGGGGGATCCCTAGGTCATGGACACTGGTATCTCTACCTTAAGATAAAGTTCTGAGCTGTAACAACTCTCATGACAGCCTAGAAATGAACACCAATACCCATAAGAACATAAGAAGAGACCTGGTGGATCAGACCAGCGATCCATCTAGTCCAGCATGCTGTCTCACACAGGGGCCAACCAGTTTACTATGGAGGGCCAACAACAGGGCACAAAGCCCAAGGCCTTCCCCTAATGTTGTCTCATGGCATTGATATTCAGAGGTGTACTGCCCCTGAATCTGGAGGTTCTTTTTAGTCATCATAGCTTGCAGCCACCAATGGACCTGCTCTCCACAGATCTGTCCAACCCCCTTTTAAAATTGTTGATTCAGGGGACCATCACTTCAGCAAATTCCACATTTTAAGTGCTCATTATGTAAAGAAATATTTCCTTTTGTTCATCCTGAAACTACTGTCCGTCTTCATTGGAGCAGAGGTCCATCAGTGGCTATTAGCCACAAGGTATATGGATCATTATGCCTGGGTCACTGATGCTTTGTATTATTGGTGCTTGGGGGGGGCAACAGTGGGAGGGCTTCTGGAGTTCTGGCCCCACAGGTCAACCTCCTGATGGCACCTGGGTTTTGGCTACTGTGTGGCACAGAGTGTTGGACTGGGTGGGCCACTGGCCTGGTCTAACTGGCTTCTCTTATGTTCTTACATTAAGCCTTGTGGGATTCCTGCACACATTAGCTTACATATGGATCCCAGGGCTTCTGCAATTCTCAGACTCCTAATTGAAACATGTATCAAGTGATGGGGGAGGGGGGATCTTTGCTTGTTTCAACTCTAAATGAGACTGTTCACATTTTCTACCCAGCGAGGATGTCAGTCTGGCTCGTGTGTGCCAGCTTGCACAGGTGCAGATGTGTTTGATCATATGGCACATTTACTGACAGCCAAGGGCACCACTCCAAACTGCAGACCCAGATGCCTGGCTCCTGGCTGTCTTTTTCACTGTCTGAGATAGCACTCACTTCCTCCCTGCCTCCCATTCTCTCCTTCCCTCTGAACCGAAAGGCCAAGTCCGTTTTATCATCCCAATGTGAAAGGCGACAGTCAGTGGCTTCACATTGTCAGAGCTGGTGTGCCTTTAAAACAAAATAACCTTATTTTATGCTTGGTTTAGCCACACGGGAGGCGTCTGGATTATTCCCCCTCCCCTTTTTAAAACTCTAGCAAGAGAGAGATTCCCTCCAGCAAAATTCCTCTTCCTTCCTCCCGCCTCCCCGGTTTCTTGATCTCTGGTGGCTCTTGCATCTCTAACGGCAGGCTGCACGGAACAAGCTCATGTCAATTCCCACTCTTTCATCTTCATTTTTAATTAAATTCACTTGTTTTGTTAGTGGCAGTATAAAAAATATGTCTGTTGCGGTTTATTGAAATCTTGCATTATGAATACGTATTTTAGATGGAAACTGCTTCAATTTTTTTTATGGATATATGGCTCCACACTTGACAAAAAAAAATAAAGGAGAGAGAGAAAAAAAAAGAACGCAGAGAGGTTTCTACTTAATAGCTACAATGCAGACTTAGGCTTGGATCCTATGAATGAGTTTCCTGTGCCCTAGATATTCTCTGCTGCAGACCCTGAGTCCTCTTCTTTTGCCCAAGATTAGGAATAGGCATGAACCGAACCACGAAGCAAAATTTGTCATGAATTTTCTCCTGTTTGTGGTTCGCAAACTAAAGTTCATGGCGGGTCTATCATCACGTACTTCCATCAATTTTTAAAGCAGTTCATGACAGTCTGTAGATGGAGCAGAAGACAGGTGTTTAAAGGGACTCCAAGTCTCTTTAACCCCCTGCTTTCCTTTCCCTGCAAAAGCCACAAAAAACAGCTGAGCAGCTCAGCTGTTTTTCAGACTTTCTGCAAACCCCATTAAAAGGGACTCTGGATTTCCCAAATCAGACTGGGAAACATGCAGGGGAGGGGGAGTATTTCTGTTTCGAGGCTCGCTCCCCAGTTCTGTAGGCTAGCTGTGCCTCAGATGTCAAAACTGCCTTTCATTTGTTGTAGCTAATTCAGTAAATTTGGACACCAGCACCTCCTCTTCTGGAACCACACCATCCTGCTTTTGCTCTAGGTGTTTCTGGGCTATGATGCAGGAGAGAGAGCTGTCTGATATGTCTCCAACTTAAGCAGTTGCCCTACATCCATGGCTCTTGCTCTAACCACCTTGCCTCCCTTGATCTCGTAAACTGAGAATGTGATCACAGAGAGAGCAGGTGATGGGCATATTGCCTGGATCTGACAAAGGAGACAGATCCACATGCAGAGGCAGACCTCTAAGCAAACAGCTCATCTAAATGCACATGTGTATCCATCTGGCCATTGCTTTTCTGGCTTCCATTGAACTGCAAGAATACATCATCTGATGTTAGGATTGCCAGTCCTCTCTACCCCCTAAGTCTACTGGTGGACTACGGGGAGGGGGACTTGCCAAATTGGCATCCTGCAATGTGGTGACATCACCTCTGGCTATATAACTAGATGTGATGTTGCCATATCACAGGATACTCTAGGATCTCTCCAAAACTCTATGAGAAAAACCATAGATTTTCAGGTGAATCCCAGGGCATCCCTCAACATAATGTGGTCACTTCTGGTTACTCAATCCAAATGAACATCTCATGGACACAGGACATCCCCTCCCCTATTTCCCCCTGCCACCTTTCAATAGAGCAGCTGAGGGCAGGATGTCACCCATCAAAGCAGGCAACCTGGCATCCCTATGGGATGTGTGTCACTATCTGGGACCACTATTGTTGTGGACAATTAGCTGCACACAACTTGATCCACATCAGGGCAATAGTTTCAGAGGATGGCCACACTGGTCTGCAATCAGATGGCTAGATTTGAGTCCAGTAGCCCCTCAGGGTCCATGAGCTTTCGAGAGTCGATGGTGATCAAAATCTTGTTTAACTCTAGGGTGCTACTGGACTTGAATCAGGGGTATAGTAAATGAAAGTAGTATAAAGACATAAGCATGCGGTTTAACAAGAAAATAATTTTGCTTTCATTTAAAGTTTTGCTGGAGTTTTGGAGAAGAACTTTTGACTTTTCACATTAGTGGAGCAACATGTGGCAGGATTCTGGGGGTTGCCTGCCGTGCAGCTCCAGCACTGCGTGAACAGCCATGCATAGTGGCAGCACAGCATAAGCGAAGTTGCATCTTCTGCATACCAAGTGAGACGAGGCCAATAGTTTTTTGCTACATTGCCTATTGGCTGCAATTTCATTATGTCAGGTTGCTAGCAAATATTAAGTATAGAGGCATGCGGGCACAGCTGTCTTCAGTCTTCATGGCTTTTGTGGCAGAATGGGCCTGCTCTGGCCTGCAGGCTCTATTGCACCCTGCTCTCCTAGGTTTTTCTCAAACTTTTCTTCCACTCTTGGGTAGCCCATCACTGCCACCTGACCTTTGTATGGAAATGTTCACTGGGAGGGTCAGAACTCCCAGCTTCCCTTCCAAGGTTCTGTGTCTCCCACTGCCCAGTGCCTGGTCACCATGGGGACAGTTTACTGCCTTGCATACCCTTGGAGGTATGGCCACTTGTCAATTGCCTGCCTTCCCCGGCACTCCTTTTGAAATAGCATGTCTGAGACAGTGGAGGTCTAAGTGGTACAGAGAACCACTACTAGCTTCAAAAGTTCTAAAGTATTTATTAAAAAGAAACTATTCACAAGCTTACCTTTAGCATCACACCAGATTGAGCAAGGGATCCAAAATAAATTGGCAAACTGCAAATCTCTGCCCCTCTCTTTATACATGCCCTGTCAGAAGTTAGAAAATAGGACAGGCTCCTAAAGCTTAGGAAGTTACAGATCTCTACAGAGTTTCTATTACCCTGAAGCTCGCTCCAGCTTTTTAGGTGATCAGTGGCTGCTTTCCCAGTGCAGGTATTGTGCTCTCATGGACTTAGCACCCCAAAGAAAAGAGACCCCCTTCCTGCTGCAAGGAGTTTTTATCAACCCACCCCCTGACCAGTTCAGGCCAAGTCAAAAGTCTCATTCCTGGGAACTCTGTAGCATTCTTTTCCTCCAAATCTCTGTTCCCTGCTTGGAGAAGGGGAAGAGTTTGCCTCACTCATTATCTCTCCTGCTAAACTCATTAGCATTTTTATGAAGGTGAACTGAAGTATGTCTGTGAAGCAATTGAACTGACTCACCCCCCTACCTGTTCTCTGCTGAGAAGGGGGGAGGGTTAAAATAACACAGTGGAGGTTTTGCTCATTTCAAACCTCCCAGGAAAAAAAAAATGAATTTCTTCACAGTTTACATAAATGTGAAATGCTGTTTCAGCCAGTCACCTACAGCCCTGTGTTTTTAGACTGCCACCCTGTCACCTTTCTCTCCTGGTTCTGTGATTCTAAACCCTACAGGGCCTATCATAAGGTGGGGTTAGGTGATTGCCTAGGAGTGCTCTCCTATGGGGATGCTCTGCCAGTCTATCACCCCTCCCTCCCTCGCCAAAAGCCTTGCTCTGAGTCCGACCACCCTGAGCACTCTGGAAGGGAGCATGTGCGGTGCATGTGGGTCGTCGTCCTCCTGCAGTTGCCGCCCAAAGGACTCCACGTGGGCCCTCCTTCTCAGTGCAGCTTGCCACTTGCCTCAACTGTCCATGTGCCACCGCTGTTTTTGGTAGTCAAAGCACAGTTCCAGGCCCCAGTGTCCCTGGACTCAGGTGATGGGGGGTGGTCGGTTGGTTGCCGAAGTGCAATGGGGTTGGGTCGGCAAATCAAGTTGAGGGTGGTGGGGGAGGCTGGCTGATGGTGGTGGGCAGAGCGGAGGCCTGGGAAGGAGGGGCTGCTGAGATGAGGAGGTAGTAGGACTACTAGAACCTTGAGTGGCCAGGGGTGGTGGCACCCCTGGCCCCCCCCCCACCTGGCCATCTCCCAGTCCCATCCCTTCCTGGGCCCAGCTAAATCACCCAGCACCTGCCTCCCATGGCCACTTCCTACCCTTTCCTGGATAAATTGCCTGGTGCCCTCTCCTTGGTGGCAGGAGGGAGTGATGGCCCTTGGGAGAGGGGCGCCCCAGGTAGGGTGGTATTTTGGTGGCATCAGGAGATGCTGTTTTATATCCCACAATATCTGCCCATTTCATATCCATATCTAAACTAATTTTGTGAGTGAGGGAATGGGGAGGATTATCATCTTCGAGGGATGGGCTCACCTCCTCCTTCTCTGAGTCTTCTGTCCCCACCCCAGGAGAGTCTCCCCAGTGGGGACAAGATGATATTGGTGGGGATTGAGATTTAGAGGCCACAAGAGGGAAATACAGAGCCCCCCCCCTCACTGCCGCTTTCCTTGTGGGGTAGACGGGCGTCATCGTTAAAGGTGGCCTGCAGCGAGACTGAGTTTCATAGGCACTATGAATATTGGCAAGCTCTTCATGAGCCAGCTCTGGTTTTGGAACGGAGTGCTCCACGCAGGGAATGCTAGGAGATGTAGTATTGTGATGTGGGTGCCCTTTCTGCACACCGTTGGCTGGGGATCTCGTGGTCAAGATTTCCTTCCATTCCAGCTTGTGCCTGTTGCCGGTTTCCCACTGCAGCAGGGATCCCCAGCACCCCATCCCCAAAGCATTACATGGGGGTCTCCAATAGGTCCTGTAGACTCCTCATGTAGGCTGGGAATTAGAGTCTTTTGGGGTCCATCTCTGTCCAGCAGTCGGCAATACCCGTGACATCTCCTGGCAAGGTTGTGGAGGCTTATACCTTGGGATATATTTGCGTGTCTCTGCCTCCCTGTTCAGCCTGTGGCTGAAAACTCCCAAGGAGGAAAGTGACATATTTGTCCCTGACGTTCTTTTTCTCCCCTGCAATGCTTTTCAACGCCTTCTCTTTAAATTGTGTATGGGGCCGACAGAGCGGATGGAGCAAGACCCTCCCCAAATCCTAGAACAACGATCACAGCTTAAATTGTAGGGTATTTAAAATGAAATCTGCCATACTGATCACTTGTTCAAAGTAGTCAGTCTAGAGATATGTCCTCTTTTTTGCTTTTCAAAATATGGTAACCCTAGAGGAGAATATTTGGTGTGGGAGTGCATCAAGTACAATGTGGCCGTGTGCGAGGCGTAGTTGCAGCAGAAGGAGTTGCCGGCTAAGGCAGGCAGGTGGTGTCTTGAGGGAACTAACAGAGTGAGACGGTTTGGGTGCCATCTTAAGCAAGTCTACTCAGAATCCTACTCAAGAGGTCTATTCAGTGGGGCTTACTTGTAAGTTGTCTTGAACCACAAGGAAAGGTGGGGTCTAAATCAGTGGTTCTCAACCTTCCTAATGCCACAACCCCTTAATATAGTTCCTCATGTTGCAGTGACCCCCAACCATAAAATTATTTTCGTTGCTACTTCATAACTGTAATTTTGCTACTGTTATGAATCGTAATGTAAATATCTGATATGCAGGATGTATTTTCATTGTTACAAATTGAACATAATTAAAGCATAGTGATTAATCGCAAAAACAATATGTGTTTTCCGATGGTCTTAGGCGACCCCTGTGAAAGGGTCGTTCGACCCCCAAAGGGGTCGCGACCCACAGGTTGAGAACCGCTGGTCTAAATGTTGTAATAAATAAATAATAAATTGTTCTTAGAAGTGCACCATTTGTTGTTGGGGGAGCGTGGAGGTATGTTTTTGTAGGAGGGGAGATTTGGGGAGCTCTATTGCTTGGAGGTCTGATTTAGGCTAACAAAAAGGCACGCAGAATTAGATTCTGATGTGCCTGAAATGGAAACATTAAAGAGACTTAAATTTCAACATTACAATTAGCAGGATTTTTTTCAAAATGCTTTGTGATTTGTGTTTTCCTGTTTGAGAGAGAAAATCAGATATTGTATTACTTGTTCTCACAATTAAAAAAAGAAATTAGCAATTTCAAATTTTGTGTGTTTTTCATTCTTCCTAAAATGCATTTATGTTTGAAAATTGCTGGGCGCACGGGGGGGGGGGCAGAAGGTAGCCTCGCCTAGTGTGCAAAAAAACCTGGCGCCAGCCCTGAAACCCTAGTATATGATATGGCAACATCAGATGCTAACAATGCATGTTCCTGATAAGAAAAGTACAAACCCGCGGAGGCTGACAAGACAAGGGAGGACTGAACAGGTACAAAATCCCCCAGCCCCATGTTGCTCTGAGAGGCCTGAGAATTCCTCCTGCCTCTTTGCACTCTTTCCAGGGGGGAATCTGTGGGGCGATCTATTGCTAAGTGATCCAGTCAGTCACTTGGGGTAACATTATTTTAGATGCACCCATGCGGTAAGCAATAAACAAAAAAAGAAAAGAAAAGTGCTGCATAGAGAAATGTGCAGAAATCCCCAGCCTGATACATTGTTCTAATCTTCCCCAAGCAGATGCACCACTCGATGTGTGGGATGCATTCCAGAATCTCTTGCGGTGACTCAGAGGATAAAGTCATGTGTGACCTCAGAGGTCGGCTCTGATTTCTCTGCTATCTCGGGAAAAGATCCTTGAAAGTGCTTGTGCAATCTGTGCACTGAAGCTGTTCAGGGGACAGAAAAATGTTCCCACAAGCTGATGTTCTCAGCCAGAATGTCAGCAAAAAGTCCTTGGCTGAGGTGCCTCTTGGACAGAATGGCCACTGAGCCACTCTGGAAACCCTTGTTGCTAGAACAGGCTGCCTTATGGACTCAGGCTGGAAGCTTTGGAAATGAATAATAAGGAGACTGCTGGATCTCCTGCTGCCTATTTACTGACCGGGCTCCTTCCCCAAAGCCTGTCATTGCTTGCAACTTCTTGGCTCATTCATCCAACAGTGCTAAGCAAATGTCTGTCTTCTGCACAGTAGGCCTGACCTGCTTTCACAACTCCAAGACGTGCATACCCCCAATGCACATGTTCTTTAAATGGCTGCATAGCACAGACTTGTTTCTTGCTTCTTTGTATGCATAGGAGTCAAAATGAGCAAAAATTATGCAGACGTGGGGATATGGCTGAAATGCGTCTTTTCTTGAGCTTACAACAGACAGTGCTACAAAATGAGATTAAGAACATAAGAGAAGCCATGTTGGATCAGGCCAATGGCCCATCTAGTCCAACACTCTGTCACACAGTGGCCAAAAATACCAGATGCCATCAGGAGGTCCATCAGTGGGGCCAGGACACTAGAAGCCCTCCAACTGTTGACCCCCACAAGCACCAAGAATACAGAGCATCACTTGCCCCAGACTGAAGGTTTCTATCTATACCTTGTGGCTAATAGCCACTGATGGACTTCTGCTCCATATGCTTATCTAATTCCCTGTTGTAGCTGCCACCACCTTCTGTGGCAGTGAATTCCATGTGTTAATCACTCTTTGGGTGAAGAAGGACTTCCTTTTATTTGTTCTAACCCAACTGCTCAGCAATTTCATTGAGTGCCCAAGAGTTCTTGTATTGTGAGAAAGGGAGAAAAGTACTTCTTTCCTGACCTGCTCTATTCCATGCATAATCTTATAAACTTCAATCATGTCACCCTTCAGCCGTCGTTTCTCCAAGCTAAAGAGCCCCAAGTGCTTTAACCTGTCTTCATAGGGAAAGTGTTCCAACCCTTTTATCATTCTAGTTGCCCTTTTCTGCACTTTTTCCAATGCTGTAATATCCTTTTTGAGATGTGGTGACCAGAACTGTACACAGTACTCCAAATGAGGTCACACGATTGATTTGTATAGAAGCATGATGATACTGGCTGATTTGTTTTCAGTTCCCTTCCTAATAATCCCCAGCATAGTGTTGGCCTTTTTTATTGCAGTTGCACACTATCTAGACATTTTCATTGAGTTATCTACTATGACTCCAAGATCTCTCTCTTCGTCAGTCACTGCTAGTTTGGACCCATCAATGTGTATTTATAGTTAGGATTTTTGGCTCCAATGTACATCACCTTGCACTTGGCCACACTGAACCCCATTTGCCACATTGACACCCACTTGCCCACCCTCAACAGATCCCTTTGGAGTGCCTCACAATCCTCCCTGGTTCTCACCACCCTGAACAGCCACAGCCACAGCCACATGTACTAGTACTGTCAGTCTTGAAATACAGGGTTTCAAGGAGTGTAGATATTTTCGCACAATGAAAAGACATTGCTTCCCTGAATGTTTACGATGTTCTGTGTTCAATCCCAAAGTGGGCTTTGGAGAGGCATGAGGGACGACTCAACCACCCACTGTATCCTAGTGCTCTTTCACTTTTTGCATACAGCTTCAATAGGCTGCTGTTTCAGCTTCATTGGCTGAGTTCAGACTGGCAGTTTGAAGGGGGAGCCAGTCGTGGCAAAAAAAAACAAACCAGAAAAACTGTTCTGGGTTTTCCTGGTCACACAGGGCTGACTGATGCGGGAGTATACCGGGAGATTGCGTGCGGGAGTGTTCAGACTGCTGGCCCGGAGGCGCAGCTGTAAATGGCTTTTCCTTGGTAATTTGGCTATGTGCGCATGTGTGCATGAGTGCATATGCTCTCATGCACATAAGCACATCAGGCCGATTTGGGGAGGATCCCATTGCGCCAGCACCACATTGGGTGGTAGAGCGGAGCACAGCCAATCATATCGCTGCTGCCTTATGTGCAATGCGGGTCGCTCCTGGCTTTTCGGGTTGGTGTTCACACTTCCTGGAAGTGGAATGAAGTGGAATAAACAGGTTCTCAAGGATTTGATACCACTTTTACCAGGTATCTTTTAAACGCGGGAGTGAAGCGGAACAGCACGGGTTGACTACGGGTGGGGAACGCCAGGCAGATGTGCCTGTGTGAACGCCCCCTTTAATCTGCCTGGGAAACGTGGCTGAAACATGGCTATAGCAGGGCAAACTGCCAGTCTGAACTCAGCCATTGTTAGTGTTTCTCATCCCAGTCCATCAGGATCCATGCGGCAAATATGATAGCATCGCAGTATCACACATCCAATCAGATGGAGTTCTATAACAATGTCACTGAGGGAAAACAACTACTTCCAATTGCCACTAATCCTCATGGACAGGATAAGGGAATCCATACTCCACCAGGCCAATGTATACCGTCTTGCCATGCTGTATTTAGTTGTACTTAAAAGATAATAACTTTCACCCAGATCCATATAATTATGCCTGGCTAAGTGGAGCAGAGTTTGGGTGGGTCCAAGAATATCCAGATGCACATTCTATTGAAATTAATGCATCATGGATAGACAATATCCACATTGGGGTATACTGGTAACAAATAATGGTCATAAGAAAATAAGAAGAGACCTGCTGGATCAGACCAGTGAGGGTTCCATCTAGTCCAGCGTCCTGTCTCACACAGGGGCCCTAACCAATTCCTCTGGAGGGCCAACACCAGGGCAGAGAGGCCAAGGCTTTCCACTGATATGGCCTTGTGGCTCTGGGATCCAGAGGATTAGTGCTTCTGAATGTGGAGGTTCCTTTCAGTCACCGTGGCTAGTAGCCAGTGATAGACTGATTCTCCATGAATCTGTCCTTCTGAACATCAACTTCCAACAAGGGAAGTGTTGTGTCCGCTGACCACTATATGCCGTCAGCGAAGGAGCCTGAACTTGAGTCCCAGGGAACAATGGGACTGGGGCTCCTGCTCCAGCTTAGGGGGACCAATGGGAATGGCGGCGGGAATTCAAAACCGCCAATGACACCAGGGGGCGTTCCCCTTAACTTGTATATAGTTGGCCACCTGGCCAGGTAATTTTGTCTTGTGTTGTATAATAGTGAACCATGCTGATCACTACATCATTGTCCGTGGTTTCATTATGTGTCTAACCCACTATACAACAGGAAGGGAAAGCTCTTTCTAGCAGCAGCTGAGTTTCTTCTGGGCTGAGTTTTCCTCTGCTTGCAGGTACCCATCCTGAGTGAGTCCACAGGGACAAGTCCTTGGGTGTGAAACAGAGAACCAAAGGGCTCTTGGTTCTTAGCCACTGGCTTCCAGCCCAGGAGTTACAGCAGCCAGCCAGCTAAAATCTAGACCAACCCAGAATGTGCCCCCCCCCTTATTTTGTTTATTTAAATTTTATGGTTTAAAAGGGTTGCTTGGGGGATATTTGTAGGCTAGGCATGAAAAATAGCAGAGAAATACCATAATAAACAAACAAAACAATGATTTGACTTGGGAAGTGCATTTGGACACACCTCCTGATTCACAGTCTGACGAACCATGCGCCATTGGGTCAAAGGGATAGAAGTAATGTGGACAAATTATTTCCTCTGTCCCTCTCTAAAGAATTTGCAAAAAAACAAACTGGGACACATTTCATGGGTAAGAATCTTCATGCACCATTCCTCCCTGTGCTCAAAACTAGTAGTTAATTGCATGTGCACTCTGTTTTCCTTATAAATTGAGGATATGTTATGAAAGATTTCCATTTTTCACTAGTAAATACATTTTGGAATTTCAATAAACACATTTATGCCCCATGGGCATTCCAGAAGACTCCCAGCGCGCTGTGCCATATGGACAGTTTGGATGGAAGCCATGCTTCATGCTGCTGCACTAATTAAAACAACTGTGACTTTAAAGACATCACATGGGATATTCCCACAAGGGGTTAATAAGCTCATGGAATAATAATTCTTATTTGTGATTTTAGTGGGTATAGTTTGTGTGTGTGTGTGTGTGTGTGTGTGTGTGAGGGGGAGATATTTTGGAAGACCATCAAGAAAAGATTGGATAGAAATGAAGGTGGCATTAAGTTACGACAAAGAATAAGTGGGAAGAGAATGCTGATCGCAGGTCCGAAGGCTGCAAAACCATCTTGGGTCTAAGCAGAGATGGGCAACTTCTCCCATGTGTTCAAGCTACAGCTTGATCATGCAAGCAGCATCTCCCAACACTTGAAAAAAAGTTCACTTTTTTTTTTTTTGAATGCTTGGAATGTTGTGCACGTCCGGTTTTGCACAGCAGTTCCTGTACCCCCTTCCATCTCTGCTGTCTGCCCACCCCTCCAATAGGGGGTGGGAAACAAACTTACAATAGATGTGCTTTTCTTGATTGTTTCCATCTGGCCGTGGTGGGGATGGGAGCTGCAAGCCTTGTCTGGTTCCCAAAGCCAAGCACGCTCCTGTTCATCGGGGATGAACTAAGTCACAAAGACTTTGTAAGGTTCCCGCATTGCCTCCTGGGAGCTGAACTTCAGTCTTGTGAGTTCTGAATATGCAGCAACATGATGGCTGCATAGGTGCAAGATCAGCACATACATTCATAATGCGGCTGCTTCTAAATGATGCATGGCTGGCTCTTAGAGAATACTTAAGACCGGCAAGCTGATAACATAAATGGGGAGTGTGTGCCCTTAGTAGCAGCCAGCTGGCCAATCACTATGCTGAATGCTCCCGCTGGGCGATCACAAAACTACTTCAAATATGGTGCAGTATAAACTGTGAACAAATCCTCAGCTAGGCTGTCAACACTGACGTGGACTGTATACCCAACATGAGAAATGCTCATGGGACCAACCCAGGGTGGAATTCTTGTACTTTTTTATTGTCATCAGGTAGTGTACAGATAATCCCTGACCTGGATAGCCCAGGTAAGCCTGATCTCATCAGATCTTGGAAACTAAGCCCTGGCTAGTATTCTGATGGGAGACCTCCAAGGAATACCAGGGTCATGACATGGAGGAAGCTAATGGCAAGCCACCTCTCAGTGTCTCTTGCCTTGGAAATCCTACAGGGTCACCAGAAGTTGGATGTGATGATGGTGGAAGAAAGAAAGTGGCTTGATGAATTTGCAAGAGTGACAATACAGGAAGTGGGGGGGACTCCCCGGACTGTTGAGGACCTCCCGCAATTTATGGGGTTTGCTAACATTTACAGGAGATTTAGTCTCTCAATAACTACACCCATAACCATCTGAATTCATCTTGAGTTTGAAGAGTCCTTTATTGTGAAGATGGATGTTTCTTCTGGATTTCTGAAAACTGTGTTGTCACACAAAAGTGAGAGACTCCCAAGAACTTTAGCCGTGTGTTTATTGTCTTTGGAGGCTTGTCTGCTGGGTGGAATTATGAAACTGCTGACATGGAGTATTTAGTAGTTACTTCTGCATTTGAAATTCGGAGGCACTAACTTGAAGAAACCAAACATCTGGCCTCATTTGGAATCCTGTGTACAGTTTTGGTCACCATATCTCAAAAAGGACAGTGCAGAGCTGGAAAAAAATATGCAGAGGAAGGCAACCAAGACGATACCTCAGTGGGTATCCTCCTTCCTCACAATGTCCTTTATGAGATCTTTCCTCCAGACTTTCCACATCAGTCCAGCCAGCTTTCTTTGAAGATCAGTTCACCACCCTGGTCTCCATTTCACTCAACAATGTGCAACATTGCTCTACCTAGGCTGAGGGGTGACTCTGTGCTGGCAGGAGGAAACTTTAGCTGGAATCGGACAGTCCATTTGTTAAGCTGTTCCTTTTGGTGGTCTAGGGCTGCCAGGTCCCCCAGGGGTTTGTCCATTTGATGGGCCCCTTATCTGCTGGCCCGGATCAGGCCACCAGGGGGAAACCCACCCCCAAAGTGCTGGGATCACAGTGATGTGCCCGGTGTGATGATGTCACCCAGAGGTGACATTATTGCACCTGACATGTTGCGGGGGGGGGGGCACTCTAATCATTTGAGGGATAACTCTATGGTTTTCCTTTGAATGATAGTGGTCCCAACCCCAATGTGCCTGACATGATGATGTCACTTCCGGGTGACGTCATCACGACATGCACACAAAGCACATGTGCCAAAGAAGTCCTGGGGAGGGCTAGGACTCCCCTGCAGCTGCTACAGGTAGGACCTGGCAACCCTATGATGATCCCAAGTCTGGGAAGCTATCCAGGCATATGTCAGTTGTATGACACCTGTCCCCATGCCAAAACACCTTGGCATGCGCTCTGCTATCTCCTTCTGAGATTCCAACATAGTAATAGTGGTGTAATGTCATGAACTTCTATCATGGAATTTTTGAAATAAGAAAAGTGATACTATTCTGACAAGTGATGAACAATGTCATAAAAATTCCCCTATTTCATGTCAGTCATACATCTTTCCAAGTGAAGCTGAGATTTTTGAGGCGCTCATCACAAATGTTTTCCAGCTCTGTGATTTTCCCAGACATAGTTGTACATATAGATATACTCAGATTGTGGTTAAATTCTGGAAAGGGATCGATTAGATTCCAAGTTCACACCACAATTGCTTACCATCCATGGTAAGTTCATGGTCAGTCAGTGAGCCAAGCCTGAGCAATATCTGTGATATTTCCGGTTATGTATTGGGACTGAACCATTCCCGGTATGTCACACCAGAGACTGGCTGAGCTTAGAGCACAAGAACAATAGCCTACCAGGACTCTGGAAGTAACCAATCTAGTAGTAATGTTATGTAAATAGCCTATCATTGGGAGTGGGGTGTATCTGGGTGTGGCGATTGCATGCCATTTGACAGAGCTGCAGCTCTGGGGTCTTGTCTTGCTCTTGCTGAAATCGCAAATAAAGTTGAGCTGATCACTGGACTTGAGCCCGTTTATCCACGGAACCCCCACTATTTAACAGTGGCACCAAAGGTGGGATCCTGTTGAACCAGCCCTGAGCCCATCTGCACTGCACCGGGCATCGAGCTCCAGTGCCACGTGCATCACATCACACCATGGCTGCTGCTCCAGGACATCTGCCAGAATTTGACCCCGCTCACCCAGAGCTTTGGGAGACCCGGGTGGAGCGGCTCAAGTCCTTCAAACTGTTCCAGTACATAGAGGGTGAAGAGAAGAATTTTTCCCAGTGCTGTAAATATTCTTTATGAGGTGTGTGTGGTGTGAGTGGTCCAATGGGGTTGCACCATCAATTTATGCATGTATATAAATAATGTTCCTTTTGGTCTTTTGGGGTTTCTGTGTGGCACTGTGGCGTGCTTGCACTGCCACAGTGCCACTTGTTCTGGAGTGTGCCACTTGTTCTCATGGCAAACACTTTCCATGAGATTCTCTGGGAGAGTCTGACTGCTGGTGCTGCCTGCTTGCCTGCCTTAAGTGCAGCTGGCTGGGTTTCCCCATTGGAAACAATGGATGCAATGGGGGTAACCTGTTTGGGTGCCATAGAATTAGGCCCATTGGTCCAATTGCTTTGAGATGTGGGGGTGTATGTGGGGAGAGGCTCCTGAAGCTACCCTGAAAATTTGGAGCCTCTACCTCAAACCCCTTCCCCCCCCGGAGCTACTAACAGCACCGTGGGGAAAAAGTAACTTTTTTCTCCACCATAGAGAACAATGGAGGGGATGGGGACAACCTGTTTTGGACCCCATAGAATTGGACCCCCTGGTCCAATGTTCTTGAAACTTAGTGGGTATCTTGGGGAGAGGCTCCAACAGCTACCCTGTGAGTTTCGAGCCTCTTCTTCAAACCCTTTCATCCCCAGCCCCCAGAATATACCCTATGTTTTCACCTTTGACTTCAGTGGCCCATAGGATATAATGGGGCCAAAATTGACATTTGGCTGGCGGAAAGATTCTGGAATTGGCTTGTACTGCTGAAACTGACATTCAGGAGCCTTTCTACACCAGTTTGGTGTAGTGGTTGCATGCACGGACTCTACTCTGGGAGAACTGAGATTGATTCCCCACTTCTCCATTTGCACCTGCTGGATGACCTTGGGCAAGCCATAGTTCTGACACAGCTGTTCTTGAAAAAGAGCAGTTACTGTCAGAGCTCTGTCAGCCCCACCTACCTCATGGGGTGTCTGTTGTGGGAAGGGAAAGGACTTTGTAAGTCGCTCTGAGACTCCCTTGGGTAGTGAAGGGTGGAGTATAAATCCAATCTTTTCTTCTTCTTCTTCTAGATCATTTTATAAGAGTGGGAGACCTGAGGAGTGAACCTAGGAACTGGCTCCTTGTGTATACCTGCCCCCAAGGTAGACCTTCACATGAAACCTAATCTGATAAATCCAGATGAGTGAGCTTTAGGGGACAAAGTGGTGAATTTTGGCTTGACTTTGGATTTTCCATCTCAGCTGACTTAGCACCTGCCATATCTGATGCAAGGGTTGCTTTAGATTGGGTGGGGGGGATTGAAATGATAGATCCCTTCTCTCCTTCCCATACAGCCCCATTCAGAACGAGGGCCCACAATGACTTGCAATTTACTATTTAAAAACAAACAGGAGATCCACGTCTGTTCTGACCCCCTGGGAAATTCTACTGTCTCCATGGTTTTTGTTTGTTTGTTTGTTTTTAAGGGAAGGGGGGAAAGATAAAAGGGAGTGTTGTGGCATATTTTTTAGGCTCCCGTGGAGTTCTGTGTAAAACTAAGCTCCAGGCAGAGCCAGAGGGAAGAGCTGAATTTTGACAGTCTGCCTTTGGCCGCATTAGATGTGGCACCAAAAGACTATTTGGATTAAGACATGACAAAGGATCCGATCACCAGAGTAATTTCTAAACTTAAAAGTTAACAAGCCTCCTGAAGAAATGAAGGGGGAACTGGCAGGATTCCAGAAAGCATAGATAATGGGATGTCACTCCATATGAAGTTGGAGATTTATGGTGGCGTTTCTCTCCTGCTCTGTGAAAAGCTTCTATATGGCTTGTTTCAGCAAGCAAAAGAACACTGATTTAAGGCAACAGCTAAACAGTGACAGACAAATCATCTTAATATTGAGACCCCCTTTTCAGGCCCCTGTGACTCGTGTGTGAGTAAAGCAGGCATTAAAACCAATGCCTTGTGATAATGCTGGAATATGTAGGGACCTTTTCTGCCACAGGGTTTTTACAAAATCCTCCTGTACCAGACAGTAGATTAGTACAGTGTGTTGTAATTTCTTTGCATTACATTTCCTCAGTATTTCTATATGGCTCTCAACTTGCCCATGCAGGCTGATGCAATCAGGGTTAAGAGTGAATTTACAAGTCTTGGCTGGCTCTATTTGAACGTCCCCATTTTGAACCCCCCAATGAGTTTTCGGTTTTGGTGGAATTGCGGGGCTATGGAGAGATGAGGAGGGAATGGGCAAAGGTCTCCCTTTTCCTTTTCTGCAGATGGAGCAGAGTGGGAGCGGAAGGGCTGGGATCCGAGGCATTGTGTATAAGCAGTACCAACGTGTGAGAAAAGAAAGAAACAAAGCAAATACAGAGCCGGTCTGGTATAGTGGTTAGAGCACTGGACTAGGACCTAGGACACCCAGGTTTGAATCCCCACTCTGACATGATCTTGGCACTCGCTGGATGATCTTGGGCCAGTCGTCTGTTCTCACCCTACCTTACCTCACAGGATTGTTGTGAAGATAAATGGAGGGGAGGAGAATGATGTGAGATGCTTTGGGTCACCACTGTGGAGAAAGCAGAGTATAAATGAAGTAAATAAAAGTAAATATTCAAGGAGGAGAAGAAGAGGAGGAGGAGGAGGAGGAGATTGGATTTATATCCTGCCCTTCACTATCCAAAGGAGTCTCAGAGCGACTTACAGACTCCTTTCCCTTCTCCATCCCACAACAGACACCATGTGAGGTAGGTGGGGCTGAGAGAGCTCTTTCAAGGACTGCTTCTGAGAGAACAGCTGTGCCAGCACTATGGTTTGCCCAAGGTCGTACAGCAGCTGCAAGTGGGGGAGTAGGGAATCAAACCCGGTTCTCCCAGGTTAGAGTCCGTGCACTTATCCACTACACCAAACTGGCTGTTAATGAGCTCAATGAAAATGATTTTGGTTCATGGTGATAACAATAACATACAATCTTCAAGAGAAATTTAAATAGCCACAAGTTAAATAGTCCCCTTAGAGTTTCCAGACCCCCTGGTAGAGGTGGGGGTCCCTCAGTGCCAGGCCCTACCTTCCCATCACTGATCAGCTGGCCAGCAGGGGAGGAGTTACCTCTAAAAAGAGGGGAAATCCTCCCACATGCAATGATGCATCTACATCACTGCTCATGTGACCTGGAAGTGACACCATCACTTCCAGGATGTTAGGTGTTTTTTTTTTTTTTTTGACGCTCTGGTATTTGGGCAAAAACTCTATGGTAGAAGCCAAATTTATCATAGAGTTTTTGCCCAAATACCAGAACATAGACCTGATATCCTAAAAGTGATATTGTCACTTCTAAGTCATGTAGGCAGTGACATAGACACATTTTTTGTAGTTGGATGGTCCTCCTTCCTGCTCCTGTTGAGTCTCCTCCCCATCTTGCACCGGTTGCCTGGAGAAACCTGGCAGCCCTATCACCCCTGTGCAAAAAATGTAGCTCACCAAGCCCAGTATAATGCACCAGCCACATTCTGACAATTCTCTCTCCCCCTTTCACGCCTAGCAATTGAATCTATGCAATAACAAAAGCTGAGCTGCCATTCATAGGTGGCATGCTGAATTCATCTTGGTGCAAAGTGTGAAGGGTCTGAATTACCCGCAGACCATGGTCCTTGTTTTGCAGCATCGCATGAGGGGTGGGTAGGGGCAGCATGCAGCAGCCATAGATCTCCCACCCTTTGAAGAGAGGGGGCAGCTGAGAGGGGGCCGGGCAGCAGGAACGGTGGGAAAACAGGTCCCTCCCTTAGCCAGCAGATAAACTGTCGGGTCTGAGCAGGAGGCGGGGGAGGAGTTTCACGGGGCAAAAGGGCTCGCCTCGCTGCCTGGCCACCTTCCTTTGTTTGCCTCCTGAGCAGTTTGCCCACCCCCACCCTATGAATCATTTGGGGGAAGTGGGTATGAAGGAATCATAGCCATCCAGGAGTCTGAAGAATGTCCAATGTTTATTTACTAGTACTAGTTAGAATAGGTTAATTATGTTGTGTGTCTCGCCCCCCCCCCAACTTTTCTATGTCAAATCTTTATGAACTGCCAGAACTTTGGTGGTATCAGCAAGGGACCAGGTCCATTTTAGGAAAACGGCCTGTGTACCACTTTCCCAGATATGGGGATCCCCTTAAGGGGTCTTGGTGTGAAGGCTTTAGGGGAATAGGCCAGGTCTGGGACTACCAGTGCATGCCCTCACACTTAGATGGCAGGGGAGTCCACTTAGGGGCAATCATCCATGTGGACTTGGTCAACCGGCCATCCCATGGTTTTGCACAACCCAAGCAAGCTATCTGGATGGGGACGGGATCACCAACTGGCAGCAGGCAAGATGATGATGCTGGTCCGGGGACCCATGTTGTGTCAATGCTTCTTACAGCTGTAGCCAATAAAGTTGTGGACACTTCATTCTGCACATTTATCTGAATCTTGTATGTGACTGTGTTATTTGATGAGCCTCAGGAGGTGTGGCATCCAGAGGGGCAGGCCCTAGGTGGGACCAGTGAGCTTTCAGAGGGGTGGAGTCTAGCTATAATGGGATTAAGCCAGGTGCTGGATGATTGGGCTGGCAGTGTCCATTGTGGAACAACAGAGTGGCCTGGCGTTTCCCTGGTGCCAGACAAAAAAGGCGATGTTTCTTAATGTGTGGCAGGAGGAACCTGAATGGGAGACCAGTCACTAGATATGGAGAGTTAATGTGTTTCCTTGAGAGGTCTGGCATAGGTGTAAGAATGCAGATAACTTAGACAAATATATGGAGACAAACAGGAGATGGGGATGGAAACCTGCAACATACTTCATTCATGACAATAGCACAGACTACAGGCTTTTTTATCCCTTCCTGTCTCTACATTTGACAGACAAAACACTAGCCATTTGGTCAGTAGAAGATGCCTGAGGCAAGGGCAGAGACTTGCCCATTCTAGTCCTTTTGGACTGAGCAGACAGGAGATAAATGTTGGACTGAGCAGACAGGAGATAAATGTGAAGGGGGCGGGGGTTGCTTTCATGGAGGATGCTTGGCAGTGCAGCCAGCCTGGATAATCTTCACTTGCCCTGAGTTTTCCCAGCCCAGATGTGGTTCTCCTCGCCTCCCAGCAAAAGCCACTGTTTAAGCCTGGCTTCATGAGGGCACTGCTTGTGGAGGTTCAGAGTAGTTTTTGGGATGTCTGTCTCTTGGGAAAGACCACCCCAGGTTCAGGGCAGAGGAGGCTGGCGACGCTGACATCATTTTTGCGTTTTAGCCCAGAAATGATATCAAAGGGTTGAATCAGGCTTCAGTGGGTGGGTGTAGGGGAAAGGCATTGTCTGACATTGGTAATTCCCTATTCTGGGTAGGTGGGCCTTGGCCAGGCTCTGCCTCTCAGTGGGACCTAGCCTTTGTCGTATTTCAAGTCCTAGCTATCCTGGCCTAGGCCCATTGGCTGGAAAGCCATGTGTCCCCCACCGCCCACATTTTTTTTTCTTTGTAGCAAAACACAGGCCAATAAATAACTTTATGGTCAGACTCTGCCCTGTCTTGCTGAGAGGCCACAGTTAAATATATATATATATATATATATATATATATCTGTGGCTTTTTAACCACGATGGTTCAATCACTTATGCAGCTCTGCAACTAATGCTGCGACGATCTTGAACAGCTACTTGCCTCTTTGTGTTCGTTCTTTCAATAAAGATGATTTTAGGCTCAGACACCCACCAACACCTGGTCGCCGCTTGTTCTTTTTCTGCAGGCTTCACTGAGCTACCCATTTGCTATTCTGAAGGGAGATGACTCACCACAAAGCACTTTGCTAAAAGTCTTTTCAATTGACCACACACAGCAATTACATATATCCAGAGGATAAGATCTAGATCAGCTTCAATGGGATGTCAGAATTAAATGGTGTCCATTTGACACATAACAATAACTAAGGATTAAGATAAAAGCAGGGACTTCCATTATCTAAAATTGGACATGTACTATTACTTTACGGGGGTGGGGGGAGAGGATGAAGTTCTTGTCTCACCCTTGTGATAGTGATGCCAAGCATGGACTTCTGGGGGAGGAAAGTTGTGCCCATATTTGTACAGTGTTAATGGAATTAACCTTTCTTTTTCTTTTGTCATTTACAGCCGTTAGCCTTCACCCTTTTTATACTTGGACTCCGTCTCCAAGCTTCAATTTTGCTTCTTCTTTCCCCCCTCATATATGTCCCAACATTCAGTGTGTGTCTTTCTGTGTATAGGTCCATTCAATGTTTCTTCCCATAACTCTTTCTCATTTTCTTCTCCTCTGGTCTGCTTTCCTTCTCTCTCTCAAAAACCAAATGTTGTGAATGAAATGGTGATGATGCCATGATGTTGGGGTGGATCCAGCCAGATTTTTTTACAGATGAAAAAAGGGAGGAAGAATCCCCAAAAAAATGTGCTGGAGATCATGGGAATTCCGTTGATAAAAGCCATAGGGTTACCAGCTCTAGATTGGGAAGTGCCTGGAGATTTGGAAGGTGGAGCCTGGGAAGGTTGGAGTTTAGGGATGAGAGGTATCTCAGTGGGGTACAATGCCACAAAGTCCAACCTCCAAAGCAGCCATTTTCTCCAGGGGAATTGATCTTTCCTGGAGATCAATTGCAATAGCAGGGAATCTCCAGCTGCTACCTCAAGGTTGGCAACCCTAGACTGGGGCTGTAATGAAGAAGGAAATTGGGCAAGATTGAATGAGAAAGTTGGTTGGACCCACCCAGTTAGATTGTAACCCTGTTCTGGGACACATGCCACTACTTAAAGCTAACTGGTTTGTGCTGTAATCTAATTTACGTTTGGTCATTGGATCAGCCTTCCAAATAAGCCCATATAATTACTAGCCAGCAAACAGTTTTGCTAGCTGACCTCTTATTCGTCTTTATGTTTCAGTTCACAGGCAATCTGAAAAGGGGGGATTATCTTCTCTAGTTTATTAGTGTATTCCTATCGGGCAAGGTGAATATATTTTTAAATCCTTGATTTAAATCATTTAAATTGAGTTTTTGGTTTTGAAATCCACACATTTCCTGAATAAATATGCATACTAATTGGTTTGCAACTACATAATCCTGTTTAGACCCTTCTTGCAAAATCCAGAACCTTTGCTTATGCAGCCCACATGCCTTTTGCTTCAGAGAAGAGGCGGATTTTTCTCTATACACAGACAAGAATGCAAGGTTACTACATAACAGCTAAAGATCAATCCTGTGCATACTTATTTGGAAGTAAGGGCCTTTGCACAATGTGTGATACACTTCCAAATGAATATGCATGTGACTGGGCAGTAAGAGTTTGGATAAGAACATAAGAGAAGCCATTTTGGCCGATCCAGTCCAACACTCTGGCTGATTTCCCACTACAGCTGCCTTGGGGTTGTGCCGCCGTTTGCCCTGATACTATTTGTCAATTTCCTGTTTTTTGAGAATTATGAAACTGCGGGGGAAATCGGGTGAAGCCGTGGGTCAAAATGCAGCCCCACGGCTTTGGGTGTGAAATTGACTAATAGTATCGGGGCAAACGGCGGCGCAACCCCAAGGCAGCTGTAGTGGGAAATCAGCCTCTGTGTCACACAGTAGCCAAAACTCAGATGCCAGCAGGATGTCCACCAGTGGGGCCAGAACTCCAGAAGCCCTCCCACTGTTGCCCCCCAAGCACCAAGAATTCAAAGCATCACTGCCTCAGACAGAGAGTTCCATGTGTACCTTGTGGTTAATAGCCACTGATGGACCTCTGTTCCAGGACTCCCTTCTGCTAAGTGAAGAGCTTGCTCTGGCAGAAGGAGCCTTTCCCCATTGGAGGAAAGCTTGCTCCATCACAGGAAGGTTCTTCCATGGATGAAAAATTCCTTGCTTAGAGGAAGAGGTAGGATCTAACCCAGAAATGGATACTTGGCCTGCGATGCTGAGATAGTAAAATCATGATTATTCGCCCTTTAAGAGATGACCGCATGGCTGATCTAGTTGGAAGGCATAAAACAGGACTAGAAAATTATCCATATGGCCTCTGTGGATGATGCTGCAGAGAGAGAGACATGATATATGCCAGTGCTATGATGACGTTCAGGGGCAGGCTGGCCATGTAACTTACAGGGAAATCTCCTGGTGGGTCACTGCCCTAGGGGGGCACCGGTGGCCCAGAGCAACTGAAATCAAGCCCCAGCAACTGTCCCCGAGCCTCAGGGCCCACTGAGCCTGGTCCCATCATCAGCTGTGGTAGTTTGTGTCAGCTCACCAACTGTCTCTTCCTGCCCTGCCTCTGATTTGGGAGACTATGATGCCGTGGGTGAGCTCATAAGAGAAGCCAATGTTGAATCAGGCCAATGGCCCATCTAGTCCAACACTCTGTCACACAGCGGCCAAAATATACCATGTGCCATCAGGAGGTCCAGCAGTGGGGCCAGGACACTAGAAGCTCTCCCACTGCTGCCCCCTCCAGCACCAAGAATAGAGAGCATCACCTGCCCCAGACTGATAATTCCCATCTATACCCTGTGGCTAATAGCCACTGATGGACTTCTGCTCCATATGTTTATCTAATTCCCTCTTGAAACTGTCCATGCTTGTAGCTGCCACCACCTCCTGTGGCAGTGAATTCCATATGTTAATCACTCTTTGGGTGGAGAAGTATTTCCTTTTATCTGTTCTAACCTGACTGCTCAGCAATTTCATGGAGTGCCCACGAGTTCTTGTATTGTGAGAAAGGGAGAAAAGTACTTCTTTCTCAACCTGCTCTATCCCATGCATAATCTTATAAACCTTGATCATGTCACCCCTCAGCTGTCATTTCTCCAAGCTAAAGAGCCCCAAGCGTTTTAACCTTTCTTCATAGGGAAGGTGTTTCAACCCTTTTATCATTCTAGTTGCCCTTCTCTGCACTTTTTCCAATGCTATAATATCCTTTTTGAGATGTGGTGACCAGAACTGTACACAGTATTCCAAATGAGGTAGCACCAATGATTTATACAGGGGCATTTTGATACTGGCATGCCCCATGTTGACCTCACTGAGCAGATCAGCAAGAGGCTGCTTGTATTGTCTTGCTCCAGGGCCAGTTTTCTTTCCCCGTTTGCTCCTGGTGATGAAGAGAGGAGGAGGAGGAGGAGGAGGTGGGGATTTGATTTATACCCCACCCTTTACCACCTGAAGGAGTCTCAGAGTGGCTTACACTCTCCTTTCCCTTCCCTTCCCCTCCCCACTACATGCACCCTGTGAGGTAGGTGGGGCTGAGGGAGCTCTCCTGAGAACAGCCTTTGAGAGAGCAGTTCTGAAAGAACTTAGGATGGTACATAATCTTGCAGATATCTACACCCGATGCTTCTCCCCAGTAGGGCCGAAAGCAATGTGCAACATTGTTCCCCCCGCCTCCTTTTTATGTAGAAACCAAAAAAAGTTGGTGTGACGCTGGTTGCTGAGAGACAGTGAGTGGCTGGAAGTCATCTGGCAAGCTCCTAGAGCAGAGTGGGGACTTGTTCATGGTTCTCCCAGATCATAATCGAACGCTGGAATCACTATGCGATGATACCTTGCAAATGTTTTTGTTCAATAACAAGATGATTTTGCTCGCGGTAATAATGACCTTTTCATTAACAGGCTTGATTTCACAGGTTAGTCACTGTTTTTCATCACAGTTCTCTCTCTTACACAGAAAAAGCAACCTTTAATACCACTGCCTTTGATAGATGGTCATCATGAGTCAGTTCCCAAGATGGTAGGTGTGATCTTTGAAGGGTGGTGTTTTTCTCCTCTGTGCATGAAACTCAGATTTCGTTGCAAATGAGTTACTTTAAGAGACAATTATATACACATTTTTTTAAAAAAATAAATAAATAATAGAGGGTTTTTAAAAAATCCTTTTTCTTGCCCGTCCAACCGGCCTTTTTCACCTTGGGGTCATTCTTAATCACCACAGGCAACATGACAAATTGCCAGTCTTGCAGATTTCAGCCAAATATGCGAATGATTGATTTGGGCTTACCAGAGATCCTGGTGGATAGACTTTCCTGGTGAACAGTCAAGGTGCGGTTGGTTAGAATCATTTTCCTTCCCTGAGGGGCAAAAGGCTATACTTTCAAAAGGAGAGATTGTGTTTTCCTCTTCATAAAACACTAGTCTTAAACTCTGCCAGCCACAACTAGAAGGGCTAATACAAGATTGTTTGTCAGACCCATCTCAGAGGACTACAACTCCTGCCAGCAGTGGTCCCTGTCCAAGTTCTTGCATCTAAATAGCACTAATCTTCCACAAAAGACTCCAATTTGCAGATCTTTGTTTGTCTGTTTCCTGATTAAGAGATGTGCATTGAAAGCAAATCTTGCCTTGAAACACCCCCCTCCCCCAAAACAAAAAAAGTACAAAGTGCTGAAACAGCTTTCAAATGTATGCACATTATCCAATACAATGTGGATCTTCACTGAGGGGAGTGTCCTATATCCCAAATAAAAACCACATATTCCACAATTATGATTCTGGCTACAGAATGTGCAGATGCTTTTTTTTATAGATGGGAAACAAAACCCTTCAGATTAGTGATAATTTTGCTCAACTGATGTCTGATGGAAGTTAGCACAATTGTCGCAGCGAACTAACACCGGCAGGAAAAGGGGTCATTTTGGGACTGCCGCTTTCGTTCAGAGAGTTCGTTAACTTTGGACAAGGGAAATAAGATTGCTCATTCAGAAGGTCATTTTCAAGTCAAAGGGAGGTGGGGAAGTGCAGTGCGCTCTGCTGCACTCATGACTTTTCCATGTGATGCTGCACACTGACCTGAGAGACTCACTGTCAGGGTAGGGTTGTGGTTGAGTGGCAGAACTTCTGCTTGGCATGCAGAAGGCCCCAGGTTCAACCCCCAGTGTCTCCAGCAGAAAGGAGCAGGTAGCAGGTGATGTGAAAGACCTCTGCCTGAGACTTTGGAGAGCTGCTGTCAGTCTGAGTAGACAGTACTGACCTTGATGCACCATTGGTCTGAGTCAGTATAAAGCACCTTCATATGTTCGTATGTTCACAGTCCCTGTAGTCCTTTATTCATGGGCTGACTGGTCAGTTACTTAGCAGAAAATTCCGTGGTGGACACTTGCCCTGAAGGTCTACTGATGGCCAGGAGCAGCCAAAGCCGTGCTCTATCAACTCTTTCAGTGCCTCTACTTGCCACAGGTCATTCATCAGTCATGGTAATCAGGGTCAGCTCACTTCCTGAGTCCATTGTTGGCAGTCAGACCCCTCCCACAGATAGGTAGTTGGCAACCAGAGAGAAAATAAGCCCAAATACCCTTCCTGAAATATCACTCCAGATACCATAAGTGCAACACACTGCCTGGCCCAGAAATGACACCAAAGAGGATGCCAGGAAGACCAGCCTGGGAAAATGTTTGGAACTTCGTATTGCAAACCACAAACAAGGCCAAATTTGTGATGAGTATTGCTTCATGGTTCCGTTTGTGCCCATCCCTAGTGTTGTGTTCGTCTTTCCCTCCTGAACTCCACCCACCTGTGTCTATTCAAATACGATACAAGTGCCCTGCCCATTAACAGGAAGAGCGAACAACATTACAAATAGGATGAGGCCTTTCCCTAATGTAGCCTCCTGGCACTGGGATTCAGAGGTTGACTTCCTCTGAATGTGGAGGAACACCCTCAGTCACCATGGCTAGTATCCACTGATAGATCTTTCCTCTTGTAGCCATCACTACATCCTCTGGCAGCAAATTCAACATTTTAACCACTTTCTGTGTAAAGAAGTTTTGCCTTTTGTTTGTCCTGAATCTACTGCCCATCAGCTTCATTTGATGCCCTTGAGTTCTAATATTTAGGAGAGAGAGAAAAAATCCTCTTTGTCAACTCTCTCCACCCCATGCATAACGTTATGAAGTTCACTCACGTCTCCCTTTAGTCATCTCTTTTCTAAACTGAAAAGTCCCAGACTCTTCAGCCTTTCCACACCGGGAAGATACTCCAACCCCTAATCACTTTGGTTGCCTTCTTCTGAATTGTTTTGGTTCTGCAATGCCCTTTTGAGATACAGTGAACCAGAGCTGGACACAGTATTCCAAATGAGGCCCTGCCATAGATCTGTACAGGGACATTACAGCATCGGCTATTTAATGTTCAATCCTTTTCCTAATAATCCCTAACATAGAGTTTGTCTTTTTTGCTGCTGTACCGCACTTGGTTGACACTTCTATTGAGCTATCCACTAAGACCCCAAGATCTTTTCCCTCCTCTCTGTCTCAGGAAGTTCAGACCCCATTAGCCTATATTTGAAATTGGGACATTTTTTGCCCCAGTGTGCATCACCTTACACTTGCCAGCACTGAATTTCACTTGCCATATTGTTGCCCATTCAATCAGTTTATGGAGATCCTCTTAGACAGGCCCACAACTAGAGTGGGGCATTTGGGGGCATTGCCCCCTTAATTAAAAGCCCTGCCCCACAAATAGCCTTGAAAGGAAGGGCTAGAAACAGGCTTGGAGCCTCTCCCCATTAAAGACAGACATTCAGATTAATTTAATTAACTGTAACTTAACTGCCCCCTTAAAAATTTATATGCCCTCTGAACAAAAAAAAACCCTGGCCACAGGCCTGCTCTTAGAGCTGTTCACGGGCAGTCTTATTTTTCAACATCCTGAATAAGGTTCTTACTTTGAACCGGGCAGAGAAATCCTGTTGATATTTCAGGGTTTAGCAGGACATAATTGAGTTGTGATATCCCTCAGATCCTGCTTAACAGTGTGATTTTCCTGCAGCAACCTGTGGTATTTCAGTGTGAAGCCAGTTGTGATGGCTGAGGTCCATGTTGACCTTTTGCCTATGCGCCACCAATATCTTCAAGTCATCCATACTGATCTTGTATAATCTACAGCACTTTCCTTCAGCTCTGGATGCCTCTTGGGGTTATCGCTACACTGAATTCTCTGGCCCTGTTTTCTTGAAATATTTCTTTTGAAAGATCTCATTCTACCCATGAATCAGGGTTTTTTTTTTTGACATTTTTGGGAATGAAGGAGGTATCAAATACCTGGCTGACACACTGTTTCCACTCTAATTCACGGGGGTTGTAATTCTGTGCTGTCTAGTTTTCCCTCTCTGTGCATATTAATGGGCATCTTCCATATTGAACTAATTTATATATTTGGTATAGTTTGCAGATTATACAGATTTTGGGTTATGAAGATTTTAATCAAGAAGTATGTCTTTTTAATCTTCCGTCTCAGGCTCATTTTGCTTCAGTATTAGCTTGGCAATTAAGGTAATGAATTTTCGTTCAGAGGGCTGGAGGAACAGAGTGCGCTCTAAACAGGCACCTGGCAGGCACTGGTTGTCATGGTGATTTCCCAGATGCTCAAGCAAGTTGAGGAAAATAGTGATTCAATATTCCCATTACACGAGAAGCAGAAACCCTAATTGATATCTGTTTCAGAGAAATATGGGCCAGACTGTGGAATTTCAAACTACAGATGTGTTTAGAAAGAGCTCTTAGGAGCACCAGAGAAAGTCGTGTTTCAGAAAACAATGTCCTTTGAATGCTGTGGATGACAATATTTCATGCGGCATTAACAGACTGTATTATCCCTTGTCTTAGAAGGCCACTGATAATAGTCAGAAGTGAGTGTGTGCAAAGTGTTGTCAAGCCACAGCCAAATTATGGCAGCCCCAGCTAAGGGGCTTTCAAGGCGAGTGAGAAGCAGAGGTGGTTTCCCATTTTTCTGCAGAGTCTTCCGTTGTGGTCTCACTTCCTAGTACTGATCCTGCTTAGCTTCCCAGATCTGATGGCATCAGGATATATCATGTTGCCTTCCCTACCAATATTCAAAACTAGAGATGAGCATATTTGTCTGTGTTAGCTATGTGGGGGGGGAGCTCTGAGATAACTGCCTTCTGGACTGAAGAATATCCAACCATCCCATTCTGGACTCTCCTGTTGATTCTTTATACCCCAACCGCCCACAACCAAAAATAAAGGGGGACACAAGCTTTAAAATAAAGATTAGCAGCATGTAAGCAATGTTCTCCCTAAAGGTCTCTTATTTGTGAACCTGCTAGTGTTGAGATTGGTGGACTCCAGTATGGAGAACCGGGTTTGATTCCCCCACTTCTCCTCCTCCAGATGAAGCCTGCTCGATAATCTTGGGTCAGTCACAGCTATCTCAGAGCTCACAGCCCCACCTTCCTCACAAGGTGACTGTTGTGGGGAGAGGAAGGGAAGGCAATTGTAAGCCACTTTGAGACTCCTTCGGATAGTGAAGAGCAGGGTGTAAAAACCATCTCCTCCTCCTCCTCCTCCTCCTCCTCCTCCTCCTCCTTCTCCTTCTCCTTCTCCTTCTCCTTCTCCTTCTCCTTCTCCTTCTCCTTCTCCTCCTCCTCCTCCTCCTCCTCCTTCTTCTTGTGCTAGACCAAGGCTTCAATTACTTGTGAGGTAAACAGAAATCACTTTTTTTCTAGATCTTTGACTAGACAGACAAGACACAGACAGGGATGAAGAATTTGGGTTTATTAAACAGAAAATAAAATATTTCATAGGGTAAATGTTACGTGTGTATGGCTATGATGTATAAAGGAAAACTGGCTCTCAACTTCAACCCCCCAATGAGAGTAACTATTTTGTAGCTGAGCCTCATGTAAAATAAATAAAACCTGAAGGGAGAGTTGATTCCCCTTTTTCCAGACAGGTTACCTCAGCAGGTTCAAGGCTGCTCTTTGACCACATGAAGCACCCTTCCACAGAACCAATATGCATAAGTTAGGAATGACAGGCCATTAACAGGCTGCTTATTTGTCACACTAAAGCAAGTTTTCATCCTTAAACCCAGGCCCATAGCCAGATAATTTTATAGGGCAGCCAAATGAGTACAGTGTTGGTGAACACATCTGTATTCATTTATTTATTACATTTTGGTTTCCTTAGACTGAAAGAAGAGAGGCTATGATCCCTGTGAGGTATTTAGACATGTAGTTCATTCTGAGGGAGAAACCTGAAAATCTTTCCCTCCCCCAGTCTTGTTTGTCTCATTCATTTGCTAACAACTACCTGTTCTACAGGAAGACCTCAAAGATCTACATTCCTTCCTTAGGTGGGTTATCCCAAGAAGTGTTTGATGTGAAGAAACACTATTCTCTTAATCCCTCTGTGGAAAAAAAGCAGTATCTGCTGTTTGCCATTATGTAATTACTAGGAATAAGGCCCATTGTGGAAATAAATACAACAAGCTCTAGAAAGAGGATCTGGAAGAGTGCCAAGGCCTTGGGCACTCAGCATCAATGTGCTGTGGTGACCTCAGCAGGGTATAATGACACAGAGTTCACCATTTTCTCCAGAGGAACTGATCTCTGCCACCTGAAGAGCAGTTGTAATTTTCACCTGGAGATTGGGAACAATTGTTGCCCTCACCTGGAGATTGGCAACAATTGTTACCCAGGAAGAAATGGCTGGTAGGGAGGGTGAAGTCTATGGCATTGTACCTGTCTGAGGTCCCACCCCTCCTCAAAACTCGCCCTATCTAGGCTCTACCCCTCAAATCTCCATGAATTTCCCAACCTGGAGTTGGCAAGTGCCAGAAGATTATCATCACATGTAGAAGGGTCTCATAGGTGTAGTAGTATAGTTTTGGGTTCAAATGAGGCTGATTGTGATGTAATCTTGATGATTTCAGCAATCACAGAGTTTTGAGAGAATGTTTTTCGGTTACTAAGAGTACATTTCCAATAGTACTTCAAACAGAGATTTAGGTCCCGTAAAGGTGCCTGTCGCTGATAAAGATTCTGTTAGACTCTTGAGTTGGTAGTATCAGAGCCAAGAAATCTCTTTGCCAGCCTGATCTTCAAAGTAGACCTTATTGTGTATTTTGTCACATTTTATGAGATCTTGAATACACATAAAGACTGCTGAATACCAGTCTATGAACACCCCTGGTTCCAAACCGGGGGGGAGGGGACAGACAACACCAACTTTGGTGTGTGAAGGTTGAGAGAGGTGACATTGTAGGTGCAGGATTTTTTTTTCTTTTTGTCCCAAATCTTCAGCATGTTTGCTAAAAATTGATTGTCAAAAACTTGTTTTCAGTCTCTGTGATGTGGTAAGCCAAAAAACACCCCATAAAGTGAGCAGGGTAACATAGGATTGTTCTATGAACATCCAGTTCATTAAAGGAGTTCGTTGCATCATCTGAATTGCATTACGTAAGACAGCTACATGATAATAGCAATGCAGGTTCGGAAAATTAAGCCCACCTCTTGACGAAGGTCTTGATAGGATACGACAGTCAAGTCTTGATTTTTTTAAGGCCCAAATAAAGATAGATAGAGTAACTTGCCACAATTTAAGATCTTTGTCAGGAGTCCAAATAGGTAACACTTTGAAGAGAAATAGAAAGCTAGGGAAGACAAAGCTCTGAATTAAATGCAGGTGATCTGGTAACGTAAGATTAAGAGCAAGGGCCAATTTTAAAGCCCTGTCTTACTGGAAGAAAAATCTAGAATGTTCTCGGATTCACTGAGTTGTCAAAGTTTTTGATCCCTTTTGAAACATACTAACAGCTATCAGAAATATCCGGATTTTGTTCAGTCGAAGTATGCAATTCCGAAGGAGCTGTTAAGTACTAAAACACCAGGACAGGAGCTGAAGGAGTTGAAGGAATGGGTCGTTAAAATGGGTGGGGAATAGGGGTGTGCAAGAAAAAAAAAATTCAGCCCAATTCTGTTCGGCTGAGTTGGGCCAAATCTGTTTCATCCCCCCAAATGACCCCCAAATGAAAGCAGATTCGGGAGCTATTCAGCCAGCCTAATGATTTTTGGACCTCCCCTCCAGGAGCCGGCTTGCTCAGTGGTTATATGCAATCCTCTTTCCCTACACACAGTACTCTCTACCTCTGGGGGTTGTGGGCTCAGGATAGGATCTCTCCTTGGACTGGCCTGTGGCTCTACTTCAGCCTCTCTCTCCTGCCCAAGAGAGCAAGGAAACTTCCATTCATTCCCTAGTCCAGCTGACTGTAGAGTAGCTGAATTTCTGCTGCCTCCCAGGGTTCCCCACATCTCTGGTTTGTGGACTAGCTGGAGTCTATATTGATGCTGCCCCGCCTCTTGGGACAGGCCCTCTTTTCCCACATTTTTTGGCCTTGGGGCAGCTGGGAACTGTAGGCCAGCAGATGAGGAAGCCCCATTCAACCCAGTGAGTGATACCCCTGAAGGCCCCACTCTGGAACTACAGCTCAATTAAGCCTTATGGGGGAACATTTTAAAGAAACAACCACAGACAGCAGCCATCTCACAAACACAGGTAAGTGCCATTTCATTACACCTACCAACAGCTACTGAGGGGAAAATTAGGAGGCAACTATCTTCATCAAGAGAGAAAGCCGTTTGCCAGAAATTCTGACAGGGCACAGTGACTGAAGGAGTGGGCAGAAAAGTGGAGCAAACCCAGCACCCAGCCAATGGCACGTGAGTACTCTTGAGTGGCAGCTGGGCGGGATGCAGGCAACGTAGCCAGTGGCTAGGGACACTGTCTAAGTGACAGATCAGGAGAGTCCATGACCAAAACACAATTATATATAAGGAGATATATGCAGAGTACACCATATGAAATGCCAGCCTGGATGAATCACAAGCCAGAATTAAGATTGCTGGGGAAAACATCAACAGCCTCAGATATGCAGATGATACCACTCTAATGGCAGAAAGTGAAGAGGACCTAAAGAGCCTCTTGCATACAGTGAAAAAGGAGAGTGCAAAAGTTGGCTTGAAACTCAACATAAAAAAAAAATCCTGAAGATCATGGCATCTGGTCCCATCACTCCTTGGCAAATAGAAGGGGAAGTCATGGAAGCAGTGACAGACTTCACATTTCTGGGATCCAGGATCACTGCAAATGGTGACTGCAGCCATGAAATTAAAAGACACCTGCTTCTTGGGAGGAAAGTGATGGCAAACCTAGACAGCATATTAAAAAGTAGAGACATCACCCTGCCAACAAAAGTCCGTATGGTCAAAGCAATGGTCTTCTCGGTAGTAATGTATGGCTGCAAGAGTTGGACCATAAGGAAAGCTGAGCGCTGAAGAATAGATGTTTTTGAATTATAGTGCTGGGGAAGACTCTTGAGAGTCCTTTGGACTGCAAGGAGATCAAATCAGTCAGTCCTAAAAGAAATCAACCCTGACTATTCCCTGGAAGGCCAGATACTGAAGCTGAAACTCAAATACTTTGGCCACCAAATGAGAAGGGAGCCCTCACTGGAGAAGACCCTGATGCTGGGGAAGACTGAAGGTCAAAGAAGAAGGGGACAGCAAAGAATGAGATGGTTAGACAGTGTTATCGAGGCAACGAACATGAAACTAAGCAAACTCCGGAGGATGACGGAAGACAGGAGGGCCTGGCATGATGTGGTCCATGGGGTCGCGAAGAATTGGACTTGACTGTGCGACTGAACAACATATAAGTGTGCCTTTGTATAGGGTTTCCAGCTCCAGGTTGGGAAATAGCTGGAGATTTTGGGAATGAAACCTGAGGAGGGTGGGGTTTGGGGAGGGGAGGGACCCCAGAGGAGCAGAATGCCACAGAGTCCACCTTTCAAAGTGGCCATTTACTGAAGAGAAACTGATATCCATATCCTGGAGATCAGTTGTGATCTCAGGGTATCTCCAGCCATCCCCTGAAGCTTGGCAACCTTACCTTTGGAGTATTTCTATGTAAGGACGCCAGTTTTAATATACATAGATTTCCAACTCTTGGGAACAGATGAGAGTAGAAAGAAGCCTTTTGACAAAATATGTTAAAGCTGGTGCTTGCTTCTTTCTTTTTTCTTTTTTTTTCTTTCTTTCTTTTTTTAATCTCTGTAAAGGAAGGTTTTCTTATCCTACTCTAGAAATTTAAGTATATAACAATCTCGTAAAGTAATTAAACACATTGTCACATATTGCCCTTTTGAAGTATACAGATGAATAAAGTGGCTAATAATCATAATTTAAGACATTAAAGACATCTGGGAGCCTCACTTGTGAAGTAGTGAGGCACATAGCACGGCCTCTTACATCTATAACCTTCACAGGATTTATCCAGTTTTATTGCACAGAGCAAAACAACATAATTGCTTTCAACATTGCAGTGAAGTTTAATGGTTTATAATGGGGAAGAAAATCACGTCAAAACAAGTTCTGTTTATTTTTAAATTGTCTCAATTATGCACCTTAGAGTACAGAGGAGATAGTGAGGAATGCTGTTTTTTCAATGTATTTCTTATACGGCAAGGCATTAGAAAACAAAACAAAAACAAAGACCCTGACTATTTATGAAGGTTCAATTGCCAGCCTTTATATTAGGTCTGCTTTTATGCTGTGATTAGCAAACTGGGAGGGAAGGGATGCCATTCCCCAGTTGGGGATGGGAGATCACCCAATTTTGGGGTCTCTTCTTTGCTGCTGGACAGCTGGCTGGTGTGGGGAAATCCTGCCCCCCCCAATGCAATGTAATGGCATCAAACAGAAGTGACATCATGTCAAACTCGGTGTCTCATTTGCCATGACTTATGGTTGTTTAGGGGCCTGGAGGAGTAGAAGAATTCCGGGGGGGGTGGGGATGAGTGTGTGAGAATGCCTTTGTTATAGTGGCCGCATAACTCTTCCAAGATGCCTCCCTACTCAGGGATGACCTTGAGCACTGTCTGTGCTTGCTTCGCTGTCATAGATAACATAACGGTAGACTTACAGGTGTGGGATTGGAGCACGGGAAATCTAGGCGGGATGTCTGTAGGGTATGATTGGACTGGACCAAGGGGGGGAGCTTGTTTGAACTCTGTATATCTTTGGAACCTGGTGCCAGAACCTTAGTTCTCACACAGTAGTCTTAGCTTGGAACATCTTTATTTTTCAATAAACAAATCACTGCCAGAGATTGTTGAGAGTAACTTTGTCCAAGAGTCTGACACATCATCATGTTGGTGATGCCACATGGTGACACTCTGGTATTTGGGGCAAAACTGTATGGTAACCACTGCCGGGTTGATCCGGCCTGGCAACCCTATGAGAGGGAGATGATGCTTTCTACATCACTTCACCCCTAGGTCACGAAAATAATCCATACTTCTAAAGAGCAATGTTGTCGAGTGATTAGAGTTAAGGATTCCCCAACCTTGTTCAGCCTGTGGGCACTTGGAGAATTTTAAGAACATTGTGTGGATGCCATCACAAAAATGGCTGCTGGAGGAGCTCACACAGCTACAAAATGGCTGCCTTGGGTGCTGGGGTCATTCACAAAACACCAGGAGGTTCCTAGCCAGTGTGGTGTAGTGGTGGAGTGGTGGACTCTAATCTGGAGAACTGGGTTTGATTCTCCACTCCTCCACTTGAAGCATGCTGGTTGACCTTGGACCAGTCACAGTTCTCTCAGAACTCTCTCAGCCCCACTTACCTTACAAGGTACCTGTTGTGGAGAGAGGAAGGAAAGGCAATAGTAAACTGCTTTGAGCAGGGTTTTTTTTCCCCTGACAAATGGAGTTCTGAAACATCTTAGTGCAAACAAAATTCTCAAAAAATGTTTAAAAGTTCATGAAGGGCACCAGGGGAGTGTGACATCACTTGTGATGTCACAAAAATATTATTATTATTATTATTATTTAAAAGGTTAAGAAGAGGGAATGACTGGTAGTGGCTGCGGGCGAGCGGGGAAGCAGCCAGACAACGCAGGAGACTTGTTGCTCTTGCCAATTCTATGATCAACTTAAAATTCCTCTTCAGAAAAGACTGCTTTCAAAAGAAGACACAGCACTATCAAGGTGTGGAAGAGTTCTGGATTCTACGAACTGGCCAGCAAACTCAAGGGACAACATTCTCTACAGGGAAGAAGAAATACGCACATCGGCAAGAAGATTTCAGCTCAATGAAAGAGAAGCCATTTGAGACTTCAGAGAACAGCTAATGTTCAGAGGAGAAATGTCCAACGAACAGTCTTGGATTTGGTGCACTCTGAACACAAGAGCTATTTCCCCCAGCGAGTGTGAAAGGGGATCTTCCCAGATGAACTTGATTGTCACTCCAGAAAGGTCCTCCTTGTCCGTCAAAACTGTAAAATCTTTATTGTTCATAAAAATTGTTGGACCTCCCTTAACAGTCTTTGATCCAACAAAGCATGTTAAAACATGGTTGCTTCAAGGTCATCGTTAAGCATTAGGCACCAAAAGCAAGACACCCCCTCAAAAAAAAAAAAAAAAAAGAAGAACTGAGGAAGTTGGTGACATATTTAGAGTTCAGAAACTGCTTTAAAGTTGAGGTAAGTTCATAGCACACGAAAATAAAATTGTTTCAAAGAATCCTGTGTGTTTCTCCTTCATTTCCCTCTTGAGCGTTCCAGCACCTCTTTTTCCAGACAAAAGCCCAGGCTTTGAGACTCCTTAGGGTGCAGAAAAGGGAGGGGTATATAAACCAACTCTTCTTCTTCTAGCCTTTGATGGAGACAGATCTTTCTGAATTAGTGCGCACTGCAGATATAAAGGTGGTCTCTCCTGGGCTTTTCTGAAGCAGGGCCTGTTTCCATTTAGTGGAGGAAAGCCAAGACTGGCTATTCATGTTGGGGAAGAGATGCTTTGGGGGAAAAGAAAGCGAACCTCAGGAAACATATTGGAAGGTATTATATTGGGGATCACTTGCTTATTTCATCCATCCATCCATCCATCCATCCATCCATCCATCCATCCATCCATCATCCCTTCTGTTCACTCTGGCTGCGGTCACACACACAAAATCATTCACTTTCAACCCACTTTCAGGGCACTTTCCAACTGGATTCTACTTGTGTGAACTGGCAAAATCCAGTTGGAGAGCGCACTGTAAGTGGATTACTTACTGCATGTGACCACAGCCTCAGTTAGGAAAATTAGAGATTCAGATGAATCTCTGCTACAAGATCACCTGGCAGAGGTTGTTTTGTGGCTATTAGCCACAAGGTATAGATAGGAACTCTCAGTCTGGGGCAATGATTCTCTGTATTTTTGGTGCTGGAGGGGGCAGCTGTGGAAGGGCTTCTAGTGCCCTGGCCCCACTGCTGGACCTCCTGATGGCACCTGGTATTTTTGGCCGCTGTGTGACAGAGTGTTGGACTGGATGGGCCATTGGCCTGATTCAACATTGGCTTCTCTTATGTTCTTATGTTCTTATTTTAAGAATTTTAAGAATTAAAACTGTAAGCGGCTGTACCTTGGGGGGATTGTTTACATTGTCCATGTATCATTGTCCTAAGAGGGAGAAAGAGGGGAAAGTTGTCAAATTCTTCTCTCTCTCTCTCTGCCCCCAAAAGTGCAACTGGGGTGGAAATTCACTCCAAATAACACTAGCAGTGCTGCCACTTTGGCTGGCATCGGGCGCCTCCTATACTGATCTTGCTGACAACAACTTCTGTGGGCCCCTCAGATCCCAAGGTAGCCATCCTTGTCAATGGAGTGAATCCTGCCTCAGCAGAAAGACCAGCTTCATATTTTAGCAAGCATTAGCTGCAGTTCCGCCGATGGAACAACTTTCCTGTTGCAGTAGAAAGGGAGGGTGACATCTACCAGTTTCCCTCTCCCACTGCACATCCTAGGTTTACCACCACCCTGTCCCAGCTGATCTACTGAACCCCTCCCCCAGGAGCATAACTGAGGGACACAGAAGACTGCCATGGAAGGAGGAGGGCAAATAAGTTGCCTTCTTCTGTTGGGACTCACTTGTTTAGGTTCCAAGCCAGGGTTCCTGCAGGAGGAGGAGGAGGAGGAAGAAGAAGAATCTCACTCGGAGTCTCAGAATGGCTTACAAACTCCTTTCCCTTCCCCTCCCCACAACAGACATCCTGTGAGGTAGGTGGGGCTGAGAGAGCTCTGCCAGAAACTGCTCTTTTTCAAGAACAGCTCTGACAGAACTATGGCTTGCCCAAGGTCATCCAGCAGCCGTAAGTGGGGACTCAAACCCAGTTCTCCCAGATTAGAGTCCGCACACTTAACCACTGCACCAAACTGGCTCTCCAGCTTCTCTCTGACACATTCTGATCCTCTCTCTCTGCACCATATAGTTTCACTAGCCAGTGATGTGATATTATTATACCCTGAGTTTCATGCCCCTTCCCAAAGCATCACGTGGAAACTGGCTTTGTGTGTGTGTGTGTGTGATTTTTGCGTCTGCCATAATATGTCATTTGGGCGAGGCCCGTCTTTCTGAAATAGTGAGTTCTGACTCACTGATGCCTTTTGATGTGTTGCCAAATTTCCAGCAGCTGTTCCTGGAGGAAAAACAAAGGCTTTTGCCAGTTACTTCACAGCTGCCTTATTGGCCTCACTCAGCTGCACAATTCCAGAGGAAGAAAAATCAAGGCTGAAATTTAGGGAGGTCGGTTCCAGGTCAGTAGCGGAAGGCAAAAAGAGTGGCCCTGAACAAAAAATAATATTCTGTGGGACAAGGAAAGGGCTGTTTCTGTTTGATACGGATCTGCTTGAATTGGCATATGATGACAGTATCATAAGAACATAAGAACATAAGAGAAGCCAATGTTGAATCAGGCCAATGGCCCATCTAGTCCAACACTCTGTCACACAGCGGCCAAAATATACCAGGTGCCCTCAGGAGGTCCAGCAGTGGGGCCAGGATAGTAGAAGCCCTCCCACTGTTCCCCCCACCCAGCACCAAGAATAGAGTGCATCACCTGCCCCAGACTGAGAATTCCCATCTATACCCTGTGGCTAATAGCCACTGATGAACTTCTGCTCCATATGTTTATCTAATTCCCTCTTGAAGCTGTCCATGCTTGTAGCTGCCACCACCTCCTGTGGCAGTGAATTCCATGGGTTAATGACTCTCTGGGTGAAGAAGTACTTCCTTTTATCTGTTCTAACCTGACTGCTCAGCAATTTCATGGAGTGCCCATGAGTTCTTGTATTGTGAGAAAGGGAGAAAAGTACTTCTTTCTCAACCTGCTCAATCCCATGCATAATCTTATAAACCTCAATCATGTCACCCCTCAGCCGTTGTGTCTCCAAGCTAAGGAGCCCCAAGCGTTTTAACCTTTCTTCATAGGGAAAGTGTTCCACTAGGGAGGGGGGGCTAATCCTAGGCAAAGATTATGTACATGAGGATATTAGAAAAGCCCCGCTGGATTAGACCAATAGTCCATTCTAGTCCGGCATCCTGTCTCACACAGTGGCCAACCAGTGTCAAGTTCAGGCTAACTTTCAATTTCTTTAAGTTCTGTTTCTCTTCACCTTCGCGTGTCATTTTGGATTCCTAAGGTGGGGGGTGTATGTTGTCGGAATGCATGGGAGTAGAGGCCGTAACTTTCCTGAAGTAGCACCCCAAATTGGTTCCCGTGGGACTGACCTTGGAGTATCTCTCTGCCAGCCTAGTTTAGATAGGGCACCATATATCTGTCTGTGTTGCTATAGTAATGCCAGGGGTAGGTGTGACGTGGATGGATGTGGAATTTTATGCTTTTACGTATATCTTGTAATTTCCCATGTGTAGTCCTAACAAAAGATCTTGAACCCACAGCATCATATCTCTAATAAAGCATTTCACTGCCATCAGTGTGTGTGGAGAGTGTATTAGCTGGGGACCTGACAACCAGTTCCTCTGGAGGTCCGACAACAGGGCAGAGAGGCTGAGACCCCCCCCCCCCGTGGTTGCCTCCTGGCTCTGGGTTTTTTTTTACCATAAAGTCATAGCTAATTTATAGCAACCCCTGGTGGAGTTTTCAAGGCAAGACATATTTAGAGGTAGTTTTCCATTGCCTGCCTCTGTGTAAAAGAAGCCTTTGACTTCCTTGGTGGTCTCCCATCCAAACAGTGACCAGGGCCAACCCTGCTTAGCTTCCAAGATCTGATGACGTTGGCCTAGCCTGGGCTATCTCAGTCAGGGGGCTGCTCCCTGCTGGAAAGATTTTACTAGTTGAAATTGAGATGGAACATCCCCCCAATGCACCGATCCACATTACTTCTTCTTTGCTGCCTCCTTCCAAATATTTAGTTTTGGACGGTGTAATGATTTCTTGTTTTGGTGTGTGTGTTTCTTTAAATGTTTAGTGTGACTGCAGTAATGTAAGGAGAGTGATAGAGGGAGATAAGTGTGATGTGATTGGCTGATGACTGAGAGTGTGGGAGGAGAGATGTCTCTGAGGTGATTCATGAGGAGACAACTGTGGAGAGTTTGTGTGAGAGTCTGTATGGCAGAGGAAGCATTCAGAACAGTCCTTCTTCAGGGCCACATAGTCCTCTGAAGCACCTAGACACTGGGTCATTCTACCAAAATAGAGAGATTTGTAATTGTTAATTCCTGATGGCAGCAGGAATCTACTTAGTTCAAGTACACAGAGTATGTTTTAAAGGAGAAATAATCTCCCCAATAAGAAGGACACCACAGAGGGCCTCTAGTTTTTTTTTAAAAAGTCAGTTTTCCAAAATATTTCCCCAAATGCAATCATGAGTACAAACTTAATTAACTGTAGAATATAGTTTTACATCATTGCAGAGAGAGACTCCAGGGGGCCCATTAATTAACTATAAAATATGTGACATTTAGAAGTCACAGTGAAAGTAAAATTAGCATGGGGATCCAGACTATTGCTGCTTTGGCAGTAAGAAATATCCAAAATTGACAGTTGTCTCTTAGGAAAGCAACCCCAGGAGAGTTCCATAGCGGAAGTCTTTCTTCCTTTTGTTTCTTTAATCATAGATGATGTCAGGTTAGTTGGGATAAACTAATTCACAAGACCTTCCTTGGCCTTGTTATCTCAACCCAGAGCTTCCATAGCATTCTTTGCCTGAAGGAACTTTAAAAAAAGAAAGTCTGAAATGTTTTAACCTCAAATTCAGTACCTACAAAGCTAGGTACTAGGGGAAAACAAGTTGTGATGGATGTGATAGATGCTGCTGAATTTTAAAGGCATAGAAAGGAATGTTCTGACAAACTATACAGGGTGTTCTGTTTCGGTTCTTAGGGTGGGGAAACACCTGTATTGACTGTAACAAACATGCCTTTGAAATAAAAAAATATGACAATACAAAAAAAAAAAAATCTGAATACAAACACAAACACCTGATAAGAAATAAGCAGGTATAGGGATCGGTAATACAAGATGGAAAAGGTGAGCGTTGGATTCGCACACTTCCAATGCAATCCTAGAAGGAGTTATATACCCATCTGTGTGCATTAGTGGTCTTAGAAGGGTGTAACTGCTCAGATCGCACTGTTTGTCACCCACAAACCTGAATGCAGTCCATCCATCTTGCATGGCATCTCACGAAGCATGGTACTGTTTTCATCTGAATATCGGTTTTGAAATGATATTTGATTTTGTTCCATTTCTTCGTGTGTTAATCAGTGAATACCATGGGCTTTTATTTCATGATGTCTTCCTAATTCCTCAGGCTCCCCTCCCCCCAGCTTGGAATGACACCGAGGGGGGAGGAAGGGTTCCCGCTTTGGACTTCTTTCCCATATTTTGCTGTTCCATAGGGAGTATCTGTGCTTGTTAGGGTTCATCTATTTATTTATTTTATTGGATTTGTATCCCGCCCTCCCCTTGATGGGCTCAGGGCGGGTTGCAACAATAAAAGTACAATACAGCTAAAACCATTTAAAAACACAATGCAAAATAACATGACATAACAACACATAAGGCATAAGTGCCGTGCCACTCTAATAAAAGCCAGATGCTTCAGTGGTTGATGATGTCAAAATCAGTTTTTGTTATAAAGATCTTTAAATTTAGGATCCCAAGGACCCAGGCTACAGATGGAGGGGATCCAAGTGTGGGGGGGAATGTCTGCTCTCAACCAAATGCCCGGCGGAAGAGCTCCGTCTTGCAGGCTCTGCAGAATTGTAATAAATCCCACAGGGCCCTGATCTCACACGGGAGCTCATTCCACCAGGCAGGGGCCAGGGCCAAAAAGCCCTGGCCCTGGTTGAGGCAAGTCGGATGTCCCTGGGGGCGGGGGACCACCAAGAGACGTTGATTGGTGGACCGCAGTGCTCTACGGGGCTCATATGGGGAGAGGCGGTCTCAAAGGTATGCTGGCCCCTGGCCGTAAAGGTAAGTACCAGCACCTTGAAACAGATCCAGAATTCAATAGGCAGCCAGTGCAGGTCGCGCAGCACTGGGCATATGTGTGCCCACACAGGTGTCGCTGTCAACACCCATGCCGCCACGTTCTGCACTAGCTGTAACTTATGGAGCAGAGTCAAGGGCAGCCCCACATAGAGAGAGTTCCAATAATCCAACCTGGAAGTGACCATTGCGTGTCACTGTCACTGAGTCCCAGGAGGTGAGATATGGAGCCAACTGCCTGATTGGGTGAAAAAAGGCAGACCTGGCAGTGGGAGTGACCTGGGCCTCCATGGTAAGGGAGGCATCCAGGAACACCCCCAGGCCCTTTACCTCCCATGTCGGGACTAGTGGAGCCCCGTCGAAGGCTGGGAGCCCAATCCCCTGTCCCAGTCTCCCATGACTCAGGTACAGGACCTCCATCTTAGATGGATTTAACTTCAGTAGGCTCTGATGCAACCATCCAGCCACAGCCTGTAATGCCTCCTTCTATTCTCCAGGAGTCTTATCCGGGTGGCCGGCCATTAATAGATAGAGCTGGGTGTCATCAGCTGTCACTTGATGGCATTTTGCACCACCTCCAATGTGTGGGTCATGTGAAAGACCTGGACCTGAGACCCTGGAGGGTTAGAACGGATAAAAGGAAGTCTTTCTTCACCCAAAGAGTGATGAACACATGGAATTCACTACCACAGGAGATGGTGGTGGCTACAAGCATGGACAGCTTCAAGAGGGAATTGGGTAAACATACGGAGCAGAGGTCTATCAGTGGCTATTAGCCACCAGGTATAGATAGGGACTCTGGGGCAAGAGAGGGAGGGCTTCTAGTGTCCTGGCCCCACTGCTGGAGCTCCTGATGGCACCTGGTATTTTTGGCCACTGTGTGACTCAGAGTGTTGGACTGGATGGGCCATTGGCCTGATCCAGCATTGGCTTCTCTCTTATGTTTTTAAGCAGGGATGCCAGCCTCCAGGTGGGACCTGGGGATCCCCTTGAATTGCAGCTCATCTCCAGACTAGAGAGATCAGTTCCACTGGAGAAAATGGATGCTTTGAGGGTGGACTCTGTGACATTGGACCCCATGGAGTCCCTGTCCTCTCCAGGCTCCACCCCCCAAATCTCCAGGAGTTCCCTAACCTGGATCCAGCAACCCTACCTCCCATCCCCTGCCAGTGGCAGATTTGGTGTTTGGGTGACCTTCTGAGGCTTTTCCAATGGAGTAGAGAGATTCAGATATGGTTCGGGTGGGCGGATTGATGGAACTGATACCTCTGCATGGGACCCCCAGAAAATATCAGTCAAAGGTACTTGACAGGATTCCACTCAAGAGCACCGTACACTTGATAAATATATGAAAAAAGAGAATTGCCACTGGATTTCTCCTCGAGCAATGTCTTGAGACAAATTTGGCTAAACCTTCACATCCATGGCTAGTAGGAGCAGGGGTCTTTTTGGGGGGGAGCGCACCGGAGCGCAGCTCCGGGAGCTCAGGAGCCAAGCCCCGCCCCCAGCCAGCGTCCCGGAGAGTCTTTCAGGCAGCCGAATGTCAATTTCAGCTCCATTATATCCTATGGGCCATTGAAGTCAATGGTGAAAACATAGGGTATATTCTGGGGGCTGGAGGGGAGGGGGTTTGAGGGAGAGGCTCCAAACTCACAGGGTAGCTGATGGAGCTTCTCCTCAAGATACCCACCAAGTTTCAAGAACATTGGATCAGGGGGTCCAACTCTATGGGCCCCCAAACAGGTTGCCCCCATTCCCTCCATTGTTCTCTATGGTGGGAAAAAATTAAGTTTTTTTCCCACTATAGAGAACAATGGAGGAATAGGGGCAACCTGTTTGGGGGTGCATAGAATTGGACCCCTTGGTCCAATGTTCTTGAAACTTGGTGGGTATCTTGGGGAGAGGCTCCATCAGCTACCCTGTGAGTTTGGAGCCTCTCCTCAAATCCTCCCCTCCAGTGCCCAGAATATACCCTATGTTTTCACCATTGACTTCAATGGCCCATAAGATATAATGGGGCCAATTGCCGCCAAATTTCTTTCATTCCCTCCTTTCCTTCTCTTTTTCCTCTTTCCCTCTTCTCTTCTCTTCTCTTCTCTTCTCTTCTCTTCTCTTCTCTTCTCTTCTCTTCTCTTCTCTTCTCTTCTCTTCTCTTCTCTTCTCTTCTCTTCTCTTCTCTTCTCTTCTTCTTCTCTTCTCTTCCTTCCTTCCTTCCCTTCCTTCCCTTCCCTTCCTTCCTTCCTTCCCTTCTCTTCTCTTCTCTTCTCTTCTCTTCTCTTCTCTTCTCTTCTCTCTTTCTTTCCCACCTTCTTCTCTTCTCTTTTTTCCTCCTTTCCCTGTTTCCCTCCTTCTTCCCTCTCTTTCTTTCCCTCCCTTTCCTTCTCTTCCTTTCTCTCTTTCCTTCCTTCTTTCCTTCTCTCTACTCTCTCTCTTTCCTTCCTTCTTTCCTCCTTCTGTGGCCCAACTCTCATGAGAAGGAGTTTAAACTTTAAACCCCTTCTCTCTTAGCTCCCCCACCCAGACCGGCTGGGGAAGGGGAGGCTTTCAAAGATGCCTCCCCCCCTTTTGCTTCCCCTTCTGACATCACTTCCGGTGATGTCAGGGGGCGTGGCATATGCTAATAGTCTAATAGCTCATTAGCATTCCATATGCTAATGAGCTCCTGCAGCTGTTCTTCTACGAAAAGACCCCTGAGTAGGAGGATTAGACAGATTGTGTGACTGGCTTTAAAAAGGAGAGATAATAACTAAAGCACAAGCAGAGAGAAAACTGGAAAACAGCATTGAATGGTTCCAGGATCTCCAAATTTAATATATCCATTGCAAAGAAAGGGTGTTTTCAAAAGACATTATAATTCTGTTAAGGGTCAGTTATCTAAGTTATATAAACATTTGGTAGATTTTTTCTTTTTTATTTCCCCTTACCAAGATCTGTCACATGTTGGCAAAACAATAGAGTGATAGAGCTAACTGAATTAGACTGGGAGAAAATTTGGGTGTCACCTTCAAATACATCAAGAGTTTTGTGTATTAAATGCAAATATTATAAAATGTTTTCAAATTGGTATCTAACTCCATCTAAGGTTAAATCAATTTTCAAAACTGCTAGCCCAAATTGTTGGAGGAAATGTAGAATGAAAGGAACCCCCTACCATATCTGGTGGGATTGCCCAGTTATTCAGGTCTTTTGGAGGGAAATCTATGAGGAGATTTTAAAAATTGTTAAGGTTTCCATTCCTTATAATATTAAAGTGTTGCTGTTTGATATTTGGCACGATTGTACGCTGACAAAAGAATATATAACATTGATTTCAATATTGTTGGCAGCGGCAAGGATATTAATAGCTAAACACTGGAAATCGGATATACCACCTACGAAGATGCAATGGTACAATAACATATGGGAGATGTATGTAATGTGTCGAATAACAAACAATTCCTTCTTTGAGGAAAATGTCATAAATATGTGGGAAGCTAGTCAGGAAGAGGGGTGGAATATGGTGATAGAATGTCTCAAGTGCAATTATATTATCCCAGATAGGAAGGACTATGACCTGTTTTTGAATTAATCGAGTTTTAAAAAATTGTTCTTTCTCCTTTGCTTCTCTCCGGATCATAAATAAGTTCTCAATTTTAAGTCTTTATATTACGTGTATTAGAGTATTGTATATTTTGTTTTGGTTAATCAATCTTTTTTTTAAAAAAAATGGAATTCGGGTGACCTTCTGAGGCTTTTCAAAAGAAGCAGAGATGTACTGCGTTTGAATCATCCCTGATTGAATCACCCCAGAGACTGGCTGAGCTCGGAGCACAAGAACAATAGCCTACCAGGATTCTGAAAGTAACCAGTCTAGTAGTAATGTTATGTAAATAGCCTATCACTGGGAGTGGGGTGTGTTTGGGTGTGGCAACTGCATGCTGTTTAACAGAGCTGAGGCTCTGGAGTCTTGTCTTGCTCTTGCTGAAATCACAAATAAAGTTGATTGGACTGGACTTGAGTCCGCTCTCCCATGGAACCTACTACTTAACAGAACTGATACCCCTACACAGGACTCTGAGAAAATATTAATTTCATCTCTCTACAGAACTGTGTGGTAGGTACCATCTGACCCTTGGCACCCTTGGATGTCCTATGCTGCTTGCACAGCTAGTAAATTCAGGTCTCAGCCATAAACTGGGGCAGCTGGAATGCCGGGCTGGGAGAAGGGGAGGGGGCAGAAGGGCTCTGCATCATTGTGCCCAGCACTGACTAGAGACAGGCAGCTCACACTGTTTTCTGCAACCCGGCCAGTTGCGAGGCAGAGGGAGAGAGGGGTGAAGGGTTGGTGGTATCCGGTCCACACCCCATACTAAAAAGGAAGGGGCTGCAGGGAGGTGGACTTCTGGATCTTTTCTCCAGCAAAATAAAACAACAGAGGGAAATAGGGAATGAGCATCAGTGGCAGAAGTGAGCAAGGGACTGGCGGTGTCAAAAATCACCAAGCTAAAATCAGGTGTGTAACCAGGTTGGCTCGAAGCAACAGAACAAAGTCTGAGCGCTCAAACTTAGTTCTCACATCAGTTTGTTGACTCTTTCATTATCGGTATGCTGATTTGCTGCTGTTCACGGGTCTTACTAATCGTCTTAATCCAATCTTAGCTATTCTTATCACTCAGCTGCTTATAGCTGTGGATCAAATTGAGGGTTTTCCGGATATTGTTGGCAATATCTCTTGATGGTATGAAGCCAGATCGGTCCTTATTGATGTAGTTACCAATCAAAAGTTTTAAACGGATGCAATCACTGATGTAAAAATCTTGTAATCCACGTTTAGGGACGATATAGGTCGAAAGGCTTTGGGATCCGAGACATCCTTCCATTTCTTGGGGAGAAGAATGACATTAGCGAAGTTCCAAGTTTCCGGTACAATACCAGATGTTAGTACTGCATTGCACATGTCAGTGAGAGGTTTAATCAATACAGAGGCGAAAGCTTTATAATATTCAGCAATAAAGCCATCCGGTCCTGGAGTCTTATTATACTTCAGTTGTTTGATGGCCTGTTCTATTTCTTGTTGAGTGCGCCTTGGTGTTTAGTCATGCCGGCCACATGACCACGGAAATGTCTTTGGACAGCGCTGGCTCTTCGGCTTGGAAATGGAGATGAGCACCGCAACCCTACAGTCGGATTCGACTGGCTTTCGAGCAAGGGAACCTTTACCTTTACCTAAAGGGAGCCTCAAGGATGTTTCGATGATCTTCAGTTAGTTTACCCAAGGTGGTGCACGAATCCAGATAATTTTGAATTTCTTCATTATCAGGCGAGGTTGAAGAATAGAGTTGTTTATAAAAGTCTTCCATAACATTGATTATTTCTTTCATTGAAGATCTGAGCGAACCATTTTTGTCTTTGATACAAGTTATATACTGTTCCGCTTGTGTTATTGTTTTGTTTTTTTGGTTCACCAGGAGATGTAATGCAATCTTCTTGGGGGTTTTGTAATGCAATACTAAGTAATTTACCTGATGCTGCTGAGGTTAGCCCTAGTTTGCCAACAGATACTTCACCTGTGCAAAAAAATTTAAAAAATAAAAAAATCACTCAGCTGCTTATGCATCTTGACTCTGATTAGCCCTTCCTGGCAACGAACCCCCCCCCCACACACACACCTGTATGTAATGGCTGAGGAAGTCTGTTTCGATGTATCCAAAGAAGTGCACATGCACACAAAAGCTTATACTCAGAATTAAACTTTGTTGGTCTTAAAGGTGCCCCCACCGGACTCAAACTCTAAGCTAAAACCACTTGAGCTAAAACCTATAAGCAGAGGTCCTAACATGGTGCCCACTGACACCTTTCCTGTTGCCTGCGAAGTGCTTTCAGAAGCTGGAGGGTGCTAGGTAGGGCTTTTGCCCAGGCAGGGCTTCCGATTGGCTAGGCAGATAGAAAAGTATCCTGGTAAAAAGAGCTCCCACCTGAGACATTGAGGAGTTGCCATTAGAGTCATCTATAACCTCGCTCCCGGACATTTTGCGGTTGGATTCAGTGGCCATTTTGTGATTGTGCCTCACCGCCCAGTGTCAAAATACCAAAAATTGCCCACAACCTCAAAAAGGCTGGAGACCCTGCTATGAGATCTGAAAATCACTGACTTGCTGGTTGCTTAGCAGGAGTTTCACCTGCTTGGAGCTGCCCAGCTCAGCTGTGTTTTTGTTTTCAGACCAACTGACACCTTGTTGTTCAATGCCGAGATCAGGGAAACGTGCTTGAACTCCCAGCCAAGTTTACCACTGCTGGATGTCCTCTCCTGTCTGCACAGCTGGTAAGGACACTGCTTCATGCAGTGTGCTTCGTTGTCCCGAGACTACGGTGACTTACAAAGCTGACTACAAAGATTACACTTCCACCTCGAGAAAAAGATGAACTTGGGAACTCCTACATGGACCTTACAGGGGAACGAAAAGAGATTTGATAGAACATTACCATTTTTCAGGGGTTTCTGCCTATCCCTAGAGAAAACTATGGCGTAAATACTTCTCACCTTGGGTAGCAACTCATTTATACAGGCTGAGTGTTTCTGGTGTAATTCTCTATGAAGAACACTCAAATGCGGAGGGGGGGGGACACCCACACCCAGAATAGCTCTCCTCTGCTCCGCCTCCTACATCTCTGGAACGTTCTTTTCCCCCTACGTCTCTCATATAGCCAAGCATAAAACGTTCTCCGTCTAATGCATTATAGATTTGCTAGATGTAATTTAAAGCATAAGGAAGTGTTCAATAAAAATTTAATGACATTTTAAACATTATTCAAGCTCTGAATAGGCATTTGCACTCAAGCTAAATGTTTTCTTCAAAAGCAACATTAGGAGAGAGGGAGAAAGAGAGAGACGGAGAGAGGGAGAGGGAAAGTATTCTTTAGTTTTCTGCTTTTCTTTAAAAAAAAAAAAAAAAACTTGCCTAAATGAGATGCCCCTGTACGGTATGTAGTACGAGGCTACACAAAGCTAATGATTACCTCTCAGGAACAATATGCGCATATCCCCACAAATGAGTATCATGGAAAGCAAGTCGTGTGGAGTTGAACAAACATCCTTGAGGGCTTCCATAATTGCTGACAGGGGTATTAAAAGAGACAGATATAAGATGTCAGCTCCAAGAATAATAATACAAAAATTATTATGAGCACAGCTACCAATTTGTCATTGGTATTTACTCCTATTTGACAAAGCAGAAAGATTTTTTTCTGCCCTGCATTTGGGTGGAGATAAATGGTACACGCCAGCTACGTTCTCCTTTCAAACAGGAGGATACCTTTGCTGCCTGCAGAGAAAACAACTGTAAGGCTTTAAGTTAAAAAGAAAAAAAAAAACTGTTAAAACACTTCTCCACTACTTTCTGGTCACATCTTTTATGCAGCATATCTTGAAACATTTCAATTAAGGATGATGGATGTTGTTAGGATTTTAAAAATGGTCCTTTCCAGTTCTACGGCTTATGAAAGACTGACTTTGTGACTGGATCACACAGTGGAAGTTCCGGATTTACCTTCTGGGTTTTGATGCAGGCCAAAGAAGAAAGTGATTCCCTCTGTTATTAATTTACTAAGGTTCATCCATGTGCATGGCACTTTACTAAGTGTGAAAGTCCAGGTCCCTGCCTTGAAGAGCATGCAATCACAAATTTGACATTGAGTAGGTGGGGTTCCAGCTCCTGCCAACCTAGCAGTTGGAAAGCAAGACATTGCAAGTAGATAAATAGGTACCACTTCAGTGGGAAGGTAACAGTCCAGTTCCAGTTTTAGTTTATTGTCCTAGCCATTGGCCATAACAACACAAAATAAAACAAAATACAACAAACATTATACATCAAAGTGGGGAAGACCCTTCAATAACTTGCAGTAAGTCCTAAACTCATCCTTATCTTTTTTGCCGCCAATGCAAACAAAGCCATTCTGCTAGTAACATGTGCATCTGTATCAGAGAGCAAAAAACCCACCAGATCCTGATCTGAGGTTCCATTATGCAGAGGTACAATAGGATAAATAAACCTTTGCCTAAGTGATTCGTGCCATACACATCTCAAAATGTAATGCTCGACATCATCTACCTCGCCCACACCACATTGGCATATTCTAGAGGCGGCAGGGGTACCCAAAAAGCAGCCAATACAAACCATTGAAGGTATGGCATGGAATCTGAGGGCAGTAAAAGCCCTTCTCAGCTCCAGAGTAGTTAGCTTCTCAAGATATACTGTCCTACAATGGTCTCTCTTAAAGTTCTTATACAAGGGGCCGTATGGCAACTTACCACCACCTGGTGGTTCAAGAGCCCATCCTTACTAAATACCCATTCCTTCAATTTAGACTTTTGATTTTCACTGTCCAGTAAGTCATCGGGGATGGAGTATTTCAATAAAATAGAGTTCAAATGTTCATCTAGTCTTTTCGAGGGGGAAGGTAACAGCATTCCGTGTGCCTTGGCATCTAGTCATGCCAACCACATGACCACGGAAACGTCTTCGGACAGCACTGGCTCTTCGGCTTGGAAATGAAGATGAGCACTGCAACCCTAGAATTGGATACGACTGGCTTTTGAGCAAGGGAAACCTTTGCCTTTACCTATGTGGGCGTGGATACACCAGCAAAGAATTTGACATGTGCTTAGGCTTAGTTGCAATATGCAGGGTCTAAATCAATATGCCAACAGATTAATGGGAATGTAGATTTTATTGGGATATTTGGTTAAAATAGCAGAGTTTGCCCAGTCATAGAAGCATGATACTGAGTGCAGTAATTGAATCTCCCAAGAAGTCCCAGCTCCCGTCTACCCAGCGGTTCGAAAGCTGCTAAAATAACAACAATAGCAAGTAGATAAAATGGGTACCTGTCTTAGATGACAGGGAGCACCCCCCCCCTGCGGGGGTTGTGGAGCTGCCGGTAACAAGGCAGGCGGAATGATGGCGGCAAAAGATGGCAAGAGCTCCAGGGGACGGCGAGAGGCGGAAGGCAGAGCAGAGACGACGGCACAAGGAAGACGTGAAGGCGCAGGTGCGGCGGAGTCAGGAAGACAGAGCCGGAGCCGCGCCGACGCAGAAACCACGCGCCGAGGGATCTGCGAACGCCGAGCTGAGCTGACCCAGGATGAAACTGACAAAGAAACTGACGAAACTAACAAGAACACCGCTCTCCACAGGGTGCTGGTAGGGCAGTCCCTTCCCGAACAGCTATGTGGCCTTAGTTAAGGATTCAATGAGTAACTGTAAGCCGCTCAGAGACCCCTTCGGGGATTCGAGCGGGATATAAATTGAAGATATAAATAAATAAATAAATAAATATATTGCAGAAATGGTAAACTTACATTCATTCAAGTAGATCCAGGTTGCAGTTGAAAAGAGAGAGGCCTAACTTAAAGTGTACTTTCCCCATCACAAATGGGGGGGGGGGTGACCAGCTTGCCCAGCATCGTGTGTGTGGGAGTATGAGGGCATTGTCTCTACAGGAAAGACCTGCAGAGACCTGTGTCTCTATGGAAGGCCATGTGAGGAAAGTGAGAGGACAAAGTACACCGAGAGAGAAGAGGGGTCAGAGGGCTGCTCCCAGCTTAAGACAGAGGCATTCCATTCACACACTTAGAGTGATGTAGCACCCCCATGTAAAGGCATGCTGAGTTGCTCACTCCAACAGATTTTGAGAAGAGGGATTTGAAGGAAGTGTCAGAGGTGGCGTCGAGGAGAGGTTCTGGCAGGCAAGGGGGGGGATAAAGACAAAAGAGGAAGCAAGGGGAGAAAGGTGGAGTACTTTGAAGTGGGGGAAGAGTTTTGGAAGAGTGAGGGGGATGTTGGAGGTTCAAGGGTCCCAGGCAAGGGTGTATCATAATATGGAAGCAGAGACACAAAAGAGAGCCAGACTATTGAGGGCTTTGTGGATAAGATTGCGGAATTCATGCTGGATTTGAGAAAAGACAGGATGCCAATGTTACATAAGGAGGGCTGTCACGTGGCAAGAACGATGAAAGAAGTAAATGATTTTGGCAGCTGAGAACAGCCATGACTCATTAATGTGATCTTAAAATGATACCACATTAGAGAAGCATCCAATTACCATTAGAGAATCTTAATGAAACTCAAGGGGAACTTTCCAGAGGTCCTTTAATTGCAAAAAATGTGCAACCAGGGACCTCACAAGCATATTTTGGTGGGCCCCGGGAGCTAAAGCAATGTCATGAAAGTATTCCCCCCCACCTTGATTCCACAGGACTGCAAGCTTGTTCCCATAGTGGACAATGGAGAGGGGGATGAAAATGCTAAGTGATGGCGCTGGCTGAGAGGACGCGAGCTTATGTGGCTTGAGATAAGAGTCTTTTTCCCCTTTTTTTCTTTTCCTTGTACTCAGTGTGCTAACTTATAGCTATAGTTAGGTGGCTGGGTGGGAGTCCTTATTGTACGATTGAAGAGGCAGCAGCTGATACTAGCATTTTAATCACCATGTCGAGGAAGAGAGATAGAGGCTGTTTACCTGCCGACTCACCCGACTCCTCTCCTTCTCGTGGCTCTAAACAGCTGAAGATAAAGGATTTTTTTGCTAACAACCTCGAAGTTGAGGGGGATTGTCTTATTCCACGTGATAACAACAGATATGAGGTGTTAGAACATGAGGATAATGTTCATCTCCTCTCGTCTCCTTTGCAGCTGCAGGCTGATGCTAATTTACAGCCGGTATCAGAGAAAGCAAGCGAAACTTTTCACCCTCATACTGAGCCTCTTTCAGCTAATGTCTCGGCTGCCGATTCCTTCGAGCAACTATCTAATGCTGATCTTGTGAAGTTAATTGCTACTCATAGTATACTAACAGCTGAAACAATTTCTAAAACATGGGACTATGTGAACAAAATACTTCACAAGTTACAATTAATTGAGGAGCAATTGTCAATTAACAACCCTCAGTTAAGGTTAAGTAAAACTTCAGTGAATGCTGGGGGAAGACACCCACTGGTGATAGGACCTTCAGCAACTATTACTGTAGACTCAGAGAGTTATACAGTTAATGCTGCTCCTGTTTGTTCCAGAAGAGTTTTATTGAGTAACAGGATTGCCCTCTCTATAGCTAAAAGGCCTGTGAACTTTGCCAGGTGGGAGAGCAGAAGCTCTATATTACAATCACTGGCCTCTATTCTGAAACGCAGTAAGAATTTTATTGATCTGACAACTGTTCAGCCCCTCCCCCTACTTTTACTGGGAAAAGATTAATTTTATCTTTCAAGAACTCTGGTATTCCAGAAAAACTTCTCTCTCGGAGACAGTTCTTGGCTAAATTTGGAATCCAGCTCTCAAGAGTTTTTTATGATCCAGTGATACAACCACTTTTAAAAACTTTTAGGAAAAAGATGGCTCCTGTATCGAACCTGAGCCCTTCGATATTGGCAGACAGCAACCGGACTGATCCAATGGAAATAGACAATTCTAGGCCTGTAACAGACATCTCTGTTTACTCTCAGCTTCCTCCAAGTGTACCTTCTAAATCCAAATTAGCTTCTCTGTCCTCAGCGCAGTCTGAGATGCCAAAGGATTCAATGTTACCGAGGGACTGTGATTCCATGGAAGACTCTTACCTCCTTACTTTTGGCAATCTTCCCTATGTGGAACAGCAGGATGTAATTGCCAGATTGGAAAATACTGTGCAGCGCCTTCAAGCCTATAAAACCTTTTTGCCTAAGCCTAACACCCTATCTGGATCAACTACAGGGTCTCTTCCATCCACCCAAGCATCTTTGTCTCTTTCTAATGAGGATCAATCAGCCATTTCCTCTTTGAGTCATATTCCTTTGGTACCTTCAGATCCCCCTAGCCTTCCAGCTGCCCCTGAGTCCTCGCCTGGTGCAAATGGGTGCATCTTCCAGGACTCCCATAAGAGGCTCGACATAATTGAAGAAATTGATTGACTACCTAACTTATATTCTGTTTGTTATGTACAATTAGCTTCCTGGAACATCTCGGGCTGGAACAAGAAAAAAGATGATCCTGATTTTATTAATTATTTAGGGACCATTGACTGTATATGTTTACAGGAGACTTGGATGTCTGGAAATTTGAATGTTAAGGGTTTTGACACTTACTCTATACCAGCTTACCGTGAAAAGTTGAGGGGTCGTTGTAAAGCAGGACTAGCAATACTTATCAAACAAAAAATATTTTCCAGGATTGTGCCACTTGGAAGCTGTAATAACATTGCTCATGCAGTCTTAGTGACCAATTCTTCTTTATGTTTTATTCTGATTAATGTGTATCTCCCCTCTTCTGGTGACGATAATTCCTTAGATAGTATCTGGTTAAAACTGGATGATTTTGTTTCTGATATAATTCAAAGATACCCTGAGATGCCTATGTTTCTTTTGGGAGATTTTAATGCAAGAATCGGGTCTAACCCCTTAAATTGGGTTGCGTCTCTGGGCGTAATTGACTCTGAACCATTACCTCTGCAACTGGGATTTCCCCGCTACTCCCATGATACATGTATTAATAATGCGGGTCGTAAATTAATTGAATTCTGTATAGCCAAGAATATGCTAACTCTTAATGGCTTGTCTCAATTCCCTCTTTCCCAATATTTCACATTTAACTCCCGTCAAGGGAGAAGTGTGATTGACTATGGTATTTGTCACCCCAGTTCCCTATATTTGGTTAATTCTGTTAAGGTTGATTTCCGCCCTGAAAGTGATCATTCCCCACTTTTGTTTTCCCTGGCTTACTCCAGCAGAAACACATTTCCCCAAGAAACTCTAGTTGATTTACAGAGATATACAGTTCTTAAGAGAATTAAGTGGTCACAATCTGTGGAGGATTCCTTGTCTATCCTTCTCCAATCTGAGTCTCTTCTGGATCAGAAAGCCTTGATTTTTAATTCTGGCTCTCATTCTGTGATTCTTTCGGCATTTGCCCAGGCTGAGTTGCTTTGCTCCTCGTTGAAGGAACCTGTACAGACCGGTCCCTTAAAACCTGTCTCGTGGTTTGATAAGGAATGTTTAAGTCACAAAAGACATCTCAGAGCCTTGTTTAAAGAACTCTGTTTAAATGCCACGTATGATAGATTAGATATTTTTTTTGCCTCTAAAAAGGAATTTCAAGATTTAGTTATGAGGAAGAAGAAAGCTCATTGCCATCAGTTATGGTCTCAAATGCTATCTTCTCTTAAATCTCGTGACTGTAAGACTTTTTGGAGAGCAATTGCTAAATCATCTAGGAATAATTTTTGTCCTGAAGCTAACATCCCACCTCAAATTTGGACTGATCACTTTTCTAAACTCCTAAACTCTCATACTGATGTTTCTTCTACCCTTGAATTAACTATTCCTTTTTATATTCCTAGATGGCCCCCTGTAACTGAGGAGGAAATTATTGATCAAATAAGTAGTCTGAAACCTTGTAAAGCCCCCGGTCCCGAAGGTCTCCCTGCTGAAGTCTTTAAGAAATTTATTGACTGGTGGGCTCCAGTCCTTGCCACTCTATTTACATCCATTGATTTGTATGGCATCTTGCCAGACACTTGGTTAAACTCAATAATAATTCCACTCTACAAGAAAGGGGATCCTAAAATCCCGGACAATTATCGTCCTATTAGTCTTCTCTCTGTAACGGGCAAACTATATGCTAAACATCTTGAGCAGCGATTGCGTAGTTGGGTAAATGGAAACAATATTATTGGCCCTGAACAAATCGGATTTTCTAAAAATAAGTCAACCCTGGACCATTGTTTAATCCTATCAACCTTAGCTGAGAAATATATGAAAGTAGGTTCTAAGAAACTCTATGTTGCTTTTATAGATCTAAAGAGTGCGTTTGATTCCATTATAAGAGGTAAACTCTGGGACAAGCTGTCCAATCTAGGAATTGACCAGCGCCTTCTATTCCTTTTAAGAAAACTTCATACAGGAACATCTTGCCAGGTTAAATTTTCTGCAAAAGGTTCCCTTACTGATAAAATTCCAACCAACAAAGGAGTAAAACAAGGGTGTGTTTTGGCACCCCTTCTCTTTAACCTATTTCTTTCTGATTTGTCTGGTGCGCTAGAATTGGTGAATGGCCATCCACCCAGATTAGGGGGCAGAGCAGTGCCTCTCCTCTTATATGCTGATGATACAGCAATCATCTCGGCTACCAAAGTAGGTCTTCAACGATATCTGAGGGCTTTTGAGGAGTATTGTAGTGGCAATCAACTTCAAATTAATTATTCTAAATCCAAAGTAATGGTTTTTTCGAAAAAATGGGTCCCTCTTAGCTGGTATATTGGTAAGGCAAAAATACAGCAAGTTAAGAACTATAAATACCTGGGAGTCACATTCAATTTTAATTTGCAATGGGCAACTCACAGAAGAAGTTCTATTAGTTTGGGGAAGTTATCTTCCAATCAATTAAAATCTTTTTTTTTCTCCAAAGGAAACCAATTTGTGCCTGCCGCCATTAAAGTTTTTAATACTAAAATTTTATCCCAAGTTCTTTATGGTGTTCCTATATGGTTTAGTGCTTTTAACTGTGAAGTTGAATCAATACAATCATCTTTTTTTAGACAAATTATGGGTTTCCCAAACTGTGTCTCTTACCATGCATTGTGCTCTGAATTAGGACTTAATTTGATTGAAACCAAGATATGGGTGTTAACCGTTCGTTACTGGCTTAAATTGTATTTTAACATCGAAGATGGTTCGCTTATTTCTTTTCTGTTAAAAGAAATTCATAGCACCTCTTGGGACTACAATATTCGAACCAAAATAAGATCTTTGGGTCTTTCCTTGGAGGAGCTAGCTTTTTCCTCTGAAGTGTATATCTTCCAAACAATCAAACAGAGGCTGCTAGATATCGAACTTCAAAAACTGCAACCTCTTCACCCCCTGTCTGTTCTTCAGCTACATTAAATCTTAAGAATGTTGTGGGATGTATCCCCCTGTATTTGTATAATCTTGATAGCCCTAGCCATCGAAGAGCCTTCTCCCTTGCTCGAGTAAATGCTTTTCCTTCAAAACTATTGTATGGTAGGTTTCAAAATATTCCTAAGCACGAACGGAGATGTGACTGCGGTTCTAATTCTCTTGATTCAATTGACCACATACTGTTGGATTGTTCGTGGCATGTATCTGCCAGGGAAAAATGGTTAAATACTTGGTTGCATGGTAAACATCACCTTTCCAATGCGATAAAATGCCAATTTCTACTGAATGACATATCAGCAGAGATTACCGTGGCAGTGGCCAATTTTCTGGCTGACGTGATAAGAGTGAAAAATTTGGGAAACTACGTTTTATGATTTTATAAATTAACTTAGATTTCTAGCTGATTGTGTTATTTACTGTCCTTGTTTTTTTAATGCTTAATATTTATATGCCATTAAAGGTTTATTGATTGATTGATTGAAAATGCTAAGTAGAATGAAGAACTGTTCTCTCTTTATTCTCGAGGTCTGATTCTCTAAACATGTTAACGTCAACAGAAGAACAATGAAGCAACTTTTTCAAGAGTATATAGGAACTGAATTATGAGCAGGACGGAACTAGGGGGAATCATTCCTGTTAGATATATTAAAGAATGTAGTGGGTTTTTGTTCAATTTTTAATTAGTCTTCAAATGTGCATCCTTACAGTCAGTCATGGTTGTGGGCAACTAGTCATACATAATAATTTGTTGATGTGGCTGACAATCTGCTTCCCCATGCACAACAGAACATGCAGCCAGGACATACAGCAGAACCCAACCTGCAGTCAGACGTGCCTTTAGATCTGACTTGGAAGCTGAAGCCTGATGGATCTAAAGTGCATGATCAGACAACAACATCTGGGAAAGGTCCCATAGTTGTTGGCACCACGTCCTGGTCCACCCTTGAAATGGAGTAAAAAGACACCTGGAAAAGTACGGTCCTGACGCTTGCTGAAAGGCCACAGATGGATTTTCCCTAGTGTGATCACTCAAGTGCCCTCTCAAGCCATTGGGATGGTTTGTTCATTCCATCCTGACAGGGCACCATTTTTTTTTTTGCTCACTTAGTGATATGCGCATAACTGCATAATCCCCTAGGCTAGCTTTGAAAACAAGCAGGAAAGGGAGTAATCTTTGTCAGGTGACCGCAGCTCACTTGGAAACAAGGGGATCACAGTGCTCCATGGGAGGATCGGTGGGTGGTCAGAGTGGAGACTTGAGTCTTGGAAGTTGGAAAGTGCATGTGCAAAAAACTGCACCCTTGTTTATGTGCAAAAGCAGGTACAGTGACGGGCTGAGTCTGCAGTGAAACAGATTATAATGGGGTATCTGATCAAGCAACTCCATTTCAAATACCAATGGATGATATAGGAGCACTTCCTGACCAGGCCAAATGGCACGTCTGACCACAGCTCCAGATAAGCATGGCCAGGGCTTTTTTTGTAGAAAAAGCCCAGCAGAAACTCATTAGCATAACAGGCCACACCCAACAGCAGAAACTCATTAGCATATTAGGCCACACCCCTGGCAGCACAGGATCACCTTCCCCAAGTGCCCCACAGCTTGCAGGGCACATGGGGAACCCGAGGGAAGGAAGGCAGTTTCTAGATCAGCTTCCCCAGACGCCCCGCAGCTGTGGGCACCTGGGGAACCTGAGAAGGGGAGGCAGTTTAAACTGCCTTCCCTCCCTAGGTCAGCTTGGCTTCCTCAGACAGGAACTCCGTTCCTGTGCGTTCCTGCCCAAAAATAGCCCTGAGGTGTGGTGATGTGCTGATGTTCACATTAATTTGAACAGATTATGGCTGGGATCATAAGCCTTGTTTCCCTCTTTATCTACAGCAGAGTTGATTCTTCCCTATGCAGCACTATTGCCTGATGCTAGCTGCCTTTCAGCCAATCCTATATATTTATATATATAAAAAAAGCCCAGTGTATTGGCACTTTCCGGCTCTTCCATTGGCTGTGCTGTGTGATAGCAGACAGGTACAATACCATAGACTCCACCATCCAAACCACCCATTTTCTCCTGGGAACCACTTTTGCCAATCTCCAGGTGAGGGCTGGAGATCACTCAGAATTACAACTGCTCTCCAGATGGCAGAGATCAGTTCCCCTGCAGAAAATGATGGCATCTATGGCATTACACCCTGGTGAGGTGCCCCCCCATGACAGCCTGTGTGATGTAGCAATTAGCGCTTCATAGCAGGATCTGCCAGACACAGGTTCTTCTTCACCCAAAGAGTGATTAACACATGGAATTCACTGCCACAGGAGGTGGTGGCAGCTACAAGCATGGACAGCTTCAAGAGGAAATTAGATAAACATATGGAACAGAGGTCCATCAGTGGCTATTAGCCACAAGGTATAGATAGGGACTATGGGGCAAGTGATGCTCTGTATTCTTGGTGCTTGGGGGGGCAACAGTGGGAGGGCTTCTAGTGTCCTGGCCCCAGTGGTGGGCCTCCAGTGGCACCTGGTATTTTTGGCCACTATGTGACAGAATGTTGGATGGGATGGGCCATTGGCCTGATCCAACATTGGTTTCTCTTATGTTCTTAAGCTGATTGGGTGATTTCAGACCACTCACAGACTTTCAGTCTAACCTACCTCACAGGGTTGTTGTGGAGATAGAAAGGGGGAGAGGAGAATGATGTGAGCTCCTTTGATCCCTACTGTGGAGAAAAACTACTTTTCCTAGGTAGAGGTTGCAGGGTGGGAGGGGGAGGAGATGGAAAGCTGAAGTCAGAGGGGTAGATAACGGTAGGTTGATGGTTGGCTGGGAAGGAGATAGGGTTGCCACCACCAGGTTTGGAAATTCCTGGATATTTGAGGGGTGGATCCTGGAAAGCCTGTGTCATTATACTCTGCTGAGGTCACCACAGCAAATTGACGCTGAGTGCCCAAGGACAGGATACCCGCCCAGAGCCTCTTCCTAGAGCTTGTTGTATTTATTTCCACAACGAGTCCTAGTTGAAATATAATGGTATTTCATGAATGGAAACTTCTGGCACTAGAAGAATGCATTCCACAACAGAAGACCACATCCAACATGGAAAAGGGCAAGTGGAAGCAAGGCTTATGATCTAAGCCCATGTACATGTAAAGCTTCCATCATCGGGAGGTTCTTAAGGTTGGAGGAAGGCTTAGACATTTGCTCAGTGGAGTGGTAGGATGATAGTAGGATACACACTAGGAAACCTATGACTGGGCTGTGGCACTTCATACTGCAGATGAGAACTCATAAGGCTGCAAGGTCTGTAGAACTGCAGAAGAAGAAGAAGAAGAAGAAGAAGAAGAAGAAGAAGAAGAAGAAGAAGAAGAAGAAGAAGAAGAAGAAGAAGAAGAAGAAGAAGAAGAAGAAGAAGAAGAAGAAGAAGAAGAGGAGGAGGAGGAGGAGGAGGAGGAGGAGGAGGAGGAGGAGGAGGAGGAGGAGGAGGAGGAGGAGGAGGAGGAGGAGGAGGAGGAGGAGGAGGAGGAGGAGGAGGAGGAGATTGGATTTATACCCTGCCCTTCACTCGGAGTCTCAGAGCAGTTTACAAACTCCTCTCCCTTCCCCTCCCCACAACAGACACCCTGCGAGGTAGGCGGGGCTGAGAGAGCTCTTTCAAGGACTGCCCTTTTAAGGACAGCTCTGACAGAACTATGGCTTGCCCAAGGTCATCCGGCAGCTGCAAGTGGATGAGTGGGGAATCAAACCCAGTTCTCCCAGATTAGAGTTGTGCACTTAACCACGACACCAAACTGGCCAAGCTACGTGCCAGGCAAGGAGTGGTTGGGAGTTAATTGGGCAAGGGTGGTAGCAGTGCAGCTTAGTGGCATCAGACAGGGACCAAACTTGCTGAGTTGTGTGGCAATGTCTGGTCTCTTGGGGGTGAAGCTAATGAACATGGAAGTAAGAGCTGACAGCATAAAAATTACATCAAGCCTCGCAGAAAATAGTTTGAGCCAGTTCTGGCCCTTCACCATGAGTCTTCATCCCTTCTTTGGGTGAGGGCCCACAGAATGCAACTCAATCTGAAAGCAAAATTCCTGGTGCATCAAAAATAAACTTGTCAAACTCAATGTGAGGCTAGAGTGCTCTTCTGATATCTGCTTTGGTATGCTTAGGGGTTGCTGTTTTTTTCAGTGCAAGAGCATTCCATTTTCTGACACTCACCCACCCACCTGGCACACACACCTGTAATCTGGAGAGGGACAGTTCATGCCAGTGAGAATTTGGCCTTACACATCATTATGGAAAAGCTAGTGTCCAGTGGAGGCCAGAAATCAAATCCAGTGCTACAAATTACCACAACAAGTCTTTTGGTGATTGTTTTCAAACATAAAGCATCAGGGAATCAGTCCACCCTGAAATCATTCTTCTGGGAAAGTGCTTCACATTTCCTGAAAGGCTGGCCAGAAATTGTGGCCAAGGCAATTTTGAAATGAAAGCATAATTTTCTTTATCTCGATGCGGAAGAAATGCATCCATAGAAACCTGTCAAAATGCTAACAACGGACACTTTCGTTACTGCCTTCCTGTGAGCTGCAGCAGACTGAATCTTACATTCATATTAACCCATCCCCAAATCATTCTTTAGGCTCCCCCCCTCCTCTCTTTGCAAGAGAGGACAAAGGAGAGTTTGTATAGAGTGGTTGTTGGACTGGAAACCACTGGGGCAACCAAATGGAACACAGTTATAATTAGGGATGATCATGAACTGCGTTTTTGCGGTTTGGTTCATCGTTTGTGGCTGAGCCATGAACTGAACCACAAACCCATATGACCCAGGAGGTTGGATTGCGCACTTGACCCAATTCATTTCGATTCATGAGCCATTTAAAGTTTAAACACCCATGAAAAGTCATGGGGAACAGAAAGCAGGGCTTTCCAAATTGCTGAGCAGTAGGGAGCACCCTGGCACTCAGCTGTTTTCTGTGAAGAGCAGAAGACCTCTTCTTTCCACCCTTCACAAACCACCATGAACCGCCACAAACTGCACTGCAATGCTTGGAAGTTCGTGGCAGTTCTTCAGCTTGCGAACACCGCTTCACGAACCATGAGCCAGCCAAAATGTGTGATGAACTTTAGTTTGTCAGCTGGTTTGTGCCCATCCCTAGTTGTAATCAACTAATAGTTGTGCAGGTAAGTGCAGCTCCACAATACGCATGTCTTTTGTCCCCACTGATCGTTTTGAGAATTTCATTGTCTTGATGCAGATGCAAAAGCTCTTAAAAGCTTTTAGTGGCCACACATAATACGGAGAACTTTAGTGTGGACATGATCACCAGCCTACCCTACCTACACTGAATGCCTTGCTAATGCACAAGCTGAGCCCCCTTGCTCGATTGCCTTGACCTGCCAAGCAGCTGGCTCTCTCAAGCTTTGGCAGATATTTGACTTCTGTCTCGAAGTTTGTGGCCACTATTGCAATTGTGCCACTGGTGAAATCAGTCTTCTTGATCACCAAAGAGCACAGCATCATTGCCATGTGTGATGATGATGATTTTACTCCTCCTCCTCATTTATAGCCACCTTTCTTATTGAGACTCAAGGCAATTCAATCAGATAGCAAAGACCTCCAATTAATAATTCAGAAGGACTAGCATTACTGAAACTGGAAAACAATATAAAAGAAAGGTTCCTAAGGCCACAACAAACTGTCTAACGCCTGATGTACCATAAAGAAGAAAGGGGGTTACAAAGGTAGAGGACATTGCAGTAAAGAAAGGGAGGGGATACTTACAATAAACTGTAGCAGGCTATCATGTTATCCCTTACAGAAATGATCTCTTGAGTTGTTCCATCATGCTACCATTCTAATCCTTTTGTAAAAACGCTTTCTTGTACATTTCTGTTTTGCTCAATCTGTGAAATGGTAGAAGTGTGGGGGACGTTCCTGACCACCTCAGGCAGGCCATTCCACTTCCAGCAGGCTGTTCCATAAGGTGGAGGCCACCACAGAGAATGCACATGAATAGGCAGCTACTGATCTTACCCATTTGCAGGGTGGCACCCTCAGAAGGCTTTGCCCAGATCACTGCAGCTGCCACAGCAGGGCATACTAGAACAGGTGGTCCTGCAGGTATGTGGGTCCAAGACCATGAGGGCTTTGTAGGTGATAACCAGAACCTTGAACTGAACAGAGTAACTTGATGGATAACCAATGGATTGTCTGCAGAAAGGGTATGGTATGCATGTTCCATTTCATGCCTGATAGTAGAGGCACTGCAATATTCTGTACCAACTGTAGTTTCCAAGTTGTCTTTAAGGGCAGGCCCGTGTAGAGTGTATTACAATAGTTTAGCCTTAAGGTAAGAGCAGCATGGATCCATGTGGCCAGATGGCTACCATCTTTCAAGCCTAAGGGCTTTTCCGCATTTTCATTTTCCTCTCTTGTAAGTTCCTGTTTCTCCCCCCCCTCCGTTCTGCATATGTTTTGCTCCCTCTAGTGGCTGATTTGATATTATCCCTGTTTATGTCTGGCATAAAAATCTGCAATTTATATTTGAAGTATATATCCTGGACATAAACCGGTGTAATATTGAATCGACCACTAAAGGGTACAAAACTCATGCAGAACAGCAATAAAGAAATGGAAATGAGAATGTGAAAAAGCCCTTAGAGTCATTGATGGGTCATGAAAGTGAACAATTTCTGAAGCACAGATCATCTGCTGTTTTTTACAGACCTAGGGGGAGAAGGAAATAAACTTCAGTTCCTATGAGTCCATGTGACAATACCTTTGTACAAATTGATCTGGTCAGCTCAGCAGCCATAAATGTAAAACAAGTCACACTGTCATAAGATACACAAGAGGCTCAACATTAAAATGCTGCTTTTGTTTCCTTTTAACAATGTGCCTTTTAAGCTGGAGGTCACAATGGAGGTCGCACAGTTGAGAAAGCAGCATTTAATTATGCATATAGACTCCACAGTCCAACAAGAGCACAGTGTTCAGATGCAGGTGAACAGTCTGTAAGACATTCAGTTTCCATTATTGCTACTCACAAGTGGGATGCATGCCAGACCAGTGGATAATTGAGCACTCCTGCATCTGCCGTAGACATTACTGGAGTTGGATTGGAGATGTAGCCTACATTTTTAGGCAGTCAGTATAATTAACATTGTCTTTCAGAATTATTATAAGCCTGTAGGCAGTGGCTGTCTTGTATTAAAATCAAGCCATCCCTACAAAAAAATTATCTGTATAAATTATATGAATGTATTCTTGTCCTCGCCATCATCATCGTTATTGAGTCTGCTTAATGGAAATAACAGCGCAACTCCTATAAACCAAACTCTGAAGATCTTAATGTAGATCAGCCTTCAGCAGAGGCAGCCTGTAACATTGCTCAAGAATGTTCTTATCTACATCATAATGCTCATTGTGGGTCCCGTTGAGCTAGCTGGTTGCATCTGGTCACAGTGGTGTACATGCTTGTTCACTTTCCCAAAGAACTCACCAACTTTTGGGAGTTCTTTGAGGAAATGAGCAAGCATATAGACAGTGGTGACCCAGTAGTCATTATATACTTGGACTTCCAAAAGCCATTTGACAAGGTACATTGCCAAAGGCTCCTGAGGAAATGGTAACAGGATGGGTTACAGATTAAATATTGGTTAAATGACAGGAAGCAAAGAGCATGAATAAATGTGCCATTCTCACAATGGAAGGAAGGAAGCAATGGGACCCCTATAAGCATTGGTATTGGGGCCAGTACTATTTAATTTGTTGATAAGTGATATGGAACCAGGGATGAGTAGTGTAGTGGGCAAGTTTGCAGATAACAAAACATAACTCAGGAGAAAGTCAGGAATGACTGTAAAAAATTCCAAGAGAATCTCCACAAATTGGGTGAGTGGACAATAATGTGGCCAATGAAGTTCAGTGTTGGTAAATGTAAGGAGATTGGAACATCTTGGTAAATGCCAAGAAATTGGACCAGAAAATCCCAACTTCAGGTATTGACTAATGGTGTCTGAACTTGCTGAGACTGAGAGGAAAAAAAGATCTTGGGGTTGTAGTAGATAGCTCAATGAAGGTGTCGACCCCGTGTGCTGCAGTGGGGGAAAAGGCAAACTCTTAGGGATTGAAATATAGATCTACGGTGTGGCCTCATTCAGAATACTGTGTACAGTTCTGGTCCCTGTGTCTCAAAAAGGACATGGCAGAACTGGACAAAGTACAGAAGAGGGTATCCAAGAGGAGTAGGGGGTTGGAGCACCCTCCCTTGGAGGTCTGAGGCTTTTCAGTTTGGAAAAGAGACAACTGGGGGGGGGTCATAAGAGCATAAGAACATAAGAGAAGCCAATGTTGGATCAGGCCAGTGGCCCATCCAGTCCAACACTCTGTCACACAGTGGCCAAAAATACCAGGTGCCATCAGGAAGGTCTAGCAGTGGGGCCAGGACACTAGAAGCCCTCCCACTGTTGCCCCCCTCAAGCACCAAGAATAGAGTGCATCACCTGCCCCAGACTGAGAGATCCTACCTATACTTTGTGGTTAATTGCCACTGATGGACCTCTGCTCCATATGCTTATCTGATTCCCTCTTGAAACTGTCCATGCTTGTAGCTGCCACAACCTCCTGATAGAGGCATGATAGAGGTTTATAACATTATGTATAGGGTGGAGAGAGTTGACACAAATACATTTTTCTCCCTCTCCCCCAAAAAAACTACAACTCAAGGCTGATGAACAGAAGATTCAGGATGGGCAAAAGGAAATACTTCTTCACATAGAGGATGATTGAAATGTGGAATTCCCTGCCAGAGGATGTAGTGATGGCCACAGGCACAGACAGCTTAAAAGGGGGATTTAGACAGATTCATGGAGGACGGGTCTATCAGTGGCTACTAGCCATGGTGACTAAAGGGAACCTCCACAGTTCAGCAGCGGTAAACCACTCCACACCAGTACCAGGAAACAACATCAGGGGAAAGAGTAGGCCTCTGTGCCCTGGTGTCAGCCCTCCAGGGGAACTGGTTGGCCACCGTGTGAAAAAAGGATTGTTAAACTAGATGGATCAAGGATCTGATTCAGCACAGCTCTTCTTGCATTCTTATGTTCCTGTTGGTTGAGGCAGATGAGAATTCTCATCCAGAATCAGTGATTTTTGTGAATTACAAACTACTTGAATGTAGCCAATGTGCGTTGAATAGCCCATCAAAATACTGCACCACTGGCAAGCAGGATGCAAATTGAACTGGCAGGTTATCAAGCCTCCCTAATTGCTGCATTTCACACATATTTATATTTGATTATATATTTTTACCAGAAATAAATTAAGTCTCTTAATACCAGGGGTCTTTCCTTTCACTTATGTGGAACCTCTGTAATGATACATAATTGGAGGGGGGGGGTACTGATAACTGGGCAATCAGAAGGATACATACCTACATTCCTTTGACATGTGTCCATCTGGTTAGTTTTTGAGAAAGTTGCTTGCATGTGCATTCAGATATGTTGTTTTGGTTTTCTTTTTTTAGAGGACCATGCATAGATGACAGAACATCAGAGATTACACTTGGATGTAAAAATAACGGCCCTTCAGTTTGGGTAGTCTGCTAAGTTGTGTAGCATATCTATGGAGGTTCTACTCACCCTAATAGCATGGGGCCAAAGCATTAATTCCTAGCCACCAGAATGCCTCTAATTTCATTCCAGCATCTTCTTAACTTCTAATGCTAGACCCTGCTGCTAGGAATGGGCACAGATCAGTTCATGAGCCAAAAGTCAGTACACACTTGGCCCAGTTCAGAGCCCCCAAACCGATATTCTGGGGAGATGCCTTCCCTGAACATTTGCCAGACTTTTGTCCAGTTCAGTTGGCTGTACAGGCCATTTAAACCTAACAGCTGACTAATGCAGGTCTACAGCTGACCTGTTAAGTTTAAAAGGCTGTGAGCTACTTCACCAGTCCATTTCGCTTCCCCCGCTTTGAAACTGTTTCAGCCTAACAGCTAATGGGTGCACCTACCCTGCTGTTAGGGCTGAAATGGCTGCTAGCCATTTAAACCTAACTGCGAGGTAGGACTGCCCATCATCTGTTAGGTTTAAATGGCTACCAGCCATTAAACTTGTCAGTTTCACTCCCCCCCCCCACTTCAAAGCAGGGGGAAGTGAAATAGATGGGTTAAATGGCTGGTGATCCCTCCCTTTCTCCCAATCATGGCTGGTTCGGTTCAGGGCATTTTTTGATTCGATTTGGGGCCCCAAATCCTGAACCAAACTGGAGTTTTTAGGCTCCTGCCCATTCCTACCTGCTGGCCCAGGTGATGTGTTTGTAGACTTTCACTTTACAATATTCATAAACCAACAGTAAGTCACACAGTCCCAATGCTGACAAAATGGAGCGGCGGCAAAAAATGTCTAAATGTAACAGCAATGAATTGTTAGGAGGAATAGAAAAGGTCACTACAAAATGTATAATTGTAGAACATGACTGTGTTCTCTGCAATGTTATTAGAGGCACAAGGGAAACCACAAAAAATGGACAGGATTACCTGTGCTTCATTCATTTGTACAAGGGAAGAAAACCACTTAAGGTCTTAAACAATCTATCCTGGCAAGGGCTTCACAGAACATTTGCTGTTTTCATAGAATATGGCATACTGGTAAGCTGTGGTTGTTTAGAAATATTTCCCGAAGAAACAGTGTGAATATTCACCTCGTAAAATTTGTTGAGAGGCATGACTCCCCCTTTCCTGCCTGGTATCACTTCTTTCACCTTCCCAGTCGAATCATAAGAATGGTCCTAACCAATCAGGGATCACACATCAACTGGGATGATGTCATGATGACACTTGGCTAGTCAGATCTGGCTATGTGATAATAGTCCTGTGAGCAGACAACAGAGAGAGAGAGAGCGTGAAAGGATGAGGGAAAATGTTTTTTTGCAAGAAATACTGAAATTTTGGACACGTGGAAAGGTGAGGAATTAAAAAAAAAAATACTCAGTTGCCAAAAATGAATGGCTCTTCCCCCTAATCTCCTGAAACCCTTTTCTGGGAAGTGGTGGGTGTTTTCAGCTTTAATTTGAACTGAAGGTCTACTTACTCTTACTTACTCTTGTTTGGATGCTAAAAGGATGTCCTTGTGTCACTTTCATGTTTGACCATGCCTTGGTACTTCCTTTTCCCCATCTTGATCCCTTCTTAAAGATTTTTTTTTAAGTAAAAGCCTGAAAAACACCTTTCAGGATTCTAGGAATACTTGAGACCTCCACGTGTGATCATACAGTAACGTAGTGAAGAGGACTGGAGCGGTCAAGGGAATTTTGGAAAGAAGGGTAAAGCATTTGGAGAAGGCCTTTTGATTCAAGCATGGTGTTCGGGAGGAATATAAATGGATAAAGACACCTGCTAGAGGTCAGGAATCTTCCTTCCTACCCTGACTGCTCCATCTTTTATGCCAACATATATTATTTATATTCTGTTCACAATGCTCAGGACGGACAGAGCATAACCAGCTATTTGGCCCATGGCTTTCACTGGGTCATGACTGAATCAAATGCACAGCTCATCCAATGGACATCCTAATTAATGCCCACAATCCATTTTTCAGGCTTCTGTTGAACAGAAACACAGCACAAGGGCATGTATATATCATTAAAGTTTACTCTGAAGATAAATAATGAATGTTTTGTGCGAGTTAGATGCACTGCAGAGTTTTAAAAGCTTTGTTCTGGAATTTAAACCCATAGTGTGGAAGACTCATTGAAATGAATCATGATGCTATAAAAGGATCAGCATACATAGGAACTACAGAAAGGAAGAAGGTATGCAGTTGCGGTGCATTGTCCATTGCGCTTTAACAACAAGGAGCCTCGCATATGCAAAGAGAAGGTGTTTTACTATGATGGAACCAGGTTTTATTCTGCACTCCTCCACTTGCAGCTGCTGGATGACCTTGGGCAAGCCATAGTTCTAACAAGAGCTGTCCTTAAAAGGGCAGTTCTGGAAAGAGCTCTCTCAGCCCCACCTACCTCACAGGGTGTCTGTTGTGGGGAGGGGAAGGGAAAGGAGTTTGTAAGCAGCTCTGAAACTCCGAGTGAAGGGTGGGGTATAAATCCAATCTCCTCCTCCCCCTTCTTCTTCACAGCATGATACTGAACACAGTAAATAGATCTCCTAAGGAGCATATTGCAAAAAAAGGTAAACTTACATTTATTCAATTAGATCCAGTTCACATTCAGGTTGCAGTCAAAAAAAGACAAAGAGAAGCCTAATTTCAAGAGTCCTTTCCCTATCAAAAATGGCCAGTTGTCTGGTATCGTGTGTGTGGGGGGGTACGAGGGCCTTCCAGGGCTCTTTTGTGGCAGGAACTCCTTTGCATATTAGGCGACACACCCCTAATGCAGCCAATCCTCCAAGAGCTTACAGAGCTCTTCTTACAGGGGCTACTGTAAGCTCTTGGAGGATTGGCTACATTAGGGGTGTGTCGCCTGATATGCAAATGAGTTCCTGCTACAAAAAGAGCCCTGCAGTTGTATCTACAGGAGAGACCTGCAGAGAGACATGTCTTTAGAGAAGGCCACGTACAGCCAGTGAGAGAACAATGGGGGGAGGAGGGGTCAGAGGGCAGCTCCCAGGCTAAGACTGGGCAAGGCATCCCATTGAAGGATGCACCTATGCCCAGATAAGAGTCTTGTACTGCCCTACCCCACCCCGATGTCCAGGCATGCTGAATCGCTCTCCCCAACAATGAGAACCGCATCTCCTACTGACCAGCAAGAGTACAAATACAATTCCTCCAAGTCTCCTTCCTTCAGCATTCATATCAGGGCTAAGGTTCACTGTTCACATCTTTTTTCTTTTAAATAAGATTGTATTGAAGTCAAAGACAACATGCAGAATATCAGCACATAAAACATACCAAGAACACAGATCTCATACAAGGATAAAATCCACAACCAGTATTCAAACAGAGACAGTATGAATGTCTAAAAGCATGAAACCGTCTACCACCTCAATTTACTGTTCAGATCTAATGCTTTGTTCACTCAGTAGCCTTTGAATCACTGCTGTGGGGATGGCAAAGCAGCGTTCTCTCTGTGCCTAACTACTCATCGGATTGTTGAAAGGTTACAGTGGGGTAACCCACGTATTCACTGCTCTGAATACACTGCAAGATGAGTGGGATGCAATTTTAAAGAACTAAAATAAAGCGTAAATTACTGATGAATAGGTATATAAAGTCACCTCTGTACTCATGGAGGAAATATGCATTCACCAATCAGGGCTAACATGTATATGTGCATTATTATTTTTTTCTCCATCAAAGTAGGCAGATGAATAAAGTACATTGCTTTCTCATGCATTATTTTGTAGGAGTGGTAAGAGTGCACAAGAACCCAAGCTTCCCCACTGTCAGAGCTCATGGACTTAGGGCCAAAATACACAATAAGGAACCCATGTGTCAGGATTATGCGTTCTAGGGGAGACGCACCTTTTAAAAGCTCTCTGTTTTTCTGTTCAGGTGCCCATGGGGCACAGGGCGGGGTGGGGGGTGTTCAGGCTTCCCTCCCGCAGCGTTTTTGCCACCCAAACAGGCACAAGAAGCCAGAGGAAGGGGCAAATGGGAAAAAACCCACCAGTGCTGTTTCTGTCTCAGTAGGAAGGCCAAAGCCCTTCCCTTCCCATGACCTGTTTCCAGTTCAACATAGAAACAAAGATCTTTTTGAAGGGGAGTCTCTGTTAGAACATATAACCACAAGTTAGGTTGGTAACCTGTGTCCTGGCTAGGGATGTGCACTTGGGAAAAAAAACCAAACACATCAGTATTACTTAGATATAGATTTTGAGAATGGGTTCCATAACCAGATTCCAGAGTATTTTGGTCCCCTCATATGGTTTCAGAATTCTGATCCTGAATTAAGAATTCTGATTTGTCTGGTTGTTGTTTTTTTGTTTGTTGTCAAAGGTTTTCACAGCCAGAGTTCATTAGTTGTAGATTTTTCAGGGCTGTATGGCCATGGTCTTGGTGTTGTAGTACCTGGTGTTTGACCAGCAGCTGTGATTGGCATCCTCAGAGGTATAACACAGAAAGATGGAGTACTGTCTGTGTCAATGTGTCAATGTGAGAAGGAAAATGGTAGGCAGGTAATTTATAACTACTCAGGAAGGTGGGGTAGGGCTGAGTCATTATCCTGTAGGAGTTTCCCAGGCTGTGACGTGCTAATGGAGGAGCTTTCCTGAGGAGGTTCTTTGGCATATGGGTCTTTCTGTGCTACACCTCTGAGGATGCCAGTCACAGCTGCTGCCGAAACGTCAGAAACTACAGTGCCAAGACCATGGTCATACAGTCCGTAAAATCTACAACAACTAATGTTTCTGTCTGTTTGTTTTGTCTTTCAGAATTCTGATTTTGGGGTCCATTATTCCCATGGGGAACCCTTTCCAGGGGGCTAGAGTGGCTGTTTTTCAACCAAATGACACTGAAACTAGAGGGAAGGTGGTCCTGCCTGTCTACTGAAGATCCCCCACATTTGAAGCAAATTGCACCAACGGATGCCAGTTCTGTCAGCCCCTGAATAAGGTGTCCCCGGCCATCCTACTTGTCTCCATTGTTTCCTATGCGGGAGGGAAACCCATGCTTTCTCCAGGACAAAGGAGCCAATAGCTGAACACACAACAGCAACCACTGGCCAACAGCCCCCAAATGCAAACAGGGCCAACAAGTGCAACAGAGCCAACGTTAAACTGGAGAATTCCATCAGAAACACAATCCAAGGTGCCAAGGCCAGCACAACCAATGTGAAACCAGATGATCCAGTGTGGAAAAGCACCTCCCTAACCCCCAACGAGTAGACGTTGTTAAAAATCAAAATGCAAAGCGGTTAAAAAATTCTAAAACAAGCCAAGAGAAGGTAACCCAACTAAACAGAACAAACCTTTTAAACCACTTCTTTACAAGCAACCCAAAAAAACAAGAACCATTTAAAAAAAAGAAGAAGAAGAAGAACCAGAAAGAATTAACAAAGCCCCAGCCACCCTGCCCTGGCAATTACATCCACTGGGCAAAAACAGAAAACACAGGACAACCTGAAACAACATTTTTAAAACAGAGGGCACAGCAGTCCCAGCGTAGAACAAGAATGTCTTTCCCAGGCCCTGAACTGGGCAGCCCAGGCAAGGTCTCGTCAGATCTCGGAAGCTAAGCAAGGTTGACTCTAGCAAGTACTTGGATGGGAGACCTCTTTGAAACACCAGCAGTTGCCAGAATGCCTGAGAAATACCAGTCTGATGTGCCATCAAGCTGCAGCCGACTTATGGTGACCCCTGCAAGTGAGAAGCAGAGGTGGTTGGCCATGGCCTTCCCCTGCAGAGTCTTCCTTGGTGGTCTCCCATCCAAGGACTAACCCTGCTTAGCTTCCGAGATTTGATGAGGCTATGCCATGTTACCGTCCTTCCTACCACTCCAATACCAATAACGTATTTGACTCTGGCAACCCACGAGTCAAGACACAAGGCAACAGCTTGGTTTTAACTAGTGCATTTAAATAATCCAATGTACATCTTATTGTTAAATGTGATAATATCTTTAAGTGGACATGATGTACACATCACCTGCACAGCAACTACCAGATTCAGGACAGATGTTGCTCCTCACCAGAGGTGCTCCTTTCCAGCCATACCCTGCCACATGGCCAGTGATGCACTGTTATGGACACACCCTCCATCACTCCTGAAGCCTCAGAGGGCTTTCTGATCATCCCTACCTATCATCAGCAACCTGCCCTATCCTGGCCAAACTAACTATAGCCTAAAGTATGAAAGACCAGGCCTAATCCAATTTCCAGTATGACCTTACAAAACAGACAAAGAAGGACTCTCCTTACAGCCAGTCCGTGGAAGCCCAAACAATCCCTGCTTGACCCCTACACCAACTGCTTCATCCCATTATGTCTAGGGGGAATGTGGGCACGTCAGCAGCCAGCAGCTAAAGTCTACCTAGGAAAGGCATGGCCAGAATATATGCTCACAAACTGCACCACCCCATTGGCTGGACCCACTGAAGATTGCCCAATGAGTCTCATTCTCCATTAGAATTCATGGGAAAGAGGCAAAATGATCCCTGTTGTTAGTGACAGGAATTCTGGGTTTTTATTGTTATTGTTATTGTTGTTATTATTTGACTTATATCCCTCCCTGCATGGCAGGCTCAGGGCAGGTTACATCAGATTTAATAAGAATACAACATATATAATACAGAGGAATTGATAAAAATGCAATTAAAACACTAATAAATTACAACTATATCCTTCAGCCAGTACAGTTGTCATTAGAATTAAGTCTCACAGATCCCATCTCTGGTAAGCAGTTCTGACCCACTGAGGGGAGACCCAGAAAAGAGGGAGGGATGTCCATCACCCTAGTTAAAAGCCCGGCGGAAGAGCTCCGTCTTGCAGGCCCTGTGGAATTGTAAAAGGTCCCTCAGGGCCCTGATCTCGTATGGGAACTCATTCCACCAGGTAGGGGCCAGTGCTGAAAAGGCCCTGGTCCTAGTCAAGGCAAGATGGATGTCCCTGGGGCCAGGGAGCACCAGAAAGTGTTGACTGGCAGATCGTAAAACCCTTTGGGGCTCATAGAGGGAGAGGCAGTCTCATCGATATATATATTCTCGCAGATATATAATATATATTTGAGTATATATTCAGAAATATTGGAAGTGTCAGAATGCACATCCCTAGTCCTGGCATGTAGATTTTGTAACATGCATTTTGGTCCTTAAAATGGTATAGCTTCAGGACTGCACTGCGAGTCTATCCAAGAGATATCTGGTACGAACCATTCTTATGAGTTTAAAGGCTTTTCCACAGTCTCATTTTTCTTGCCTCTAAGTTCCTGAATTTTTTGGAGGGGGGGGGTCAATGTTCTGCATGTGTTTTGCTCCCTTTGGTGGTTGATTGGATATTACATACTCTATGCCTGGCATAAAAACCTGCAGTTTAAATCTGCAGGGAGATCTGCTGGACATAACCTGGTGTAACATTAAATTGACCACTAGAGGGAGCAAAACACATATGAAACAAAGAAAAAAGAAAGAGGAACTTCCCAGCAAGGAAAATGAGAACAGGGAAAAGCCCTCTATGTTCACAATTCATTTGGCAATATCACAGGTGCTTGCCTTTGTTGCTCAACTCACCCTCTCAAAGACACTATTTTGTGAGAATAGCAATTTTTTGGAGGGTGGGGGAGGAGAAATAGTGGCTTTTTAAACATCACATGAAAGGAAGGTTTCACCTTAACTGTGCTGTCTCTATGAAAGAATGGATCAAATCAAACAGAAGAAATAACAGCAATATGTTCCTTTTGGATGGCATGAAATTTAGCTTGAATATATTTGATTCTCCACCAAACTCCATACTCCTAACTTATTTACAATGCCAGAAAGCCTAATTATCTTCTTAATAAATCTGTGTATAGGTAGTGCTAATTAGCTTCCGGTTCTTAGAACCCTGTCTTGGTTATTACTGATAAACATATTTTCTCAAACAGCTCTTTAGATGACCAGGTGTGTGTTTCTCCTTGTGTCTCGGTTTTCATGCACTTTCCAAATATTGTGATAAGCAAACACATTTCAGTGTAAACAGGAAGGAATACAAGCATCTAATTATGTATTAGTACATTTGCTGTTTGAGCTCACGCAATAAGATTTTATTTCAATGCATTTCTAATTTCAGCATACATGCCCAGGATAATGTATTGAGCTCTACTACTTCCATGCATGGATAGTTGAACATGACCCCATATCTGTTTTTGTTTTTTAAAAGATGCTACAGATTGGAATGTGCATCTCATTCTTCATTTCCCTTGCTGATTTTTAGCCACCAGGTAACTCATCATTTGAGCAGATGTTTCTGTTTGGGCTTTTTTTAAAGGCAATTTAATGAACTGCTTTCCCCACCTCTCTCTCTCTCTCTCTCTCTCCCCATCTCCCTCCCTCCCTCCCTCCCTCCCTCCCTCCCTCCCTCCCTCCCTCCCTCCCTCCCTCCTTCCTTCCCTCCCTCCCTCCCTCCTTCCTTCCTTCCTTCCTTCCTTCCTTCCTTCCTTCCTTCCTTCCTTCCTTCCTTCCTTCCTTCCTTCCTTCCTTCCTTCCTTCCTTCCTTCCTTTCAAAATGCCTTCTTGGGTAAAGTCTCCGCGAATCAATTTTGCATGTTTTCCTTCAGTGTTTCCAACATGGCTATACAGAGGGACTAGGCAGTTTTGCTTCATTATTGATGAGAGTATTTAAATAATTAAAAAAAAGAGTAACCCTGTAAACTCAGAGTAATGCAGACAGTAAAAAGAACCAGTTTTCCTCTTAGCAACAATACAAAGCCATTTTAGGGGATGTGTGTTATGTGAGGCAGAAGGAGGAAAACTGGGAACTGGAATAATTGCAAGTACTTTAGAGATTTGCAAAATCCCTCCAAGACAGGTAACAAGTGAGTGAGAAAAGGATTATGTTGTGATTGGCCCCAAACTATAGACAGTTTCCTCAATTACATGTGCTTCTGAACATAACCATAAAACAACTGTTCCCATGCTGTTGCCAGGAATGGGAACATAGACGGCCAGTTTACCAAGTGATTGCACATATGTCATGATAAATCACAGGTGAATTAATGTTCCCTATTTAATTTCCCTTTGATAATTATTTTATGTTTTGTCAACAATTTTGATTATCTGCTTGTCATTACTAATTTTGTATATACATTAGTATATTGTGTGTATGGCTGTGTATACAGAGGGAGAGAGAGAGAGAGAGCACAAATGTCATTTATACATAAGAACATAACAAGACTTGCTCAGACCACCAATCCATCTAGTCCATTTAACTTTTTTCACAGCAGACAACAGTTGCCCTGGAGGGCCAACCAACCAGGCATCGTGGTCAAAGCATACCCTGACATTGCCTCCTAGTACTGATGTTCAGAGGTTTACTGCCTTTGGATTATTTATTTATTAATTCAAACTTCTATACTCTGCCTTTTCTCTTGGTACAAGCCAGCTTATGAGCAATAATTAAAGCATTTAAAATTAAAACCAAATAAAACAAGAAACCTCAAATACCTCCCCACACCTTTTCTTTTAGGAAAGGCTCCCTTCAGGCATTGTGTCTAGTAGCATGGATAGAGTTATCCTCCCTGAAGCTGTCTAATTCTCTTTAAAAAAAAAAATTCTAATACTAATAGCCATCACTACATCCACTGGTAATGAATCCCATAATTTAATGACTTACGGAGTGAACTTGATGATTTAATTACTGACTGAATAATACAGGGTGCCTCAGGTCACATATGATATAAAACTATGGTTTAAAATGATGGTTTACCCTCTGCTGGATAGCCCAGGCTGTCCTGATTCTTGTCAGATCTCAGATGCTAAGCGGAGACCTCCAAGGAATACCAGGGTTGTGACATGGAGGCAGGCAATGGCGAACCACTTCTGAATGCCTCTTGACTTGAAAACCTACATGGTCGCCATAAGTCAGCTATGACTTGATGACAAAAAACAACAATTTAATTTAACTGTGGGCTTTTCTGCATTCTCATTTTCTTCACTTGTAAGTTCCTTTTCTTCGGGCGATTGTTTTTCTGTCCTATGCATGGTTTGCTCCCTATAGTTGTCGATTCAATATTACACTGGTTTATGTCCAGTACATCTGAGCACTCATACAGATAGTCTTATCAGGAACACCTATTAATTGTGCTTGATCGCCATCTGGTCTACTATAGGTTAAAATTCTCTAATTATGTTGTAACTGTTAAATGTGTTGTATAATTATATTTTGTAACTATGTTTTAATCATTTAAATAGTTGTATAATTATTGTCATAACCTGAGCCCTGCTGCACAGGGGAGGGCGGGCTAGAAATTCAATAAAATAAATAAATCACCCTACAGATTTAAACTGGTTTTTATGCCAGACATAAACCTGTGTGATATCAAATCCACCACTAGAGGGAGCAAAACACACGTGTAACAGGAAAAAACACACACAAAGAAACAGGGACTTTACAAGCAAGGAAAATGAGAATGTGGGGAAAACCCTATGGTTAGTGTGATTGTCCGAATGTGTAGCTAGGATCCACGAGACCGGGATCAGAAAGCATTATGTTGTCAAAGGCTTTCACAGCTGGAGTTCATTAGCTGTTGTAGATTTTCCGGATTGTGTGGCCGTGGTCTTGGCATTGTAGGACCTGACGTTTTGCCAGTAGCTGTGACTGGCATCCTCAGAGGTATAACACAGAAAGATGGAGTACCTTGACACAGAGAGTACTCCATCTTTCTGTGTTATACCTCTGAGGATGCCAGTCACTGTTACTGGCAAAACGTCAGGTCCTACAATGCCAAGACCACAGCCATACAATGTGGAAAATCTACAACAGCTAATCAGAAAGCATTGTCTGAAGTTTGGTTTCTTTATAGTCTATGAAGAGCCTGTAGTTTCACTTGACACACAAATGCTTTTGCAGAGTTCAGCTGGGCTTTTCAATATTCTGCAGCAACAGACTAACACGGCTAACTCCTCTGGATCTAGGACAAGAGAGAAGTGAAATCAAAACAGAGATTTGGTCAAAAGAACAAAGATGAGAGATTTGAAAGCTTTAAACATATGGAATATGGGTGGTGCATGCATTTAAAAATTATTTAGTGGGCTATGCTAACATATAAGGAAAACTGGATTAGATATAGATGATGGTGGAGTGAAGACAGGTGGAAGGAACATTAAGAGTCTAAGCTGTGCAGATGACAACACATTATTGAGAGAAAACGGGGAAGACTCGAAACAACTACTGATAGAGATTAAAGAGCCAAGTGCCGGAGCAGGATTGCCGTTAAACATCAAGATAAAAGCAAAGACTACCGAAGATTTACACAACTGTAAGGCTGATGGTGAAGAAACTGAAATGGTTCAAGATTTGCTATTCCTTGGCTCCACCACCAACCAAAAGGGAGACTGTACCCAAGAAACTGGAAGGAGATTGAGACTAGGAAGGGCGGCCATGAAGGAGCTGGAAAAGATTCTTAAGAGTAAGGATGTGTTGCTGGCAATCAAGATCAAGATAACACATACTATGGTATTCCCTATTACCAGGGCTCTTTTTGTAGTGGGAACTCCTTTGCATATTAGGCGACACACTCCCTAATGTGGCCAATCCTCCAAGAGATTTACAGAGCTCTTCTTACAGGGGCTCCTGTAAGCTCTTGGAGGATTGGCTACATCAGGGCTGTGTCACCTCATATGCAAAGGAGTTCCTGCTACAAAAAGACCCCCTCCTATTACTATGTATGGGTGTGAATGTTAAACAATGAAGAAAGCTGACAGGAAGAAAGCTGAAGAAAAGAGGAAGGCCCAACATGAGGTGGACTGGCTTACTCAAGGAAGCCACAGCTGCCAATTTTCAGGACCTGAGCAAGGCTAGTAATGACATGACATTTTGAAGGGCCTTAATTCATAGGGTCGCCATAAGTCAGAAGTGACTTGACATTACTTCACCCACACACATGTGCTAACATTTCTAAAATCATATTCAGGCAACACCCTCTACTAGTTGTAGGAGTGGCTCAGTGGTAGAGCATCTGCTTGGCATGCAGAAGGTCCCAGGTTCAATCCCCAGCATCTCCAGCTAAAAAGGACCAGGCAGGAGGTGATGTGGAAGACCTCTGCCTGAGACCCTGGAGAGCCACTGCCAGTCTGCATAGACAATACTGACCTTCAGGCCCATAGACAGGATCTTTTTTGTTCTGAGGGCATTTAATTTTTAAGGGGGCGGTTAAGTTACAGTTAATTAAATTAATCTGAATGTCTGTCTTTAAAGGGGGAAGGCTCCAAGCCTGTCTTTAGCCCCTCCTTTCAAGGCTATTTGTGGGGCAGGGCTTTTAATGAAGGGGGTGGGGGCCCCCAAAATGCCCCACCAGATAGCTACGGGCCTGCTGACCTTGACGGACCAACAGTCTGATTCAGTGTAAAGTAGATTCATGGGTGTTCATGAATGTTTGAGGCTGGCAGAGAGAGAAACAAGTCTCTGTGTCTGCTGAGTCTGATCCATCCGGACATCTCCAGAGGTTAAAAAAAAAAAAAAATGTTGTACAAAACTTCAAGATACATTTCCTAGATATTAGAATTCCAGCAAACCACTGCTGGTTCTCAGGTGTAGTTCAAATGTAAAGCAGGGCCCTAGGGATGCCTCCGTGGTTTGTGTTCAACATCTTTCCTTGCACTTTCCCCAACTACATCTGTGCTAAGAATAACCAGGGGGGTTTACTGCTGTCTGTCTGAGTTATGGTTCAAGCTGCGGTTGTGTTTGACTTTTCTCTTTGAGCTCTGGGTGCTTTGCACAGTGGTACAGAGCCAGATACCTGGAGACAGGGTACGTTGCATGGATTTTCTGCTGTTCGCAAACTCTGCTTCGCTGTCATGCTTTTATCCTTCCAGCATCCCTGTATTTCTCTGTCCTGCGGTGAGAAGGGAAGCACCTGGCAACGGACAGCTTAAAGTTCTTTTTTTTTTCTTTGACACTTCACTGGATGGTTCTCCCCCTTCCTTAAGGGTCCCCTCCGGGCCACTCATCTCATTAGATTCTGGCCTGTAGCTAGTTCCGGATCCCTCCGACCTGACGGAAAGCCATAACCCACTTTTGTCTTATTTTGGAACCCTCCAATCCAACTTGCTGTGTTTTGAAAGAACGTCACTACATGTGTGGGATCGGGGGGGTGGTTGTTGTTAATTTGGACCATTATCTTTGCAATCCCCACCCACCCACCCAAGGCAGCGAGAACAGGGAGGGAGGGGAGGGGAGGAGGCCAACTTTACTTGGCCAGCTTTGTCATTGTTATGTCCTGACTAGTGAATCAACTATATTCCTTCCCATGTTAAGCTTGGAGTCAGGACAAGGCTCATAAGCCTCGACAATCCCATTGGTTGATTGTAATCTTGTAAATATTGTAACCAATCAGAACTGTATAAATAGTTATGGAGGGAGAAGACCTCATTGGTCTTTATCCCTGTAATGCTATTGGACATTAACTTATGAAGGGGCGTGGTTACGTTAGCCCGCACTGTTTAAAAAGGGAGCTGTGCTCCACTGTTCTGTGTGTGTTGTCTGATAGTCTGGTTGCTGTTTAATAAAGCTGAAATCATGTTGAAATCACTCTTTTTGCATACTTAACTGTCATTGCTGGAGATTTTCCCCCAGCTGCCAGCATCGGAGGCAGAACTCACTCCCATACATAGAAAATGGCAGCCGGCAGTGTCCCGGAGTCCCACAAGGCTTGGCTGCTGCAGGGTTCATTTCCTTTTTTTAAGAAAATGGCAACAAGATAGCATTATATCAATAAAACAGTACAGAAATATGTGTATCAGTTAGCCACACCATAGGCACGAATGCTGGGTGGATTTAAAGGGCACGATCAGACACAAACATCTGGGAAGTGCTCCGCAACCTGTCGGCAACCCATTTTGCTCCACCGCAGAAGCAGAGTAAAAAGACACCAGGGAAAGTCCGGTAGCAAATGGGTTGCTACAGGCCATGGATGGACTTCCCCCTGTCTGATTGCTGCAGCGTGCTCTCATGGTGTCAGGATGGTCTGATTAGGCCATCCCAACTCCATGCCATTGTCCCCCCACCCCCCGCTTCTCAGTATGCGCATCATCGCACCCTCCATAGGGATCCCTCAGTCCTGAGATGTGATTAATCAATTCCCTGTATAAGAGCATCGGGAACAAATGACCCCCCCAAAAAAAAAAAAGACACCCGCAGTTGCGTCTGATCACATAGTGGTGGGCTGCCCCCACAGCTTCAAAGGACTCTGTGATCACGCCACTGCAAGTCAAATTCCTCTGGGGGAAATAGCCTCGCTTCCCCCCTGCATTATCTCGCGTGTGTGACCGCCATTCATTTGCCCCAGTCCCTATTCAAATGCCGTGCATGTCAGCAATTGGCTGGCCGGAAAGTAGCCATCCAATTGGGAGGCACACTGTAGGGGCAACAGAACAAACCCTCTCCCCTTTCTGTCAGGCTTTTGCTGCATGCTGATAACCCGCCTGCCTGGTCCCTGATCGGCAGTGGGAGGAGCCTTTTCTCACCTGCTTTGCAATATTTGGGAGATACTAGTTAAACCCATTCTTTGGACTTGTGGCTTCGTTTGGGGAGCTGGGGCAAGTCTCTATTCCCTTTCATGGTGGAGATAATGCATTTTCCTTTATATTCCCCCAAAGAATGGAGTTAGAGACTTACATAACAAATGAAGTTCAAGGGATTCAGGAAACCTGAAAACATATATTGCCACACTCAGGGCTCTTTTTGTCGCGGGAACTCCTTTGCATATTAGGCGACACACCCTCTTGTGGCCATGAATTCCATGCGTTAATCACTCTTTGGGTGAAGAAATACTTCCTTTTATCTGTTCCAAACTGACCGCTCAGCAATTTCATAGAGTGCCCACAAGTTCTTGTACTGTGAGAAAGGGAGAAAAGTACTTCTTTCCCTACCTGCTCTGTTCCATGCATAATCTTGTAAACCTCTGTTATGTCACCCCTCAGTTGTCATTTCTCCCTCCCTGATAGTGCAATCTTAAGAGCATTTTCCTGAGAGTAAGCCCCATTGAGTACACTTCAGTAGGCTTCTGAGTAGACATCTTTCCCCAAACACCCCTGACATACCAGGAAATACATTTTCATTACTTCTGGAATTTTGGGAGTGTTTTGACTCGTTTCAGCTACTGAACAGTTAATTTCAGATATAATTTTTACTCTTTTATACCTGAATGCATATCCTTATTTGCAAGTATTTCAGAATTCTAACAATGGCAATTTAGTTTCTGCTATTTCACTCTTCAGATCACTGCTTACAATTGACAGTGGTAAATAATTCCTTCCTTCCTCTCAGTTTCTGTATACAAGTTTTATTCATTTTGGAAGCACCTATAGTCTTTTGGGTGGTGAAACAACAGCTTCATATGTATATTTTCAAAATTATTTTTGATATATAATAGTTAGCTGAGATGTTAGATGTCCACTGGTGAATACATGATTGTATAGGTTCATTCCTTGTAGATTTCTTCTTGTTGTTGTCAGTAAAACTCAGAAAAATCCATTTTAAAAACCTTTTTTAAGATTCTGTAACCTGAGTATATGATATATGAAAATCTTAGCTCTGTCTCAAACAAACTAACAAGGACTTCTACCCCAAAGCCTATGATAGCTGAGCTGCCATAAAATACCTACCCAATTTATAGTCGAAGTTCTCAAAGACACTTACAAAAAAAAATCCAGTATACTTTAGAGTAAAGAATTTAATATGGGTGACACTGAATTTCAAAAGCTGGCTGGTTTGATTCAAATATCCCCATTTCAATTGGATTTCCCCCTGTGACAAATGAGCCTTAATTTCCCCACCATTTTCTCTTTCCTTGTGCTGATTTCTCCCATTAAAATTAATGTATCTTTTCAATATTTTGTATCAAGTTCATATAAATAGTCTACAATATAAAATGGCAACAATGGTTATAAAATATAAATTGTATAACGTAGCATAAAAGAAACAAAAGACTCATCAATGACGGTAATGAACCAAAACCGATGACATTGAGAACATACAAAATTACACGGAAACAGAAATGGCCAAATCAGTCATGTATCATCTATACAATTTACAATAAAAAAGATAAAACAATAAAACGTAGTCAGGCAAAACCACAATAAATAATAACAGCAGCTATTACAAGCATATCGTGTAACTACTAGAGACCATTACAATAAATTATCTAAAAACTTCCTGTGACCAGTAGTAGTTCCTGTAAGAGGAAGCCACCAATTTATGAACTGGGGGAAACAACTGTGAAAATCGTTCAGCATTTGAGGTATGGAGTGGACATGGGGTTCTCCAGATCTGAGCTGTCAAACAAGTGATCCACTTTCAAGGAGCTGGTGGAATGTTAATGAGAGGCAGAAAGAGAAATGAGAGCTGAGATCTGACTTTTGTAAAGAACAGACAAATTAAAGGAAGACCCGGTCTTGAAGGCAGAACAGTCTGTGTGGATTAGACCTCTGAATTTAAGGGGGGTCTAATGAGATTTGACCCTGATATGGAAGGCGAGCCCAATCTTGTTCGGTCTCAAAAGCAGGAATGGACATGAACCAGAAAATTCCAATTCAGTTTGGGGTTTGGGGTGCGGGGTGTACCCAAACCAAACTGATCAAAAAATGCCCAAACTGAACTAGCTGTTTTAGGCTGGTTCAGGCCGCCTTTCTCCCGACCATGGCAAACCACAGCTGGGAGAGAGGGTGGAAAGTGATCCCTTTCACACACACCCCACTTCCCACTACGAGCCACACAAACCTCCTGATAACCATGTAGAGGGTTGCGGGAGGGTTGTTGAGGAAAGATGGCATGAATGTTGCTTCGTGAAACATGATCCAGGTGATTTTGTCACAAAATTAGGTTTGTGATAAGGTTCGTGCCCATCCCTAGTCGAAAGCTAAGCAGGGTCAACCCTGATTACTGCTTGGATAGGAGACCATCACAGTAGGCAAGGAGGCATATCTGCAGCCAGTCTCTCTGACGCTGGTCCCATGAAGGACTTTGAAGGTACGTGTTGTGAGGATTAAATGGAGGAAAGGCAAGTGATGTAAGCACTTTTGGGTCCCCACTGGAGAGAAAGGCAGGGCATCAGTGAAGTCAATAAATAAAGAATGCATGTATTTCCAACAAAATGTACACTACTTGGGTTTTGCAATGATTTTTTTTTTTTTTAAGATGCCTGCAAGGACAGCTGATTTCTTCAAGGGCTGATTTATTTGAAACTTGACCCAGAAAGATAACTTTACATACATAGCAGGGATGGAACATCATCATATGGATGCCAGCCTCCAGGTAGGACCAGCGGATCCCCCAGAATTACAGCTCCTCTCCAGACCACGGAAGTCAGTTTCCCTGGAGCAAATAAATGTTTTGGAGGGTGGACTGTATGACCTCGTACCCCACTGAGGTCCCTGTCCTCTCCAGGCTCCATCTCCAAAGCTCCAGGAGTTTCCCAACCTGGATCTGGAAACCCTAAACACTGGCTATAGCCCACCCACTTGCAGATCTGCTCTTTCAATGGATGCAGCTCTATTTAAACAACTTTGAGCAAGTAGCAGTTGATGGTGATAGAAAGCTAATGCAATCTTAGGCTGCATTAACAGAAGCCTTGTGTCCAGATCACAGGAGGTGGTAGTTCTGCTCTATTCTGCTATGGTCAGGCCTCACCTGGAGTACTGTGTCCAGTTTTGGGCACCACATTTTCGGAAGGATGTTGACAAGCTCGAGCGTGTCCAGAAGAGGGTGACCAGGCTGGAATCCAAGTCTTATGAGGGTTGGAATCCAAGTCTTATGAGGAAAGGCTGAAAGAGTTGGGTATGTTTAGCCTGGGAAAGAGAAGGCTTAGAGGGGACATAATTGCAGTCTTCAAGTATTTGAAGGGCTGTCATGTAGAAGATGGAGCAGTTATCTATTCTCTCTTGCTCCGGATTGCAAGACTAGATCTAATGGGTGGAAATTACAAGGGAGTCGTTACCGGCTAGATATCAGGAGAAACTTCCTAACTGTAAGAGTGGTTGAACAGTGGAACAGTCTGCCTTGGGAGGTGGTGGATGCTTCTTCCCTGGATGTTTTCAAGCGGAGACCATCTTTTGGGTATGTTGTGGATATGTAGGGCTATCTTTTGGCTATGCTCCTGCAGAGTGCAGGGGGTTGGACTAGATGACCTGCAAGGTCCCTTCCAACTCTAACATTCTATGATTCTACGATTCTAGGTAGGAGTCTGTGCTCTTAAAAATAAAATGGACACTCCAATTCTGAAGAAGCCCAATTCCATGCCCCACGTGGCGTTCCACCCTTTATGTGTGATTGCACAGCATCACCGCTTCATGGACAGCACCATACAAAAGTTTGTCAAGACAACCAGTTAGTACTGGATACCCAAATGTCAAGGGCTTCTCAACCTTCCTTTTAATTAAAGATGCCTTGCAACGAGGCTGGCCTCTTGGCTACAGCTACACGTTTTCTCATTGTACTGAAAATTGAAAATTATTTTCAATGTGCCAGCTTCTGCAGGGACTCCAACATTTAAGATCTAGGAGTGTCTCAGCAGATCTAATAACGTTTTTTTCCCCCCCCTTACACTCCAGAGGTATAGTCAATTCCTGAGCCAAGTTCCATTTGTTTCCAGGCGCACAAAGTGTTACATGCTACATGAAGTGTTACCTGTCCACGAAGTAGCCGGCAGCAAGAGCTGGAAGGAGGACCGGTTATTCGCCATCTGTTTGTTTTAATATTGTATTAAGGTTTTAATTAATTTTATCTCGTGTTATCTCTGGTTGTACATCACCTAGAGCCCTGAAGTAGCAGGGGTGGGACAATTCATAAATATAATACAATAAAAATAAATAAATGCAACTGGACAGAGAGCTTTATGCCAGAGATGGGGTAGGGTGGAGTGGGAAGTAACAGAGATCAGAAGACCACACTTCTCTAGACAAGGTATGTTATCCTGTTTACCTGAAAGGACATTTTTCCCCAGAAAAGAAAAAAAAGAAAAATAGACGGTCACCTTAAATTTGCATTTAACAAATTTCTAAATTTGTTGATCAATCAACTTAAATTCAGCTCTCCATTTTTTCCTGTTGATTTTTTAAACACTTCTTTGTATTGTGTATGCATGCAATGTTGTACAGTTTTGATGTGCAACTGCTATTCTATCAGATGACTTCATTGCTTCAGCACAGCCATAGTCATCAACAAAACACAAAAAGAAGGAAAATACAACAGTATTAACACCAAATTACAGTGCCAATACAACTATCACATAAATTGATCAATGAAACGATAATACAAATTAACATATCCCTGTCAATAAGTCTACATCCATAGAATCCATACAATCATACATGATATAATAAATCCCACCAAAAGGGTCTTATTAAATAAATCCATTTATAAATATAATGTACTTCAATATGCTATCAATATGTGTATTGTCTATCATTTATCCAGGTAATATGATGCGTAATGTTATTGAGGCAAATGGGAGGAAGTGGTGGAAGGAAACAGGGAAAGGCAAAAAAAGAGAGAGAGAGAGAGTAAAGACTCAAGATGTTCAGTTCACACAATCTAGAGGTAAAATTGGTTGGGGATTTTTTCAGGTCCCACTTTCTGAGATGTTGACATCACCTGTAGCATCCTCCTTCTCAATGCAGCCTCTTGTGTCTCCTGAAAAGCCATCTCCAATGGGCTGGGGATACCACATGTAATGCAACATGAGGGACACTTCTTGAAAATGGTACCATTGAAATAATGGTGGCAATAATAATGGCATATATAATTCATCAAAGGTTCAGGCACTTCAGATAACACTGTCTTACAGTGATCTTTAAAACTGGCATGCCTGTTCCAAACACAAATGTATACTTCAAGTTCATACCCCCAACCTAGCCTCAACATCTATTACCCACGAGACCGGGAAAGATGTCATATGCATCACACAAAGCAGCATGTCTCTGGAATACTGAGCAATCAGTATGAAGCTTGGTATGCACCAATGAGACCTTTGGGCTCCTGACCCTCCACAGAAAAGCTGCTGGAGGGCAGGGGCTGCTTTGCTGCCCCGGAGGAGGTGCGGGCTATGGCTAGCCACCTTTCAGAGCCAGGCAGGAATTTTTTTCACCTCCAGCCATGTTTTGCCTTTGAGAGGAGGTGCTTTTGCCTACCTTGCACTGGGAGCAGTGGAGTTGGATGCTTGATTGTGGTGGTTGCTCTTAAATAGGTTGGTCACTTGACAGGGTAGTGCGGGTAAGAAAGCAGAACCGGTGAGCACCTTAAGACATATTCCCATCATGGACAGTCTTCAGGTTTTGTGGCCCAGGACTGGGAATGGTGACCACCTCTGAGAACCCCTTGGGTAGACTCCTCCGTGCAAGTTGTGTGGCTTCAGGGTTAAGTGCTCCTGGGTGGTGACCAGTTTGCTGGGCTACCAGTTTTGAGCCAGACTGTTGGATCAAGGCCCAGGCTGGTAACTCATGGTGGGCAAGGAGGCTGATCGGAGAGTGATATCTGCCTTGCCAGTTCTGTACCTGCAAATCTTTTCCCCTTGCCACTCAGTTTCTAGCATTCTTCTAAATAGTGAAATGAAGTGGACCTTGTTTGATTCCAATTCGGTGTCTGTCTCATTATTCCAATGTGGGGGGCAAAACTCTTGGTTTGATGTTTGAACACCAGCTTGAACGCTCTAATTAAACATTGTCAAGGGTAGTAGAAAAGAGCAGAGGTCGTTTCCTGCCAGAGTGCCCCCGAGCAGCGCTCTGGCAGTAAGGAGCCCAGGTCCCGCTCCCTTCCTGAGGGGGAGAATTAAATGCCTGGCTTCCCTGAGCAATCTTCGCGCAGGGAAGCCAGGCATGTCTGCTGGGCTCCCCTTCCTGTCTCCAGCCAGCCCAGGCTGGCTGGAGACAGGAAGACAAGCCGGGCAGATATGCCTTCCTTTCCCCCTGAGCCACTCTGCTTTTGCAGAGAAACTGGGGGGGAGGGATTTAAAAGCCTGGCTTCCCTGTGTGACCTTCTAGCCATGGGGCACTCAGAGCAGATTGGGCAGGGAAACCAGGCATGTCTGCTGGGCTCCCCTTCCTGTCTCCCAGGCTAGCTGGAAACAGGAAGGGAAGCCAGGCAGAAATGCCCTCCTTTTCCCCTGAGCCTCCCGGAGCCCGCAGACATGCCCTTCTTTCCCCCTGAGCCTCCTTTCCCCCTGCCAGACACCTGGAGAAGATCCAGCAGGGAAGGCAGGCAAGTCTCTCCACCTCTTCTTCCTTCTCCAGCCAGCCTGCTGCAGCTCATAGTTTATACTGGAAGAAGTCCATCTCTCCTCCCCCTCCCCCGCTTTCAGTTGGTTTTATTTATTTATTTAATTATATTTCTTGGTCTCTCACTCCTCCCAAGGGGTCTTAGTCTTGTATACATGTCTATGTGTAATGGAACAGTCTGCTCTTCCCTTAATATCTGTGTGATTTAGTTTGGTCCTGTTGGGTGAAGCTCTTGTTTCACTTTCCTTTTTATATGTTGAATTGACCATTGGCTGAGTGAGTTCTCTAGCCTGTGAACTCACAGCCAAAGGAAGACCTTTCAAATGTAAGCCTTCAAGCTCCTTTTTAACTGCTGGTGGGGGAATTTAGAAGTTGGGGAAAGCAAACATACACAGAGGCTTTCATTTTCTTTCTCTTTCTTTCCATTACATTGCTCCCTTTTTTCCCTTTCCCCCATTTCTTTTCCTTTCCTTCCTTCCATTTCTTTCTATCCCTTTCTTTTCATTTTTTTCTTTTTCCTTCCTTCCTTCCTTCCTCTTTCAGCTAATGAGTTAGGCTATAACCAGCTGAAATAAAGGTTAACAGTCAATAAACAAAAAATGTGCCGAACAAAGCTTGAGCCCAGTGGCACCTTTAAGACCAACAGAGCTTTCAGTGGCACCTTTAAGACCAACAGAGCTTTCATGTGAATAAACTTTGTTGGTCTTAAAGGTGCCACTGGACTCAGACTTTGTTCTGTTGCATTGGAACAGATATTCTTAAGTACCACTGCTAATGAAACACTGAGCTGCTATCCTACCTTAAGCATGTGTGGACAGGAGGTGTTGGGTCTACCCTAATAATTTGTTCAAGTAACTTTATGAAGTACAGTGTAACCCTATTGCCTGTGTAGAAGAGCCCTCTTGAATAATTCTGGTTTGCATAGATTCAGGTGGGGAGCCGTGTTGGTCTGAAGCAATAGAACAAAGTTTGTGTCCAGTGGCACCTTTAAGACCAACAAAGTTTAATTCTGGGTACAAGCTTTCGTGTTCATGCACTCCTTTTCAGACACACTGAAACAGAGTCATCAGCCATTACATGTAGGTAGCAAGTGAGGAGGATGTTGCCCCTATCTGTAGACTTCTGCAAATGTGGGAACTGTAGCCTCTGTTCATAACTGGGTCACTGGTGACTTCTTCAGCCATGAAGTATCTGTAGAAGAGAGCAGTGGCTCACAAAAGCTGATCCCCTGCCACAAATTTTCTTTGTGCTTTTGTGGTTTTGAAGTAGGCTTGCCAGCTCTGAGTTGGAAAATATCTGGAGATTTTTGGGGTGGAGCCTGAGCGGTGGGTGTTGCCTTCTGACACACTTCTGGTGATGCCAGGGGGTGTGGCATATGCAAATAAATTATGCAAATAAATTATGCTAATGAATTATGCTAATGAGCTCCTGTGCCTCTTTTTCTGCAAAATGACCCCTGGAAAAGGGCAAGAGTCCAATAGCACCTTAAAGATTAACAAGATTTGTGGCAGGGGAGGAGCTTTCCTGAGTCACTGCTCACTTCTTTAGATAACTCACCAAAGCTCATCTCTTGCCACAAACTTTGTTAGTCTTTAAGGTGCTCCTGGACTCTTGCTCTTTTCTGCCGCTACAGGCAGACTAACACGGCTGCCCGTCTTGATCTATTGTCGAGGGTGCCATGAAAGATTAAAAATGCATTGCAATATTCAAGCAAGGTTCCTCAGGCCTTTCACTCCCCATGCATATGGATTAAAGCTCTCCAATATATATTTTAAAAGTATTATGTGATGTCACCCATGGGCATAACATGAAATCCAGCTGCCTTACAGCTGGAACAGTTTTTAACTACAAAAAAATTGATACAACTATAAGCTTAAAAGAATGATAGAAATGATACCACTATAAAGTAAAAGAAAACATTAATTAGGTGTTTAGGGATAGCTGAGTCACCAGAGACATCTCATGTGCTTTGAGAAAAGAAGCAGAAGCATTGTCACGGGCCCAGTACAATACGTGCTTTAAAAACCAACTAATAAATGTGTTGTTTTCTAACCAGCACTTCTGGTAGTGTTAAGACTTAGGGAGTTCTGTATTAAGAGTTCCTTACTGTCACAACATTTATTGATTACATATAGATTACTATTATCAATATTAACTAAACTGATAGCCCCTCCTTAAAGTCTCAAGGCAGATTACAAAATGGGAAAGACAATTCAGTCAGATAACCAAGACCTCCAATAAACAATGCAGTGGGATTACAGGACAATGGAATGCAACAACGTCTAAGGTAACACAAACTGTCTGAGGAAACCACAGCAAACAAATCTGGAGGACATTGTTGTAGCAAGGGAGGCAATATATACAGTAAACGTCACCCTAGACTACAATCCTGTGCCTTGCAGAACTGAGTTATTCCATTATATTACGGTTCTAATTAATTAAAAAAATTGCCTTCCTGAATATTTCTGTTTTGTTGTTGTTGTTCAGTTGCACAGTCAAGTCCGACCCTTTGTGACCCATGGACCAGATCACGCCAGGCCCTCCTGTCTTCTGCTGTCCTCTGAAGTTTGCTCAATTTCATTGTTGTATCAGTTGTATCGGTGACACTGTCTACCCATCTCATCCTTTGGTGTCCCTTTCTTCTTTGACCTTCAACCTTTCCCAGCATCAGGGGTTTCTCCAGTGAGTGCTCCCTTCTCATTTGGTGGCCAAAGTATTTGAGCTTCAGCTTCAGGATCTGGCCTTCCAGGGAACAGTCAGGATTGATTTCTTTTAGGACTGAATGATTTGATCTCCTTGCAGTCCAAGGGACTCTCATGAGTCTTCTCCAGCACCATAGTTCAAAAGAATCTATTCTTCGGCGCTCAGCCTTCCTTATCGTCCAACTCTCGCAACCATACATTACTACTGGGAATACCATTGCTTTGACCATGTGGACTTTTGTTGGCAGGGTGATGTCTCTACTTTTTATCATGCTATTTAGGTTTGTAGGGGCCTTTCTGACTGTCTCCAGTAGGCTGTCCCAGAAGACAGGGACACCGTAGAGAAGCCACATGAACAGACAGCTGCCAATCTTATCCATTGGCAGGATGGCTGTGACGCCCCTTCTCCACTCACACAGAGTTTTTACACTACCCTCTTAAAACTTCCTCTCAGGTTCTGGGTTATCAATAGGTTAGGACATCACCTCTTGTCTCTTTTAAAATATACAGAGAGCCATGACCATTTCTCATGCCCTGCTCTCATTGGCTGATCTTAGGGAGAGGCAGAACCTAGCGTGTCCATCGCAATGACACTTTTAGAAGGCTTTGATCAGATGAGCAAAGCTGTAATGATGGGACATAGTTGGAAAGGTGGTGTTGCAGGTATGTGGGTCTAAAGCTATTAAGAGCTTTGTAGGTGAGGCGTAGAAGCTTGAATTGAATCTGATAACTGATTGGTAGTCGATGGTGGGTCTGCAGAATGGGTTTAACATCCTGGTCCACTTTGCTCCAGATAGTAGCCAGGCTGCAGTGTTCGGTACCAGCTGGAGTTTCTGCATTGTCTTTGAGGGCAGACCCATTGCAGAGTATGCTACAACAGTCTAGCCTTGAGGTAACCATAATGTATATTCACATGGCTGGATCAGTCAAATCCAGGTGCGGGGGGGGGGCATCTTCTGAGCTGAGTGAAGTTGAAGAATGACCTTTTTTGCACAAACCTGCTTCTCCAACAATAAAGTTGGCTCCAGTAACATCACTAGGCTCACCATTAAATTGGCAAGTATCAGCTGGACCACACTGAAAGCGGGAGTCACAGTGTCCTTCAAGAGCTCAGCCTTCCCAGCCAAAGGGATCTCCATCTTTTCAGTTTCAATTTATTGCTAATATGCCAGTTCAGGACTTCTACAACATCGCCAGGCAATTCAGATAAAGAGAGATAGGCTGCAGTCACACACACTCAATAATCCACTTTCAAAGTACTTTCCAACTGGGTTTTGCCAGTTCACACAGTAAAAATCCAGCTGGAAAGTGCACTGCAAGTGGATTGAAAATGGATTATTGAGTGTGTGTGACCACAGCCATAGACTGGGTATCGTCAGCATATTGAAGATAACCCACTCCGAAAGCACAAACAAGTTCTCCCAAAGGCTTTACATAGAGATTGAATATTATATGAGATAAGACTGAGCTCTCTGAAACCCCTTCAATGCAGGTATCACACCAATGACAATTGGTTTCCAACCACAACCCTCTGAGTCTTGCCCACAAGAAACATAAGAAGAGTCCTGTTGGATCACAGCAATAGTCCATCTAGTCCAGCATCCTGTCTCACACAGTGACCAACCAGTTCCAATAACGGGGAGTAGTCACTGAGGCCTTCCCCGATGTTGCCTCCTGGCTCTGGTATTCAGAGGATTAGTGCCTCTGAATGTGGAGGTTCCTCTCAGTCACCATGAATTGATCTAATTCCCTTTGAAAGCTGTTGATTCCTGTGGCTATCACTACATCCTCTGCCAGCAAATTCCGCATTTTAATCACACTCTGTGTAAAGTGGTATTTCCTTTTGTCTGTCCTGAACCTCCTGCCCATCAGTTTCATTGGATGCCCTCAAGTCCTAGTCTTTTGGGAGAGGGAGAAAAAATTCTCTTTGTCAACTCTCTGTACCCTGGGCATCATTTTATAAACCTCTATCATGTCTAGTGTTCCCTCTAAGCTGAGTTAATGTGAGCTGGCTCACAGTTTCTTAGCCTCTGGCTCACACATTTTTGTCTTAGCTCAGGAAGGATGGCTCCACAGTAAACTAATTTATGCAGGTGCCAAATCGCTTGCTCACAACTTTAATGCCAGTAGCTCACAAAGTAGAACTTTTGCTCACAAGACTCCACAGCTTAGAGGGAACATTGAATATCCCCCCTTAGTTGTCTCTTTTCTACACTGAAAAGCCCCAGACTCTTCCACCTTTCCTCATAGGGCAGGTGCTCCAACCCCTAATTTAAATCAACCCAAATCACCTTAATTTAAATCAATCCAAAGCACATCCCTTCATCCTGGCATCTCAACAAGATGGCATGGCCATATCATCAAAGTCTGCTGATAAATTGTAGTAAGAGAAACAGATCATCAACAGATAGCTCCTAATGGTTTATTGCTCCAGTCCTACTAAAAACAGGGGGGAGGTCCTTTGTATTTCACATTTAAAATCTCTCTCCTTTTCTCTCATTTTATACATGTAAAATAACAGAGTGCCATTATTGCAAAACATTTTAATTCAGATGGACACAACTTTTCAGCCTGAGAAGTCTTTTCTGATGGAAAATTCATTCAACCCAAGGGCATTCCGAAGCACAAGAAAGCTTCTGACCAGGGCTTTTTTTGTAGAAAAAGCCCAGCAGGAACTCATTAGCATATTAGGCCACACCCTGTGTTAGCAGACATGTGGTCATCCAGCCACACCCACCATTTGCTTCTGTTCACCTTGTTTGTTATCAAAACCCAGGGCTTTTTTTGTAGCAGGAACTCCTTTGCATGTTAGGTCACACACCCCCTAATGAAGCCAATTTTAATGAGTTTCTGCTGCTGGGTGTGGCCTGTTATGCTAATGAGTTCCTGCTGGGCGTGGCCAACTCAGGAGCCAGCCAGAATGCCATTCCCTGTGCGTTCCTGCCCCAAAATAGCCCTGCTTCTGACACCCTAACATCTCACAGCCTTAACTTGTAGAGTAATACTTGAACTTTTACCTTTGCTTTGGATTCTTTTTTTAAAAAAACCTCTCCGGTGCTGGCAAAGCAGCCGTCATCTCTTGAGAATTCTTTCCATCCTCAGCAGCCTTACGACTGTCACTTTGACTCCGGTACCTGTCTTGAAATCCAACTGCTTTATCGACAAAGGCTGAAATGGAAACATTGAATTATTCCTACACGGTTCCATCGGTATTTGTCTACATAAAACGTTATGACCGGCTGCATCTTACTGAGATGCAGAACCCGTTTGAATGCAGCACTGACTGTTTTCTTTTTCTTTTTCTTTTCAGATTAACATACATACAAACAAACACACGCATTAATACCAGCATTCCACGCTCCCTGTTGTGGGTGGTGTTTTTGTTTTTTTAAAAAAATAGATCTCCCATTTTCCATGTTACTTGCAAAAAAAATCACAGCTAGATTTTCAGATTTTCACCGATACTTGAAGATTTGTGAAGATACACCACTAGCATAAAATGCATACATCTGCTTTGGGAAGTCAAGAGATGTGATATTATCCAGGATTTCGGCTTTTGCAGGCCAAACCTTCACTCAAAACCCTCCATCAGAACAGCTGGTGTGAATAGACTGTACCCCATGAAGGCAGTTCATTGATCACAGAGCCCATTAATGGTAGGTGAGATGCAGCTGGCACAGAAGAACTGCACAGTTTATCTTATAGAGGAGTTGATGTTGTAATGGTAATTGCCCTGGGTTGATACTTACCTAGTATGCGCTGTCCATCACTACCTGCCACTGTTATTTGAAATGCAAAAGAGGTTCTGGCGCAATCGGCAATTTAAATTACTGTGAATGAACAGGAAAACAATCTCAGATGAAAATTACCTTTTACCCAAATGCTTGAACAGGAAAAGTCTTCTCTGAAGGGAGTACCAGCCGTTTATTTTGGCCTCCAAGGAATATGCGGGAGGAACACATCTATGAAACCATTTTATTCTGTTTAGGTGGAGGTAATTTTGATTGTGGGAACTGCTGTTTTAAAGATGTGATATGCTTTGGGTTGGGACACTCCAACACAGACTGTGTTACAGCGGTCCAGTTGTAAGTTTACCAAAGCATGGATTAGCTAAGTTTCCTTCTTGATCTCTGCCCCCCTCTCCCCCGGCACAATTAAAATCTAAACAGCTTGGGCCTGATTCATACAAGTGAACTGATCAACTGGAGCCCCCTAATTGTTCTTGGCTTCCCTTAATCGGAGGTCCCTCTCGCTCATACGCCCTGGCCTAGATAGTTCAGGATAGCCGGATCCCAACAGATCGTGGAAGCTAAACAGGGCTGACTCTGGCTAGTGTTTGGACAGGAGACCTCCAAGGGATACCAGGATCGTGACGTGGAGGCAGACAACGGCAAACCACCTCGGGAGATCTCTTGCCTCGGAAACCCTCGCCACAAGTCACACGTGACTTGATGGCAAAAAAGAAAACAAAACTCCCTCATAAAGGTAAAGGTCCCTTTACTCGAAAGCTAGTCGAATCCGACTCTAGGGGGCAGTGCTCATCTCCTTTTCCAAGCCGAAGAGCCGGCACTTTCCAAAGACTTCTAAATGGTCATGTGGGGTGGCATGACTAAATGCCGAGGTGCACGGAACACTGTTACCTTCCTATTTTTCTACTTGCAATTTCTTGCTTCCGAACTGCTAGGTTGGGAGGAGCCAGAGATGGGAGCTCACTCTGTCATGTGGCAGTAAGGTCTCAAACTGCCAACCTATAGACCTTCCAGTATGCGGCTCAGCTTATTAACCTCTAAGCCATTCCCTCATATACTGGGACTATTACTGGTGGTTGCTTGCCTTGGAACAGCCGACAAACCGAAGAAGTCGAAGGAAATGCATCTTCCAAGTATCTAGAATGGGCGTCTTTGCAAAGGCTGTTTGGAAAATGTTTTGACTATGTGGACTCCTCCTGTCAAGTTACACTGACGACATGGACTTTATGTCTTATCTTCAAAGGAGGCAATATTGCATCTTATGCCTTATTACAGGATGCATTAATGTTGTTGTGACCAACTTTATAATTGTTTAATATATTGTTTTTGGCAATCTTTGATGGTGTTTTCTACTAGTGGAATCTGCATATTTGGGATGCCTTGGAACCTCGGCACTCCCCCAGAAGTATCTCACTGAAAAAGGGTGTCAGGAGTGCACTTGCCTTAAAAAAAAAATATACCTTGTATAAATCTGAAACCATGTTCTCCTTTAAGCAACTAACAATTTATCTCCCGGGCATGACGATGGAAACCTGTAACTCTCAGATGTTTAGAGCATGAATGACAGCTGCTATCAGTGGGCAGCGAGCATATCCTCTGCAGCTGTGATTTAATGAAAGATAAAATTATATTTGTGATCAAAGGTTGTAGCAGAAGACGACACCAGTGTCGAAATGAAAAGTCAGAAGAATAGCCACGGGTACTTTGGTTGCAATTCTATTTAAAAAACAAACAAACAATTGCATCACTATAGGGATCTTTAAATAGAAGCATTCATGATTTATAGATGAAAAACAAGCAGATCACCCTTTCTGGGACTAACACACACACACACACACCCGGATACAAGAGAAGGGTTTTTTATTGTTATTCTTTTAAAATAATATAAGCATTTGGCTTGGCAATGCAATAAGTACGCTAATTAAAAGAATCAAAACTGCGAGCCATTATTACAGGGCTAAAATGGACAATTTAATGGACTGGATTTTATGCAGTCTCTAATGAAAGTTGACCTCTGGTTAATCAGAATTCAGGGCCATACAGAACTGTCTGGGTAGTACATAAAACTGCAGTTCGGTGGTGGGGGGGAGTTTTAAAAAGTTCTGCTTTTTTCAGCCTCATAAAACTCAATTGTACACATTTGTCCAAGTCAGTTACGTGGCAAAACTTCTAGAACAACAACAACAAAAAAAGACTGCAAAATTGCCTGGTATCATCATCATCATCATAATTAAATAGCATAAGTGCTTCAACCTATTATCTTCTGGCTTATTAGGTCCGCTATAGTGCTTATGCTATATCTTCAACTAAACAGTTATCAATTAAGCAAGAGCTGGTGAGCTGAAGTCCATGTCAGAAAAACAATTTTGTGTCTCAGGTGAAGCTGACAAGAGAAAGATGGAGAACAGCAATAACCATTCTGCAAATTATTTTAGTACTTTGGTATGGTTTCCCCAGGGACTGAATGTTAAACATGCTAAAGGGAAATCCTCCATGGCATCAAACTAGTAGCAAGGGAAACTGCAACAGTCACATTTAATCTACTCATGTCATGTACCAAATATGAGGGGAAAGGGATGCCGGCTCTGCTTTGCATGTAGGAGGTCCCAGGTTCAATCACTGGCATCTCCAGCTAAAAGGACCAGGTAGATGTAAAAGACCTCTGCCTGAGATCTTGGACAGCTGCTGACGGGCTGAGTAGACAATACTGACCAGATGGACCAAAAGTCTAATCTCTCCTTATATATAATTCTGTTTTCAAGTGGCAAAGTTCCATGCACTTCCAAATCAGTTGGCTCCATGATGTGTCAATCACAAGGTGTCTCTATTCTCTGGCTAAGTTGCCTGAGTTCTCTCCCACCCACTGCAGCCTAGGCTACTCTTCTCTGATTGGGCCAGAGTTTCAAGGTCATTCGCATATGGAAGCTGATTGGACTTCACTTCATTCCACACCTCAACCCCCCCACGAGACACTGTCCGTTGCATATGTGACCTGGTGTATTCTGAGGTAAAATATGTCCTCACCCACAACACATCACTTCCCCTTCAAAACAAACAAACCCAATAACACAGCCATGCTACACCTCAAAAAAACAGATCACACCACAAGTAGAGTACCACAAGGCAAAAAATTGATAGGAAAAGGTGCCAGCAGTCACTCCATTACTGCCACAGATATGTACCTGAGAGCACTTCAGAGGATGGTGTGCAGGTCCCACGTTCATGTTATAAAAGCTGCCTGGGGGATCATGGACCATTCACAGAATTTCTACCTTAACATACCTCACAGGGTTGTTGTGCAGATCATACGGGGGAAAGGAGAATGATCTCAGCTGCTTGGTCCCCACTGCAAGGAAAGACTGCTCTTTCCCTACGCAGAGGCTGCAAGTGGGAGGGAGGAGATGTAAACCTGAAGAGAGACAGGCAGATAAAGGTAGGCTGATGGTTGCCTGGAAAGGACATAGGGTTGCCAGTTCCAGGTTGGAAACTTCCAGGATATTTTAGGGATGAAGCCTGCTGAGAATGGGGTCTGAGGAGGAGGAAGAAGGGGACCTAAGACAGATACAATGCCATAGACCCCACCCTACCAACAAGCTGTTGCCAATCTCCAGGTGACAACTGGAGAGCTCTTAAAGCTCTGGTGCTAATTCAAAGTGCTGTGGATGTGTTGTGTTCTGGCAGGGGACGCTGTGAGTGTAGAAAATGAATTATTGACAGAGTCGTGTTTTGGAAAATCTTTAGGAATTGTTTGGTCCATTTACCTTTGGGCACCCATCCAGAGCCTCTGGCATTTTCTCATTCTGCTGGCATCCAAACCAGTTTAAGGCAAAATAGAGATATGGAGACGCTTCCATCCTCCTTTGCATCAATCTGTCTTTGTTGGCAACCCTAGGTCTGCCAGCACTCTCAGGGTGACTTCATGCCTCCTGACTGGCATTACTTCATTAGCCCTGACTGCTTGCTCCTGTTTGGCAGGAGCCTCCCTATGGAAGCTGCTTGGGTGTTTTCGGACCAGTCACAGACTTTCTGCCTAACGTACCTTGCAGGGCTGCTGCACAGATCACAAAGCAGAAGAGGAGACTGAAATAAGCTGCTTTGCTCCCAACTAACAAGAAAGACAGAACTTTGCCTAGTATCTTTAAGTATTTGAAGGACTGTCATTTGGAGGAGGGCAAGAAGCTGTTCCAGTTGGCAGCAGAGGATAGAACCCGAAGCAACAGGTTTAAATTACATGCAGAAAGGTATCGGCTGGATATTAAGAAAAACTTTTTCATGGTCAGAGTGGTTCAAAGGTGGGATCAAAGGTTAGCTCCCCTTCACTGACAGCTTTCAAGAAGAGGCTGGACAAATATTTGTTAGAGATGCTTCATGCTTATCCTGCTTTGGTCATGGGGTTGAACTAGATGGTCTGTATGGCCCCTTCCAACTCTATGATTCTATGTTTCCAGACTGGCAACTTCAAGATGGCCACCATTATATCATGATGTAGCATTGACCTTTGACAAGTACATTGAAAACCATCACGTCCGTCACCGTTACTTTTCACTTTCAGTAATCATAGCTTTCAAGCGTCACCATGAATATGTCATTTCGATAATAGCTTCCAGAAATATAACTTAGATATTCTAGTAATAATAGCAGATTTGAGCAATAATTGTTACTTATGGACTTGGTCATGCAAAACTTCATATATTTGAAAATAACATTCTAGAATTATTTTCATTAAGGACGTTTGAAAGTATTTTTTGTTAAAAAACAGATCATCTCTCTTCTTCTCTAAATGATATAATGTAGTTCTTATTTGTTCCATAATCCACACCCGACAATGGCTTCTATTTATACTTGTCAACAACCAAGTAGGGCCTGGAGATCTTCTAGAATTATAATAGAACTCCAAGCTGTGCAGATCATTTTTCCTGGAGAAAATGGTTGCTTTGGAAGATGGACTATATGTCATCGTCCTCCACTGGGATCCCTTCCTTCCCTAAAACCTTGCCCTCCCCTGGCCCCACTCTCAAATAACCAGGCATTTCCTATTCCTGAGTTTGCAACCCTAGCTGTATTCTATGAGATCTGCAAGAAGAATGAAGCTCATAGGGCAGGACTTCCCTACCTCCCCCTTACACTCTAGTCCCTCCCCTTCCCCATTCCCACCCCCCCGGAGATCAGTGGACTCTTATGAACAATATAGGGACAAAGTAGAAGCAGGAAACAGTGAAAATCACACACACATTCCCCAAGAAGAACAACAAAAGCCCCTTCCAGTACCAGAAAGAGATGGCTGGATCCATAGCACTACTCGTTTGGTGTGGTAGTTAAGTACGCAGACTCTGATCTGGGAGAATTGCGTTTGATTCCCCTCTCCTCCACTTGCACCTGCTGGATGACTTTGGGAAAGCCATAGTTCTGGCACAGCTGTCCTTGAAAAGAGCAGTTTCTGTCAGAACTCTCTCAGCCCCACCTACCTCACAGGGTGTCTGTTGTGGGGAGGAGAATGGAAAGGAGTTTGTAAGCTGCTCTGAGGCACCTTTGGGTAGTGAAGGGCGGGGTATAAATCCAATCTCTTCTCTTCTTCTTCTACTAAGGAACTTGTTCATAAATTAAATTTGGTATTTATCTCATCGAGATGAGATACCCCCCACCCCATGTCCCCACCCCTGAAGCTGCCTGCTAGCTCTTGCTAGGCGTTTCCATGAATGCACACACGTGTTTGAAATATAACTTCCACGTGCATGCTTTTTCAATAACTTCCAGCAGTGAAAGCACTCGCCTAGCCTGGGCTTTGTCTGGGAGACGGGAGGGGGAAAAAATGTCATTTCCTTCAAACAAGTTCCAAGCAATCAGAAGTAACCAAGTGTGCCTGTGGGGGGGGGAGTCCTAATTGTGGCATTTCTTTATATTTAAACACACACACTTCAACTGCTCCCCCCCCCCCCGAATTAATTTCTGTGGGCGCCCATGGAAGTAACTAAGATGTATGACGGTTTAGCGGCAGAATGGTAAAACTCATTTTTGTCAGTCCATAAACTGTATTAGAAACTACGGAAAAGAGGCAATGCAGTCAGATGTTTCCCATTAGTCTGGGGTAGCTGAGCTCCATACTACTAATAATAAGTTTTTATATTAAAGAATAACTTTTTATATTAGGGAAGATGTCGTATGATGCCAGTGTGTCACCCTATTTGCATCACAGGAGCCAGAGCGACGCTACCAAATTACAGTGCCTTTGGAATACTCTCGGCTTAAATGAATTTAGAAGACCGGCATTTTACCCTTCATATCCTGTGCCTGCTCCTTCGTTATTTTCACGCTGTGCCTGCTGACAGCAATTCTTTTTTATCCGCAACTCTCATTTTTATCCTTGCCACAAAATCTTCTTGCTTGTTTAACTTTGAATGCTTAGTGACTTTCCGCAGAAGAAAACTGTACAGGCCCTTATAAAAATATCAGCATTCCCCCCCCATTTGCTTTTGGAGCATTTCAGCCATCTAGCACAAATAATCGCTTCCGTCAAATAGATGGGTGAACTCACCACAATGCATCTAGTTGTAATCAAACATGCCCTTACTTCTAGCACACTATAGTAATGAAATATCTTGTATTTTGGCTTTGTGAATATAGATGGCTGCCAACATTAACTTATCGGAGGAAATCTCATTGTACGAAATATAATGAAATCTAAATTTATTAAGCATTCCAAAGAATAATGTTGCTATTATGTGGGGGGGGGGAACCTCCCCTTTTTATAGAACATTACTGTGCGGTCCATTTCTATGCAGTGAAACAGATAAAGTATGTGTCCAGTTGTGTACTGAAGAAAAAATAATTACTGTTTTTGACAGGGCTATGTAATGATTTGATTATGTCTCACTCTTATTAGGTCATAGTGCAAAAGTGATGTTGCATCTTGCATGGAGATGTTTGACTCTTGTCTTCTACTGACAGTTCACAACGACTGTACAAGGCAAGACTGCAACAGGGCTGCAGCAGAAAAGATCATTCTGAAGAAAATATCAAAAGAGTGTTTTTTTAATTAGCCGGAAGATGGTCAATCGGTATAATTTAATTGTTATATTTTACAGGACTTTGCTATCAGGTCATTCAGAAATTGTTACACTTTATTGGGGTTGTTTGCTATGTATTTGTTATTAAGGCATTCAGAAATTATTGCACATCATAGTGGGTAGCAGCCATGAGATCTTGAGAGGAAAAGAAATCCTCTGCTAGGAAATGTTGGGCTATAGAGAGAGAGCCAAAAGGTATCCAAGACCACCCATTCTGTGCAACCACTGTGGCAAGACTGGGATACTTGTCTGTTAGACATCCCATAGATTGGCTTGTGCAACATAGGCCAGAATGTGCATCAGCCAGAAAGCAGGTGAATAGCAGAGAGCTTAGCCCTGTTCTCAAGGTACAGTGGACACACAGACAATCCATGTACAGTGCGCAATGTACACTTGATTGTTCTTGGTATGTACACTGAATAATTTTCATGTGACAGTCAACGCAAGTACAGCAAAGCAAATAATATAAACCCCATATTTATCTGGCTACTGGTCCCTGGTTACCTTCATAAAACGAAAGCATGGTAGGTCTTTCTTACAAACAGAATTATATATGTACATGCAAGATGTATGTGCATTTGCTGTAACATGCCAGCAGGACTCTTGTATAATTAATGGGTAAGAATGTTAGCCAGAAACCTCCTAGCTGAAATCTCACCTTAGTCTCAAACTCCCTGGGAGGCTTTAGGTCAGACACTGTTTGATCAGACTTTTTGAAATTGCACCTGGTACCGAAAGAGAACAGAACTTTATGGGAACGTAACCATGACCAGCCACAGCCAGCAACCAACAACACAAGTGAAAATGGAAATGAAAACAAAGGTGTGTGTGTGTGTTTTGTTTTGTTTGTTTTTTACTTTAAGGAATCATGTTAAAATAACAACACCATACGATAAGAGAATGTCAGCAGATTCACAGCTGTCCGTGATGCAGTGGAAACTCAGAAGGGATTTCTCTACCATAATCTGGAACTATACAGAAGGATATGGTTTTAATTTGCATGCACTGCTACAGCACATCTATGCAATTTTTTTGTGTGTGTGTGTGTGTGTAGCTGTATTGCTTAGATAAGGGGTGTCGAACTCATTTGTTACAAGGGCTGGATCTGACATAAATAGGACTTTGTGGGGCCAGGCCACATGTGTCATAAAATGTAATGCCAGGTAGCAGTGATAAACTTTATAAAAGATACAAACACAATTAATGACTTTTTTAAAAACTTAAAATACAAAAATACTTAAAACTCTTGTGATGTTTATTTAACCGTCTTTGATAACAGACACCTCCCAAACCTCCCTGCCCTAAAAAATACCTACCTAAAATGGAAAGGTGGGGAAATAGTGGGGTTTCACAATGCAATTTTTAAAATAAAACATCAAGAAAAAGCACAAGGATCACAGCAGAAACTAAAAATATAAAATGCTCTGAACCTAAGAACATAAAAGGCTGGGCATTGCAAGCTTCTCCCCTCTCCAGGTCTTCTCAGAGTGGCAGTGGCTCTCCAGTGTAATGTTCCCCTTTGGCTGTGGGTTCCCAGGTTAGAGTACTCACTCAGGCACCCATTCTCAGGTCCATTCAGCAGAGACAAGCTGGCTCAAAACATCAACCCTGTATTTGCAAGGAGACAACTCCCTCAAGCAACAGCTTCAACTATACAAACACTGGAAAGTGAAAGTTGTTGAGCTTCACTTCATTGAAATACATTGCAGCACAGACAACGTTACAAAGAAAATGCAGAATGGATTTCCAATTAAGGCCTCTGGGCCCAGACAGACTACTGTGGGACTGGAATGACAGCCACCAGAGTGAAATGACAGTCCCTGGGAATAGCAGAAGCATTCTGGGATTGGAATGAGGGCCCCCAAAGTGGAATTCCATTCTCAGAATGCTGCTACTGCTCCCAGGGACTGTCATTCCATACTGCACCCTGTTATTCCAGTCCCAGAATGCAGATTCTATTGCTAGGGACTGTCATTCTACTCTGGGGGCTGTCATTCTAGTCTCAGAGCACTGTTTCTATTGCTGGAAACAATCCCAGAGTAGTCTATCTGGGTACAGAGACCTTAATGGAAAAATCCATTCCATATTTTCTTTGTAATTTTGCAAACCCAGAAGAGCTTCCTGCAGAAGCAAGCAAAGACAAGACAGAGGGAGCTGGGAGCTTCCAAGGCCTCAAGCTTCAAAAGGTGAGAACAGGAGAGTGAGGGGGTTGAAGAAAAGAGCCGGGCCCTAATTAAAGCTATGGGCAGGCCGCTTCCAGGCCGCAAACCTTGTTTGATACCCCTGGCTTAGATTCTAAGCTGTGGGATAGCATTCCATGACAGTTATGTAGATCAGGTGACAACTGGGAAGAGGAGTTGAATTGAGTTTCTGAACTGTACAGATACTCTTCTAGAACTGTAAGTTTTGTGTCTGGTTGAACATTTCTAAAAGCGTTGGAAAGTGGCATCATATGGACTACCGAACTTGTTTGCTTATGACCCATTGGTCTGTGAGCATGAAGTATAGAATAAAGGACATCAAAAGTGAGCTTAAGTACATTCCAGACGCAAGGATGATGCAACACCATTATAATGTGATTTGTGAAGTGTATGTACATATGCTCCTTTTTAAAATACTGAATTATTTTTTATTTATTAAGATACTTTTATCTTGTCATCTCTTGTGGCTCAAGGTAGCTTGCAAGTCAAGTGGAACATCATGTTTTACTACTATATTACTATTACTATTATAATACTAGTAGTAAAATTTTACTATTGGAGGTAGAAGTGGTGGTGGTAGTAACTTTACTACCAGTATTTTTCTAGTAGTAATAGTAATTTAAAAAAATAAACCCTCCCCACCGAGTGTTTTAGACCAGTGGTCAACCTAGCATAGTACTGTCTTCCCCAACTGGCGGCCACTGGAGATAGACAGGAAATGAACTCTACAAGCAGTGTACTCTGCTATGACCATTCTCTAGAGCAGGGGCACCTTGAATTGAACACGGAAACAAACTAGGAGCCAATGCTGCTGTTTTAAAATGTGTTCTGTAGCCCCTGACAATAACTCTGAAGTGGTTTTAGCTTCTGGGTTCTCCTCAAGGTCTTAAAAACGAATTCTGTATAGGGCTCCCAGCCTGCAGATGGTGACTGGAGATCTCCTGAAATGGCAACTGGTCTCCAGATGACCAGGCTCAGTCCCCCTGGAGAAAATGGCTGCTTCGGAAGGTGGACTCTATGGCATTATACTCTGCTACGGTCTCTCCACTCCCCAAACCCCACTTTTCCCAGGCTCCACCCACCAAAATCTCAAGGTATTTCCCAACTCAGAGCCGGCGACCCTAATTCTGTGGAAGTTCTGATCATACATGCTTGGAATTCCATTGTAAAGCAGAACCTGGCTAGATAACTGAAATGCGCAGAGACAGGAGAAGGAGTTGATTCAACACAGGTACCTTATGTGAGATTCAACGAACCAGAACACTTCAAATTCCTCACCACTAGCATCAATTTTTAGGTGATCAGGAAGCCAAGCACCTGGGATTCCCCCCCCCCGCAGCATTTCAAGTCAATCCTCTGATGCTGTTGTACAAAGGGGAATTTGAGGAAGTTTTGCGGCTGTCTGACTGGATGAAATTGTTCTGATTAATTTGGTGGTTGTGGGGCCACAGGTGGTAAAGTTTGGCTGTGTTTTCAGCTCTGCACTGGGAATAACTGTACTGAGGAATTCACACACAAAAAGGCCCACAAAGGATCTGAGAGAAAAGGAGAAAAAGTGAAAGGAAACGCTTAATCTGAAGAGAAGAGGAGGCCAGTGTGGGATGGAGTTTCAAATCTGTAAAGCGCTATGGAAAGCAACAGGGATCAATTGTCCATTACGGTCACAAAGAGTGAGAAAAAAATGGTAATGGTCTTTAATTAAGAAGTGGGTAAGAGGCAGATTGAATATCAGGAAGGTTTAATAACCATAAAAATAGTCAAGTAATGGGGAAAATCACCAAGGGAGGTTTTATGGAACCATTAAAATAGGTTATGAAGGCTACAATCTGTGGGCCACTCTCTTACAGTGAAACCACCTAAGCCAATTAGAAGCCAGAGAGCATTTGCTTCAAGTGGTTTGTCAAGAGGAGCTATAAACATCTGTCAAGAATGAATTATGAATAATTGGTCCTGCTTTGAGGAAGGAGGATAGCCTTTAAAGAATAACTTTATGAAAAGTGCCTCCTCATTCATATATATATATATATATATATATATATATATATATATATATATATATATATATATATAATAATGATCCTATGAAGGATTGTAAGATGTATAAGGCTGACTACAGGCAACTCTATTCAATGGTATGGACAAGGGCTGTTAGATCTCAAAAGGTTTCCTCATCCAAAATAGCACCTGTCACAGTTGGCCAGGATCTGATACTTGGCCACTGAATGGGGGTCAAGTCCCTAGGAGATCTTTGTCAGGAGGTTTTTTACACTCTCTTGACTACCGTAAGGAGTCTCAGAGTAGCTTATGATCGCTTTCCCTTCCTCTCCCCACAAGAAGCACCTCATGGGGCAGGTGGGGCTGAGAGAGTTCCAAGAAAATTATGAGTGGCCCAAGGGCCTCAAACAGATTTCATGAGGAGGACTGGGGAAATCAACTTCCACATGCAGTTTGAAACCCACTCCACCACATGAAGCCAGCTGTGTGACCTTGGGTTAGTCATAGTTCTCTCAGAGCTGTTCTCTCAAGAGCAGGGTGTCTATTGTGGGGAGAGGAAGGGAAGGGGATTGTAAGCCGCTCTGAGACTCCGAGTGAAGGGTGGGGTAGAAATCTTCTTCCTCTACCTCCTCCTCCTCCTGTTTGCCATTGCAAGCTTGTGTACTTCATTGGTGGTCTCCCATCCAAATCCAAACCAAGGCCAACCCTGCTTAACTTCCAAGATCTGATGAGATCAGGCTAGCCTGAGTTATCCAGGTCAGGGCTGGGGTTTATACAGTGTCCAAAAGGGTCGTGATTTTGCTGCTGATGAAGATGGCATCTGAAGTTGTGCTGGCGACAGAAACTCTGAAACGAACACATAACGGGAAACCGTACAGATCAAGACTGAAGTGTTCTCCTGCCCTTGTGCCAAGTGTACACACAGTGAGGAAGATATGACTACTCCGACCACATCATGCTCCTGTTTCTATAGCTTACTGAATAGAGAAAACCCTAAGAGAATGTCCAAAAGCCTCCTACACAAGGCATTAAGTTGGGTCAGGGGGGGTCAAGGAGCACCAGCCTTCGGCCACACAAGTGTATCTGAGGTGGGGGCAGGGGTCTTTTTTGGGGGGAGCGCACCGGAACGCAGCTCCCGGAGCTCAGGAGCCAAGCCCCGCCCCCAGCCGGCATCCCGGGAGTCTTTCAGGCAGCCGAATGTCAATTTCAGCTCCATTATATCCTATGGACTATTGAAGTCAATGGTGAAAACATAGGGTATATTCTGGGGGCTGGAGGGGAGGGGGTTTGAGGGAGAGGCTCCAAACTCACAGGGTAGCTTTTTTCCCCACCATAGAGAACAATGGAGGGAATAGGGGCAACCTGTTTGGGGGCCCATAGAATTGGACGCCCTGGTCCAATGTTCTTGAAACTTGGTGGGTATCTTGGGGAGAGGCTCCATCAGCTACCTTGTGAGTTTGGAGCCTCTCCCTCAAGCCCCTCCCTCCAGCCCCCAGAATATACCCTATGTTTTCACCATTGACTTCAATGGCCCATAGGATATAATGGGGCGCCGAATTTCTTTCATTCCCTCCTTTCCTTCTCTCCTTTCCCTCTTTCCCTTCTTCTTCTCTTCTCTCTTGCTTTCCTACCTTCTTCTCTTCTCTTTTTTCCTCCTTTCCCTGTTTCCCTCCTTCTTTCCTCTCTTTCTTTCTCTCCCCTTTCCTTCTCTTTCTTCCCCTCTTTCCTCCCTTCTTTCCTTCTCTCTCTCTCTTTCCTTACCTTCTCTCTCTCTTTCCTTTCCTCTTTCCTCCTTCTGTGGCCCAACTCTCATGAGAAGGAGTTTAAACTTTAAAACCCTTCTCTCTTAGCTCCCCCACCCAGACCAACTGGGGAAGGGAAGGGGAGGCTTTTGAAGATGCCTCCCCCCCTTTTGCTTCCCCTTCTGACATCACTTCCGGATAGCCTAATAGCTCATTAGTGTACATATGCTAATGAGCTCCTGCAGCTGTTTTTCTATGAAAAGACCCCTGGGCGGGTGGGTGGGTGAGTTTTTGGCTGTTGGGGAGAAGAGTTGGGGCAAGGCATGGTAGAAGGGGAGAATGGGCAGTTGTAGCTCTCTAAGCCTGAGGTAGGATGTCTTCTTCCTTCCATTTTTGTCTGTCTGAGGGGCATGTTCTTGCCTCTCCAGCAGGAGAAGTGGGAATTTCCTTATGAAATCCATGTCCTGAGAGGGAGTCTCCAAAAGGTTCTCTGCAGAGCAGTGTTAGACGTATGTTACAATGTTCATTCTCATGCCTGTGCAAAGTGCACTTTCTATAGGGTTCCCATCACCCATCTCTCCCCATGTACATTCTAAGAGAGTATGACAGGAGGCCAGAAAATGATATAGCCACATGATATGCACTCTCTCACCTGAGGTATAGGTGAGTCCTATCTGGAGCTTATACAGTGCTTGGGAGGGCTGTGATTGGCTGCAAATTTAGGGTGATTCCACACTAGACCTTAAATCCTGGTTCAACCCTGTTCCCAAACTTGCATTCTACACTACACTCAAGTTCACCCCTGTAATTATATTGGGGTATTTTTTGTTTCCACATTACATTGAGGTCACTCCGGTTTTGCCCCACACTTGTCTTGGGATAAATGGATGCTGTTATAACCAGGGATAAATGCAAGTTATTGTGACGTGAGTTGAACGCCGATAAAACCAGGGATGAGATCCAAGTGTGGAAAGGACCTTAGTGGTATCTTTAGGGACTTGGGGACACGGTGGGAAGCTGGAGGAGGGCTTTTATTTGTGAATGAGTTCTGTGACAAAATGAAGGTTTTTCTTTATGTTCCAGTGAAAATAAATAGAGAAACAAATCAACAGAGAGAGTAAGCATAGAAGGAGGGGTTTTGGAATGGAGTTAGTAACAGCACACCTGATTGGTGGGGTGTTTAGTTGTTACAGTCAATTAGAGTCTATTAGAGAACTGAAGAATGGGAAAACAGTTGAAAAGAGGACCTGTTGGCCTTACCTGGATAGCCCAGACAAGCCCGCTGTCATCAGATCTTGGAAGCTAAGCAGCATCGACTCTGGAAAACATTTGGATGGGAGACCTCCAGAGAATACCAGGGCCGGAAGGCCAGAGGCAGGCTATCAAGCCACTTCTCTGAGCATCCTCCATGCCTCAGCAGGAGCCGCCAGAGGTCACCGTGACTTTCAGGCATGGGCACACACACACAAATGCAAGGGGTAGGGGTAGGACCTGTTAAAATCTGAAAAGAGAATGCAGCTTAGACTGAAATTTATCTGAGACAGAAATGTCAAAGTCCAGGAATCTTATTGGCAGCTGTAATAGTTCAGAGATAGGGATGCATTTTTCTTCTTAGAATCATAGAGTTGGAAGGGACCTTCACGGCCATCCAGTCCAATCCCTGTGCAATACAGGAAATTCACAAATACCTCCCTCCCAGACGCACCCAGTGACCCCTGTTCCACGCCCAGAAGATGACAAAAAACCTCCATGATCCCTGGCCAAACTGGCCTGGAGAAAAATTGCTTCCTGACCCCAAAGTGGCGATCAGCATCTCCCTGGGCATGTAAGAAAGGGCCACAGGAACTAAGCACTGAGGCAACCCTTCCTGCCCTCCCTCTCATGATCTTCTGTTTTATTTCCCTGCATTAGTTGCCTTTATATGATGAGGCTGTGGCTCACTGGCAGAGCATCTGTTTGGCATGTAGAAGGTCCCAGGTTCAATCCCCAGCATCTCCAGTTAAAAGGATTGTGTAGACGGTGATAGGAAAGACTTCAGCCTGAGACCTTGGAGAGCCGATGCCAGTCTGAATAGGCAGTACTGACTTTGATGGACCCAGGGTCTGATTCAAGTATAAGGCAGCTTCATGTGATGTTTGTATTAAACCATCAATAAATAATTAAGCCAAATCAATCGCTGTGTCTACAGCTTAAAGGTGACAGTTCAGTACACTGTAGAATAGATTCCCAAAGTACACGCGAGGGTCCTTTTGGGTAAAGGAAAAAGAAGACTCAACTGGCGGTTGTGCCCCAGGACTGACCACGTGCAACTGGCTATATGAGCTGGGCCAGTATTTTTAGTCCTTTGGAGATGGGTTTTAGGATTGCCATCACTTAGCTTTGATGCCTCACAGAGTTGCTGCAAGTATAAAGTAGGATGATCCCTAAATTCTTTGGAGGAAAGGCAGAACAGAAGATTATCAGGGTTGCCAGCTCTGGGTTGGGAAATCCCTGAAGATTTTGCCTGAGGAGGGCGGCCATTTCCTCCAGGGGAATCGATCTCTGTCACCTGGAGTTCAGTTGTAATCCCAGGAGACCTCCAGCAACTGCCTTGAGTTTGGCAGTGCTGAACATTAGATTCAGATCAAGACAAGGCCCTCCCCTAGTCAAATGTATGGGACGATGGGGGAGGGGTACAGAAAGTCATGCTCCAAAGCAATACCCTGGATACAATCTCAAAAATGACAGAATGATCTCGGTCCGAATCCAAGGCAAACCATTCAATATCACAGTAATCCAAGTCTATGCCCCAACCACTGCTGCAGAAGAGGCTGAAGTGGACCAGTTCTACGAAGACCTACAACAGCTCGTAGAACTAACACCAAAAAATGATGTCCTCATCATCATAGGGGACTGGAATGCTAAAGTAGGAAATCAAAAGGTAACCGGAATAACAGACAAATTTGGCCTTGGAGAACAAAATGAAGCAGGGCAAAGGCTAACAGAGTTTTGTCAAGAGAACACGCTGGTCATAGCAAACACCCTTTTCCAACAACCTAAGAGCGTCTCTACACATGGACATCACCAGATGGGCAACACCGAAATCAGATTGACTATATAATTTGCAGTCAAAGATGGAGAAGCTCTATCCAGTCAGTAAAAACAAGACCTGGAGCTGACTGTGGCTCAGATCATGAGCTACTCATTGCAAAATTCAGACTTAAATTGAAGAAAGTTGGGAAGACCACAAGGCCATTCAGATTTGACCTAGATCACATCCCCGATGAATATACAGTAGAGGTGAAGAATAGGTTTAAGGGACTAGATTTGATAGACAGAGTGCCTGAAGAACTATGGACAGAGGTCCGTGACATTGTAAAGGAGGCAGCACTCACCGCCATCCCAAAGAAAAAGAAATGCAAAAAAGCAAAGTGGCTGTCTGATGAGGCTTTACACATAGCAGAGGAAAGAAAGAAAGCTAAAGGCAATGGGGATAAGGAAAGATTTGCCCAATTTAATGCAGATTTCCAGAGAACAGCAAGGAGAGATAAGGAGGCTTTCCTGAATGAACAATGCAGAGTAATAGAGGAAAACAATAGATTGGGAAGGACTAGAGATCTCTTCAAGAAAATTGGAGAAATCAAGGGAACGTTCCATGCAAAGCTGGCCATGATAAAGGACAAAAATGGTAGGGACCTAACAGAAGCAGAAGAGATTAGGAAAAGATGGCAAGAATACACAGAAGAACTATACAAGAAGGACCTCGATGTCCTTGACAAGCACGATGGTATAATCACTGACCTCGAGCCAGACATCCTGGAAAGCGAAGTTAAATGGGCCTTAGAAAGCATTACTAACAACAAAGCTAGTGGAGGTGATGGTATCCCAGCTGAGTTATTCAAAGTCTTAAAAGAAGATGCTGTTAAAGTGCTGCACTCAATTTGCCAACAAATTTGGAAAACACAACAGTGGCCACAGGATTGGAAAAGGTCAGTTTACATTCCAATCCCAAAGAAGGGCAACGTCAAAGAATGTTCAAATTATCGCACAATTGCACTCATTTCACACGCTAGCAAGGTCATGCTCAAAATCCTACAAGCTAGGCTCCAACAGTACGTGGATAGAGAACTGCCAGAAGTACAAGCTGGGTTTCGAAGAGGTAGAGGAACTAGAGATCAAATTGCCAACATTCGCTGGATTATGGAGAAAGCAAGAGAGTACCAGAAAAACATCTACTTCTGCTTCATTGACTATGCTAAAGCCTTTGATTGTGTGGATCACAATAAATTATGGCAGGTTCTTAAAGAGATGGGAATACCAGACCACCTCACCTGTCTCCTGAGAAACCTGTATAAGGGTCAAGAAGCAACAGTTAGAACCGGATATGGAACAACTGATTGGTTTAGCATAGGAAAAGAGTACGACAAGGATGTATATTGTCACCTTGCTTATTTAATTTATATGCAGAGTACATCATGCGAAATGCTGGCCTGGATGAATCACAAGCTGGAGTTAAGATTGCTGGGGAAAAGATCAATAACCTCAGATATGCAGACGATACCACTCTGATGGCAGAAAGTGAAGAGGACCTAAAGAGCCTCTTGCTCAGGGTGAAAGAGGAGAGTGCAAAAGTGGGCTTGAAGCTCAACATCAAAAAAACTAAGATCATGGCATCTGGCCCCATCACTCCTTGGCAAATAGAAGGGGAAGTCGTAGAAGTAGTGACAGACTTCACGTTCCTAGGATCCCAGATCACTGCAGATGGTGACTGCAGCCATGAAATTAAAAGACGCCTGCTCCTTGGGAGGAAAGCGATGGCAAACCTAAACAGCATGATAAAAAGCAGAGACATCACCTTGCCAACAAAAGTCCGCATGGTCAAAGCAATGGTATTCCCCGTAGTAATGTATGGCTGCGAGAGTTGGACTATAAGGAAGGCTGAGCGCCGAAGAATAGATTCTTTTGAACTATGGTGCTGGAGAAGACTCTTGAGAGTCCCTTGGACTGCAAGGAGATCAAATCAGTCAATCCTAAAAGAAATCAACCCTGACTGTTCCCTTGAAGGCCAGATCCTGAAGCTGAAGCTCAAATACTTTGGCCACCAAATGAGAAGGGAGCGTTCACTGGAGAAGACCCTGATGCTGGGAAAGATTGAAGGTCAAAGAAGAAGGGGACGGCAAAGGATGAGATGGTTAGACAGTGTCATCGATGCAACGAACATGAAATTGAGCAGACTTCAGCGGACAGCGGAAGACAGGAGGGCCTGGCGTAATCTGGTCCATGGGGTCGCGAAGAGTCGGACTCGACTGTGCGACTGAACAACAAACAAAATAAATCTTTTTTTTACCACCCTGAAAAACCTCTACTGATATGTTAATGTGGTCTCACAGAAAAGACTTCTCTTCAGACAGGAATAAAGTTGACGGAATAAGGAAGGAACAATAACTGGTTCGCTACACTCTCATCCATATTTTAGAGACAAATTCTAGATCTTCACAGAAAAGCTACAGTACTTAGAAGCGTCTGACCTAGCTACCATTCACACATATAATAACCGGAGGAGAAAAAGCAGTCGGAAGAAATACAAAATACACATTTCAGAGCAGGTTGAACATTTTAATCCTAGGCCTGGCTTGGTAGCCATTCAAAGAATAATTGTGTATATTTATTGGGACAGCCCCCAAATCCCCTGAGGGACTTATTTGTTTGTTTATTTGCATCAGCATTGGCAGACTGAAGAAAGGTAATATTTTGTTTGGTGGGGAAATTTTCCTGTTCTCTGACTGACAATTCATTCCTGGAACCTGAAATACGATGTTTAGAAATAGAGGGGAAAAGACCTTTCCAGTGAATCCCCTTCAATGTATGTATTCAAAGATTTTAAGAGGTTTTTTTTTTTACAGTTGGATTGAAATCGTAAAGGAGGGAAGCCTATCTCAGCGACATAGGAGGGTTCATTCCAAAGAGAAAGAGGGAGTCCTTCATCTCTTAGGATGAAAGCGTATGTTGTTGGAAGAAAGGCAATAGAGCTAGCGCAACAATTAATTCAGAAATGAACTGCGGCGAGAAATACCAAACAATTCTCTACGGGATTCCTGGCCACAGTAGTAGATATAATGGTCTTCTGAGTTAAATTCGCCCATTCCTGTCCACTTTAGTTCACTGATTCCCAAGATGTCAATGTTCATTCTTGCCATCTCATTTTTGACCACGTCAAGCTTACCTTGATTCATAGATCTTACATTCCAGGTTCCTATGCAGTATTGTTCTTTGCAGCATCGAACGTTCCTTTCACCGTCAGACACATCCACAACTGAGCGTCCTTTCGGCTTTGGCCCAGCCGCTTCACTCTTTCTGGGGTTACTCGTACTTGCCCTCTGCTCTTCCTCAGTAGCATATTGGACACCTTCCGACCTGAGGGGCTCATCTTCCGGCGTCATATCTTTTAGCCTTTTGTTACTGTCCATGGGGTTTTCTTGGCAAAGATACTGGAGTGGGTTGCCATTTCCTTCTCCAGGGGATCACGCTTGGTCTGAGTTCTCTGCTGTGGCCTGTCCGTCCTGGGTGGCCCTCCATGGCATAGCCCACAGCCTCATCGAACCACGCAAGCCCCCTCGCCACGACAAGGCAGTGATCCATGAGGGAGATTTATTTTGTAGAGAGGTAAAATTTACTAGCTCGCTCTTTCTACCCTTCCTCTCATTCCGTCTCTTTGGCTTTAAAAATTTAGATTCCAACCTCATTGTGGCAGCAAACTACCTTTTTGTTTAGGTTACACTCTAAAGCACCAAGTGGAATTAAACATCACACAAATAATAAGGGAATAATCACAGCAATTTATTTAATGCCATGTTAAAAATATGCCACTCTCGCCTGCGTGAGATTCAAGGCAAAATGAGCACTAAAGTTCAAAGGCTCACTCTTTGATTCATTCAGGACTACTGCGGCATAATTCTCAAATATGTATGCATGCATGAGGTTGTTCTATTTGTCATAAATATGGCAGTGTAACATAAAATAATGAGTTTGGATTTTTTTAAACAAAAATTAAAAGGTTTTGCAGCAAACCCCCAATGTTCTCATTTCACTTCTCACATTTGTACTCAATTTTCTAATCAGTTTGACCACCTGGATTACCCACACATATGTCAACATAACTAGTGGGGGGGGGAGATAGATTCAGGTAGGTAGATAGCTTATAACAGAAAAAGAGGTTGCTTCTAGGGTTGCCAACTCTGGGTTTGAAATACAGTTGCCATTCCCCCAACGGATCTTATGAGTGTTACTATGGGATATGAATGGAATGTTTGCCAAATGGATTAGTATTATATAGGTATTTCAACACTACCCACTTTGACAAAGTTATACGAAACGAGATATTATATGCATGGTTCATTGGTGCTGATGGCATTTGAATTGCTTCCAGTAAACTGAATATGGGAAAAAGACATTTTCTAGTCCTTGGAGACCTTTTTGGCATAATGCATCATGGTTGTTTGCTTCTTCTTAACTTCCATCCCATGATCACTCTCTTTGGTGTGCATTCCCCTAATGGGGGCAGGGGTTTACCCACTTTTGGAGGCCGCAATCTGCTGCCACCCAGCCGGCTGGCGGGGGGAGCCCCCCCAAAGCCCCATCAGTGCCAACGTGCCCAGCACAATGACCTCACCCGCATGGGGCATGTTGTATGGGAGATGCTCTACATTTGAGAAAAAAAACCTCTATGGTTACCATAGAGTTTGTCCTCAAATGCTAGAGCATCCCCCCTGCAATGTGCCCCGTGTGATGACATGACTTCTGGGTGATGTAACTGTAGCCCATGACCTTTGCACATGCCCAAAACTCCCAGACTCAGAGACGGACCTGCCCCCTCTGGCAGCCAGGTAAGACCTGGCAACTTTAGTTTGGAAATACCTGGAGATTTGAGGTTGGACCTTGGGAGGATGAAGTTTGGGAAGAGGTGGGGCCTCAGTATTTTATTTTATTTATTTATTTATATTTCTACCCCACCCTCCCCGCGAATGGGCTCAGGGCGGCTAACAGACAGGAGCACCATGTGCCAATACATAAAAACCAGATAAAACAAGATAAAGCAGAATAAATACCAAGAATTACATAGAAGAAGGGAAGAGACTGGATTTATACCCTGCCCTTCACTGCCCAAAGGCATCTCAGAGCGGCTTACAAACTTCTTTCCCTTCCCCTCCCCACAACAGATACCCTGTGAGGTAGGCGAGGCTGAGACAGCTCTTGACAGAAACTACTCTTTTTCAAGAACAGCTGTGCCAGAGCTTGTAGCTGACCCAAGGTCACATCAGCAGGTGCAAGTGGAGGAGTGGGGAATCAAACCCGGTTCTCCCAGATTAGAGTCTGCACACTTAACCACTACACCAAACTGGCTCTCAATAAAGTGCTCAGTGCTGTTACTCTTAAATTAAACAAGATGGTGTCCAATAGATGTTGCCTCCCTTCCCGTACTATAGTACCGTCGCACCACTGGAGTGTGATTGTCATAAGGCCGCTCCGTTGGTGGTGGTGGCAGTGGCAGTGGCGGCTGCTAGTTGAAAGCCTGGTGGAAGAGCTCCGTCTTACAGGCCCTGAGGAACTGTACAAGGGTATAATGCCATGTGCTCCATAAGTAGGTTATAATGCCATGTCCTCCACCTTCCAAAGCAGCCATTTCCTCCAGAAAAAGTGGAATAAAGGTTAAATATGTAATGAATGATTTATGTAGTCTGGTGATCAATTGTAATTCTGGGAGATCTCCAGCCCGTACCTGAGGTGAGACACAGGCACCCTTTTTACTAGGCAAAATGACCTGTTCTTTCAATATGCATGGCTACAATTGCCAAACTCCAGGTAGGGTCTGGAGTTCTCTCAGAACCAATGTTTTTTGGGACCTCCTGATGGCAACCTCTGCCTCTTGCCTGCTTTATCAGCCAGCAGGAGAAAAAAAAATGGCCATTGGTGTGATGTCATGACATAGCTTTGCCATAGAGTTTCCAGTGATTCCTAGAGCATCGTGACATCACTTATGGCTCCACCAAAAATGATTTCATGCTGTCGTGCCAGCAGCACCATCCACGTCCCCACCAACCCTGCTGGCAACCCTAACTGATATTCAGACTACAAAGATCAGTCCCCCCTGGAGGAAAATGGCAGCTGTGGAGGGTGGACCATGTGGTACCTCATCCCTGCTGAGATTTTCCCCTCCCTTGTCCAGACTCTGCCCTCCCTAGGTAGGTAAAGGTAGAGATTAGCCTTGCGGTGCTCATCTCCGTTTCCAAGCCGAAGAGCCAGTGCTGCCCAAAAAAGTTTCCATGGTCATGTGGCTGGCATGACTAGACGCCGAGGTGCACAGAACGCTGTTATCTTCCCACCGAAGCGGTACCTATTTATCTACTTGCAATTTCTTGCTTACGAACTGCTGGGTTGGCAGGAGCTGGGATCAGAGATGGGAGCTCACTCTGTCTTGTGGCACTCGGGTCTCAAACTGCTGAACTACCAACCTTCCGATCTGCAGTTCAGCATCTTAACCACTTGAGCCACTGCACCCCTTCCTCCCTAGTTACAGCCCCCAAATCTGTAGGAACTTCCCAAGCTGTTGTTAGCAACCTTAATTGCCATTGTCCATTTAATTTGCAGCAATAGTCATATAAGGTGTAGAACCACTGAGTTTGTAGGCCAGAAATTTATATATTTCTCAAGTGTGACCCCCATCTGTGGATATCTAAATCTGCAGACTGGGGCCACGCTTACCCAAAATGGATAGTCTACAAGCTTCAGGGACTCCCCAGGTTTGCAGAAAAATCCAATTAAAATACAACAGGGCAGGGGTGTCAAACTCATTTGTTATGAGGGCCGGATCGGACATAAATGAGACCTTGTTTGGTCGGGCCATGTGTGTCATAAAATGAATGCCGAGTAGCGGAGTTATAAACTTTATAAAGGACACAAACACAAAAGGGGTTTTTTATACTTAAAATAAAAAAATGCTTAAAACAGTAGCACTCTTGCAATATTTTGTTCATTTAACAGTGTCTGATAACTGATACCTATTGCTCTGAATTATTGCATCAAAATGTCTGTGCTGTTGCAATCTTGAGAATGTTGTTCAGGTGCGTATCTGTAGGCTGCAAATCTATGATGACGCAGCAGCAGCAGAACTGGAAGAAGCAGCAGAAGACAGCCAGTTCCACTGCGGGCCTAATAGAAGCCCTCCAGGGGCCTAATCCAGCCCCTGGGATGTATATGTGACACCCCTGCAATAGGGGGTGCGGTTCCACCATGCCCTCTGAGGTTTTCCCAACACCGGGAGAGGCGTTTCTCTCTCTCAGGTAACCACTGCCAGCACTTCACCTTTGTAAGGAATTGTCTGCTGGGAGAGTCAAGACTATCAGCTTCCTTTCCAAGTTCTGAGGCCTTGCCTCTGTGTATCCTGCTGCCCACTACCTGATCACCATGAGGGCAGTTTACTGCCTTGTGTACCCTTGGAGGACTAGCCACTTGCCAACTTCCTGCCTTCCCCCTGGCACTCCTTTTAAAATATCATGTCCAAGATGGTGGAGGTCTAGGTGGTACAGAGAACCACTACCAATATCCAAAGTTATAAGGTATTTATTAAAAAATAAAATGAAAGTATACTTTCAGCACAGCATCAGATTAAGCAAGGGATTCAAAAGAACTGGGTAAAATGCAATTCCTCTGTCCCTCTCTCTATACATGCCCTATCAGATGTTGAAATATAGCACAGGCTTCTTAGCATAGAATGTTAGGATGTTATAGATCTCTACAGAGTTACTATTACCTTGAAGCTTTCTATGGCTCTTCAGGCAAGCACATGGTCAATGGTCACCTCCTTCAGATCTCGGTTAAGAGTGCTCTGATGGATTCAGCACAAAAGAGAGCTTTCTCTTTGCTTCCAGGAGTTTTATCTCCTACCTTTCCCCTCCCGCTGACCCAGTCAGGTCATATCATGGAATCTTTTCCTGAAGTCTCCAGAATCCTTCCTTCCTGAAGTCTCTCTAGTCTTAATTCCTTCCAATCTCTGTTCCCTGCTGGGGGGGGTTGATCATCCCATAGTCTAGACCTGTTTGTATGAAGGTGGGCTGAGGTAAGTCTGGAAAGCAAATGAACTGACCCCCCCTTCCTGCCTGTTCTCTACCCAGAGGGAGGGGGAGGACTTTTAAAACTCATTTTTTGAGTTTTGCTCATTTTAAATTTCCAAAGAAAAAAATGTATTTCTTCACAGGGTGAAGAAAAAGGAGGAGGATGATGATGAGGAGGCGATTGGATTTATACCCCACCCTTCACTACCCAAAGGAGTCTTAGAGCAGCTTACAAACTCCTTTCCCTTTCCTTCCCCACAACAGACACCCTGGGAGGTAGGTGGGGCTGAGAGAGCTCTGACAGAAACTGCTCTTTTTCAAGAACAGCTGTGCCAGAACTATGGCTTGCCAAGGTCATCCAGCAGCTGCAAGTGGAGGAGTGGGGAATCAAACCCGGTTCTCCCAGATTAGAGTCCGTGCATTTAACCACTACACCAAATCTGCTCCAAACCCACACTCATCTGTTGTCTGTGCATGTTCCTTTGGCATTGCTTGGTTGGAAAACCCTACAGGGTCACCATAAGTCAGCTACAACTTGACCTTTAAAAAGTTGGCAGCTCTAATATGCACAGCCTTACCACACAAACAGTAAACACACCAGTACAAGCTTAAGTAGAGTCACACCTTTGTAAGCCCATTGAAATCAATTGTGTATTTCTGCTTAGGTAAGCACTGTGACACTAAATTTAGTGGAACTTACTTCTGATTAATTTGGCATAGAATCTGTGCAATTACTCAGAAGTATGTTCTAGTGGTTTCAGTGCAATTTACACCCAGAAAGTATGTTTAGGGCTGCAGCCTCAAAATAGTAAATTTTCTAATAATTCCTTAATGGCAGCAACAAATATTTGGCAAACAAGCAACACATAAATTCCCATTCCCTTGTTTAAAAAATGAAGAAGAGGAACTGAAGCAGACCAGAAGAAGTAAGAACAGCTGTACAACTGGACCGGTACAATATCCTGAGGCAGGATCTGAAGGTCAAAACTTATCGAGTGATAAAATTAATTAAGGCTGCGATCATACGGAGGGGGGAGGAGGCGGGCAGGACGCGAGGCTGTTTGCCCTGCCTGCATTGACGCACGTCCGCGCGATCAAACTTCTCGCCGCGCATCCGCAGTTTGCCATAATACTGGGTTATCGGCAGTAGCTTTTTTTCACGCTACTGCCGCGCGCAACGACGCCCCACCGATGACTCCAGGACGCCAGACAGATGTGCCTGTCTGATCGCGTCCCTTTAATCTGCGGGGGAATCGCATGGCTGCCGTTGCTTCCGGTACGTATGATCACACCCTAACTGAATTATGTGGAAAGTAAACAGAGCAAGCAGAGAATCTGGAAAATTCAGTAGGTGATCAAAGTGCCTTGGGCGTTCAAATATATTTTGGACCAAAAACGAGGAAATATGCTGTGGATAAAGTAATTGCTATCACTCGTAATATATATTTTATCATTGTGTCTGCATTTGTGCAGTGTGAAAATCCATAATACAGTGAGAGGGGAAATCACAAACAACTAAAAGTAAAGGTTTCCCTTGCTTGAAAACCAGTCGAATCTGACTCTGGGGACAGTGTTCATCTCCGTTTCCAAGTTGAACAGCCAGTGCTGTCTGAAGACATTTCTGTGGTCAGATGGCCGGCATGACTAAAGGCCATGGCGCACAGAACGCTGTTACTTTCCCTCCAAAGCGGCACCTACTCATCTACTTGCAGTTTCTTGCTTTCGAACTGCTAGGTTGGCAGGAGCTGGGACCAGAGACGGGAGCTCACTCCGTCACATGGCACTGGGGTCTCGAACTGCCGAGCTACCGACTTTCGGGTCTGCAGCTCAGCGTCTTAACCACTGAGCCACCGCGGCCCCTCACAAACAACAAAAATAGTACAAGTGTCATCCAAGCAGAGGTTCTTCGTGCTTTGCATGCCATAGATAGGGACTCACGGTTTGGAATTGATCTGGATTATTTCCCCCTCCAGTAGACAGAAAGCAGCACTATAGCCCAGCCTATCCCAATCTTGCCAGAGCTTGGAAGCTAAGCAGGGTCAGCCACAGAAAGTACTTGGATGGGAGACTATCAAGGAAGATTGGAGTTGCTGTGCAGAGGAAGTGAATGGCAAATCACCTCTGCTCATTTCTTGCCTTGAAAACTTCATGGTCACGACTTGCCAGTGTACATTCTGCTTGAGGGATTACTCCATTCGGTTATGTCAAAGGCAGATGGTCTATTCCTGCCATAATTCGTGTTTACATAGCCAAAATGCTGCCTATAAAGTAACTTGTAGTTTGCTTTACTTGACTTGATGGTTGTAGTTTAAACATAGAGGAGAAGGAGATACAGGTTCGAATCCTCAGAGCTGTTCCAGGGCTCTTTAAGTGTGTGACAGTGACAGTGACTCATGTCTTGATGTGGAGCTGTGTTCATTAACAAATATGGAAAGAGTCACGGCCATCATTGCTTGGCTATTTATCACAGAGACTCATCCTTGAGTTATGCCTCTTTAGGACTTGAAGATGCATATATGAGCAAACGGAAGAAGGTTATTAAAGGAACTAGTTGGAAACTACGGCAGCTGTTTAAAATTAGGCATTATATATTGTCTGCAGCTGACACTGGTTATTAATCTGGCTTCCACTTTCTGAACCAATGGAGATTTTAGCACTCTTCTAAGGTAAAGCCATGTGGAGTACGTTGTAGCATTATGTTTGGGAAAGCAGCTGTCTTCCCAGTGTTACTGCCCCATGTGCAGGATGTTCTCATGTGGTTAGGCCCTGAGAGAAGCCAAAGTTAAGGACAGTGTGTTAATTATACACCTAAGGCAAATGACAGTGAGAGAGAGCAGGGAAACAGAATCCAAATGGAAAGACATAAAAATTATCACTTCCAGGAATGCCATGAATATTTTGTTGCCAAACCCGCCTCATTCTTCTTTCATCATATAATCCGTCCCAGTTTTGTCAAAAGATTGACTCATGAACCTTGCAATAAGTAGCCACTGTTGACCGATCATTCACAGAGCAGTGGGGGCCAGGGTGGAAGCAATGTTCCCTCTAAGCTGAGTTAGTGTGAGCTAGCTCACAATTTTTTTAGCCTCCGGCTCACACATTTTTGTCTTCGCTCAGGAAGGGATGGCTCCAGAGCAAACTAATTTATGCAGTAGCCAAATTGCTCACTCACAGCTTTAGTGCCAGTCTTGCTCACAAGACTCCACAGCTTAGGGGGAGCATTGGAGGCGCACTCACCCAATTCAGTTCGGGCCTGTTTCGGAAGAAACTGGCTGCTAAAGGCAGCTGTGGGGAATGTGATCATCAGGAGCCACCCACCCCCTCCCCAGTACTGATTTGCCATGCATGGGGTAAAAGTGTCATGAAGAATGGGGTGCCTCCAACCACAGATTATTTTGGGTATTGGAGGTATCACAATATCTTCACTATGAACCCATGACTGCATTTGATATTTTGATGTGGGATGGGAGGGGGGCGACTGTGTTTGGCCCGTCCATCACCCCGGCTTATGTTGCCCCATGGGAGCCCACAAGTCTCTGTCCTTGACACTGGTCAGAAAGAGTGCTAGTCAACACCAGGGTCGGATCCTGACCCTCCTCCCTTCCAATCCAACCAACGATGCCATCAGTGAGCTGTTCGGCAGAGGAGTTCCTTCAGGGGGAGGGTGGTTTGTCCCTTCCTGTAGAGCCCCCCCCTCAGGTAAGTCCAGGAATTCCTCCACCCCCAAACAATCGGTGCCAATCAAATGAGCAAGTATGTTTGCTTATGTGCATTGCAAAGCTAGGCCCACAATGTAGAGGTGAAGAGCCCCCTGCAGTTTCTGTGGCAATACTGTATCTGTTTCAGCCTCTGATATTCTTCAGATCTTTCCCTCTCGAAAAGGATGGCATGGAACAATAAGATTCTGTATTTCTCTTGGTAGCAGGTGTCATAAATACAACAGTGTGGAGCCCAGCAGAATGGTAAAATCCCCCACAGTGGGAGCCCATCAATATCTATTTCATTGCCAGCATGTGTGCCTGATATGGATAGTGCATCCTGATTCGCATCTATTTCCTCTGTCATCTTCTCTTTGGGAATGATGTCAGTTCAGCTCAGCGAGAGAAAAAGAAGAGACTCGCTCTGACTTGCATCTTTTCGCTACAAGGCCATGGAGGGTATTTCCTGAATTGCAATAGAGTGGTAAGCAGCCAGTTATTAATGCAGCGAGTAGTCCATCGCGGCAAGAGGACTGCAGGCAAGGCATCGATGTTTTCACATTTTTGGAAAGGGAAAACAGGGTGATCAAGTTGTCATTAGATACGGATCTGAACACGTTTGTCTCTCGAATGACTCAAATACGGGCTCTGTCTTGCTGAACGGCATAAGTGAAGAGCAAAGGGAGATTTCTTTATATAGCTGTATCACAACTTGAGAAAGCCTGGTTTGTATTTTAACATCGCAGTACGACTTTCGATCACGCTAGTAATCTGCAAAAAGGAACCCGTATGGGCTTCATGAAAGACATGGATACTTCTCTTACCAGAATCTCACTGGAGATGTCATTAGTGCATGGGATCAGACTTGTAGCCAGACGTTTTAAAAAGAAGGGGCACAATGATGACGACAAACCTTGTCAGAAGCTACTCTTTGACGATAGCACCACTTTCCTGGCAGCAGGGTACCTCTCTTCTGCAAGCTCTGCTCCTGAAAAGGACGTGCTGGTGCCTTGAGTGTTTCCAGAATTCAGACCTCCACTGGTACGCCAGGAAGGGTGGGGCAGAGAGGCCTGCTATGAAAACCTTCAACTGCTGCCTGGAGGCTGCTGGTCTAATGCAATCCCTTGGTAGAAGCCCTACCATTTCAGCAACCCTGTCTCAGGACATGGCTTCAGTCTTTTCCACTTTCACCAGCTAGACATTTCCCTCAGGAGAGACCCTGGCAGCCTTTTCACTCAGTCTCACCCACTTCTCTGCATTACTACAGCCTCTGTCCAACGTGGCTTTTGTCCACGCAGGTCTTCTGATCCCCAGTGTAGCCTTTTGGGGACATCAAAGGGGACTTCTCCTTCTGCACTCACCAGTGGAAAGAGCTGGTTGAATCTTACTCTTGTCTTGGTTGGTGTCAGGGTCTTCAGAAAGTCAGTCAAACACCAGGCTTCATAAAGAAGATAACGTATATTGAAAGCAGTTCTAAAGGGACGTTAACATCTCATTGTCAGTGATGGCTAACTCTAAAGAGACACCCACAGTTATACCTGCTTGAAATGCCCCCCCGCTCTATCTACCAATAGTCACTAAGCCCACGTGCGGGAAAAAGGAGCGAAAGTAATAAAGCAGTAAATAACCAAAAGGCCCCAAATCTGTCCCAGCAGAGGAAACCAGAACTGTGAGACCAAGGACATTTGGTGAGATAACAGAGTGCCCAGGCAGTGGAATTCTGAATCTCCTAGGCAACCTGCACACCTCCCCACATTCCAGAGTGTGAAAAGTTACGGACCATCTCTCCCTCTTACCCTTCCATCCATCTGATGTCAGGATTACCTGACAGTTGGTAGTCCCCGATTCCCGTGTTTGACGGCAATGAATGCAATCATTGAATGTGGTCATGAGGCCTCCAGGTGATGCTCCTTAATGCAGAGAATCCCTACCAGGGTTTTACAATTCTATAATTATGCCAAAAACAAACTAATTTGCTACTAATGGACAACAGTTTGCCAGGGCAACTTCTGCAAAAAACAACAACAAAAAACCGCAGGACACAGACACTACTATTTGACAGCCTCATCTTTGAGGGACTAGCAACCAAGACAAGACACTTCCATGCAGGCCCGTAGCTACCGCAGGGCCCATGGGGACCCCCACAGTTCTTACGGGCCCCTCCCCGATCCTTGACTCCCCCTTCCTCCCCCCACCGTCTTTGCCCTCAGCTGGGCATTTAAGTCAACTGCTGTGTAAAGAGTTCACAGGACTGTCTCCATAGTATTTTTCTCCTCCCTAGAACTCCCACACTTTGTACGGCGTGGCCCTTTAAAAGCTAGCCAGCTAGCCACTCATTCAAGCAGCTGCTGGGTCAGGAGGCGCCCACCCGCCCGCTGCACTTGCATCCGGCGCAACAGCCCAGCAAACATTTTTCCCTCCCCTTTTAGGGAGCCTTCTGGCCATTTCCTCCTTTGGGAAGTTGAGTGAGCGTGGTTGGGCCAATGAGAGAGGCATCAGGGCTTCCTGGCAGATCTTTGCCATGGATTTTTTTTTCATGCACGGGAGGGAGGGAGGGAGGAGAGGGAGAGTGACTTTCCTGCTTTGGCAGAGTTACAGTGCTGGAGTGCCACAGAGCAGAAGATGGTGGCAGTGGCAGAATGCGCGGCTGGGCCGGCAGCTCCTCTGGGCAGGGATCCTTGTGCAGGTGCACTGTGATGTCTTCTCCAGCCAAGGAGAAGGAGGTCTTCTCCTCAGACGAAGAGGGCCCCACTGCCAGGCTGAGGATCACCACAAAGTCAAGGTCTCCAGCCTGTTGTTCACCACAGAGGCGCTCATGTCCGACAAGAAGCCCCCCTAAGAGGTTGGAGGGGGCCTGGAGGGGGCTGGCTTGGGACATCCAGGCTCCTGCTCTAGCCTGGCCATGGTTCCAGGGAAGCACCCAGCTTTATGATCCCTCCTCCTTCCATGCCTTTCCCCCCTGTCCTTTCCCCCATGACCATCCCCTCCCCTCTCTGGTGGCTTCAAACTTATGGTGGGACCAGATCCAAACGGTGTTGAAATAGATGGGGGCAAATGGCTATTAAGGACTTCTAACAGAAAAAAACCCAAAAACTGAGAAGTTCGGTTCCCATTTGTTGCAATTTTTAAAGGACACACGAATTTGACATTTGTCTGTCTTATGCAATAAACCACTTGCATTTATTATTTATTACTTAGTTATTATTTAGAAGTATGAGCATGGCATGTCAATACTGTACAGACATATAATGGCAGCCCCTCCCCCCAGAGCAAAACATTGGCTCCCCCAGCAAAAAGTTGTTAGCTATGGGGCTGCTTCCGTGTGTGTCCATATTCACATCACCACGTAACACATTAAATGCTTTTCATCCGTTCAAGCACACAGTTGCCACTAAACAAAGATGGATAGCCGTGTTAGTCTCGTGCATTAAAAAAAAAAAAAAAGCAAACAGGGGTCTTGTGGCATCTTAAAAGCTCTTGAATTCACTGAAGCACATACAAGCATTTGATGAAGTGGGCTGTAGCTCACAATAGCTTATGCCTTAAGGTCACACAAGACCCCTATATGTGCATGTACATCATCAAGGGTAAAGAAATCGAGAGATCCCTGTGCATTTATGAACCAGCCTGCATTTCAAGCAATTAAGTGATATGCGTATGGGCGATGCGTGTGCAACCTGACCCAAGTTCACTCTTTCAGTTCTGCCGATAGCATGGCAAACGTACCTGTTGCTGTGATCATCTGCTGTGCTGAGACGTCAAGAAGAGCCAACACTGAAAGACGCTCCCTGCAGACAGATGCACCCTTAATCTTTGTGGTGGTGGTGGGGGGAGTCCCATACCATATGCTATGTCAGCTGCAAAATGGTACCCATATGGTCACATCCAAATTAAACTTGGCTTCTCTCTCAGCTTAACATTACTGCTTGAAAGGTTTATCATCTCCCCCCACCCCCCACAATTCATATATCACTAGGTTACTAAAATAGAAAAGCAGGAGATAAATGACTAGCATCTAATCTTAAACCCCAAAAGGTCGGGTCATAAAAGCTTTTATCCAGTTGTCCCGATGCACTCAATTAGTCATGTAACAAAGTGAGTTTTGTAATAATAGCTGGAGGGGCCTGCAGAGAGGAGAGGGAAGCGCAGCGGAGCTCCGCCAGATTGCAATGATTGCTGTCCGAGTCGCAAAAGGAGTGAGCATTTGCATCCCCCTCCCACCTTGAGACAGAGGTCAAAATCTATTTAATCCTCCCTCCTGCACAAAAACACCAAAACCACCCACCCCTAGGCATTTCTCGCACTATGGATTTGTGTTTCTTTCCAGGCACATTAAATTCTGATAACATCTTTTTTTATAAACTGTTCACCCTCTGAGATCAAAACTTTATCTTTTGAAATGATTCTCAGTGGCTGATTTGGTCAAGGTCACCATCAAACTTGGCTCCTTGGGTGCAAATGGGTAATGAACGACGAGATAAAGCTGGGAAGCGCTGCCCTTCCGCACAGAATCTGGGAGATAATTTTGCTCTAAGTGGGTTTAATCATAGTTAAATAATGCTGGACCACCAGAATATTTGCTAAATTGAATAGAGACATGAGATGTAACAGAGGTAATTTGTCAGGCGGAGGAAATTCAGATGTGATTTAATTTGCCTTGTATCCCCATCCCACCCCCACCCCCTTGCCTCTGCAAAGAATGCAAAGCACATTGTTTATCTTTTTGGCATCTGCAGTAGTTGTATTTCCATGGGAGAAAAGTCAATCATCAGTGTATTCTCACTGTTCTGTGGTGAGGCGCCATGCTGCACAAGTACAATGACCCTAAGGTCCTTTCCGCATAGGCCTGCCACTCTGGATTTCCTCAGTGTTTGAGTGGAGGCAATTTAAATCCACGGCAAAACGGCACCCAAATCACCCGGGGCAACAGCAAGCTGAAACTGGGCTGACCACTGAAGGGAGGGAATGTAGTGCAGAATGGAGGGAAAACCCGGAATAAAAAGGTTGAACTCGATTTTAGTGCAGAAAGGGGGGGGGAGAGCCTAGATTACAAAGAAGGTTGGTTGAATTTGATTTGAGCGCAGAATTGCTTGGAGGACACCGCGGTGGACATGGATTCAAAGGGGAGCGCAGAACGGGCCTTCCTGTGCAAAACCAAGAGCCTGTTCCCTTCTGACCATCACTTCTGATAGAGCCAGAGGTCCCTAACGTGGTGCCCGCTGACACATTTTCTCGTGCCCACTGAGTGTTTTTAGAAGTGGGTGGGGACAGATAGTGCTTTTTCCCAGCAAAAAAAAAAGAAGAAGAAGAAGAAGAAGAAGAAGAAGAAGAAGAAGAAGAAGAAGAAGAAGAAGAAGAAGAAGAAGAAGAAGAAGAAGAAGAAGAAGAAGAAGAGGAGGAGGAGGAGGAGGAGGAGGAGGAGGAGGAGGAGGAGGAGGAGGAGGAGGAGGAGGAGGAGGAGAGGAGGAGGAGGAGAAGAGGAGGAGGAGGAGGAGGAGGAGGAGGAGGAGATTGGATTTATACCCCACCCTTCCCTACCCAAAGGAGTCTCAGAGTGGCTTACAATCTCTTTTCCCTTCCCCTCCCCACAACAGAAACCCTGTGAGGTAGGTGGGGCTGAGAGAGCTCTGACAGAAACTGCTCTTTTCAAGAACAGCTGTGGCAAAAGTATGGCTTGCCCAAGGTCATCCAGCAGCTGCAAGTGGAGGCGTGGGGAATCAAACCCGGTTATCCCAGCTTAGAGTCCACACACTTAACCACTACACCAAACTGGCTCTCTTGATTGACTACTGGAGGCTTAGAAAAGAGCAGGAATCCAATAGCACCTTAAGGACTAACAAAATCTGTGGCAGGGGATGAGCTTTCATGAGTCGCTATCTGAAGAAATAAGCTGGGGCTCACAAAAGCTCATCACCCATCACAAATGTTGCTAGTCTTTAAGGTGCTACCAGACTCTTACTCTTTTCTTATGCTACAGACAGACTAACATGGCCACCCGTTTTGATCCATCTCTATCAGAGAGTCGATTGGCTGTGCTGATTTTATTTTTTAGACATTCCTTTGACAGCGGCTGCCACCACACCACAAAGGATGTGCACTGTGTTGTTGAAGTTAATGTTCTGGTGGCTGGTTCCACCTCTTGGGGCAGCCATTTTGTGGCAGGCATTTTGTTGTTGTGCCCACCATGCCATGTCAAAAAGGTTGGGGAGCCCTCTGATAGGATGCTTTACCCCATTGTGTTCACAGGCCTAAATGATGTGATTCTTGCTAAAGTTGCACAACCGCCTGCTGTCGCAAGCAAGGAGCATTTTTTAAAAATGGGCAGTTTGGCTGTTTGAAAGCAGCTCAAGCCAGTTCAGGTCCCTTTCTGTGCATTTAGTGTATAGCGTATGGCAAGTTGGCAGCATTTCTTGCATGAACATTCTTGCAAACACAACGATGATGCAGTTTTCTCTCCTCTGCACAGACCTGTCATCAAAGCCTAAAAGTAGGGGATGGACATCCAGAAGGACATTCTGATGGACATCCAGAAGGAATACCTATTGGAAGATTCACACTGGCTCACTGAGGTGAATGCAATGCAATATATCTGACTGATGCAAAACTTCAGAGGACCAACTCTACTCCGTTTTACACCAAAAGAACCCCATTGACTCAGAGGTCAGTTCACACAGGAGCTCATAAGCCTCTATATGCTTAGAAGCCACCAAATGACTGTAAAAGCTATCGGTTCTCTTACAGTCACCAGTGGAGTTAGTTCTCTTTCAGTCACCACTGGAGTTCTCACTGTTGCTACATAGAATCATAGAGTCGGAGGGGACCTCCAGGATCATCTAATCCAACCCCCTGCACAATGCAGGAAATTCACAAATACCTTCCCCCAACACCCTCAGTGACCCCCATTCCATGCCCAGAAGATGACAAGAAACCTTCAGGGTATCCAGCCAAACTGGCCTGGAAAAAAATTGCTTCCTGACCCCATCTATATCTTCTCACCAATCCATTCACTCTCTGGGAGTCTCCTACATCAGAAGACAGGAACAAGCAAGGGACAACAAAAGGGAAATCTGTGATAACACTCTTAGACTGTGCCACTACTAGAAGAAGCCAAGCACTGCAGGAGGAGGAAGGAGCAAATGAGCAGGTGGCCATATGAAGACAAAGCTGGAACAGAGATCCCCAAGGGTGGCAGGAGTAGCTATCAGAAGTGATACAGTGGCTTGTTCCCATATTTAGACTTGATCTTAGACTTCTAAATGAACCTCACCTGAGTCACACTGATTTTAGTTCCTGGGCTGGGCAAAAACAGCCCTGAAGAGCAGTAGCCTGACACTATTACACAAGGTTCTATTGGACAGCTTCCCTGGAGAGGAGGCATAGGCATTTTCTAAATAACTAAAACTGCTTGTCACAGTGCTATGCTTCACTTAGGAATAAGGATGCCAGCCTCCGGGTGGGACCGAGGGATCACCTGAAATTGCAGCTCATCTCCAGACTATAGTTTCCCTGGAGAAATTGGATGCTTTGGAGGGTGGACTCATTGTATCCCACTGAGGTCCCCATCCTCCCCATCCCCAAATCCCCAGGAGTTTCCCAACCTGGATCTGGCAACCCTTTCCCCGGTCAGGGACCTGGCAACCCTACCTGGGAACACTATGGCAATCTGAGCAGAAGCTCACCTCAAGTGTAATTGAGGGAGTTCGAACAAGGTCCATTTTTGTTTCTCTCTCCCATTATACTAGAAGGAGGAGGAGGAGGAGGAGGAGGAGGAGATTGGATTTATATCCCACCCTTCACTGAGTCTCAAAGTGCAAACTCCTTTCCTTCCCCCACAACAGACACCTTGTGAGGTGGGCTCAGAGCTCTTCCAGAACTGTCCTTGAGAGAACTCTGACGAACTACGGCTGCAGGGTCATCTAGCAGGTGCAAGTGAAGGAGTGGGGAACCAAACCCGGTTCTCCCAGATTAGAATCCGCGCACTTAACCACTACACCAAACTGGCTGTAGAACTTAAAGGCCACATGATGAACTTGATAGGCAATACACTCAGGGTGGACAAAAGGAAATGCTTATTTGCACAATGAGTAATTAAATTGTGTAATGAACTGCCAGTGGACGTAGTACGTCGTGATGGCCTGGATGTCTTTAAAAGGGGATGTGAGAGATCCATGGAGGAGAAGTCCATCAATGTCTACTAGCCATGGTGAATTAAAAGAACCTCCACATCCAGAGGCAGTAAACCTCTGAATACCAGTGCTAGGCGGCAACATCAGGAGAAGACCTTGAACTCAGTGTTTCATTTTGTTCACCCTCTTTCATACAGTAGCCAAGCAGTTGCCCTGGAGGGCTACTGTGTGAAAGACTAGATGGACCACTGGTCTGGTCCACCAGGGCACCTTTTATAGTCTTAGTTCTCAGCATACCTGTATGTCTATGTAGCTGATAAAGTACATACCTATAGTCATGTGGCTGAGGGCTTTTGAATTTTGAAAATTCCCTTTCCAACATTTTCTTAAATGTAAATAATATTTTGACTAACTTCTTTTCTATTTGTACTCACTTTTTCATGCCAGGTTGCCATGACTTTTATTTTGCAAAATAACCAACTGACTTGGAACTTATTTTGAAAGAAAGCAGCAGTTTGGATCGAACAATTTCTCTTTATGGTTTCCTTCCTTAAAATAACACTCCTATACATATAGTTCGCTTCTCGTTGTGATTTTCCCCCCATGCAACACAACAGTAAAATGCTCCCAACAGCTGTTCTCTTTGTCCAGTTAATCTGAACAAGTGTAAGAAAGAAAATATTAGCACAACAATTGAGCATAGTTTTTCCTAGTCTTCTATATTAGAGTTCTGCCATTTTTAAAGAGATGGCAAATGGCGTAATTTGCTCTTATACAAACTGGCATGCTTGCAGGACAGTATACACAAAAACCAGTCGATCAGCGTCTCTGCATCTGTGGAGCCCCAGAACCAGAAGATTTATGCCATTATTTGTTGGCCTATCTGCTTTATTCAATTCCCAGGCAAAAAATCCTTAGACATTATTTTGGCTAGCTTAGGCCCAAGCACCACAATGGAGAAAGTTTTACTTCTCTCAGTGGCGGAACCGTTAGCCTCCCACAAGCTGGCCTTTTTTGCTTTAGCTGCAACAAAAATTCAATCTAAGTTAGTGTCCAAAGTCTAGGCCAGGAAACTATTATTCTTTTCTAGAGCCAGCTAGATGAATTTCTTGAGGGCCATTCTTTTTAAATGAATTTTAACTGTTACCAAAAAATGTAACTTTTAATAGTTATGGTAGCAATCCAGTTTTCATGTTTTGTTTACTTGCCCTTATTTTACATTTCTTCTTGTTCAGAATGGCCTCTGGCCCTATACAGTGAAACTGAATTGAACTGAACTAAGATTTAGGTGAACGGCCATGTTGGTCTGAAGCAACAGAACAAGGTTTGAGTCCAGAGGCACCTTTAAGATTGACGATGTCACCATAGAGTTTCTACCCAAATACTAGAGCAACCCCCGAACAACCCTCCAGGTGACGTCACCACGCTGGGTATGTCAGGCACGCTGGGGCTCCCCTACTGGCCAGTGGAGGATTGGGGCCCCCAAAACTGGGGAAAACCCCACCTCCATCAGGGGGTTGGCAACTCTACTGGCAACCCTAGGCAGAAGTAATGAGATCCTAGACTTCCCTGTCTGCACCGAAGACACATCCTTCTATAAAGGCCAGCTGCATTTCCCTCCGTTGTACAAGCAGGCCTTTTTTGTTTCCTTTGGCTTGGTGTCATTTGCCACTAATAGGGTCTGAGCAAAAGGAAAAGGTGTTTATTAGTAGTCTCCAAATGCATGGACATGCGCTGCATACTGTCGTACATTTCATTAGGAACTGGCGCTTTTCCTCCCACCCTGTCTAATTTTGCTCACGCTGTGAGCCTGAATGCTGCTGATTGCACAGGCGTACCGTAATTTTGCCTCTAAAAATGTCGCAGCCAGCATTTTTTTTTTTGTGATGTCAGCTTTTAATTTTAAAAAAAGAACAACAAGATTTGACTCCACCTCAGCCCAACTTTGTAAATCAGCGGATGCTTCAGAACAAAACCTCATTTGTTTCCGAGTTTGTAAAATCAAAGTGGAAATTTCAGGGGGTAACATTCTCTGGCATTAAAGTGATGCTCGCTGGGCTGCAATGTTCGCTTTTGCATGAAAGAGACTGAAAAGACCATCTTGTACTGTCAAAAGGTTGTGGATAATGCCCTTTTACCAGCTGCACAAGGAGTGGGATCCAGATTGCATTGTGTAATCTGCTCACAGAAGACTGATGCAATGTCTTGACACCATCTTTCTCCCAGTTTTTAAGCATACCCACTTTAAAGTAAAGGTTTCTCTTGCTCGAAAGCCAGTCAAATCCGACTCTAGGGTTGTAGTGCTCATCTCCGTTTCTGAGCCGAAGAGCCAGCACTGTCCAAAGATGTTTATATGGTCATGTGGCTGGCATGACTAAACGTCAAGGCACACAGAACGCTGTTACCTTCCCATCGAAGTGGTACCTATTTATCTACTTGCAAATTCTTGCTTTCGAACTGCTAGGTTGGCAGGAGCTGGAACCAGAGATGGGAGCTCACTCCATCATGCGGCACTCAGGTCTCGAATTGCTGAACTACCGATCTCCCCGCCTGCAGTTCAGCGTCTTAACCACTTGCACCACCTAGTGTAAAACTTTATCCTAGTGTAAAACAAAGAAGTGTTGGGATTTACAAAAAAACCTACATTAAATAGCTCGATTTTTTTTAACTTCACTGTTTTAAAATCCTGTCCAGCATGCCCATTTTTGGGATGCCCATATTTGGGGTGGACATCTTTTCCATTTCATATTCTTTTTATTCCTTTAAAACTTCATTTTTATTCCTTTTATTTAGTTATTTTTAACCCGCTTTTCTGCCCAATGAGGATCTGAAGTGGTTTACAACATTGTCCTCACCCCTCCATAGGACAAAATCTGAGCCCAGTGGAACCTTTAAGACCGACAACATTTAATTCTGGGTATAAGTTTTTGTGTGCATGCACACAAAAGCTTATACCCAGTCAGGGCTCTTTTTGTAGCAGGAACTCCTTTGCGTATTAGGTGACACACCCCTAATGTAGCCATTCCTCCAAGAGCTTACAGTAACCCCTGTAAGAATAGCTCTGTAAGCTCTTGCAGGATTGGCTACACCAGGGGCGTGTTGCCTAATATGCAAAGGAGTTCCTGCTACAAAAAGAGCCCTGCATTTTGTTGGTCTTAAAGTGCCACTGGGCTCAAACTCTGTTCTGTGTGGGCAGAAATCAACATTTTTCCACAACAGGTGGGGGTGTCCCCACGTGGCCAAATTTTGGGAATAAATCATTCTCTCCATACATACCTTAACTGGCTATACCCTACCTTTCGATTCATATTCATTTTTTTCAAGTATCGGATACCATTTATCCAAAGGATTCAACAAGCGGCTTTCAACATCCTCAGGGTTGATCCAGAGGGAGATTTTTTCTAGCAGGAAGAGGTAGGGTATAGCCAGTTAAGGTATGTATGGAGAGAATGATTTGTTCCCAAAATTTGGCCATGTGGGGACACCCCCACCAGTTGTGGAAGAATGTTGATTTCTGCCCACACAGAACAGAGTTTGAGCCCAGTGGCACTTTAAGACCAACAAAATGCAGGGCTCTTTTTGTAGCAGGAACTCCTTTGCATATTAGGCAACACGCCCCTAGTGTAGCCAATCAGCCAGGTGGTGTCTGCCTGACAGCTGGGTTTGATGCACAAGGACATATGGAAGGAGACAGTCCTTTCAGTGCCTTGTATAGAAGGTGAGGAATATTAACTTGCATTGTTTGTTTTTCAGAGTTTTAGAATATAAGCTTTGGTGACATAACGGGTGCGTTCAGACGCGCCGTTTGAGCCGTTTTCAGCACGGCTCAGAAACGGCTTTTCCCTGCGCGTTCACACGCCCAACATCTGCCCACCGTCCCCAGCCGTCGCTTTCTGGAGCAAACCCCCTTTGAAACGGAGTATTTTGGCACCACTTACCCAAGCGGTGTTTTCCATGATTCTCCGTTTCAAGCCGCACTTTTCCCTGTCTGATCGCTCCATCCAGCCACTTCCGGGTGCTTCAACCCCCCCTCCCCTCTGGGAAGCTGCCTCCAGCTTCCGGTTTTAGTCCTCCATTTTTTTTTTCCCCTTACCGGTGTGCGCTTGAGCGGAGCTCCGCACTTAGGTTAAAAAAAGAAAAGGTTTACTGGTGCCTAGTTTAGGCATTTAGAGGAGTCCGGGATCTCGGGGAGGCCATTTTTAAAAGGACTCTTCCTTTAAACTTTAAAGGGACCTGTTGAGCTCGCTCTTCTTCGCACCGGCCAAACTTCCTGTTCGGGAGAGGGCTGCCTGTGCGCATGCTCAAAGGAGAGGGGGAAACCCCTCCCACCTGCAGGAGGACGGCGGGGCGCTCGGAAGGAGGAGGTGAGTCTGAGCGCGATTCTCCAGTTTTAAAAAAACGCATCGTGCCGGAGCAGTTTAAACCGCTCCAGCACGCTGTCTAAATGCACCCAACTTGTATCAAATTTGGTCCAACGTTCTGTGTGAACTCTTATTGGAATTGCCAGCACATTGTTGTAGTATTTGTATTAAGGCTAGGCAGGGGTCATTTCATAGAAAAAGAGGTGGAGGAGCTCATTTGCATAACTCATTAGCATATGCCACACCCCCTGACATCTCCGGAAGTATGGTGAGCTGGCGAGAAAGAGAGAATGAGAGAGAGAAAGAAAGAGAGAGAGAGAGAGAGAGACAGAGATATGGGGAGGAAGGAAGGAAGAGAAAGAGGGAGGGAGGGAAAGAGAGCAAAGAACTTTGGGAAAGAAGAAAAGTAAAGGGGGAAAGAGATGGGGAGGAAGGGAAAGAGGGCAAAGATGGGAAAGAAAGAAAGAATGAGAGAGAGAAAGAAAAAGAGAAAGAAGGAAGGAAGGAAAGAAAGAAAGAAATGAGAGAGAGAGATGGGGAGGAAGGAAGGAAGAAAGAGAAAGAGGGAGGGAGGGAAAGAGGGCAAAGAACTTTGGGAAAGAAAAGAAAGGAAAGGAAGGAAGGGGGGGGGAGAGGGAAAGAGATGGGGTGCTCCAGAGGCACACGGGCAGAGAAAGGCGGCGAGGGGGGGCGCTCCGGAGGTTTTTCTCTGCCCACGCGCCGAGGCGCAGGGCAGAGAAAGGCAGTGGGTGGGGGGTACTCTGGAGATCTTTCTCTGACTGTGCACCGAAGCGCAGGGGCAGAGAAAGGCGGCGGGTGGGGAGGTGATCCAGAGGCCTTTCTCTGCCCACGCACCAAGGCGCAGGGGCAGAGAAAGGTGGCGGGCGCTCTAGAGGTCTTTCTCTGCCTGCACGCCATGCAGAACAGCAGCTGTTGTAAGGTGGGGAATTGAGTGAGATGGAGCAAGAAAGCTGTCTGGATCCAACCCAAAGTTCAGTCAAAATTAGCTTTATGGAATAGGGTTGCCAGGTCCCTTCGGCTTGCTGGCGGGGGGGAATTGGGAGGCCTTCCGGGGGTGGGCTGGGACATCGCATAATATCCCCAACATGATGACATCATGCAGAAGTGATGTCATCACATCAGGGATGTCACGCGGCAACGCTCTGCATTTTGTGCAAAACTCTGTGGTTTTTTGGCCTGAAACATAGTGTTTGCCCAAAAAGCGGAACATTGCAGCATGACATCCCAATGTGATTGCTGCATAATGTCCCTGTTTGGGGGCAGGGCTTCCCCCACCAGCCAGTTGGCTGGCAGCGGGCAGAAGTCCCCTAAATCTGGCAACCCTATTAAGGAATGACCTCCCCAATCACAAAAATCACATTTTTTTTTTATTTTAAAAATCTGAATCTGAGACCATTTGACTACGTCCTCCTTATATATGTACTGACCCAGCTGAGAGAAGAGATTTGTGCCATTTTTTCAGGGCTGGTGGCAGCATTCCCCCACCGTGGGGCAGCTGCCAGAGGCTGTGGCCTCCAGAGGGGCCCCCTACTCATCCGTCTCTGATGCCTGCTTGTGAGTGCTTAGTCACCTGTGCTCCCAGCCACATGTACTGCCTGGTACTGCTGGAGAAAGGCATGTGGGTAGCGCCGAAAGCACTAGTGTTCCTAGTGGCACCCAGCACCACTGGAGAAATAGCATGCAGGTGGTGTGGGTGGCTGTGATTGCAGCTGGTGGAAGAGCTTGTGAGTGGACAAAGAAAGGACACACAAGTAGGTGGGGGTACGAGTGCTTGGCAGGCAAGAAAGAGAGCATAGTAGTGTGCATAGGAAGCCCCAAACACTCTCTGCCCAGGGCCCCACATAGCCTGGAACTGGCCCTGCATTTTTTTATCAGTCTGTTGGGAGACCTGATAATTGTTACAGCTTCTTCATCGGCTGAAGACATTGTATGGCAATGAAAACACAAGCAATGTCATGTTGGATGATGGACTCAGTAGCACATCCGGCCCAGCACTCTTTGTCACACAGTGGCCAAAACCCAGGTGCCATCAGGAGGCCCACCAGTGGGGCCAGAACTGTAGAATCTCTCCCACTGTTGCCCCCCCAAACACCAAGAATACAGAGCATCACTGCCCCAAACAGACTGTTCCTATCAATACCTTGTGTCTAATAGCCACTGACGGACCACCACTCCCTATGTTTATCCAAGCTGTCTGTTTTTGAAGTCACCACCACTTCCGGTGCTACCAAATGGACACAAATTTGTATTTGATAAATTATTTGAGCAATGCACCATATAGACCAGGGGGAGAAATGAGCTGAGAAAAATCTGTCAGAATACACGCACATCATGATGAATAAATTCTTCTTTTGCTTCAGGAAAGCATATTTCTGATTCCAGTATACAATTGCCCCTGACAAACCTGTCCGTGTTAGTTATTGTTGACAAAGTATAGAAGTTCATGAACACTTTGCCTAATTACCTGTGTGGATTCCTGACGAGTTTTTTTTAAAAAAAAAAATCCCCACAGTCTTAGAAGCACTGGCTGGTGACGAGATGTCTGCTGTGTCTGTGAAAGCTAAATTACTTTCAAAAGGGGCTGAATGGTTAGAATTTTTTCCCCTGTTTTAGAATTACTATTAATAGTTGTGACAAATGTTAGGAGATTGAGAAGATGTCTTTGAATTAGCAACAAATGCTACTGAACTCTCTGGACAGATAGTGGAAGTGGAAAGTGTTGTCATGTCACCAGGGCTATTTTGGGGCAGGAACGCACAGGAACGGAGTTCCGGCTGGCTCCCGAGCTGGCCACGCCCAGCAGGAACTCATTAGCATAATAGGCCACACCCAGCAGCAGAAACTCATTAGGATTGGCTACATTAGGGGTGTGTAGCCTAACATGCAAAGGAGTTCCTGCTCCAAAAAAAGCCCTGGGTTATGACAACAAACAAGGTAAACAGAATAAGAAACAAAAGGTGGGTGTGGTTGCATGACCACACTTCGGGCAACATGGGAGTGTGGCCTAATATGCTAATGAGCTGTGCTGTCAGGGGTGTGGCGTATTACACTAATTAATTCCTGCTGGGCTTTTTCTACAAAAAAAGCCCTGCATGTCACCAATGACTTATGGCAACCCTGCAGGGTTTTCAAGGCGAGAGACAAACAGAGGTGGTTTGCCATTGCCTGCCTCTGCGTAGCAACCCAGGACACCACTGACTGACATATTTATGGGACTTCCTTCATTATGTCCCCAGGAGAGCTTTGTGCTCCTTACGCCGCAATCTGCTGGTGATCCCCGGCCCTAAAGACATCCGGCTGTCCTTGACCTTTTCGGTTCTGGCCCCAACCTGGTAGAGCTCTCTGCCAAATTCCATCATGGCCCAGTGGGATCTGATGAAATCTCGCAGGGCCTGCAAGGCAGACATGTTCCGCCAGGCTTTTGGTTGAGGGCAGCGATGGTTCCATCTTGGCTGGCACCTTTCCCATTCCTTGTTGTCTACCCTATTTTGCCCTCCTCCACAAAGTAGCTGGCAGTGAGAGTCGGAAGGAGGATTGGTTATTCACCATCTGTTTGTTTTTAATATTGCATTAAGGTTTTAATTAATTTTCTCTTGTTTTATTTCGGGTTGGACGTCGCCCAGAGCCCTGCAGTAGCAGGGGTGGGGCAATTCATAAATATAATAAATAATAATAATGGTCTCTCATCCAAATACTAGCCAGTAGGGATGTGAGCTCAGATATATTTGGTCCAAAAATATACCCAACAGAATATCTTATTTGTATTTTGGGGGTATAGTCTAGATCTGGATACAGATTAGAAAATTCCCATCAATGCCAGTATTTCAGTTCTGGGCTTCTTGGTTCTGTTTCCATTGGCTGGGTTTTGGCCAGTGGTTACTTGCTGCTGTGCATTCCCCTCCCCCTATTTTTTGCCCTGGAGAAAGCATGGAATTTCCCCCATAGGAAACAATGGAAGATGGCTTGGGAAACCTTGTTTGGGTGGCCAAAGAATTGGACTCCTTGATCCAATTCACTTGGAATTTTGAGTTCTTTAGTGGATATGGATCACCAGCTCAATTGAAACTGGGAAGTCACCTGAAGAAGGGTAGGTTTTTATACCCCTTTTTATCTTCAGGAATCTAAAAGTGGCTTAGAATCACATTTCCTTCCCCTCCCCAAAACGGGCACTTTGTGAGGCAGATGTGTGGCTGGGAGAGTTCTGAGAGAACCATGACTGGCTAAAGTCACCCAGCAGACTTCACGTGGAGGAGTGAGGACTCGAACCCAATTCTCCAGATTAGAGTCCACCACTCGTAACTACTGTACCATGCTGACTTTACTTGAAAAACTGACTCCTCAGCCTCTGCACAGTGTTACCTAAAGAGGCAGTCTCCAATTAGTGTGTGGGGCAGATTAGCAAAAAGAGACTGTGTGAGAGGGAGCAATTGGGATCTAAATACCAATGTCTATGGAGACAGTCCCTGTGAGAACTCTTGAAATAAACAGGTGATTTGTTCAAACTAAAGAGTCTTTTCATTAACAAGGAAAATGAGGAAAAATAAAGGTTCATTCAGGAAAACATACAACATTCAAGGGCTAACTGGAAAAACAGGGAGGAGCAGGGAAACAGTGTTTTAGTGATATTTACCAGTCTTGCAGTGGTCCATGGAAGCAGCAGAGCTAGAGAAAAAAGGTTGAGTGTTTCATTCTGTGAAGGAGAGAAAAAGAAGCACACAAAGAGGGGGGTATATGTGGTTGGTACCAATAACACACACACCCTGAATGTGTTTTAAGTCAGATTCTTACAAGGAGGATTGTGCCCTGAAGTGGTGGGAAGGCGTACATCCTTCCTAATGGGAAACTTTTAGAGAGCAATTGTAATGACTGACTTACTGGGTGAAACAAAGGTTTGGGCCATGGCTTGATGGCCCTTAATGGCCCTATTGATGACCCAGGAAGGCTGGACCAGGCAGGTGACATCGAGGTAAAGAGATTAAATTGAAAAAACCAAAAGAAGAAGATGGTGATGATTTTGCATTTGCAGAAGAGGGTTTGAGAGCAATTGCTTGCTGGAGTTGCTAATGAAATCTTTCAGAAATGTTTCATATAAGTCCTGAGTAAACCCATTTACTTATGTTACGCATGCCTTTGGGGTGGAGGAAAGACACCCGTTCTGACCACCTCCTACTCTAATCTAAGTATATTGCTCTCACTTCCCCATGGAGCTGTGTGACTGGCATCCATATTTGAACAGTGCCCTGGCCTGCCCAGGCCCTGGTAGTGCTTGCCCCAAGATGCTCTGAGAATGGGGAGGGGTCCAACTTCTTACAACAGAGATGTCAGACTTTACTGCAAGAATGTCTATACTTGTGTGTATATATCTTCGTAGGGCTACGCACATAAAAATGCACACATACACACATATTCAGTTCACGTATTTGATAAAATGGGTTGTAGTCCATGAAATCCTGTGCTGCAATAAACCCGTTTACCTTTTAGAGAGACAGTGGTGGCAGAGGGACTAGAGATTTGCCTAGGACTGGAGAGACCCAGGTTCAGATCCCCGCTTGCTATGAAAACTTACTGAGTGACCTTGGGCCAGTAACGGTCTTCTCAGCCTAATCTTCCTCACAGGGTTGGGATAATAAAATGGATGAGAATCACATTCACCACTCTGGGCTCCTTTGAAAAAGGGCAAGAGCCAGTTTGGTGTCGTGGTTAGGAGCACAGACTCTCATCTTGGAGAAATGGGTTTGATTCCCCAGTCCTCCACATGCAGCTTCTGGGTGACCTTGGGAACGCCACAGTTCTCTCAAGAGCAGCTCTCAAAGAGCTCTCTCAGCCCTACCTACCTCATGAGGCGTCTGTTGTGGGGAGAGGAAGGGAAGGAGAGTATAAGCCCCTTAAGACTCTGAGCGAGGGGTGGGGTATAAATCCAATCTCCTCCTCCTCCTCCTTTTTAAAAATGCCGTAAATAAGATGTCTTTGATTTTACTAAAATGATCAAACAACAGCTATCATGGGACAATGCTGGGACTCTCCCGCCTGAACTGTGAGGACTTTGCTGAATTCCCAGAGCTGCTCAGGGTGATAAGAACAACTAATGACAGGATAGTTCATGAGTTAAACACAATGGTCCAACAAGTTCTTCTGTGGGAAAAGTTGATGCTAGCCAAATTTGTAAGGAACTTTATGAGTCTCGATGCTCATAGTAGAGAAAGTAGAGAAAGACTTATCCAAAGTTGCTTTGCTCAAACATCTAACATAGTTTAAAAAATCTCCAGGAAGAGAGGAAAACGTCTCTGGAGGACATAGCCTTAATAAAGATGCTGAGGAAAGTGCAGACAAAATTGAAATTAATGTTGTCAGAGCTGAATGTTGATGAAGTGGTAGATGACAGAAGCTGGATAGTATTTAATGGATGTTCCCTAGTGCGTTATAGCCTTCAAAGAGTTAATGAAGTGAGTAGGGGATCAGGAGATGCTCCAGAAAGTGGACTTCAATCATGCCAAACATATTGGAGAACAGATGTGGAATAAGCTACATGGGACCTTTGGGGTGGGGGGAACACATACACATACAGCAACTAGATCCATGGAGTTCATCCCAGTGCCTGATTGGTTTGATTTTTTTTGGCTAATTATGATAATCTAACTCAGAGGTGTCAAACACTTTTGTTATGAGGGCTGGATCTGACATAAATAAGACCTTGTTTGGGCTGGGCCATGTGTGTCATAAAATGCAATGCCAGGTAGCAGAGATAGAAACTTTATAAAGGACACAGACAAACACAATTGAAGATTTTTTAAAAAAAACCTTTAAATAAAACATGCTTAAAACACTAACACTCTTGCAATATTTTGTTTATTTAACAGTATTTGATAACTGACACTTCTTACTCTGAATTATTACATCAAAATGTCTGTGCTGTAGCTATCTTGAGTATGCTGTTCAGGTGTGTATCTGTAAACTGCAAACCTACTTTTGATTTATCAACATTCATTACAGAAATATCATGTTCAGTGTTCTGAGCCTAGGACCCAGGGGAAAACATGAAATGCCTGGGCACTGCAACCTTTTGTACATAAGTTGCTTCATGTGCTGGTCAAGAACACAAGAAGGCATCCTGACACAGACTGAGGGCCATGTGTTTGTCTACAAAGCTACAGTCTTCCCCAGAGAAATAACTACATCTACCTACAAAGGAAATGTGCTGGGTGAACTTGGTCTGAACACACACTCTCAGCATAATCCACCTCACTGGCTTGTTGTTATTACTCCTCTAAAATAGTTCACATTGCTTTCTTACTGAGAAAGACTAGATCATGAGGGCATGAATACAGTGAAAAGGAGGAGGGAACCCATTTGCACTCAGGAGAGCCCTGGCATAAAAAGCCCCATGAAAGACACACACACTGTAGCAAGGCACACAAAAGCTCATACCTTGAACAAAACTTCGTTGTCTTGAAGGTGCTTGGTATTTCTCCCATGCGATTGAAGCAGCCCAGCAAAGCAAGCAAGCTTCCTTTCCCGCCCCCCTCCCTCCCAGGAGGAGCCTCAGCTAGTTCTTTACCAGACGCTCTCAATCACACAGGAGAGGCTTACCTATCTATCTCTCCTGTGTGACTGAGAGAGGCTGGTAAAGCTAGCTGTGACACAGCAGCAGCAGCAGAACTTGAAAAGGAAGCAGGAAACAGCTAGGTCCTTGTGGGCCAAATCGGGGCCCTCCAAGGGCCCCGATCTGGCCTGCTGGCCGCATGTTACACACCCCTGCTATTTTGTACAAGATGTGTGGGGAAAAACATTTATTTAAAAATCAGAGGGAAAAAAAAACACAAAAACAGCTATCCTGCTAGAACAATCTTTATTCCAGCTGCTGTTAGAGTTCCCAATGCCAGGTGGTGGCTGGAGATCTCCTGGGATTACAACTAATTTCCAGATGGCAGAGATCAGTTCACCTGGAGAAAACGACCACTTCAGAAGGTGAACTCTATGGCATTATCCCCTACAGAAGTCCTTCCCTGCCCTCCTCAGGCTCCAACAGCAAAATCTCCAAGGTATTTCCCAACCTGGAGCTGGCAACCATAGCTGCTGTTCACAGTTGACCCTCTTAATAGCAAGGGAAACACACTGGCTTCCTTGAAGTTCATTCTGCTATTTGGGAACAAACACAACTTTCCCGGAGCCAGCTGCACCTGTAGATCCAAACAATATAACTTTGAAGTCTGTGTAATTGTCTGAAAAAGTGGATCCTCAAAATATCTAAGTCCCAGCCTGTATCTCTTCACATACTCTTCTAAGAGAAATCCGTGGACGCAAATCTATTTCATCTGGTACCAATTGCCTGCAAATTCTTCGATCAATCCAGCTCACACTTACAGCTCTTCGAGCACACATTTGGATAAAGATCCTTTAAATGGTGCATAGCTTGTTCAGCCATGCAATTAATGAAGGGTAATGGACTTCAATTTGTTTTCAGACAGCTTGGATTTTCCTCCACACATGAACGACAGTGTGTCATTGTGCAGCAAGCAGCCAAGATGGGGTGGGGGGTGGATGTAAAGCCAGTGGGGATACAAAGAGAAGGCATTTGGGCCCCTCTGAGAGTCTGCGAGAAAGAAATTATTTCGGTCATGATGGGTTGTCACAGTGGCAGTCTATTACGAATGTCTCTGAAGTATTTCTGGATGTGAAATAGAACAGTTAATGGAAGTGTTATTGTCCACCTGAAGAGTGACGCATCTTTTTCTTGTTTGGGTTGTTTGTGTGTGGGTTTGTCGGCTTGACACATATTTCAATACAAAAAAATAGATGGAGTGTCTCTGTTCATAGTCTTCCGTCAGTTGTGAGAATGGCCCATGGTGTATTTTGCCTCTGAGGGATGGCTGGAGCATAGCAGAAATGGAACACTACTTGAAAGAAAAATAACTCCCATCTTTTGTAAAGAGGAGCTTCTCTTTATCTATTTGAATTTACCGGAGTGTCTACAGAGAGACCTGAGGGCAGGGGTTGATGTAGTGCTGCATTTATTTACAGGCAAAATGAGCTATTCTTTAGGGCAGGGCCCACAGCTTTGGGTTGTGAAATACCTGGAGATTTGGGGGGCGGAGTCCGGGGAGGTCAGGGTCTGGGGAAGGGAGGGAACCCAGCAGGGAATATTACCACAGAGTTCCGCCACCAAAGCTGCAATTTTCTCCAGGAGAACTGATCTTAGTTGTCTGGAGATAATTTGTAACAAGAAGAGGGACCCGCAATATTCATGGGGGAGGCTCCGGCGATCACCTCCCCCTCCCCCCGGCCCCAGCAGTGGTACCTGAGCAACTTCCAGCCATTGGGCCTGCCGATCTTGTCTTCCCCCCCCTCCCCCGGCTCCAGCAATCTCCTCTGCCGCCACCACCGATCTCCTCCCTCCCCCCACCCAGCTCCGGCTATGTCCCCCTCCGCTGCTGCCGCCGATCTCCTCCTCCCCCACCCGGCTCCGGCAATGTCCCCCTCCTCCACCGCCGCTGATCTCCTCCTCCCCCCACCCCCTGGCTCCGGAGGCGAGGCCCGAGTGGCTTCCAGCCACCAGGCCCACCGATCTCCTCCCCCCCTCAGCTCCGGCTGATCTCCTCTCCCCCCCCCGCTCCAGTGGTGAGGACTGAGTGGCTTTCAGCTGCCAGCTGCTGCAGAGTTCCCAGAGTGTTCCCTGCACATGCGCAGGGAACACTCTTACTTTTTGGGGATTTAGATATCCCCCCTACACTTTTTAAAACTTTTTAGATTTTTCTGCACACGTGGGGACTGCCCCATGTGCACAGGAAAATCTTCGGGCCCCCCAGATGCCCCCAATGTGCGGTTTTAGATATCTGCACACAGGGGGCCACTTGGGAATTAAGGATATATAGATAATGGGAGACCTCCAGGTACCACCTGGAGGGTGGTCTTCAACTAAAACCACCAGACCTGCCTCTGTTGTATAGTTCAACCTGAAACCAGACTGAAAGGGTCCAGAGCAGATGAGTTATCCAGGAAGATCTGGGGCTAGTCCACTAATGCTCTCTCAATCTCTTTTCCTACAAAGGAGAGATTAGAGACCGGGTGATGACGGGGCACATCATTCTTCTGTTTGTTGTTGTTGTTTTTAAAGAATGGGTGGATAACTTCCTCTTTGAAAGGCTGACGGAAGGAACACTGAGTTAGCAACTGATTTAAGATAGACATCAAGGGCTCATTAATGTGATCCTTACATGACCTCATCAGCCAAGACTGGCAAGGGTCTCATGTGGGAGTGGCGGCCTTTACAGATCCCAGGATCCTGTCAGTATCCATGGTGGTAATTGGGTCAAAATGGTCCATAAGCAGACTAGATGAAATATCAAGAGCCAGTTTGGTGTAGTGGTCAAGTGTGCGGACTCTAATCTGGGAGAACCGGGTTCGATTCCCCACTCCTCCACTCGCACCTGGCTGGATGACCTTGGGCAAGCCGTAGTTCTGATAAGAGCTGTTCTTGAAAAAGAGCAGTTTCTGTCAAGAGCTCTCTCAGCCCCCCTACCTCACAGAGAGTCTGTTGTGGGGAGGGGAAGGGAAGGGAGTTTGTAAGCCGCTCTGAGACACCTTTGGGTAGTGAAGGGTGGGGTATAAATCTGATCTCTTCTTCTTCCTCTTCTTCTCCCTACCTGATTTTACAGCCTGTATCTAGAGCACATTTGCATTATTTTATCGGGGGGGGGGACTTGGCTAAGTTGTCACAGTGAATTGTCTGTTCCTAGGTGACTGGTTATTCCCACACTGCCAAGAAAAAGAAAGCTTTCCAAGCAAATATTTGTCTGGGAGAAACAGGAAGTAGAAGCCAGGTGCCTCCTTTGGCAGGCGACCTCCCACACCTCCACCGTTTTTGCCTCCCGCTGCTCAGTTCGGCAACAAATGGGAAATGCCAGGGAAATGGGGAGGGACCAGAGGAGTGCTACACTGTGACATCACTTCCGGCATGACCTGAAAGTGACGACATTGTGCCAGGCAACCATTCACCACTCTGTGATGATGTCAATTAAGGGTTGTACCAGAACCGATGTTCCTGCATCACCAGCAACGTCACAACATTGCTAGAGAAGGCCACATTCCAATATAAATATCCTGCCTCAGGCTAGCGGCCCAAGCAACGATCCACAGCCTGTTCTGGAGGTTTGGGGGCACTTGTGGGTTTTGAGACCCTCGAAACGTCTTCACAGAAAAACCCAGCAGCTTCTCCTGGTCCTTAGGCAGCTTTACCTCTGTCCTGCATTTCACACGGTAGTTTAGCAAAAGTCTGTCAAACCGAGAACACGGAAAGTTGTCAAACGGGGATATCCTTAGACAGTTGTTGTTTTTTTTCTGGCAGAACATGACAGAATGGAGTTCTGGAACCTCTTTGACAAAATTCTTTTTAAAATGTTTAAAAGTCCATGAGTTTTCAGTATACAGATTGAAAACTTCATTTCCCTCTTGAGAGTTCTGGCACCTCTTTAAAAAAAAATAAAAAAGCCTTTTCCTTAGGGCCAAATTCACACAAGATAATGTTTCATACCATCTGGCCATGATGCAGATTGGGTGTGTGGCATCAGATAATCCCCCTTGGTATATATTTAAAGTTCACGTCTCAAGCAACACCCCACTGGTTTAATTTACCGTTACCATGTGCTGCTTTCTAGTCTGTCAAAGAGCACAATTGTTCTCCCCGTTGGCTTTGTTTCTTTGTAAAACTTCTTGCAAATGGCCTTTAAGCTACAGAGCAATTTTTTTTAAAGAGAGTTTAAAAGCTACCTTAATGTGAAAAGTACCTGATAGCACCTCTTTATGGAAAAGCAGTCAGAGGAGGTGAGGAAACGATTAAAGACCGTTGTTTTCACCGTTATAAGTACGTGTGTTGAGTCTTACTTCGGATTTCACATGAATAAGAAGAGAAGGTTTTTATACCTTAAAGAGTCTCAAAGTGGCTTCAATCACCTTCCCTTCCCCTCCCCACAACAGGCATCTTGTGAGACAGGCGAGGCTGAGAGAGTCCTGAGAGAACTGTGACTGGCCCAAGATCACCCAGCTGGCTTCATGTGGAGAAGGAATGGAGAATCAAACCCGCTTCTCCAGATTACAGTCCACCACTCTCAACCACTGCACCATGCTGGCTCTCATTCAGTTACTAAATGGCTTTCTACGCATGTCTTAAAAATGTGAATAGAAATGACTGAACTCTTCATTTCAGGTCTTTTTATTAATTGCATGCAAGTCTAGGTCTAGACTGAAACTGTATTCTAGCTAACATTATATCTATCTTCTGTACTCTTCCACTAGTAATTTGAGGAGGAAAGGTCAACTCTGAAGAATTAATTAATATCCTGACACTAATTTCTTGGCCAACAAGGGTTGGGTGATGGCTGTCCATATCCTGGTTTACGGTTAAAAATCTACTTAAGCAGTTAGCAGAAGAAGAAGAAGAGAAGAAGACAGGATTTATACCCACCCTTCACTCGGAGTCTCAGAGTGGCTTACAAACTCCTTTCCCTCCCCTCCCCACAATAGACGCCCTGTGAGGAAGGTGGGACTGAGGGAGCTCTGACAGAAACTGCTTTTTTTCAAGAACACCTCTGACAGAACTATGGCTTGCCCAAGGTCATCCAGCAGCTGCGAGTGGAGGAGTGGGAAATCAAACCCGGTTCTCCCAGATTAGAGTCTGCACACTTAACCACCACACCAAACTGGCTCTCTCAGATAGCAAGCTGCTCTGGTTGCCACATATACTCAGCTCCACTGGCATCCTACCATCACCCATCTCTCAATTAGACAGCCTGTTGCAGGACTGACTGTAAATTGGATTCCACCAGTTTTGCTGGTCTTGAAAAAGGGAGGAGAGATCCCCTGTTAACCACCAAAAAAGGCTATTCTGAGCAGCAAAGGACCTGTTGAGGTGCTCAAAATCCTCTTAACTGCCATTAGATAGGAGCAACCCTTTTGCTTGGGGGAGGAAAGTAGAGGGAGGATGCTGGGCAGCTGCCCTCCTTGGCAACTCTTCACTGAGGGTCCTGCGCTGTTATCCATGGCTCTACCCCACCTTTTGGCCAATGGCTGTGGAGGATGGGGCCAGGCTTCTGGCCCTTTAATGGATGTTTGGCAGAGGGCTTTTTCACATTTCCATTTTTCTTGCTTGTGTGTTCTTGTTGTTATTGTTTTTCGTGTTCCACATATGTTTTACTCCCTCTAGTGGTCGATTCAATATTACACCAGTTTATGTCCCACACCAATTTATGTCCAGTTTAAATCTGCAGGGAGATATACCAGACATTAGAAGATGTAATATCAAATTGACCACTACAGGAAGCAAAACATGTGCAAAATTGAAAAAAAAAAAAAAACACATACAGAAACAGGAACTTTCAAGTGAGCAAAATAAGGATGTGGAAAAGCCTCAAGAGAAAGCTTAGGCAATACATTTCTTCCTGACAGAAGCATAACTGCACTGGCCCTGGCCCCCACCTCCACATAAATGCTGAGTCATCTGTGTAGTGTGAGCATGTGGAGGAAGTGCCCATGTGCCTTTCCCCATGATCAGCATTGCCTGAAGAGCAGTGTTGCTGATTACAGGGAGACAGCAAATGCATGGGTACTTCCTCTGTATGCTTGCAGTGTACTGATGAGTCAGCAGCCTCATGGAGGGAGGTGAGTCTATTGCACTTGCGCCCCCTTCCCCTCCCCATGTGGTTGAGCCAGTGTGCAGACAGGTCTTTCATACAGGGCTGTAGGCATTTTGTACGTATCAATGTGGCAGTTCCCTTCCTTTGAAGATTCCCAACTATTTATTGACCATCGTTTTTCAATCCCCAAAGTGCAGAACATCACTACTCTAACTCCCTTCCAAGTCACAAAACCCTCTAACAGTCATCATCCTAACTCAGTCCTCATTTGTTTGCCTGCATCCATTGTCCAACCATGGCTAGGCCCTGAGAACTGGGCCCAGAGACAAAGGAAGGCAGATCTTTCAGCTCTGGGAAGAAAACAAAACTTTCCTATTGCGTCAGATAGTAAAGTTCGGTTTATCTCTGACCTAGAAATAAAATTAGCCAGCATGATGTACAGCGTGCATAATGGCTGAATAGCTGAGGAGAAACACTTTGTAAAATATCATCTGAAGAGAAGAATTACTGTAAATATACTGTCGGTCTCTTCTGGCTGCCTGTACCAAAGCTAATGGAGAGTGAAATTTGTTTCTTTAGGTAATTTTCAGTGAACTGATGGCTATCATCAAGTTAATCTTTGTGAGGCGGTCTTTTTCTTTTTCTTTTCCCTTTGATACCAAGAGAAGTGCAAAGCATTGTTCAGAATAATCTCCTCAGCGTAATTTGTGCTACGTCACATTGGATAGTCAGTAGGCCTCTGAATGTGGAAATTCCTCTCTTATACTGTTAATAAAACAGAATCACACTGGGAGATGACAAGGAAGGGATGCGGAGGAAGGGAGGAAAGAAGGCTGCAAATGGCAGAGAAGAAGGGAATTATTAAAAAAAAAACCCAAAAACCCAACTACAGGAAAGGTTGCGAGTAACCCCTGGGATAAGCAATTTCCTGTGTTACAATAATCGTAAAGTGACAATGGAAGCTATTTAAGATGTGTGAAACTGTTAGCTTGGCTAAATTTTAATCCATAATCTAACACCGCTCTTATCCATACTGGAGTTATGCTGGAAAGCCCAAATGGAAAAACTGCCTTAGTGGCACACTGACACGGAAATATAATAATGAAACGATCCCTTGCTCCCCACACTGCATGGATCCACAACTAGTATTTCCATGTGCACAAGGATTTCTGCCCACAGAGCACAATTTTCCTGCCTCTCCCTTCCCACAGCAGCCCCAAATGCCCCCGGAAACACTGTTCCTGGGTACTCTCCAGAAATACATTTGATGTGGGCACTTTGGGCGGCCATGGGAAGGGGAGGCAAGAAATTCACACACTGTGGACAGAAATCCTTGAGACTGCAGCAACACAAGTCAGGATCCAAGATGCACTCTGGAATAAAGACACCAGACTAGTTGGGAAAAAATGTAAAAGGAAATAGGAAGAAAAAGAAGCGGAGGAGGAGGAGGAGATTGGATTTATACCCTGCCCTTCACTCAGAGTCTCAGAGCAGCTTACAAACTCCTTTCCCTTCCCCTCACAACAGACACCCTGTGAGGTAGGTGGAGCTGAGAGAGCTCTGGGAAAACTGCCCTTTAAAGGACACCTCTTGTCAGAACTATGCTTGCCCAAGGTCATCCAGCAGCTGCAAGTGGAGGAGTGGGGAATCAAACTCGGTTCTCCCAGATTAGAGTCCGCGCACTTAACCACTATGCCAAACTGAAGAATATGACATTCCCCAAACTAAATGAAACCGGGGAAGGAACTGAAAATGTACATACTCACATGCACCTGCCCTGAAGCAGTTCTATTTTGACTGGCAATGGATTTCCGTGGTCCCAGGTAAAGCTTTTTCACATCATCTGCTATCTGATCCTGTTTAACTGGAGATGCCAGGGGCTGGACTCTGGGTCTTTCCACATGCAAAACAGATGCTCTGCCACTGAACCACAGCTCCTGCTCCCTTTCCTCATCCCTGAGGCTGGTCACCTCCTTTAAATATACTTGGCTGTTTCTTCTTTCAGTGGCCACTCTGATTGTGCGATACAGATTTTCTCTCTCTCTCTCTCTCTTCATTCTTATTGTTAGCATATATTCATATGTATTCACATATTGTCCTATATTATGGTTCTTGAAACCCGGGGGTGGGGGGCAGGGGAGCGTTATCAGCAAAAGGCATCTTAAGAGTGAAGGGGAATGGAGAGGTGTAGTCAAAGGTATAATGCCGCTTGGTGTTATAAATTAATAACCTCTCTTTCAAAGGCTCGGTGGTGACCTCATTTCAGCAAGTCCAGCATGACACCATTTGGCAACTCTTAGTGTATTTTCAGAAAGCCCCCCCCCGCCCCCAGTTCTTGCCTCCTGAGCTGACACTGCAGGAAATTGACCAGCCCGGATGAAGAAGGTTGAGCCAGTCACTAGGGGAGGGCTCCATTTCCCCACCCGCATCTGGGTATTTTCCCCATACAACCCCCCCTTCACTTTGTGCTGGGTCTTACTTTAGATTCAAGGCCTGCCAGACTCTGCTTTTAGGTCTGTAGGATACCCAAAGAGAGGACAAATCACCTGTGATAAAGACGGTGTTTATTACATTTCAACAAGGTGTTATAAGCAGGGGGGTGGTTGCATAGCAAGGCCAAACAAAGCAAAGACTTCTACATCCCTCTCTGAAGACTGAGGATCCCTGGCAGTCTTCTTGAGATGCCACTCAGTGGTCGGGTTGCCAGCTTTGGTAGGTAATACGAGGGTGAAGGAAGTTTATTTTCCGTATGTTAGATAGCCTATTTTTGATGGCAGTTTTCAGATTTTTCAGGAGATAGATATCTATGATTACCGCGTGGGGAAAATATTATGTGGATTCATCTTGTTTTATTACCCACAGAAGGAAAAATGGAAGTGAAAGTTGAAGAAATCTAACTTCACGCTTGTAAATTCTACAAAGCACACCAAACAAGCAGCGGAACAAAGATGTGTTTTCATTAAAGTTTTATTGTCTTCGGTTTCTACAATGCAGCCAGCATATTCAAAAGTGTAAACACTTTTCCTGTCGCTCGGCGGCAATTGCTTTTTTTTTCATTAAGAAACTTTACATCAATTCACTTTTCAAGTATCTTAATAATTTACACTGGAATACTAAACCACTAGGATTATCAAGGACATTAATCTTTAATAGATGGATAATGTAGTTGTCTTTCCAGAAAATTTTAATTAGAACGTACTCTTCAATTGCTTGATGCCAGATAGAATTCATCATCTTAATGTCCAATTTATCATCTTTTGGTTTAAAAAAAACCAAAAACATGCCCAAGAACACGCACACGCAATAGCATTACTCTGTAAATGAAATACAAAAGGATCTGTCTTTCTCTTAAAGAAGAAAAAAGACATTTTCATACAGTTTTCTTAATTTTGTTGATAGAATGTCATATGGTAATATATTCAATTTTCCACTTTTAATGGGACAGTTTTATTCTTCATTAGAGACAGAAGTGCCTGGAACTGAACAATTTCTGTTAGTTTATCCTGAATTTCAGGTCCCTGTCTGAAAAAAAAAAAACAAAAACAAAAACCAGTCATGAATAGACTTCATTGAAAACATTGCAACCAGTAAGTTGAGTCCTAGAATGACAAATAGGATTTAATCACAATTAACCTTAGATAGATTAGGGCTGATGTGTTTATTAACCTACCGTTTGGAATTCACTCAAGGTTCTGCTAAAACCAAGGATGTCATTGTCCTTGCCCCTCCTACACAAACGTAGGAAGAAGTATCATTGGCTGAGCTACGCTGGCTCCCAGACAATGGGAGTGGGCCTTCAAAGACAACAATACAAGTAGACTCCATGTTCTCATGCAGGCTTTAATGATGTGCTGCTGACCAACCTGCATTTGAATTTGGAGCACATGGGATTAGCTTGTTGCTGTTATGGAATTTGGGCTTTTCCACATTCTCATTTTCCTTGCTTGTAAGTTCCTGTTTCTTCTTTTTGTCCCTTTGTTCCACATGTGTTTTGCTCCCTCTAGTGGTTGATTCAATACTACAAAAATGTGCAGTTAAAAACTGCAGGAAAATATGCCGGACATACACTGGTATAATATTGAATTGACCACTAGAGGGAGGAAAACACATGTGGAATGGGGGGGATGAAGAAACAGGAACTTACAACTTGCAAGTGGCCATTTTGTGACATCCCTTCCAGTTGCTTAATCAGAACTGAAGTCACATGTCGACACGACACTGTGATAATCCCCCAAAACTCTGTGCTCTTTTGTTAGAACTTTGTGATGACATGTGACATAACTTCCAGTTACACGACTGGAACTGATGTCATGGTGATTCCTCACAACACCTACCCACAACTCAGAAGCTTCTGGGGCTTGCTAGTCAATGGTTGTTCATCCTACTACTCAAGCATCTAACAATGAACTATGCTTAAATATCCCATCATTTGCTTGAGTGGGAGAGGTGTTGGGGATGGAATACTGGTGCTGAGGAGTATCAACCAAATCCTCAGGTACTGAAGTAGCCCATTGTTAGGGGTGGGGGTGGGGATCAGGTTTGGCACCTCTCAGCACATTTAATGCACAGGTAGGGATTTATTTAAAAGCCCATAGCAATGCTGGCCAAATTTTGAACTAGGGTGTAAAGGTAAAAGTTTCCCTTGCTCGAAAGCAAGTCAAATCCAACTATAGGGGGCAGGGCTCACCTTCGTTTCCAAGCCAAAGAGCCAGTGCTGTCCGAAGACATTTCCATGGTCATGTGGCCAACATAACTAAACATTGAGGTACATGAAATACTGTTACCTTCCCTCCAAAGTGGTATCTATTTATCCACTTGCAATTTCTTGCTTTCGAACTACTAGGTTGGCAGGAGCTGGGGCCAGAGACAGGAGCTCACTCTGTCACGCAGCACTAGGGTCTCAAACTGCAGAGCTGCAGACCTTCCAGTCTGTAGCTCAGCATCTTAACCTCTAAGCAACCACGACGTTGCCCCAAATTCTGGTAGCCACTGGGTAGCCAGCTCCAGTTTGGAGAATTCCTAGATATCCGAGGACAGTGCCTGGTGAGGGTGGTTTGGGGGATGGGAATAAGCTCTGCGGAGATATGATATCACTTCCTGTGATGATGTACCATAGAGTCCACCTTCCAAAGCTTCCATTTCCTCCAAAGGAACTATTTTATGTAGTTTGGAGATAAGTTATATTTCTCGGACCACTTCAGGCCCCACCTTGATGGTGACCCAAGTATCCAGAATGCTACTTTTAATTGCAGCTTGCATTTAAAGCCTTGTTTAACCCATACAATATTGCTCTGTTTCCTTATTTGGGGAGTACTTGTACAAAATCTGGCATGCTTAATGAGGTGAACAATGACTCTGCAGAGTGGTAGAAAACTCCAAGGGCCTTGAGTGGGCACTGAAAAGAAACCGGAGACTTGTGGCACTTTAAGGACTGCCACAGTTTTATTCCAGTGCAACTTCTGTGGAGGCCAGCTCCTGTGATGCACAGATCTACTATCTGGTTTTACTGCAATAGACTTATACAATGGATGCCCTTTGGAATTATTATCAGACACCAACAAATATAGCCTATTATGAACAAAGTGTCCATCATTAAATGGGGAGGAGATGGAGCCTTGCAAGAATCCCAGCAGAACACTATTGCCAATTCTTTTTCAGCAGCTTTGCAGCAGTTGGCAATACCGCGACTCAGCTGAGACAGTCAGCCTTCCAGTTCCATAAGTTTGCCACAGCCCTCTGCAGTGTTTAGGAATCTAAACACTCAGTCAGTCGGAACCAGTGTTCCCTCTAAGCTGAGTTAGTGTGAGCTAGCTCACAGTTTTTTAGCCTCCAGCTCACAGATTTTTGTCTTAGCTCAGGAAGGATGGCTCCAGAGCAAACTAATTTATGCAGTAGCCAAATTGCTTGCTCACAACTTTAATGCCAGTAGCTTACAAAGTAGAATTTTTGCTCACAAGACTCCACAGCTTAGAGGGAGCATTGATCGGAATCCAAAGCTTTACTATTTTATTTACCTATCATATCACCACAGGTACCTGTGACCCCTGAAGAACTCTCAGCACTGGTGGCCAGAGACGTTTCTTGTAAGATGCTGCAAGTCAACCAGGAAAGTATGACTGCCTTTCTAATAAACATACAATTTTATTTGGGAGAAACAGATTCCTCCGCAGTCTACCAGATTCCTCCGCAGCAGTTCCTCCAGCCCGCTTCTACAGAGAGATGAGTAAAACCTGGGCTGGAACTCCTCCAGATTCTAATGCCCTATGACTAATATAAAACACGAAATGGACTCCTCCTGTCCTATCCTTCCAAGCATCTTGGCCTGTTATTTATAGAGTTATTCCCCTTTCACCCTCTAACAGCCCAGAGACAGAGAGTGGTGTGTCACAGGTCACAGATAGGATTGCCTGCCATGGGTTGAATTTTTTTTTTGGGGGGGGGAGGTGAAGCCTGGGAAGGGTGGAATTTGGGGAGGGGAGGGACTTCACTGGGATATAATGCCATAGGCTCCACCCCCCAAAGCAGCCCTTTTCTCCAGGGGAACTGATCTTGGTCATCTGGACACCAATTGCAATAGTGGGAGATTTCCAGGTGCCACCTGCAGGTTGGCAACCCAAGCCACAGAGTAAGCATCACAGTTCAATGGGCCTTTGCATTCCCTGGCCTGAACCCTAGAAATGGAATGGGAAATGAATGAAAGCAGCCCCAAAATAAGCTAAGCTGAGGGGGCCACGAGGCATTGAGTGGAGGAGGCCATATTTCCCTGCCTCTTTCCAGGACAGCCATAAGGAGATGTGGGATGGTAGAACGTTCTTCGCGGTGGCAGGAGCTTGAAGGCTCTCTGAGAAGGAAGGCAGAGCCACTGGCCAAGCTGGTCACACACCATGTTCTCTGCCATGGGAACTGCTGCCCCGAAGCACCAAGGCTGTATATCTTTGGCATGGGAGTAGACACGGCAGTAGAGTGAGAAGACTGGGTCCTTGGAGGATGCCTTGGTTTAATGTGGACGCTGTGGCAGATGGCCCTGGATGTTGCTGATGGCAGGTGGCTTAGCCTTCCTTTCAAGAGAGGCCCCTTGTCAGTTTTGAATGGGTTGGAAATGCTCAGTAGGATGGGGGAGGCGTGTTAAGAAACAGGGCAGGGGAAGCCATCCAGGTGACAACTGAACCTAGCTGCTTCAGTCCTGTCCTAAGTAATCCCTTAAAAACTTGGGGGGGGGGCTGTAGCTTGGTGGTAGGGCATCTGCTTGGCATGCAGAAGGTCCCGAGTTCAGTCTCCGACATCAGGTGGTAGGTGAACTGAAAGACCTCCACTTGAGACCCTGGAGAGGTGTTAAGTATGCAACTCAACCCGAAGGATTTCAGCAACAAGTGATTTCAACTTTATTTAACAGCAAACTTCAACTCAGGAACACACAACAAACAAGTGGGGCACAGCTCCCTTTTTAAACTGTCCTGGGCTGTCAAAGCCACACCCATAACGAGATAAGAACCAATCATAACACAGGGATAAAGGCCAATCAGGACCGTTCCCTCTTTGATACATTCTCACACAATGATTGGATATTTACAAATGGTTTCGCAGAAACCAGCCAATGGTAACGCGACAGATTAAAAGCCACATTCAGACTGAAGCTTAACATCAGAATACATAGGATGGATTCACACTTCGGTACATAACAAGAGGCTCTGCCACTCTGAGTAGACAATACCGACATTGATAGACTGACGGTCTATAAGGCAGCTTCACGTATTCATCGCCATTGCCACTGAAGGTTCTGAGCCAAGTGACCCTGGATCCATTAAGAGCTGCTGGGCCTTGGCTTGCTTCTCACCACCAACGGCCATTGGGAAATTTCTCTGTCACTTAAATGGCCGGTCTGCCCCTGCGAGACCTCCTCCCTGCAAGACACCAGCCGGCATTGTTGTCCTGTCTTATCCCTGTCAGCGTCTCAGCATGGCGACGGCTCCAGCATTCATTGCTGGGGATCTTCATGGATAGCTCTGAAATTGCCATTTGTGTGCATTGCCAGGCCTTTATTCATCCCCAGCAGATGTGAACATCGTTCTGCGGAGCCTCCCCCTTCCAAATCGTTCAGCCCGTGTGAGATTGTCATGCAGTCAAGAAGCATTATGTTTTGATATATAAACACAGTAATAGCCTGTTTCAAGATAGCGGAAACAAATTAAGCAAAGTAGTGGGAGATTGGGGGTTATTTACTTGTCTTTTCTTTCCAAAAGCAGGGTTGTTGAAATGCACACATCTGACAATATACTGGGCTCCCCCCCACCCCTCCCCTGGTTGTTGACAAAATGGAGACAGTGTTCAGACTGGCAATGGATGTATTTGAAATCTCTTGGGAATTAAAGAGCTACAGATGGATGTTTCTCATACTCCTTCCTTGTGGATGTGGTGGGAAATGATGAATACCACTTATCCATCTCTAAATACATAGTAATTGTCTCCCCCTGTCTCCCTCCCCGCCTTCTTCAGCAGGAACAGTGGGAGCCAGAAGGGGGACATAGTAAAACTAAGGACAGCGATTGCCCATAGACATTACGTGATTGCCAACAGAGAGTGCATGATTGCCCATAGAGAACAATGGAGAGAGGACATTTACCCACAGGGAATAACAAAGAGCTTGCTTGCCCACAGAGAATAATGGAGTCCACATCTGCTCATAAGGAATAATAGAGAACACGCATTCCCATAGGGAATAATGTAGTCCATGCTTGCCCATAGGGAATAATGGAGTCCACGCGGAGCCCACACCTGCCCATAGGGAATAATGGAGCCCACGCTTGCCCATAGAGAATAATGGAGCCCACGCTTGCCCATAGAGAATAATGGAGCCCATGCTTGCCCATAGAGAATAATGGAAACCACACTTAGTACGTCCCGCTAGAAGGATAAAGTACCCTTGAAATTATTGGTGACTCATGAATAGGGTTGCCAATTTTGGATTGGGGAATACCTGGAGATTTGAGGGTGGAGCCTTGGAGGATAGGGTTTAGGGAGGGGAGGGAACACGGTAGGGTGTGATGCCATACAGTCCACTTTTCAAAGCAGCCATTTTCTCCAGGAGAAGCACAATAAATGTTTTAGATGAATGAATAATAAACAGGGAAGCAACCTCTGCAGCCTGGAGATCCATTGTGATTCCAGGTTCCTCCTGGGGGTCGGCAACTGTGCCCACGAGACCAAATTCAGCCACCAGCCATCTGTGGTGATGGAGTTGAGGCCTGATAACCCTGTTCCCCCCGTTCTCTGAGAGCACAGAACTTGGGGAGAGGGGAGGCCAAGTACCCAGAAGCTCTAAGGCATGGCCAATGGGCTGTGATTCAGTCACCTTTTGCATCCTTTGAAATGTCAGTCACCTTTTGCATCCTTTGAAATGTAGGTTGCTACCATCAGCTGAGAGCCACCTTGCAGCAGTGGAGGCAGCTGTTTGGCATGCCACTGTCAGTGCCGTTAGAGGGAGGAGAACTGGCAGAGCAGGAGGAGGCTGAGAGTGAGTGACTGGCCCAAGGTCACCCAGCAAGCTTCCATAGAACGAGTGCAGATTGGAGCCTGGGTTTCCCAGATCCTAGTATGGCAATTTAACCACTACACCACTCCGGGTCTGGCAGTTCCCCCTTCCTATTTTGCCAGCCTTCAGGTGGGCCTCGGAAATCTCTCGGAAATACCCTTGATCTCCAGACAACAGGCATCCGTTCCCTTGGAGAAAATGGCTGCTTCAGAGAGTGGCCTGCAGGGCATTATACCCCACTGAGGACCCTCCCCACCCCCAGATCCTGCCCTCCCCAGGCTTCATCACTCCAAAACAAATCTTCAGTAGTTTACCAACTCAGTGTTGGCAAGCCAGCCCTTATGATGGACTCTATGGACTGGGTTAGGCTGAGAGGCAGGTACTGGCCAAGGCCACCTGGTGAGCTTCATGCCTGAGTGGGAGCTTGAACTCAGATCTTCTGGACGCTAATCCAACACGCTTAACTGCAATATTTCTGGGTCCCTAGGTAAAGACCATCCAAACAAGGAATGGCTTAAAACAGCTCTGATATGGAAAGCATCTAAAACACCGCACACAGCAGTCTCTAAGCCTTCTACTAGAACTAACTAAGGCAATGTGATCTTACAGCAAGTCCACAAATTAATACCATAGAGTTTTCAGGCTGAATGCTAGAGTGTCCCCCTGGCCATGTGCCCAGTGCAATGACGTCACCCCCAGGTGACATCATTGTGCCAGACATGTCCACCCAATCCAAGCACTTTGGGGGCAGGGTTCCCCCCATTGGCTGGATCTGGGCTGGTAGGTCGGTGGCCCCTAGAGTGGGCAACCTCCCACCCATCCTCCATGGGATCTGGCAGCCCTAGTATATGGGCACCTCTAAATTGCAAATCCTGTTGCTAACAACTACACCCCACTGGCTTTCTGTCTTTAATTGCTCATCTAGTATGATGAAAAATGAATGGAACTTTTAAAACATTCTAATTACACATTTCACAGTGGAAGAACACCACAGAGATTCAGAGGGTGGCAATGAGGTGGGATGGCCTTTTTGGTGGTAGCCCCACATCTTTCGAACAACCTCCCTGCTTCAGCCCACATGGTGCCAAATTTGCCATCTTTTGGGGACCAGGTTAAGATAGCCCTCTTTGCGGAGGCCTTTAAAGACCTCCCTGGTAATGCAGGAACCCGATATGATTAGCAAGGTACTGTTGTTGTCCCCCCCCCACTCTGGGTTATATCTTTTTTGGATCCGGCCTATTGTTTTTAATGTTTTTTATGTTATTTTTGATTAACTTTTACTCTTAATGTTCTATCTACTGTATTTTATTGCATGTATACTTGTTGTAAGCCGCCCAGAGAGCTTCGGCTATGGGCAATATAGAAATGAAATAAATAATAATAGCAGCAAAGAGCCATTTGTTTGAACATAGTTTATTTATTTGCTTCATTTATACCCCAGCTTCCTCCCCAATAGGCACGCGCTGGTTTCCTCTCCTCCAGTACATCCTCACAATAACCCCGTGAGGTAGGGTACACTGAGGGTGTGTGACTGGCCCAAGGTCACCCACAAGTGTCCATGGCGGAGTGAGGATCTGAACCTGGGTCTCCCCAATCCTAGCCTGACACTCTAAGCACCACACAACTTTGGCTCCACATGATGAACGATGGATTGGAAACAGCCTTTAAATTGACAGAGGCTGATTTCCCACTACAGTTGCCTCGGGGTTGCGCCGCCGTTTGCCCCGATACTATTCGTCAATTTCACACCCGAAGCCGCGGGGCTCCATTTTGACCCGCGGCTTTGCCTGATTTCCCCCGCAGTTTCGTGATCCTGTTTTTTGAGGATTACGAAACTGCGGGGGGAATCGGGCGAAGCCGCAGGTCAAAATGCAGCCCCGCGGCTTTGGGTGTGAAATTGACGAATAGTATTGGGGCAAACGGCGGCACAACCCCGAGGCAGCTGTAGTGGGAAATCAGCCACAGTAAGTGCTTGTCACAATCTTCAAAAAGGGCTTCCGGTCTGGGATTCATGGAGTCCTGACGTGCTCTGGCTTGCTCCCTGAGCTCCCAGAGCATACGAAGGGTCTTGACGACAGGGTGGGCTTCCTATAGCCCTCCGCAGATCCCCCCAGGAAGGAGGGTGACTGGCATCGAGCTTAGCCTGAGAGAGAGTTGAGATCGGCTGATAGCGGGGCTTTAAAGAGCGTCGCGACCAGCCTTGATCCCCCCAGAGAAGGCACTTCGGAAAATTTCTACAAGACCCTATCGAGTTGAAATCTCAACATAAGAACGCATGACCCAGACCTCCAGAACATTTTAAGGAAACTGACATTAAGGAAACACTGCTATAACAAGATACGGACTTTGAAGGTAACTTTTTAAAATTGCTCACCGGAGACGCGTTTTGGCCGAATATAAACAACATCCGATGAAGCGCTTGATCGTGCTGTATCTGTTGTACTAACATTGGAGCGGAAAAAGTGCAGTTAATAGCTTAAAAAGGCCAAAAAGCCGGATTGTTGATCATTCCTGTGGTTGGATTATTGACTTTAAAACAGAAACTAACAGTTAAATCCACGAGAACTACAGTGGAAAAGTACTCTAGCTGCGACAGCAAAAATCGGCAAAACAGGAAGTGACTTCAGACCAGACAAGTATTCGTCCTAGAGAAGACTCAGGAGGCCGGAAGAAGGGAAGAAACCAAGAACAAGGGGGACCATTAAGATTGCCGGACAGGAAGTGAGTACCCAGAAGACCCATTTACCATAGAGAAATTGCGCCCGCCATTTTGAGAAGGTCAAAAAAAATTTTTTTGATTTTAAACGAAAGACTTAACAGAAAAAAGTGGAATTAATGCGATTTTGGTGGGCACAAGGAGGACTTTGATTTGGAGTGGATTGGAGGAAAAATTTTGAACAACGGCGTACGACCTGCGGCAACGACAGAGGGCAAATTCCTGGTCCTCCCCGAAAATGGCTGGGAAAGAGGAAAAAAAGTTACAGGGCATGATGGATGCTATGGAGAAACGGGTGATGGATGCGATTTTGAAGTTAGAAAAGACTGTAATAACAGAAGTTACAGAACTGAAAAAAGAAATGTCTGGAATCACAAAAGAAATACAGACGTTGACTAAAAGAGCAGATGAGATGGATGTAAGGGTGAAGAGAGTAGCATCTGATATAGCTGATGTCACTATAGAAACAGATAAAGTGAATGTGATGGTCCAGTATAATGCAACAATTAACCACATGAGATTCAGGGGGATCCCTGAAGACAAAAATGAAGACATCCATTCAGTTATGGTAGATGCTGTAGCAGTCTTTTTGAAAATGGAAGAGGAGAAAGTGGCGGCACAGATTGATGTGGTATACAGAGTCAACTCTGCGATTGCGCAAAGGAAAAAAACTACCCAGAGATGTAATTGTCCAGTTTATATCTAAAAAGCTGAAGGAAGATTTGTTTAAGCAACAATTTCAGGAAGATTTTACAATTGACAACAAGAAAATCTTGGTCCTAAAGGAACTACCCAGAGCAATGCTTCAGGATAGGCGACTCTTCAAAGATCTGATTGACAAACTGAAAACAGAAGGTATAAGGTACAGATGGGAAATTCCTAAAGGTGTCAGTTTTTCGTTTAAACAGAAGAGAGTCACCATCAAATCTGTGGAGCAAATGACCAGTTTCATCAATGATAATTTTAAAGATTCTGATAAATAATCATAAAACAACATGGAGAGTCAAATAATTTCATGGAATGTTAATGGATTGAACTCACCACAAAAAAGAAAAAATGTTAGACTTTGGTTGGAAAAACAAAAATGTGATATTGTTTGTTTGCAAGAAACGCACATTAAAAAATCTGATGCCAAATTTTTGATTCAAAAAAGATTAGGAGAGGAATTTTATTCACTCTCCTCTCAAAGAAAAAGGGAGTTGTTATATATATTAAAAAGAGTTGGAACCAAAAGAGATTTTTAAAGATAATGAAGGGAAATTTTTAGCAGTAGAAGCCATGCTGCAGAATAAAAAGACATTAATTGTTAACCTATATGCTCCCAATGGCGCGAAGGAAAATTTTTTTCAGGTTTTGTGGGAACAACTACGACAGTTGACCTATGAGCAAATGATCTTAATGGGTGATTTTAATGGTACTGTTGACAATGTTATTGATAGAAAATCTAAAAGAGGAATTGATGCCATGGGTAAACTTCCTAAAGTATTTTTTCAATTGACTAAACATGAGCATCTGGAAGATGTGTGGAGAGTTAAAAATCCCAGAGATAGAGAATGCTCCTTTTACTCATCAAGACATGAATCTTTTTCAAGGATAGATATGATGTGGATGACAGAGAACTTAGTCTTGCAAACACGTAAAATTGAAATACTACCTAGGACTCTTTCTGACCACAGTCCGATAAAATGGTCAACCTATGTTAAGAGGAAAAAATTTCGATGGCGACTTAATGAAGATTTACTGGACAAGCAAAATATTGTCGACAAAATAAGGACAGAAACCCAAACATACTTTCAATTGAACTTAAATAAGAGTGTACAGACGCAAACGGTATGGGAAGCCTACAAGGCCGTGATGAGAGGACATCTGATTGCAATTAATAATAATGAAAGGAAACAACAAATGAAAATAGATAAAGAAATTATGGAAAATATTCGGCAAAAAGAAACAGAACTTAAGAAAAGACCTGGCAAAAAGAAGATTTTGAGAGAATTGAGGATTTTAAGGGAGCAATATGAGGCAAGACTGAACAAAGAAGTATTTTGGAATTTGAAAAAATTGCAACAGAAATCCTTTGAAGGTGCAAACAAACCTGGCAAATACTTAGCATGGCAATTAAAGAAAAGAAGAGAGAAAAAAATAATCACCTGTCTGAAAGATGGAAATAAAGAATTTTCAGACCCAGGAGGAATCAGAAGGGAATTTTATAAATACTACGCAAATCTCTTTCAAGCAAAGCAAGTGGACCCTCAAAAAATGTTGGATTATTTATCCAAAGTTAATTTGATACAACCAAACCCTGAAATGAAAACATTGTTAAATGCTGTAATAACCAAAGAAGAAATTAGTAGAGCAATAGCTGAGGCAAAAATCTCTAAAGTCCCAGGCCCGGATGGTTTTTCTGCTAAATTTTATAAAAAATTTCATGAAGACTTAGTTCCGGTGTTGGAGATTCTTTTAAATGAAATTAGAAGGACTGGAAAAATTCCGGACTCCTGGAATGAAGCTGCAATCACTTTAATTCCTAAAGAAGCACAAGATTTAACAAATGTAAAGAACTACCGGCCCATTTCATTATTGAACAACGATTATAAGATCTTTGCAAAAATATTAGCAGAACGCCTCAAAAAGTTTTTGAAGGACACTATTGGTGAAGATCAAGCTGGATTTTTACCAAATAGACAAATTAAAGACAATATGAGGGTTGTCTTAGACGCAATTGAGTACTATGATAAACACCCTGAAAAAGAAGTTGCCTTTTTATTTTTGGATGCAGAGAAGGCTTTTGATAATCTGAATTGGGAATTTATGTTTAAAGTGTTTGAGAAATCTTTGATGGGCACAGAATTTATAAGAATGACTCAAGCGATATATAAAGATCAAAAAGCTTCAGTGATTGTAAATGCAGAATCAACAGATATGTTCCGGGTAAGAAAAGGTACTAGACAGGGATGTCCCCTGTCCCCATTGTTATTTATCTGGATTTTGGAGATTTTGCTACAAGCGGTTAGAGATGATAATAACATAAAAGGTTTGAATATTGGAGGTTTTTCATTTAAACTAAGGGCATTTGCAGATGATATTATGTTTATTGTTGAAGATCCTGTTGATAATATGCCTAAGGTATTTGAAAAAGTGAAAGAGTTTGGCGACCTTGCAGGGTTTTATGTTAACAAAAATAAATCTAAGATACTGTGTAAAAATATGATTGGTCCAAAGCAACAAATGTTACAAAATGTGACAGAATGTGAAGTGGTTAAAAAGGTTAAATATTTGGGAGTCGAAATCTCAAAGAAAAATATAGATTTGTTTAAAAATAATTATGAAAAACTGTGGGGTTCGATAAAGAGTGATCTAGAGAAAAATTAAAGTTATCTCTTCTTGGAAAAATTGCCGTTGTTAAAATGAATGTACTGCCCAGGTTAATGTTTTTGTTTCAGACAATACCGATTGTAAAGGATGGGAAAGTATTGGTCAAATGGCAAAGAGAAATCTTTAAATTCATCTGGGCAGGAAAGAAGCCAAGAATTAAAATGAAAATAATGTATGATGCTAAGGATAGAGGTGGCTTCCAAGTTCCGAATTTGCGTTTGTATCATGAAGCTGTTTGTATGTCTTGGTTATCTGATTGGATTCATTTGGGGAATAGAAAGCTGTTAGCTCTTGAGGGACATGATTGCAGATTTGGCTGGCATGCCTATCTTTGGTATGGGAAAAATAAAATGGATTCTATGTTTAAGCATCACTATGTAAGGAGGACATTGTTTGATACATGGTCCAGATATAGGGAAAAAATTTCGGATGAGAGGCCTTTGTGGATTGTTCCAAGTGCTGTTATACATCTGTTTTCTGAACATAAAGGTCATGACTGGTTGAAATATCAGGAACTATTGCAAAAAGAAGGGAAAAAATATGTTTTGAAGCCAAACAATGAATTAGAATTTGAATACAGTTGGTTACAATATTGTCAAATAAAAGACATTTATAAAAAAGACTGTAAAGAGTTTGGCTTTAGAGCCATCAATGATGAATTTGAAAATCTATGGCTGAACGGAGAGCGGAAAATGATTTCAAAGATGTACAAAACTTTGTTGACTGTATATACTCTAGACGAAACTGTAAAGGAGCAAATGATAAAGTGGGCCATAAATATGAACAAAGAAATCTCTATGGAATCATGGGAATTTTTGTGGAAAAGATCTTTTAAAATGTCTACTTGTATCAATGTAAAAGAGAACTGTTATAAGATGATGTATAGATGGTACATGACACCAAAAAAGATTGCTAATATTAGTATGGATAAGAACTTGAGTAACAAATGTTGGAAATGTAGAAAAATAGAGGGTTCTTTTTACCATATGTGGTGGTCATGTGATAAAGCGAAAATATACTGGTCTAATATTCATTGTGTGATGCAGAAAATATTAAAAACCCCAATTGAGAGAAAGCCAGAACTTTTCCTCCTCGGTTTGACAATGGAAAAAATTCCACAAGAAAAAAGGACACTGTTATGGTACATGATTACGTCGGCGAGAATGGCCTTTGCTCAGCAATGGAAAATGGAGAAAATACCAGATATACATGACTGGTTGAGAAAACTGCTATTTTTAGCGGAAATGGACAAAATGACAAAGAAGCTTAATGGACAAATGGCAGAACAGTATACAAAAGAATGGGAAGGGTTGAAACTGTATCTAGAAACTGAATATAGAATGAAGGGGAAAATATATAACCTGGATACGTTTGGATATTGAACGTGAAGTGAAACGAATTTGGAATTGTACTATACTGTTATCTGAAAATATGATGTAATAGTAGAGGTTTTTTATAATAAGTTACCTGGTTTGATAATGCATATAAGTTTAAACTTGATTATCGTTTTATATCTTTGTTTGTTATTAGCAGTGTTGGAAGCCTATTAGGGGGTGGGAGGGTTGGGGATCTTTTCTTGGAATTTGTATTGGTACCGTTATTGAAAATGTTGACTGTTTATTTCCAATAAAAAATTTTGTTCAAAAAAAAACAATCTTCAAAAAGAGAGGTAGTTTTTGGAGATACTGCAGTCAGGGGGAGCCTATTGGTCTGTGTGACTGAACCGCAAGAATCGCTCTAGATAGAAAAAAGTCTTCATATCACTGAGTAGATTCTAGGGCAATTCATTCCCAAGAGCCCACCATATAAATTATATCGAACACACGCAGGAAGCTGCATTATACTGAATCAGCTTCTTGGTCCATCAAGGTCAGTATTGTCTGCTCCGACTGGCAGCCACTCTCCAAGGTCTCAGGCAGAGGTCTTTCACATTGCCTACTGTCTGGTCCTTCGAAATAGAGATGCCAGGGATTGAAGCTGGGACCTTCTGCATGCCAGGCAGATGCTATACCACTGAGCTGAAGCCCCTCCCTAAGGAAAACCCATTTCCAGAAGCCATACAAAAGGCAGTTGGCTCTCCCAAATTGCTCCATGGTTAATTTGCAGGTGGATTGTCCCAATAAAGGGAAAAGTACCCTCTGAAATGAGGATCGGTTGCCATTCATTCTGTACAGACAGAGGTCCCTGCAAACCTCCAAAGGGCCACATTTATCTGAGAATTAGTACTGTAATAAATGAATTATGGCTGAAGTGGTATTCCGGTTTGTGAAACTGAAGCAGAAAATGTTTGTTTTTTGGAAACACTTATGCTTCTGTTGTTTGACTTCCAACCCCCTTAACTGGCTTCCATTTTCATTGAATTTTAACAAGAGAAATATGCTGCCATGTCATTGGGTTATGGGCTTTGACCCTTAGTTGATCCCTGGATGCCAGAAAGCACAACTGTAATTTTTTATTGCAACCCCCCTTCCCCCAAAAAAAAGATTGCTAAAAGCCCCGTGCTGGGATTCTATGGTCTTTTATTTGGCCATAAATCCTAGTGAACTTCATTATTTGAATCTCCATGGGATTAAATTACTGGATCCAGGAATCCTGTCATACTTCAATGCAGTGATGCTGAAAGTGTTTCTGTGTGATTTTGTCCTATGATGCTGTAGAAATATTTGAAAGGCCAACATAATATGTGCAAATATCCCATGAGTCCTACACAGCCATCCACAATGGCGTAGGACAAAGCCATGAGGAAATAACTCCCTTGCTGCAACAATGATGTTGAAAGACCATCAGATCTCTGACTCGGTGGTGGTGGCACCATTCTTTAAAACTAGATTGGCTTCTTGAGTTGTCTTTGGTTCATAAGTTTGTGTTATTACCAGGGCTTTTTTTCTGGGGGGACGTGCCAGAACAGAGTTCCAGAACCTCTTCAATAAACTTCGAAGAAGAAGAAGAAGAAGAAGAAGAAGAAGAAGAAGAAGAAGAAGAAGAAGAAGAAGAAGAAGAAGGAGGAGGAGGAGGAGGAGGAGGAGGAGGAGGAGGAGGAGGAGGAGGAGGAGGAGGAGGAGGAGGAGGAGAAGAAGAAGAAGAAGAAGAAGAAGAAGAAGAAGAAGAAGAAGAAGAAGAAGAAGAAGAAGAAGAAGAAGAGGAGGAGAAGGAGGAGGAGGAGGAGGAGGAGGAGGAGGAGGAGGAGGAGGAGGAGGAGGAGGAGGAGGAGGAGGAGATTGGATTTATATTCCACCCTTCACTTTTGAGTCTCAGAGCGGCTTACCAACTCCTTTCCCATCCCCTCCCCTCCCCACAACAGACACCCTGTGAGGTAGGTGGGGCTGAGAGAACTCTAACACAAACTGCTCTTTCAGGAACAGCTGTCAATCAGATCTCTGGGTCAGTCACATCAGCAGGTGCAAGTGGAGGAGTGGGGAATCAAACCCGGTTCTCCCAGATTAGAGTCCGCACACTTAACCACTACACCAAACTGGCTCCCTTGTTTAAAAGTTCATGAGTTTTCAGTATACAGGATGAAAACTTCATTTCCCTCTTGAGAATTCTGGCACCTCTTTCACCCTGCAAAAAAATCCCTGGTTATTACTACTTTTTTAAAAAATGTGAATGGGAAGGTAAATCTGAAATAACAGTTATGGGTAAGAATCAAGCTAGAGCAGGTAGAGAAAGAAGTACTTTTCTCCCTTTCTTGCAATACAAGAACTCATGGGCACTCAATGCAATTGCTGAGCAGTCGGGTTAGAACAGATAAAAGGAAGTACTTCTGCACCCAAAGAGTGATTAACACATGGAATTCACTGCCACAGGAGTTGGTGGCAGCTACAAGCATGGACGGCTTCAAGGGGGAATTAGATAAGCATATGGAGCAGAAGTCCATCAGTGGCTATTAGCCACAAAGTATAGATAGGAACTCTCGGTCTGGGGCATGGGATGCTCTGTATTCTTGGTGCTTGGGGGGGGTTCAACAGTGGGAGGGCTTCTAGTGTCCTGACCTCTCTGATGGACCTCCTGATGGCACCTGGTATTTTTGGCCACTGTGTGACAGAGTGTTGGACTGGATGGGCCATTGGCCTGATCCAACATTGGCTTCTCTTATGTTCTTATTTTTAATCTCAAGAGAGCAGAGAACTTCTTAAAGTATGGAAAGTCACTGTTTATTTTGAAAGGATAGTTCTGCTTTGACATTGCTTGGTCGTAAGTGCCATCAAGTTGCAGACAACTTATGGTGACCCTGTAGTGTTGTCAAGGCAAGAGACATTCAGAGGTGGTTTACTATTGCCTGAATGAGTAAATGGCAACTGATTCTCATTTCGGAGGTCTCCCATCCATATAGTAACCAGGGCTAACTCTGCTTAGCTTCTGAGATCTGATGAGATTAGGCCAGCCTGGTCTATCCAGGTCAGGCCTTGATGTTCCTTATAGACCACCATTGAATGGAGACAGTGGAATGACATCTCCATAGGTTACACACCATCATCTCCTTTGTATGCAACATTGCATGTACGCCAGCACATGGACATCTTACTATCTGTCAACCACAGACAGAATCATAAAACTTCTTTGTGCAATGTGCTCTATGTACATGATATGAACAAAGCCAAAAATGAATAAATGTACATTGGTGAAAACATGACATGAGGAGAAGCTGAATTTGCAAACATGGTACCCATATGCAACTTCCCACAGCAGAACTTGCATTTCACTTCTAGATTTAAGTGCTAAACTGCCTACAGAAATACTTCTGCCCTCCCCACAATTCTGCTTATTAACCAGAGTAATATCCAGAGTTAATACAGTTACCAAAAATATCTCATTCCAAATGGAAAATTACCCCAAATGGTTTTTGTGATTTCAACAATTCCCACTGTGCTTTCCAAGTCCCTCTACTTTACTACAACTAACCTTCACAATGTCCTAAAAATAAGGTGCAATTTAAACTGCAATTTTCTCATTACAAGGATTTCATTTTCTGAAGCGTTTTTTTTTAAAGTCCTCATTGGCCAAGACGTTTCCTGAGACTTTGACAAAACTGCTGCAATACTTTCTGAGAGTTGCGCTTAGAGGAACACGTTTTTGAGCTATGAATCTGTCTTCAGCATTAACACATTCCCTCCAGGTGCAATTAAAGAACCTGGTCTCATTATGAGGAGTTTGTGACAGATATAAATGCCAACCCTATTAATCCCACCCCTCATTGTGATGGACAGGGTATGTTCCACCTCTCCCTAAGAGTGACCAATGAGAGCTGATGGAACTTTGAGGAGAGACAGTTGGAAAACAGCAGTTAAGACAACAGTTCAGAAGTTAGCAGCTGAGAGGAGAAATGGAGGCTGGGCTACCCTGTCTGCTGATGTCTCTGTGAGAGGAACAACCTGAGAGGAGAAATTATCAATGTTCTCTATATATAATTTAAGAATTAGGAAAGGTGGTAGGTGTGATGTTCTGACCTATTGTCATGATCCCAGGGGGTCGCCACCTTCTGCTGCCACCACCCTGGACTTATGGTCCCTTGAGAAGGCCCAGGCTACCCTCTCGAGCTCATCCAAAAATGCCCCTTTTACAGCCAGGAAAACACAGGCAGACCACTTTTAAACAAATGGTTTATTTATACAGTAATGGGGCACTGAAAACAAGACAAGGTGCTTTAACAAGGTATAACAGTATTGAAAGGCAAAAAACCCACAAAGCTAACACAGCTATCTATTACTCCTTAACTGGTACTACTTAAAGCCTACAAGCTTCTTACCGGGCTTCACTACCTGTAGAGGGACTCTGACTAGTGAGGGACCTTCTCCTTTCAGACCAGCTCTTCTCCCTCAGTGACTCCGTGAGAGGGAAAACTGTAGAGAGACAGCAAGATCCGTTTCCTCACAACGCACAGAGTTTAGCACAGTCCCCTTCAATTCACTCCTGTGTGAAGAAAGACACCATTTTCCACGGCCTACAGCTTAAGACACACCTCCACCAGAATGCAACAGTCTCCTCCCAGAATCCCTGCACTCCCATTGGCTAAAAACCATTCCTAAGCATTGTGAGGATTGTAGGCTGTCTACTTTCCACTGCCAGACAGGCCCCTCCTATAGCTTAGGCCCTTAGGCCTTGTCTCTGTCTTGCACAGATCATGACACCTATGTTCAACCCAAAACCTGAAAGTAGGATGTTGTAGAGGGTGGTAGACATGTTGTGTGAATGCAGAAGGGGTGTCACACCCATACTTTGGAAACTATCTCATGCCCATAACATTCTTTCCACTATTGATCTGTAATATAGTGTACACACACAGTGGAAGATGGTATAATACTTTTGAAACATTTATGCTTGTGCTTAAAAATAACGTTAATATTTGGTTGGAAAGCCAGGTCCCATCTGATGGAAATTCAGGAAACAATATCCTGGGGCATCTGCCCATGCTCCATTGTATATAGAGGTGTCCTGTTTCTGCTATTACACAATCCATGGAGTTAATTTCAGTCCTACTTTTCCCTGAGGTAGTAACCTTGTATATGGGTTGAGGCTCCTCAAACAGGCAAAGCAAATTCAATAGCCTCCCATTTGCATGAAATGAAATGTGCACAGCAAACTAGATGTCAGAAATCTACTCTCTGACATGCTAATTTTCTGTGAAGGGATAATGTCTTTAATATGGAGGAACACTGAACTCTGTGAGCTCTGAGGCTGAAGTGAAATGGCCCCAGATTTAGGTGTACCTAATTACTAAAAAAATAAACTTTAGATTTATGCAACTCTAAAAATCTTTGCTGCAACATATTTAGAAGCTGTCACCCCTACATTCCACCGTCACTCCACCAGGGGTCATGATCACAAGTAGAATTGGCAACTCTGAGTTGGGAAATTCTTGGAGATCTGAGGGTGGAGCCTCAGGAGGGACCTTAGTGAGGCATGATACCATGGAGTCTACCCTCCAATACAGCCATTTTCTCTGGGGGAACTGATCTCAGTAGTCCAGAGATGAGTTGTAATTTTGGGAGATCTCCAGCTCCCACCAGGAAGTTGGCAACCCTAATCCTGAAGCAATATGGACAACCGGCTTACCACGTAGTCAAGAATTCTATCATATGTTGCATGATTATCTGTATCACCACAAGCAGTTTCTCTGGCATGCATTCTAATATGGATAAAGGTTGGGTTGTAGCTCTGTTGACACATTACAGTGAATACATGTAAATCCTGCACATTCATGCACACTTCTGTTTGTAAGGAAGAACCAATATGCATTCACTTTGCAAGGGAAACTTGGAGCCAGTATCTGGATAAACGTTGGAGGTCCATGTGTTGAACATAACATGAGATTCATAGTAACTACTCAACATATGAATAGAGAAAAACATAAAATGGTATATGTGTTCGCTGTAACTTGTAGACAGGACTAGTTAGTAAACAGTAAGGATTCCGTGTTAGCAATCCATTGCTGGTAACAATAAAAGAGAAACTTATTCTTTCAAGCTACAGTCTTTGTCTTAAGAACATAAGAACACAAGAGAAGCTATGTTGGATCAGGCAAATAGCCCACCCAGTCCAACATTCTGTGTTACACAGTGGCCAAAACACAGGTGGCTTCCTGGCCTTTTCCTTTTTGTTGACAGATTTCATAACATGAAGACAGTTGTGATGGTATAGGCATTAGAGAGTCAGACTCAGAAACAGGGCACTCTTCCCAGGATCACACTGAGTGACTTTGGGCCCATCACACTTTCTCTCAGCTGAACCTACCTGACTGGGTTGGATAAAATGGAGGAGGGGAGAAACATTTTGACACATTTAAGTATCAGTGTTCCTGAGTTTTAAAATTTGTTTTGGTTTTACAACCAGTTTTACAAAAACAGCCATTATTAGAGATGAGCCCAAGCCACATTTTTGCAGTTTGTTTCGATTCATGATTCATGACCAAACCGTGAACTGAACTATGGACTGAACCAACTGGGGAGTTGGTTTGTGAACTGAACCAGTTTGTAGTGGTTCATGACTCTTGCTTTCTTCTCCTCACCACTTATTGCGGGGAACAGAAAGCAAGGGGTTAAATGGCTCTGAGCTCTTTTTGTAACAGTAGCCCCTGTAAGAAGAGCTCTGTAAGCTCTTAGAGGATTGGTTACATTAGGGGTGTGTTGCCTAATATGCAAAGGAGTTCCTGCTACAAAAAGAGCCCCCCTATATATGCATATTGAAAAATGATCTAGTTTCCACATAGATATCACAAGCTTTAAATAGTGATTTTAGTGGGTGTTTCTCTATGCTTGCTTTAAAACAAAAAGTTAAAACTTGTTGCCCCTATGAGAAATATTGTGTGATTAAGATATAAAACCTCATAGACAATCCATTAAATAAATATCTTCCTGATTTATAAGAAATTATAAGAAATCAGGTACTGGGTAGGTCAGTGAGGAGAGGACATGATGTGTATCTAAGCAATTCTTATTTTGCAAACAACCTTTGGCCCTACATTCTGCAGAGAACGCTGGGAGAGAAAATGGATCAGGGAAAATTAAATGTCTGAAAATTCAATTTCCTTGGAAAACAAAATAGAGCAGTTCTCATTAGAGTGGTGTCAGCAAAAGCCACCTCGGTAAAAATTTTAATTAGAATTGGTTGGGGCCTTTCTCGATGGGTGCATATGGCAGCTCATATGCTCTGAATATTTTTTTTTTTATATAAAAATATAGTTTAGCTTGACTTCAGAACTCTTATGAATTTCTCCATGAGGACCCACATTATGAGACTGCCTCCGAATGTGCATGATTATGTTCTTTCGAAACACAGTACCAGGGATATGTCAAAACCATAAGTAATTTGAAAATAGTTTAGCTTTTGTTTTGAGAACCAAGCATTGCTGTTGTCTGAATGTCATAATAAATATTGCATCCAGCATGGCTTGTAACACAATCGTCTGTGGTCTGCATCAGACACCAATGAAATTCTTTGCAGAAGTTTGGTTCAATTCAGACCTTACATGAAACAATGATTTAATTAATTTGATTTATAGTTAGTGTGTTTGTCTGAATTGCGGGGGGTGGGGGGGTCTTCACTCTGTTTAGAGTGGGGCCATCAAACCAGAATCTGGAAGCAGTTCCAGTTCCAATGTCAAAAGAGTGCCTGTATGCATATGAACATCTAGGTGAATATTAGTTATATCTTTGGACGTATCTTCAAGGCTGGGATTAGATAACAGACTATGGAGAAGGTGATATCCTTATCTTTACCAGACAACAAGTATATTAGATGAGAACATACTGGCAAGTGTGTTGTTGATGGAGAAATAAAAATTGATTTTATTGAGAAATATAAATCACAGCTAAATAATAAAAAAATGAGTGATTCCGTCTCTGTATTTTCTCTCATTGGCAGGCTCATTGTTTAATGGAGCTACCTAAGAATCTACCAAATAATTTGTTAAGGGGTAGAACATTGTATTGAGCCAAGAAGAAAAGTCTTTGATAAATTAGGATTGTTATAAAATTCAGATAATCCCGTAGCACTGGAAGGGAAGGGGTGCTCCATCCCCCAAAAGACGGTGCACATTTCCTTTTTGAACCACTGCATAACTAAAGGTGGTTTCTTTGTTCTAGGGTAGTAATTATTTTGTTCATAACTACAGGAAGATATGAAAGAAAACTAGGGCAAGAATACACAGATATGAGAGTCTTTTGTCTACTAACTTTGTCCAGGAGGACACAAAAGGATCAAGTTCAGCCCATTTTAAAAGGTCAGGAAGAAAATCCAGGTCTAGCAAATAGAATCTAACTTTCACCATGGCCTTCTATACCATCAATGAGATGGAAATAAGGCCAGCTTTTAAATACAAGTTTGCATCTGAAATACAATTAGGTGTTTAGAAGATGGCTCTGAAAATTTTTAGACAGTAAAGATTCAGTTTTGGAACTAAGAGCTGGAAACCAGAGCAGAGCCCTATAGAGCAGAAAAGATCTATCTTTTTGCTTTGTGATCTTCTAGAGCAAAAGGTACAAATTGCACCCCCAGAAATGATAAAATAATTTCATGATTGCTGCTAGATGTGCTTTGGTGGACTCAAAGAGAAAAAGACTAATGGAATTTCCAGTTATTAGAAGAGGCAAGATGATGGCCTAAATACTTGAAATTAGACACTTGCTCAATCAGATGACCATCCAGGATCCATGGGTCTGCTTTTCTACATGCTGGGTATTTTGGGGAACACATTATTTTGGATTTGGTGTAGTTAATGGGAAGCATCGTGGCAGTAAGAAACAAATGCTTGGAGAAGAGTCAATTTGTTGTAATGGTTAAGGGCGTGGAATCTAATCTGGGAGAACCGGGTTTGATTCCCCACTCCTCCACATGAAGCTGCTGGTGTGACCTTGGGTCAGTCATAAGTTCTTTCAGAGCTGTTCTCTCATGAGCAGTTCTTGGGAGAGCTCTCTCAGCCCCACCTACCTCACAGGGTGTCTGTTGTGGGGAGCAGAAGGGATAGGGATCGTAAACCATTCTGAGATCCCTTCGGGTCTTGAAGGGTGGGGTATAAATCCAATTTCCTCCTCCTCCTCCTCCTCCTCCTCCTCCTCCTCCTCCCACCCTTGAATGTGAAAGAAGAGCTGCATTATCTCATAAAGTAAAACTGGAATAGGATATGCTGGAGCATGTACATGATTTGCTTGTAATTTATTTGGGAGGTCATATAAATACAGACTAAACAAATCTGGTGCCAAAATACAACCCTGTTGAATACCTTTTGTGGCAGGGACTTTGTTTGAGAGACAATGGGTTGTTGGATATGTTATTCCCATAGGAGTTGATGCATCATGTAAAGAGACAATCAGATGTAATAATTGTTTAGGAATTCCCTACTGGTCTAATTTGATCTAAAGCCTTGTGCATGAAATGTTGTTGAAGGTGCTCCATATAAGTGGTAAACAAATTATCCTTAGGATATGATGTATATTTATCAGCTAGAAAGGAGAGCATATATGCATGATATAATGTCAATGAACCCTTTTAAAAACAGATTTGTTCAGGGCCTGGAATCACTAGGACCAACTTTGGACCTTTAGTTGTAGGTGGGCAGCATACAACTTTCCTGGTATGGACAAGAGCCTAATTGGTCTACAATTGACTGGAAAGTGCTATGAGCCCTTCTTATGTGTAGGAACTACAATAGCTTCTCACTATTTATCAGGGATTTGGCCACTCAAATCAATCATGGTGAATAAACATTGTAAAATTAATGCCCACTAGTCACAATGGTTCTTAAAGAGTTTGGGGGCATTCATTCTAGGCCAGGATCCTTGCTAGGCAGGCTTTATTTTTGTTAATAATGTGAAAACTTCCTCCATTTCAACTGGTGATCATTAAAAGATTTTTTTTTGGGAGGGGGGGAATGTGGTAAAAGGTGAAAGTGTAATGGGTTCTTCTTCATTGAAAACAGTGGCATAATGGTTTTCCCAAAGATTAATTGGAATAGATGGAATTTTCTCGGCTGGGAAAAATGTATTCCTTGTGTTTCCACTCACCAGAATGTTTTATTATCACAAAGACAAGAGGAGCAAAGCAGTTTCTGTCAAGTTAGAATGGGATAAAGTCACCCCCCCTTTACAGACATAATGGCAATTTTTTTTTCCTTTTGTATGCAAAATATTCCAATATAAATTTCTGAGAGTTTGTTCTTTGAAACTTGATTAAATACAATACTTTAGCTTTCTTTAAATTGTGGTAAACTGCATTGAACCAAGAGGAGCCTACTTTGAGTTTCTTTGGTTTCTTAGTTGTACCAAAGGTTCCTAAAAGAGATGTAAGTAGTTCATAAAACTGAAAAACCTTCTTTGGAGGGCCCTTTATAATTGTTTCTCTTAAGTCTCCTAAAACTGAGGACTTCAAAACTAGGTCAATCTGTTGTGCCAACCAAGGCTTTAAAGGAAATACTATTAGAACTCAGATTGTTGTTTCGCACATGGTTGCTCCCAGAGGATGGATTTGAATTCCCCAACCTTAATTCTAGGTGGCAAGAGAAAACATAGAAATCAAATCTGTAATGTTAGAAGAAACTAAAATATAATCAATAATACTACAACCTCTTTCTGAGACATAGGTGAAATCTCCTGTGCTATCAAGATTTGGGTTCCCGTTAACGATTGTGAGTCTGAACTGGATGGTCACCAGAATTAATTTGTTCAACTTTGGCTTTCTGTTGACCAAGTATTGCAGTAGTTATTGATGAATCCCATCTCCAAAAAGGAGATCTTGTTAAACATCCTTCGGAGTTTTCAAGGCAGGCATTCAAATCTCCACAGACAATGCAGGGAGTATTTGGACAGATCGACTGTATTAGTAAACACATCTTGGTCAGTTTCTGCCATTGTGCTCCAGTGTCTAGATTAGTGAGCTAGGGACATAAATAGAATCTGAAACCATGGTTTGAAACATTATTTCTTAACCACTGCCAGTCTTATTTATGTTTTGACTTAATCTAGGCTTGTTCCATAACACTGCCTTCTCCCACTACAGAGCAACAGTGATGAGGTTAGCATTTGGCAAAGCAAACTGGGTTTGTCTTGATCTTCAGTTAACCGAATACTGGTTTTGCAAGCCAATGGTAACTAAGACAAATCATGTTTTTGTTTCATGTCTGAACTGAGTCATTCTGTATGGCCGCTCGCTTCTGGGATTACTATTTAGGATTGCATGAATTTTAATTGGCTGTTCTTAACATGTTTTGTCAGACTATAAACTGGTACCAATATCAGTTGCTTTTCACTTAAACTATTACTTTGCTTATCTGTTCGAACCTCCGACCTTTCTCACCATCCATCAAGTCCAATGGCTAATTCTGTTATTTTATGTCAGGATTCACACCTAACCTTTCTACTTCAGATCCAGGTAGTCAGCCATGTTGGTCTGAAGCAGTAGAACAAATTTAGAGTCCAGTGGGGCACCTTTAAGACCAACAAAGGTTTATTCAAGGTTTGAGCTTTCATGGGTAAAGCACACTTTTTCAATACAGTGGACTATATGTCCTCTGTATTTTAGTGTATTTCTTTTTCAGAATAGTATATTAGAATACTGAATGTTATACAAGGAATATTAGATTTTTATTTTTTTTTTGGCTGCCATAAACTGCTTCTAACTCGAAAGAGAATGTAAAAATGCTGTTAAGTGACCTCCATGCTCTGGGAATGAATAGAGAGTCTCGAGTTTGTTTTGACATATTTATTGCTTTAAAACTGTCGACCTTGTAACCTTAGCTTGTTATTTAATTCTGTTTTTGCATAGCTTAAAACATCTTCATCATGTTACATGTTAATTTGCTGTTCAACCCGTCTATAAATTCATACTTCACCTCCCATTCCATTGTACTGGAAAAAGTGTGCATTGTGCAAGAAAGCTCATAGTTTGAATAAACACTTGCCAGTCTTAAAGGTGCCACTGGAGTCTACATTTGTTCTACTTTCTACTTTAGCTCCTCCTTTGGCCTCTTACATTGAAGAATGTATCAGGAGATAGGCCCTATCTATGGCACCAGTGCAGTGAGGGAACCCAAGACAACAGAATCCATCCACTATCTGCAGGACAGAAGCAAATCATTACAGACAATTAAGGCATGCAAATTGAAAAGTAGCCCCTCTATACAGCCACACAAACACTTATCTTGGTATTGTACCCAGCAGTAAAACATACTAGCTCAGTATTGCAGTAGTGATAAAAAACTAATTATTTAAAATGAAGAGGGGAGAAACCTTGGCCACTTCAGAGCCCAGGCAAACAGTCTTGCAAAGAAGCCCTATCTCCATCATGAAACAGGCTTCAAGGACTATCTCCCCAATGGTAGATTGTCCAACACCAAAATGTTCCTGGACTTCCCTGTAGCTAGTCACTTTGGTCAGGCACCAGATGGCAATCACTATGCACTTTTCCATCAGAACTGGCTCACACACGGTGGTCCTCTGCCACAGTAGCCATCCTTTTAATGCTGATACAATTTCTGAAAATGTTTGCCAGATCATCTGGAAAATGTGAAACCACTGCTCATCACCCCAGAGTTCAAGCACAAAATTCTTCCACCAGTCGTTCTTTGGATACGCCCAATAGCAACAGGGTACAGGCATGCCAGCTAGGGCACACCAACGTATACATGCCTGATGTGGTATCATGTTGCCAGGCAGGGCTCTCTGTCTCATCATTGCCCTCCAGGTTACTAGGGATAAGGATTTTTTTATTCACACGCAAGTACATTTAAAAGGCAACAGGAATGCTTCTCAAGGACAGAACATAATCTGCAGGGTCCTCCAGCTCCATCACACTTTTTGTCAACCAGTCAGAAAATTGGAATCCAAATGGAGATTCTCTGGTCCCAAAATGGCTGCCAGAGAAAGTACAAATCAAAGAATCCCCTGCTGGCGACCCTTTAAAAAAAAATCCACTCAATCACGAAGAATACATTTTAATTCCACTAGGATCAAATGTTTCCACCAGGATCAATTTATTATTATTAGTAGTATTAGTATTAGTATTTTCTACATGCTTAATACAGATTAATTGTATTTATATTAGAAGCAATATCAGCAGTGATAACAGTGCAATAGCCTATCAGATTATTAGATGTCCTTGGATTAAATGAAGTGGGCAATGTATGATAAATAGTTCTAGACCTGAGAAAATTCTGTAAAGTTCTTAAGTTCTTGGGGGGGGGGATATAAAGAAGCCTTTTAACAGCTGAGGCTCCTGAAGAGTTGATTACCCCCAGTGATCTCAGGGATTCTCCCTATTTCTTAATTATTTATTGACGTCATCTATTCCCTGCCTCTCTCCTCAAAGAGGCTGATGTGATTTTCCTAGCCTCCATTTTATTCTCACAACAACTTTGTAGATCTGGGGGGAGGGTAGCCGTGTTGGTCTGAAGCAGAAGGACAAAATCTGAGTCCAGTGGGGGCACCTTGAAGACCAACAAAGTTTCATTCAAGGCTGTGAGCTCTCATCAGATGTCTTTATTAGCTCATACCTTGAATAAAACTTTGATGGCCTTCGAAGTGCCACTGGACTCGAGTTTCGGTTTCGGCAGAACGAATGGTGGTCGCTTCTCGGGATGCTCCTGGAGGCGATCAGCCCATGCACAGTCGGGGGGTCTTCGCACAAGTGAAGGACCCTAGTGAGCCTTAGGCAAAGGCTCTGAACCAGGGGGCACTTGGGGAATAGCCTCTTTGCCGGCCTGATGGTCGGGAAATTGAGGCTTTCCCTTTGCCCCAACGGCCCCGCTGTGTAGTGCCCGAATGGGTTGTAGCAACGCCACTGACTTCATGGAGTGAAGCAGCGGACATGAACTAATAAAAGGAAAATCGGCAGGAAATCATGAGTTGGATATCTGTTCGAAGCGGCATAAATGCGCTCCCCCCTATAATCGTATAAGCGCATGGGAGGAGGGAGGAATCCCCACCCCCCTTAGAAATCGGGACTGGAAAAGAAAGAGAGAAGGGGGGCAAAGTAAAAAGCTGATTGGAAAAGATACCTTTGAGGGTTTTATTGAAGCTAGAAAAAGAAGCTTGTCTCCTGAGGGTAGCGGCACGAACTTAGTTAAAGTAAACAATAAAAATGTCGGGGCAGAAAAAGGTCCCAGAGAAGCCGGTAAAGAAGGTGGGAGGGACTTCCGGTCCTGGCAGCCTCCCCCTAGAGCCAGCTGTCAATCAACAGAAAAGTGAGTCACTTCGCCCTCTGCTGGATCAAATGCAGAAAATCAGCGAAACCCTTTGTAACATGGAAAGTGTGCTCAGTAGTCAACAGAAACAACTAACAGAAACGGCAAAGAAAATGGAGGAAATCGCACAGAAGTGTTTGGTCTCGACGGAAGACACCAAGAAAATTATGAAAAAGGTCAACAAGTTAGAAAAGCATCAAGATATGCAAGAAAAAAGAATTTTAATGTTGCAGATGGAAAAATCAAACTTGACTCTTCAGTTTCAGGGCATAAAGGAAGAAGAGAAAGAAGATCTCAGAAACATCCTGGCAAATGCCTTGGCACCACTAACTGGCAGAGAAGTGCAAAATTTAAAAGAGGAGATGGATGTGGCCTATAGAGCCTACTCCAGCTTTACAAAGAAAAACAATCTGCCAGCAGAAGTGGTTGTCAAGTTTACTGAGCAGCGTACTAGAGATCAAATTTTGCGAGCGGCATCAGCAATGCCCTTGAAGATTGGAGAGCAGACTATCAGAATACTAAAAGATGTTCCATATGAAATTCGTATGAAAAAGAAAGCATATAAAGGACAGACCTTGTTTCTACAAAGACATCAAATTAGCTACAAATGGTGGATCCCCGAGGGACTGGTGTTCAAGTTCAAGGATAAACGAGAGAAGTTTGACTCCGTTTTCAAAGCTCAAGAATTTCTGAAGAGACACGCCAGTTCAGAGGAAGAGGCAGAACTCGCTAATTGGACAGTTTTAAGTAGCGAGGAGGACAGTGGCCCAGAAGAAGGAGGAGCAGGAGCGGGAGACGAAAAGGCAAAAGAGGGCCCATCTTACAACCTGAGAGACTTAAAAGGGAGAAACCCCAAGATATAACAGCTGTTTGTGAGACGACAAAATGGAGCTGATCATCAACTAACCCCAAAGGACTTTACTAATCTATCTAACAAGTGTATTTTGGACTTTCAGTAAGATGAAAAGAAGATCTTTCAACCACGGTAGAAGCCAAAAACTTCATTTGTACTAACAAAAAAAAGCACTAACATTTTAACAGAGAATTCACTCATCCCTTTTCTTTATCCATCTATATACCCTACCCTTTTTCTGTATAAAAAAGCAATAAAATTCTCTCCTTTTTAGGAGGGTTAAATAAAAAAAACCACGAAGTGCCACTGGACTCAGACTTTGTTCAACAACTCTGTAGGTTAGGCTGAGGGTGTGTGACTAGCCCAAGAAGACCTAACAAGCCACCATTACAGATTGAGGATTTAGACCTGGGTCTTCCAGATCCTAGTCTGAATTTCTAACCACTACCGCTTGTGGGGAGGGCGGAATATAAATTGAAATAAAGAGATACATCACACTTAAGCTTACATATCCTTAGGTTCATATCTCCAACCACTAGTCAATCCTACCTGATGGTCCTCCCTTTCCCAATCAAACTTCCATTTACAGTGAAAGGGGGTTGGAAGAGCTGGTTAATAATGTCACAGGACTCACCTTTAAGGCTGGGGCATATATACCACTCCTGAGATCCATGAAAATTATCATTTCAGAATCTCCTCGTTCAGTCAGCTGGACAAAGAGACATGTCAAACTACGATCCCCCTATATCACAGATACAACAGAAGTGTCCAGTCCTTAAAGATGAGGCCATCAAAATCAGCACGCATCACCAGCCATTTATCCCTCTCAGCAGTCCAGTGGTTCTACCCCCATAGATGACTTTGTTTTGGAAAGTTGGGGGGAACAGCAGGTGAGCCACCACTGTGAGCTGTCTGTAAGAGATCTCATTAAAAAACCCCCAAAAAACTGTTCACCTCATGCAGGTGGAACACATTCCTACTTCTTGGTCACAATATCACATTTGGCTGTGAACACAGAGCTGCACTTCTGATTTTCCTTATAGGGTTATATCTCTAGGTAAACTGAAAATCTGACATAGTACAGTACTACCTCTTTGATGAATTGATGCTTGTTTATCACAAGTCGCATTGTAATTTTACCTCAAATGTTTAAGGTTAATATGTGTATTACATGTATACTTGTTAAGTGGTTAACTTGTTTTGTTTCATGTTCTTTTGCAATAATTCTGTTGCGCTATATCTGTATTTATTGAAAAAATTAATAAAACATTATTATTAAAAAAAAACCCTGTTTCCACAAGACTTCTTTGACAAAGGCCCTTTCCGCTTTTGGATCTCATCCCTGGTTTTATCAGATTTCAACTCACGATACAATACCTTGCATTTATCCCTGGTTATAACAGCATCCGTTTATCCCAGGACAAGTGTGGGGCGAAACCAGGCTGACCTCAGTGTAATGTGGAAACAAAAAATACCCCGAGATAATTACAGGGGTGAACTCGAGTGTAGTGTAGAACGTAAAAATATCTCGAGATAATTACAGGGGTGAACTCGAGTGTAGTGTAGAACGTAAAAATATCTCGAGATAATTACAGGGGTGAACTCGAGTGTAGTGTAGAACGTAAAAATATCTCGAGATAATTACAGGGGTGAACTCGAGTGTAGTGTAGAACGTAAAAATATCTCGAGATAATTACAGGGGTGAACTCGAGTGTAGTGTAAAAGGAGTTGACAGGGTTTGGGGACAGGGATGAAATGGGATTTAAGGTCTAGTGTGGAATCACCCCCAAACTAGGAAAATTGGCCTAGTGTCAAGGCCAATTGAGCGAAACTCTCACAAGACCATTCTGCCCAATGGTAGAAATGGATCAGTCTTTGTGGAGGGAAAAGCTATCATATTTTATTCCATGATTTAGACACCTGATTTATATTTTTTTTCCCAAGGATGTAATCCTATAAACAACTTCTCCCCCCATTCTCCAGAGTATTATAAAGAATATTTGTCAGTTATTCATAGTTTAAGAATTTAAACTGAGTCATGCTGGGAAAACATGAGGTGGCGCTATTATTTATATTGCATCGAGCTTTTCACGCTGCCTTGTAATTAGCTTTTACATGCACAGGAGATAGTTTACGGTAACTGAGCCAAAAAGAAGTATGCAGTTGCATGCATCTTTATGGGATCCAAGAAGCTTTCTCTCAAAGCGAGCACAGCAAGTCATGCCATTCCTGGGATCTTTATAAAATAAATCATTATTAAAGATACATAAAGAAGGCTGAGAGGAGAAAAAAAATGTCCATTAGAAAATTGGAGAGGTTGCTTTATCTTCATTAGAGCTTCACTAATGTTTAACTTGAAGGGTTTTTGATGATGAAACAGCCGTTTTCCTTGCTGCAATGCATAAAATCATGGCACAGATAATAACTAATTTTGGACGTGCTTACAATGAAAGAACTGAAAAAAGACTGCCCATTTTCATGTTGAGAAGGGGCTCGTTTTAAAATATCACCATTGAATTATGGGTGTTTTAGATGAAGTAGTACTAAATGTTTTCATTATTTGCAGTTTTCAAGGTTTCTTGCATTGAAATGGAGCATACTGATGCTAAATAAATGTTAAGGTAAAGGTAAAGGTTCCCTTGCTCGAAAGCCAGTCGGATCCAACTCTAGGGTTGCGGTGCTCATCTCCCTTTCAAAGCCGAAGAGCCAGCGCTGTCCGAAGACGTTTCCGTGGTCATGTGGCCGGCATGACTAAACACCAAGGTGCACGGAACGCTGTTACCTTCCCACCGAAGTGGTACCTATTTATCTACTTGCAATTTCTTGCTTTCGAACTGCTAGGTTGGCAGGAGCTGGAACTAGAGACGGGAGCTCACCCCGTCATGTGGCACTCATGGGTCTTGAACTGCTGAACTGCTGACCTTCCACAGCCTGCAGTTCAGCGTCTTAACCACTTGAGCCACCATAGTGGCTCAATAAATGTTACAGCAGTAATAATAATATGAATATAATATCTCTCCCTTTTTGGTGTGAATATGGGTTGTGGTCATAACTTAGGGGTCGGGTATGCTTGCTTCCTGTTCCTGTACCTGGCTGTACAATAGTTTAATAGATAGAAGTGGAGAATTTGAGTGCAAGTAACTTTTCAGAGAGCAAGAGAGATCTATGGGAGAAGACAGGAAAAGAAGATGGTCAGAGTGGAGCTCCTTGCTTGTCAGATAACAAAAAAGGCCAAGTTTTCTCCCAAATTAATAATAGACCAGAGGTGTTTCCTACAAGTAAGATTTGAAATAGTGTGTTGCCTGAATCCAAATTTATGGCGAGCGATGGGTGTGATCTTAGTGTGACATGGATGGAAATATATAATGATTTTAATTCAGAATATTCATATACTTATAATATTCATATATGTTATGGATTTTGATATCAGGAGTTTATTAGGATTTATTAAGAGCCTATGAGGCCTTAAGGATTTTTCTCTGTAGGGTAAAGTGTGCTTTCAGCTGATGCTGGCAAGCGAAAAGTAAATATTCCTTCTTGTCTGATTTCTTGGCTGGAGAAGCTGTTTTAGCTTCCTGGCAGTCCTAATAAGCTTTAACTATAGTGTTAATGGAACAAGGGAGGATGGGTTTTCTAATGGGGGTATTTACCTGAATTTTTACTTAAAAGTGTAGAGTTCATGGTTTTAGTTGTTTAGAGTAAGAACTCTGCAGTGTCTGGGACAAAGAGGGCCTTTAGGTTCTTTATCTGAAAACAACCCCTTTTGCTTGGTTAAAGTTGAATAAGATCAGGTCAAGTAAACATTTAAGATATCATGTAGTCACACCTTTTGTTGTAACTGACCAATAAATGCATCCCTACTCAAATGTTGCTCTACCATTTGTAACCAATTATGGTTTTTGTATGTTAGCTTTTTGCTTATGTCATTCTGAGTATAAAACTTTGTTTACTTCCTCCTATTGTTCGGAAAGCAGTCAATCTTTGAGAGGCAATTTTGGCCTAATAACTGTTTTCTGGTATTTCTCTCAATAGATATCCAAAGAACTTTTCATCCTCCTCACTGGGACTTCTCTCGTGTGTTCTTTTTGGGCTTGGGAGCATAGGAGCCACATTTGTGGAACACTAGAAAAATATGAAAGTGAAGTTAAGTAAAAATGATACTTGAATAACTAAATGTATTATCTTGCCCCTATGAGCTAAAATACACTGTTAGGGATTATTAGGAAATAGTAATGCCTCTGTATAGATCTATGGTGCAGCCTCAGTTGAGATACTGTGTACAGTTCTGCTCACTGTGTTTCAAGAAGGACATTGCAGAGCTGAGAAAAGTACCCAGGAGGGCAACCAAGAGGATGAGGGGATTGGAGCACCTTCCTTATGAGGAAAGGCTGAAGAGTCTGGGACTTTTCAGTTTAGAAAAGAGATGACTAAGGGGGAGACATGATAGAGGTTTATAAAATGGTGCCTGGGGAATCTCCTTCTCCAAAAATGCTAGAACTGAAGGTCCGCCAATGAAACTGATGGGCAGTAGGTTCAGGATGGACAAAAGGAAATACTACTTTACACAACAAGTGATTAAAATGAGGAATCTGCTGCCAGAGGATGTAGTGATGGCCACAGGAATCAACTGCTTTAAAGGGGGATTAGATAGATTCGTGCAGGATAAGTCTATCAATGGCTAATAGCCATGGCTAGTGAGGGGAACCTCCACATTCAGAGGCACTAATTCCTAGGGTGACAATGTTTATAGATTCCTCCAATTAGCAGACGTTAATCAGAATCCAAATTTGTCATCACACGCTTGTGATAGCACTTACATTTAGTTGTATCTTCTGATTTGCATATTACCTCAGCTGCTTCACAAGCTTTTACTGCATGTGAAAGAAAGAGGGGGAAATACTACCAACATTTTGCTTTTCTTTTTATTAAACCATTATAGCTAAGAATGTAATGAAGTATCAAATGTAAACAACGCTTCAGAGAAGCCTAAACAGATGGAAGTGCTTTTGAGTAAATGACGACGCTACAATTAAAACCTGCAGCTTCCCATTAGCCAGCTATCCTTTTCAGACGCACCGTGTTTTAATTCCGGCGTCTGCGCTTTCTCTTCACAGACGGGTGCTCATGAGTGAGGGCCTGCAATACTAGGGGTTTCCTTTTACAGAAAGGGGGGCTAATTGTTATTTCATTTGAATATGCTGGTGAAAATCCTTCACTAGTTGGGGAACGTTTGATCCTAGATTTCATTTTTGTTCCTCAGGGCCAGTTGCCAGTTATTGCTGCTTAAAACTCAGACACGGGGAGGGTTCTAAGTTGCTTTTGAGTAACCAGCATCATCATCTTTCCTTAATATGCCAGTCACACTAGTAGGGTTGCCAGGTCTGGGCTGGGAAACACCAGAATTTGGGGAGAGGAAGGACCTCAGTTGGGTACAATGCCATAGAGTCCACGTTCCAAAGCAGCCATTTTCTGTCACCGGGAGATCAGCTGCAATCCCAGGAGATCTCCAGCCACCACCTAGAGGTTGGCAACCCCACACACTAGGCCATACTTTTTGAAGCCAGCTGCAGCACACCACTTCACAGGCTGTTGCAGGTGAGATCATATTGTCCGTGCACATAATTCCTTCATAGCTACACCCAGAGGTTAATCTTGGGAGAGTCAGGGGTGAGTGAGTGGGCCATATAACACATACTCCTTCTGCATTTAATTCCCTGTATCTCCTTTCACCAGGCCCAGGTTCAGCATTCTAGCCCCCTCCATGTACCAAAACTAGTATCTCTACAATAGCCAAACTCCCCAAAGAAGGCATTGGGTAACCCTTGTTGGCCTCACACTGCATCTTTCTTTTCCCTATACGGGTGAGCCAATGGGTAAGGTCTGGGAACCATGACTTAGGCTGATTCTCATTCCCCACGGCAACCTTTTGCTGCAAGTCAGCCTACATCCCCGTCACAGGTTAATGTGCTGGTCATATTTTGGGGGCTAAACAGGAATTTGGGAGGTTCTCTTTTAATTAGCATGGAAGGGGAGCCCTCCCTCCCATCAGGCTCTTCAGAAAGTCAGTCAAACACCAGGCTTCATAAAGAAGATAGCGTTTATTGAAAGCAGTTCTAAAGGCACGGTAACATCTCTTTGTCAGGGATGACTAAATCTCAAGAGGCACCCACAGTTATACCCGCTCGAAGTGCCCCCACTCCATCTACCAATAGTCACTAAGTCCGCGTGCAGGAGGAGGTGTGAAGGTACTAAAGCAGCAAATAACCAAACTGCCCCAAAGCTGTCTCAGATAGAGGAAACAAGAACTGTTAGACCAAGGACATTTGGTGAGATAACAGAGTGCCCAGGCCATGGAATCCCGAATCTCCTAGGCAACCTGCACACCTCCCTACATTCCAAGCATGAAAAGTTGCAGACCATTCCTCCCTCCTTCCCTTCCATCCATCTCATGGCAGGATTACCTGACACCCCCCCCTTTGACATTGATTGTGAGAGTGATGGCTTAATTTTAATTAGTCTTGGACAGACTAGACTGAAGCTAGTTTTGGTAAGTAACAAGAGGTCCAGTAGGGCTAACTGGCAAGCGTCTTGAGGCATCAAAAGGGTGATGGGCCATTTCCAAGTCATCTATCTCCAGCATGAGTCATTGAGTGCGTTTGGTGCTGAGCACCATTAACAAAGCCTGTAGTTAATTGAACAACATGTGTGGGTGTTAAGTATGCAACTCAACAAGAGGCAGTGATTTCAGCAAAAGATTTCATCTTTATTGGTAACGGCAACACCAACTCGGAACACACCATCAAACACCCACAAAACAGGGGAGCACAGCTCCTTCTTTTAAACTCTCCCGGGCTGTCAAAGCCACACCCATTGTCAGGTAAGAACCAATAACAATGCAGGGATAAAGGCCAATCAGGACCGTTCCCTCTCTGATACATTCTCACATAGTGATTGGGTATTTACAAAGGTTTCACAGAAACCAGCCAATGGCAATGCGACATCTGGGGAGCCACATTCAGAAGCAAGCTTTACAGGAGAAAAGATAGCAGCGATTCACATTCCAATTCACAACAGTGGGGACGGGTATGAGGCTCTGTTTCATGAACAGGGCAGGATGACGAAAGTCAGCCAGTGTCCCTGACCAAGCTTGGAGCCAGGGTGAGCTCGACTCAAGTGCTGTTAGCCAGAGTAGACTGCTTGTGAATGATGGAGGAATGAGGAGGGGGTGATCCTGCCCCCTCACCCTTCCTCAATGCAGCCCCCTGACCTGCATGCCCATTAGTTAACACGAGGCCCAGGAATCGACCTTCCTGGATCATAAATGGGAGTTGCCAACCTCCACGTGGGGCCTGGGGTTCTCCTGGAATTACAACTGATCTCCCCACTACGGAGATCAGTTCCTCAGGAGAAACTGGCAGCTTTGGAGGACAAACTCGACCGTAGACAATGGATTATGGGTGAAATCCCACCCCCGACTCCTCCCTCCACAGGGACCACCCCCAAAATCTCAAGGAGTTTATCAGGCTGAAGCTGATAACCCAAGTTGGAAAGGACTACTGGGGGGAGGGAGACAAGGAAAGATCCCAGGCCCATAGCCAGGATTTTTTTTTAATTTGGGGGGGTCTTTTAAAAAGTCGGGAGGGGCACTGAAATAAAAACAAAATAAAAAATTCACGTAGGCTGAGCTAAAAAAAACTCCCACGTAAGGGGGGGAGGCTGTGTGCATCTGTACTCCAAGCCGTGAATTTGCACCTTGGAGTGCAGGCGCACAGCCCCCATTTCTCCCCCAAAGCATTTAAAGGGACAAATTCACAGCTTGGAGTGCAGGCACACACAGCCTCCCCACCTTCTTCCCAAAAGTCATGGAGCCTTGGCAGGAAGTCGGGGGGGGGGCAAGCCCTGGGCGCCTCCCCCCCACTGTCACTACGGGCCTGAAAGATCCCCCTCCATCCTTGCCTTCTGATTTGGATCACTTGATCCACATTGTTAGACATACATCTGGGGATTATTTTACCTCTTACCTCTTATCAGCCATCTTCATCTGTCAGAATCAGGAAGCTTTGTCAGACTGCTACAGCAATACATTAAGTGAGTGATCCCCAAAACAACACCCATGATATCATGGTGCCCACCAACACCTTTCCTGGGGCTCATGGGGTGCTTTTAGAAAGTGGGTGGGGCCAAGCGGGGCTTTTGCTCAGCAAGGCTTCTGATTGGCCTTTGGATCTCTGACTGGCTTAGGCAGTAGCTGCCACCACAGTACAAAGACCTTCACTGTGTTACTGAAGCTATGCTGTGTGTATGTAAGAAAACATTTTAAAACAGCATGTCCATTTCAAAAGGCATCTTGATAACCAGAGCTTCTGCCTGAAACGTTGAAGAGTCACTATTAATGTTATGCATTTTGTGGTCGGTTCCACTTCCCATAGCCGCCATTTTGTGGTTGTGCCCACCACCCTGTGCCAGCGTTCCAAAGGTGCCCACAGGCTCAAAAAGGTTGGGGACCTCCCACACTGAGTGGTAAATGAAACTGACCTCCTCATAAACAGCAGAGCAAGTCAATAACCAGGGTGGGATAAGAGTAAGTATGGAATGTTTATTTATTACATTGCTTTTAACCTACTGTTCTCTGATGAATGTGGATGTAAAGTGGCGTAGAATATTTTTTTAAAAATCCATGCAAACAAAACCATCAATTCCACTCTTGAAAATTAAACACAAGTTACGAAAAAAGAAATCTACCTGCCAACAAAAACCTATATCAACAGGATGGAGCTGAAGGGCAGAACAGGTGGTAAGAGGAGGAGGAGAAGGAGTTGGATTTATTCCCTGCCCTTCACTCAGAGTCTCAGAATGGCTCACAATCTCCTTTCCCTTCCCCTCCCCACAACAGTCACCATGTGCAGTAGGTGGGGCTGCGAGAGCTCTTTTGAGGACTGCTCTTGAGAGAACAGTTCTGAGAGGACTTGTGACTGACCCAAGGTCACACCAGCAGCTGCATGTGGAGGAGTGGGGAATCAAACCTGGTTCTCCCAGATTAGAGTCCATGCTCCTAACCACTACACCAAACTGGTTGTTGATGGCAACAATCTTTCCACAGGCAGCCCCTCCCTTCTTTCTTCCAAAATATGGCAAAACCCATCATGGTCATTTGCGTTGCAGCATTTCAGCACATACTTAAGAAGTTAGCAGATGCCCACATATTGCCCGTGTGGTAAGCCGGCCCTACTTATTTGCCTATTATTATAGAAAATACTCCAGCTAAATCATCTGATGCTTGTTTGGATGATGAAGAAAACTTCAAAAAAGCCCAGATGTTTTAGGCAATGTATGCTTGGCAGAAACTCCCGAAAAGTGAAACACACACACACACAGAAGGAGAAAATAAGGATGTCTTTCATACTTGAAGAAAGGGCTATACATTTAAAGATGACAGAAGTTGTGGTGAAGTGCCCAGGAAAAACCTGCGTCTCCATTTGCTGTAAGCAAAGATACAGATTCCTACAGCAGCAAATCCATCAGAATTGCTGGGGGAAAATGCAATCTGAAAGCAAAGTGGGGGGAAAGTCCGAAAGCTGAAATCATGTCATACAGCTATTACCATCAATCTCACCGAGAAAAGTCATCCAGTTAAATAATTGCAAACTTTAGCCTATAACTCCTTTCTGTCCTCGTGACAGGTGCTCAGCATCCTTCCAAACCAAACACCCAAGAACAAGAACAAACTTTCTGACAAGGTGATTTAAAGCAGACAGCATCTCTTTGGGGATATGAATGACAGAAGAGAAACACTGGTATTTATACAAGTAGCCTGGGCTTCATCTGAGCAATAGCTCAGTGTTGGAATCTGTTTGCATCTATGTGGTAACACCAGGACAAGGACCCTTGCACTAGGCACAAAAAGGGGGAATAAAGAGACATCAAACATCACGGAACATATTATTAAAATAATGCTAAGTGACTTTTATTTATTTCTTTTCAGGATTGTTGCTTTCAAACAGGCTCTCCCAGAGGTCCAGAGAGGCCCAGGCTCCTTACGGCTTTTGAGGCCCCTGTTTTATTTTATTTATAAAATTTAGATCCCATCTTTCTTCCCTCATGAGGGCCACCGAGACAGCTAACAAATTAAAACATACCATTTAAAAACAACAACAAAACATTCAAACCAACCCTCCCAAAACAGCCCACAACATTAAGTCATTAAAAACAGAGCTAAAATACATAAAGAGGCATAAAAATGACAATTAAAACATTGGGCAGGAAGGAGGGGTCACCAAGGCAACATCGAGCAAAACAAACACCCTTCACCCACTGGCAGAAGATAACAACAGTATAGAATCATAAAATCATAGAATCATAGAATCTTAGAATTGGAAGGGACCTTGCAGGTCATCTAGTCCAATCCCCTGCACTCTGCAGGAGCATAGCCAAAAGATAGCCCTACATACCTACAACATACCCAAAAGATGGTCATCCAACCTCCTCTTGAAAATGTCCAGGGAAGGAGCATCCACCACCTCCCGAGGCAGACTGTTCCGCTGCTCAACCACTCTTACAGTTAGGAAGTTTCTCCTGATATCTAGCCGGTAACAACTCCCTTGTAATTTCCACTCATTAGATCTAGTCTTGCAATCCGGAGCAAGAGAGAATAGATCTGCTCCATCTTTTACATGACAGCCCTTCAAATACTTGAGGACAGACATATCTCTGTGGGTAGAGAGTTCCAGAGTTTTAGTTGCACAACTGAGGAGGCTCTCTCTCAAATTGCCACCTACCTAGTCTTAAAAGGCAGGGCACTCAAAGTCAGCCACATTTTTTTAATGACATGAAATCATGGCGAAGTCAGTGCTGTCATCAAGCCTCCATATTTCTTGACCTCCCCGCCCCTCAATCAAGCTCATCGCTACCACTTCTCGGCCCAGAAAAATGCAGTTTCAAACCATTCCCTGCACACAGGCTGAGGAGTGAGATATATGTTTGGTCCGGTTCTATCAGAATTCACTGATACAGAGAAATTACAATGGAATGTTAATGCAAAGGTAACCTGGAGACCAGGCTTGAACTGCTTGTGAACGACTAAACAGTTGACCAAAAAAATCACCTTCCTGTTCATGACAGGCGAACAAAACATGAAGTGAGACAGAGGATGTTCCAGCAATCCTAGTCTGGATTATTTGCATTTCGTGGTAGGTGTTTTACTATCTGGTGCAAATTTCTGTGCCTGATATTATTTTGACTGCTCGAGTGTGTTTTTATCCCCCTCAGTATACTGTCTCTGTTCACCATATTTTATTTCTCTGTGTTTAGTTCCAACCTGTTTATGAGTTCCATAACCTTGTCATAGATCTCAAATATATAGCACAGTAGCCTCAGCTGACATTCATTTGCATTGCTGTATAACCAGGTGTCGAGGGCTAAAACAGCAGCCCCTGTTAGCAGTTGGTGGTTGAGGAAATGTATCCTACATGTGCTTGACTATCCTGGTGTGAAATCAAGGTTCTGAATTCAGAAACAGACCTATTAACATAAATGTGTCCATACACTGTAACAGTAGAGAATAATGAAAAGCCAGAGTTCGGAAGGTTAATATGGAATTTGCTGCCGGAGGATGTAGTGATGACCTCAGGCAAAGTTGGCTTTAAAAGAGAATCAGATAGATTTATGGAGGCGAGTTCTATCAGTGGCTACTAGGCATGGTGACTGACGAGAACCTCCCCATTCACAGGCACTAATGCTCTGAATCCCAGAGCCAGGAGGCAACATCAGAGGAAGGCCTTGGCCTCTATGCCCTGTTGTTGGCCAGACAGGATGCTGGACTTAGGTAGACTGCTGGTCTGATCCAGCAGGGCTCTTCTTATGTGCTTATATTATGTTAGTAAGGGCAGCAGGCCACATAGAGTCCTACTGCTGTTCATCATAGGCACTGGGCTTGAAACCAAAAGAACTAAAAACATAGGGAATATTAAAAAAAAAAAATCCTGGAAAACCATATCCTGAATTTTTCTTCCATTTTGAAGAGTTTGGAGAGAAGCAGGGATGCTGAGAATTTCAAATAAAAATTGCCTTTCGAAATTACTTTGACTGAACTCTTCAATTCACACCCAAATTGACCCTCCCCCCTTCACTAATATGATTTCTCAGTGTTTTCCACATAGTCCATCATAGGGTCATGCTAATTTTTCTTCTCCTCCCATGCTTAATTTCTCAGAGCAATGAGATGCAAGTAAACAAAAAAAAAAAATAATCTGAAAATGTAGAGTAAATACACCTTGTTCCTACTGTCAAGACACAGAAACTAATTAGGTTTATTTTATATTTATTAATATTTATATCCCAGGTCAGCTCACAAATCACCATTAAAAGCATCACAGTGCAAAACCATAAAATCCCAAATGGTTCCTCCTCCTATCTAAATATTTATACCCTGGCCAAGGCATTGGCAAGTAACATGACCTTACAGTGCCTTCTAAAAATTTCTAAAGATGATGCCTACTTCACCATCTCAGGAACCTGTTCCACAAAGTGAGAACTGCAAAGGAGAAGGTGTGGGCCAGAAGACAGCAGCCCGTGGACCTTAACTGGAGCACAGGAATATGTGGGAAGAGATGATCCTTTAGAGAAACCTTGAAAGCCTTTAGGTTCAGGTGGCAGGCCAATTGCATAGTAGAGAGCCAACCTCAGCTTCCTACCTCCACCATTCAGGTAGTCCTCCAAAAACTGGGTGAAGATCATATGGACCAGTCTTGGTATATTTGGGAACTCTTCAAATCAAATCAAATTTTATTGTACTGTCAAACACCAGCATAGATAAAATATTATAGAAAAAAACCACAAACTTAAAGTTGATATTGGTAAAAATAATAAATTAAAATAGACAACAATATAAATAGTAATATAAATGGGTGGTATGTACATAAACCCCAATAATGAAAACAACTGGCAGATTTTATAGCAAAATCTTGCAACTGAGGTTGTAGTTGTTGAATTTGCGTCTTCCAGGAGTAACCTAACGTATCCCAAGCTCATTCTTCTAGGTTTTCTATTGGGAACTCTTATGTTATCCTATTGAGGCCCTGATTTGGAATTCAGCATCAAAGCTCTATAGCAGCCTCAATAGCCTGATCTTGTCAAAGCTTGGAAGACGAGCAGGGTGGGTCAGTCAGTACTTAGATGGGAAACCACCAAGGAAGACTGAGGTTGCTGTGCAGAAGAAGACAATGGCAAGCCACCTCCTGCCTGGAATGCCCTCTGGATGGGATTGCCATGAGCCAATCACAACTTGACAGCACACAGTCATTGTTATTACTCTATGTGCAAGGTGGAAGGGGACAGCTGAACACGTGGTGCAGTCCGTCTGAAGCCAAAGATGCTTTAATGCTCTCATAAATGTATCTCTTTCTAGTCCAGTTGCCCATAACAGAGAACATGTTCTGTAATCTAACAAGGAATTAGTTTTGTTTTGTTTTTTTTTTAATCGGCTCATTTGTAGATGTTTCCTCAGTCTGAAAATTCAGTGCAAACACATCAGCTCTGGCAGGTTGTTACCATCACTTCACCGAGTTTAAAATCAGTCCAAAAGATAACCTTCTGAGACATCAAAACACATATACTTTTTGGGAAAAAGTTCTAGTCACTGGCTTTCTAAAGGATATAAAGCTGAGAAGGAGAGTGTCTTTAACATCTGGTGGTCTTCTACGATTCATACATAAAATTACATTTCCCATTGGATAGATCTTTTACCAGAAAAAGCAAAACTTCCGCGCTGTTGCATTTGACAGCCATGCACACACCTTGTTGCAAGGGTTATCTCCTTTCAACTAGTCCATGTTCACTACTGAACCCTCCCAATGAGGGCCATTCAAAGGTGGATCTTTGGCAGTGATAGTGAAAGAAGCATTCAAAGGTACTTTTTTGTCAAAGTACTTAGTTTTCTGAATCCCCCTTCTCTTCTGTCAGTATGTGGGGGACTCTGATTTCCAGCTCTTCAGCAGATAACACCCCAGAGCGAGCTTTAAAATGTGCTTTGAGCATTAATGTGCTTGTGCTTAGGCAATTAGGAACTTCACTACCTCTCCCATGACCATTCTAATTGAGTTCTTTATTCAGGGCCAGATTGTGCTATTTGACATAAACAAGTAGGGAAGGATAACAAGCCCTCTTTTCTTATGTACAGTTCAAGGTACGTGGAGGAGACAGCCAACCCCTTCATGTACTAGGAGTAAAGACTTTACTATTAACCTGCCACTGGTTGGCAGTACCTCTTTGACTGCAAGCTGTTTAATTAGGTGTGAGGGATATTTCGGGCAAACTGAAATTTTCATGAAAGGGATCTGTCAGAATGCAGCTGAAAGGCTAGTGTTAGCGGGTGGATGTTCCACTGTTGTAGTGTGCCCTATTCTTCAGCCTCAGCCCATTAAGCTATTTCCAGCTTTAGGTTTCTCTTATTGCCTGTCGTTCCAGTTTATAGCATGAAAGGGATGGTTCGGCCTCTGTACTTCTGTGGCAAAATGAGGAGGCTGGGAAAATTTGGAGGACCCTTCCTTAAAAATTTCAAACTGAAGCAAATGTAAAAAAAAAACCCAAAAAGCCCCCCCAAAAAACCCCTTTCCCGGGGAATGACGCAGAAGCTACCACAAACCCTTTAACAAATTTATTTCCCCCATTTCCCTCCGAGATTCAAGAATCTGTTTCTCTTCCTCTTTTTAGGTATTTGGAATCAGTTTCTAACCAGTTCCATTTTGATCAAAGAGAAATTCAAAGGAAAAAAAGTGGAGGAAGGCTGGTTCCCAAAACTGCAGAACTTCACTCTGTAGATGTTCAGAGACAGGCAATATGCTTCAAAACCTTCCTGTCCTCCTGCTAAACCACCCCCTGTGGTGTGTGACATAAAACAAAGGCTGGAGTTACAAAAGAGTGGATTGACTTCCCTAACAAAGAAAAATAAAAGAGAAATGAAAGAGAAATTCCTCTTTTAAAAGAGAAAAAGATAGGCTAAGAGGAATCAATGGCCTATAGCTGAAAGAATGAATTCAGGAAAAAGACATTTCTCTCTCTATATCAACACTATTTTAACAATTGTTAATTTTAATGATTTTATGCTTTATGCTTGTTGTCTTTTACCCTTCCAAATCCTCCTCCCTAAACATCTTTTTGCCTCGAAAACTTTACAGGGTTGCTATGAGTCAGCTGTGACTTGACAGCATTTTCCACCACCAATATCAAAAAGAAATAGCCAATAAAGGCTGCAATCAAATGCACAATTAGACCCGCCATAGGTGCAAATGCTGGGTGGATTTAAAGGGCACGATCAAACAACAACATCTGGGAAGTGCCCCGCAGCCATCGGCAACCCGTTCTGATCTGCCGCAGAAGGGGAGTTAAAAGACACTGGGAAAAAAACAGTAGTAAATGGGTTGTGATGGGCCACGGACAGTGTTCCCTCTAAGCTGAGTTAGTGTGAGCTAGCTCACAGTTTTTTAGCCTCCAGCTCACAGATTTTTGTCTTCGCTCAGGAAGGACGGCTCGAGAGCAAACTAATTTACCCAGTAGCCAAACCACTCACTCACAACTTTAATGATAGTGGCTCACAAAGCAGAATTTTTGCTCACAAGATCCCACAACTTAGAGGGAACATTGGCCACGAACAGACTTTTCCATGTCTGATCACTCCAGTGCGCTTTCATGGCATCAGGATGGTCTGATCAGGCCATCCTGACTCTGTGCCATTGGTTATTTTCCACTTCTCAGTATGTGCATCATCACAAACTCCAAAGGGAGCCCTCAGTGCAGAGATGTGATTCATCGATTTCTCGTTTAAGTGCATGGGAAACAAACAGCAAAAATACCTCAACCCAACTCACGTGCAGTTGCATCTGATCACGCAGTGGTGGGCTGTGCCTGCAGCTTCCAAGGGCTGTGTGATCATGCAACAGCGGGTCAAATTCCTCCAGAGGAAATAGCCTCACTTCCCCCCACACACACTTTATCTTGTGCGTGTGACCACAACCAAAATCTTGCAGTGTAAAAGCACATAAAAACCTTCAGTAGTAGTAATGTCTGTGAGTGTGTGATCTTCAATTAATATTCAGTTTATGATTTGTGAATTGATATGTCAAGGTACAGATACCCTTTCTGTATAAATTTAGAATTTTGAAACTGAAGGCTGAACAGAAATATGATAAAATAAATAAATAAAATACATGTACATTACATGCCTTCTCTGCATAAACTTGATTTTTTTTTTTTAACACTTGGTGACTGGATGCTAATTTATATATTAACACTAGGGAAACCTCTGTTTGAGATAATAAGAAAGCTCTGTCTGTAGTGTTATGTTTGATGTCCTGTTTCACTCATCACATGATGAACATACCCGTTGTTCAACTCTTTTTGAATATCAGGTGACCGTGAATCCATTCTGCTGAAAAGCACTGCAATTAAGGTAATATGAAAGTTCTATCTGTGGTGTTAGATCTATGGTGACATGCTATCATTCAAGTCTGATAGCCACTAAATGATTTGCATACATTTCTGAAGTCATCTGTAAGCCACACAATCAGAAAGAGGAAAGAAAATGCTGAATAGAATTCAACAAAACCTCAGACTGAGTATTTGCCAGAAGAACCTATTGTTCAGATGTGCACATTTTTTTTAAAAAATGCATCCCTTTCTGGTCTAGCTGTCATTTTTGTTTGCAAAAAGGAAATATTTAAGTCTGAAAAATAGGCTTCCTTCAAGCTTTTAAAACACCAGTAAATTTCCCCTTCCATGTAGAGCAACAGTTTCTGAGTAGGCCACTTTAAAAGATCAGATAAGCGGCTTAGACTTTACAGACTAATGGAAGTCAACGCTTCATTACAGAGCAGGTGTATTAAAGCACGCACCGTGGTCACACCTGAGAGAGGGAGAGACTGATGGACTGACTGCTTTCAGGCTTTGGTGGAAGGACCTGACCTGAACAACAATCTCTTTCAAAATATGGAGCCCCAGAAAGGAAGCTGCCACAGAAGGTAAATAGGTAATCCTGTTTGATTACAAAAATAATGTGTATGAGAGAGAACCATGAGTGAAATATTTCATATCATTACATTATTATTATTTTTTTAATCGCAGTCAGGACAGTATACAAAGTTGTCACTCTCCTTATTATCCCTCTAATAACCCTACAAGTAGGGCCTTTTCTCACTTTCTTGTTTTCCTCAGTTGTAGATTCCTGTTTCTTTGGGGGTGGGGTTTTGTCCCACATGTGTTTTCCCTCCTCTAGTGGTCAACTTAATATTACACTGGCTTATGTCCGGCTTAAAAACCAGCAGTTTAAATCTGCAGGGAGTTCTGCTGGACATATAATGGTGTAATATTGAATCAACCACCAGAGAGAGGGGAAATGTGCAGAACAGAAATACACCTTGTTCCCACCCAAATGGGAACTTACAAGCAAGGAGAATAAGAACGTGGAAAAGGCCCATATTATAGTGAGCCAGAATGACTGGCCCAGGATGAAACAGTGAACTTCATCGTTGTGCAAGATTTTGAATCTAGGTGTCCTTTGTAGTTGTTTGACACACTAACTACTACTCCACCTTGGTTTACATTACCCTGTCAGTGCACAAAAGAAGCTAGAGGCTGGGACAATATCCTACTGCTAATATACTTTCTATCGTTTCTCCATTCGATGCTTCTCTACTAGGTTGATGTCTTCATTTTCTACACTGAACACATACATATGCCACGAGAAGCCACTATGACTCATGGCAGCTCATTTGACATAGGATCAGACCATGCTTCAAACCTCTCAAATCCCCAAGTTATGGAGGGGCTTCAAGATGACCTATGAACAGGTATGTTTATACTCTGCATTAAAAAAAAAATAAAAATCCAAATTCTGTGTAAACTTGCATCAAATTCTACAGCAACAAATGCAGGAGTCTTATTTGCATATATACATTGTGATCTTGATCCTTGCTCCCGTCAACTTTCTTTTTACCTTCAAGCCACAGTTGACTTGTGGCCACATGGTTTTTTTAAGACAATAGACATTCAGATGCGGTTTGCCATTGCCTGCCTCTGCATCGCATCCCTGAATTTCCTTGGAGGTCTCCCATCCAAATACTAAGCAGGGCTGACCCTGCTTAGCTTCCAAGAGCCAATGAGATCAGGCTAGCCTGGGCTATCCAACTCAGGGCCCTTTCAGCCATAAACCTATGGAATTTTGTCAAAAAGCTCTCCAAGTGTCCTCAGCTTTCCATTATTCATTTTCTCTGGATCGACAGCGGTGTGGCATGCGATGGAACTGCCTGCCTGCCAAGATTTGCATGTCCAACTCCGACAAAAATGCAGGAGCAGCAATTCTCATATTTCTTCTCCCTGCTAAAGCTTCTACCACTGTCGTGAGTGCTCCTGGCTCGATGAACAAAGAGGCACTGAATAGGTTCATTAGGGTGACCCCATTGCTTTTCTTTAATCCTTAATGGGACGGACAGACGGGGTGTGTGTGTCGTTTTTATATTTGGATGTTACAGCTGTGCGGTTGCAAAGCAAAACACATGTGCCAGACAATAAAATGAAGCTGCCGCTGCTTGTTGAAGGAGGCAAAAAATGGGAAACAAAAAAAAAGGCCATAAAAGTGGCGCAGATTGAAGGCTTTATCTTGCTGATTGCCGCGTATATTGACTTGTGAAAGGCGCTCTTTCTTGTGTTCTAAATAGCTTTGTTCAGCTGCATTATAATGAATTGTTGAATGCCATTTTCCCTTTCAGATGGGAGCTCAGCAATTATGCATTTGAGGGGGGGGAGAAAATATGATGAAAAACATCTGTTGTCTCCTGAAATTAGAGAAAATAACGATAAAATAATAAATGATGATAACTAATGATGCCTTGGAAGTTCACTAACATCTTCCACTTAACAGCATTTAAAATAGTGGCTTAGGCTTTGCATCACATCGGGAGAGTCCGCGACAGGTTCTCAGTCCAGGGAAACAACCTTCCTCCTTAGAGTTGCCAGCTTACTCACTACGGCAAGTGATTGCCCCCCCCCCACACTGCATCTCAGCCCCCACCACTGCTTGAATAAGTGGAGGGGAATTGTGGGAGGAAAGACATCATCAACCGTTCTACCACAGGGATCAGTGAAATGCTATCACGTTGGTGATGCCACATCCAGGTTTTAGCCAGAAATGAGATGTCTTTCCCCCACCCACCACCTGTCCCCAAAGTCACCCAGGGTTTCCAGGTATGCCCCTGGCAACCCTAATTTCCTGCCCCCCCACCATTAGTCAGCCATGTCGAAGAGGCAGCCGCATGTGAGCAGTTTTATCAATGTAAAGAGTAGCACAGGGCATGGTCTTGTCCATCCAAATGCTAGGGGGAGGAGTAGAAGAAGAAGAGAAGAAGAAGAGACTGGATTTATACCCTGCCCTTCACTACCCAAAGGTGTCTCAAGCAGCTTACAAACTCCTTTCCCTTCCCCTCCCCACAACAGACACCCTGTGAGGTAGGTGGGGCTGAGAGAGCTCTTGACAGAAACTGCTCTTTTTCAAGAACAGCTCTTGTCAGAACTACGGCTTGCCCAAGGTCATCCAGCCAGGTGCAAGTGGAGGAGTGGGGAATCAAACCTGGTCCTCCCAGATTAGAGTCTGCGCACTTAATCACTACACCAAACTGGCTCTGTATGCATTCTACTGTCCAAAACTTGTTGAGTGTGTCTCTTCTTTTCCCTGCTTTTGTTTTCAACTCTGCCTGTAAGTGAAGTTCTACAGAGAAAAATGTCTCTGCTATTGGAAGACCTATAAGTAGCCAATGCTTCTGGAGATCCAGGTTGTGGCAGGCAATCTTATGGAACGCCACTCAGTACGTGTGGAGTGAGTGTATTTATTCAACTCTGCTAACGATCTACACCTTTGGGAAAGAGGCCGCCATTGTAGCAGCAATGAAGTGAAGTGGAAGAATGGAGGTAAGAGGCCAAGCAAGCATCAGAGTTGGGCACCTTTCATTTCCCTTCCATTTTCACTTTGACATATTTTTCATATAGGATTTCTTCCATGCCCTAGATTGGTCTGGCTTGGTTGCAGTTGTGGCTGTGGCACATCTTTGGCCAGTTGGTTTATTTGCTTGTTTTTCCTGTACATATTCAAGCCAATTGGTTTGTTTGCTTGTTTTTCCTGTACATATTCAAGCTATATATTCAACACGAATCAGTGGCTGAGTTCAGACTGGCAGTTTGCCCCACTATAGCCATGTTTCAGCGACGTTTTAAAAGCGGATTAAAGGGGGCGTTCACACAGGCACATCAGCCTGGCGTTCCCCACCTGTAGGCAACCCGTGCTGTTCTGCTTCACTCCCACATTTAATATATACCTCATAAAAGTAATAGCAAATCCCCAAAGAGTGCCTTTATGCCATGTTTGTCCGCTTCCCGGCAGTGTGAATGCTGTGCGGAAAAGCCGGAAGCAACCCATGTTGCACATAAGGGAGCAGCGATATGATTGGCTGTGCTCCACTCTACCACCCAATGCGGTGCCGGTGCAGTGGGATCCTCCCCAAATCGGCTAGATGCCTATGTGTGTGTGGGTGCATGGGTGCATATGCGCTCATTCACTCATACACGCATAGGCATCTAGCCGATTTACCAGGAAAAAGCCATTTACAGCCATGCCTCCAGGCCAGCAGTCTGAACGCTCCTGCACGCCTCCTCCCAGTATGCTCCCACATCAGTCTGAGCTGTGTGACTGGGAACAGTTTGTTCCGGGGCTTTTTTGCCATGACTGGCTCCCGCTGCAAATTGCCAGTCTGTCCTCAGCCAGTATTCCACTGAAGATACATATTGCTAACCACTGATGGACCAAGTCCAAAGGTTCCCCATTCTATTTCCAGTAGCTCCTGATGGTAACCTGCCATGGGAAATTCAGAGGAACAGAAAGCTACAACAGAACTGAATATTCAACAAGTCCAAATTTCTTTCTCCAGGAAGATAATTTCGGAAGGTAGCCAGGTTGGAACGCAGTAGAACCACTAGATTCCAGCCCAGTAGCACCTTGGAGACCAAAAGGATTTTTGGGGTGTGCGCTTTGGAGAGTCAAAGCTGTGTGATGAAGTAGCCCCAAAGCTCATACCTCCGGAGAATCTTGTTGGTCTCTAAGGCATTACTGGACGGGAACCTAACTCTGCTCTAAAAAGAATCTTCCACAATTCACGCAATTGTATTGCACCCTGAAGAATCCCAACATTCCAGAACACAGTGTTACAAGAAGAAGAAGAGGAACAAGAAGAAATCAGCTGTAACCAGCCAAAGAGGAAAGGGCTTTAGATAGCTCAGTCAAATGAAAACAAACCAATATTAACTTGTCATTTGAATAAATCTTATTGTAAGGGTGGGACTCGTTTCTCTGCTGGAAACTGTCTCACAGATGGTATCACAGAAGATGCATCCATAATTTTTTATGAAAATTACCACCAGTATGTCAACATTTATTTAGCCCAACAGTGCAGTGCTCTCTGTGGGGAAGAATAATGCTATCATTTCCTATGCAAAAATAAAATAGGCCCTTGATAATTTTCTAACATGTTTCTAATGTGTCCTCTGATGATCCCTTTTCCCGGGGAAGGCATAGCCTTGGACCATCATATGTACACAGCAGACTCTGTGGGACATTCCCATCTGCCTGTAATGTGCTGTAAGCCAATAACAGGAAGACTAGAGGAAAAGGAAACATGGATCTTTCAGATCAGAAGAATGGTGATAAGTGATGACTTCCTGGATCAAATCAATAGTCCATCTAGTCTTCATCCTGTTTCAGACAGTAGCCAATCAGTTGTCTGGATGGACCGATAAATTAAGACACAGAGGATGAGGCATTTCCCTGATACTGACTCCTAGCACTGGTCTTCAGAGGTCTACTGCCTCTTGATGTGAAGGACCCCGACTTATGATGCACATGGGTGGGTAGATTCACTCTGTAGATCTGAAGGTCCATTGATTTATGATGTACTCTCAGATTGGAAGTCCCTCTTTCCAACCAATCTACAGCTTTCTTCTTGACCGAGTAGTGCTATGAATATTTTTAATAGGGCTGGAATTTTACATTGGAACTAAACAGTCATGATTGTATGTGCCTGTCTCCTAACTCTTCGTTTGTATGGACTTATCTATTGTCTGCCTTATTGCATGCCTTATTGAGTTATGCAAGATCATAACTCAAAAAGGGACATTGCAGAGCTGGAAAAAGTACAGAGGAGGGCAACTTAGACAGTTAGAGGGTTGAAGCACCTTCCCAATAGGGAAAGGTTGTAAAGTCTGTGATTTTTCAGTTTAGAAAACAGATGACTAAGGGGGACATGATAGAGGTTTATCAAATGATGCATGGGGTGGAGACAGTTGACAAAGATAATTTTTTCTCCCTCTCTCAAAATACCAGAACTTGAGGGCATCCAATGAAGCTGATGGGCAGTAGATTCAGGACAGACAAAAGCAGGGCTCTTTTTGCAGCAGGAACTCCTCTGCATATTAGGCCACACACCCCTAATGCAGCCAATCCTCCAAGAGCTTACAGTAGCCCCTGTAAGAAGAGCTCTCTAAGCTCTTGGGGGATTGGCCACATTAGGGGTGTGTCGCCTAATATGCAAAGGAGTTTCTGCTACAAAAAAAGCCCTGAAAAGGAAATAATGGAATTTGCTGCCAGAGGATGAAGTGATGGCCACAGGCATAAACAGTTTTAAAAGGGGATTAGATAGATTTGTGGAGGATAAGTTTTTCAATGGCTACTACACAGATTCAGAGGCTCTGAATCCTCTGAATCCCAGAGCCACGAGGCAACAACAGGGGAAGGCCTTGGCATCTCTGCCCTGTTGTTGGTCCTCCAGAGGAACTGATTGGCCATTGTGTGATTCAGGCTGCTGGACTAGATGGACTATTGGCCTGATCCAGCAAGGGTCTTCTTATGTTCTTACATTTTCTCTTAGTATCCAGTCCCAAGGGCTCACGCTTCATGCTTCACACACCACCTCTGACTCCCAAGTCTTCTCAAGAGCTAGTATTTAACATTCATCAGCATTCATTAATACTGTGTACATTTTACCAACAGGTTTTATCGCTGACTTAAATAAATCATCATAATGCTAATACCTAATTGTCACATGAAGATTTTAGGCACGTTGATCTGCCTTGAAGTCTTCGAAACGAATGATGTGACCAACATTGCCAGAAAGGACACATCTTGCAAAAATTCGGTTTTCTTTTTGAACAACAACAACAAGAAGAAAGGTGTATCAACAGAGGCTTGGCATCCAAATTGTGAGTTGTCATTGTCCTGCTGTGCACAGCTTTGTTCAGGCCTCAGCTGGAGTCCTGTGTGCAGTTCTGGAGGTCTCACTTCAAGAAGGATGGAGCCAGTGCAAGAGGGAGTGTTGAGGATAATTAGGGGCCTGGAGACCAAGCCCTATGAAGAAAGGCTAAAGACTGGGAAACGTTCAGTCTGGAGAAGAGGAGGTGGGGGGGTAGCACGATTGCTCTTTTTAAGTATTTGAAGGGCTGCCACTTAGAGGAGGGCAGGGAGCTGTTGACACCAGAGGATAGGACTCACAATAATGAGTTCACATTATGGATGGGAAGGTACTGGCTAGATATTGGGGGGGGGGCATTACAGTATGAGTTGTGCAAGAGTGGAATCAGCTGCCTTGGGAGGTGGTGAGCTCCCCCTCACTGGCAGTCTTCAAGCAGCGGCTGGACAAACACTTGTCAGGGATACTTTATGCTGATCAGGGGGTTGGACTAGATGGCCTGGATGGCCCCTTCCAACTCTATGATAGAAGAAGAAGAAGAAGAAGAAGAAGAAGAAGAAGAAGAAGAAGAAGAAGAAGAAGAAGAAGAAGAAGAAGAAGAAGAAGAAGAAGAAGGAGGAGGAGGAGGAGGAGGAGGAGGAGGAGGAGGAGGAGGAGGAGGAGGAGGAGGAGGAGGAGGAGGAGGAGGAGGAGGAGGAGAAGAAGAAGAAGAAGAAGAAGAAGAAGAAGAAGAAGAAGAAGAAGAAGAAGAAGAAGAAGAAGAAGAAGAAATTTAGTAAAAGTACATGTGAAAAGAAACCTTCTTTTCCAGAGCTATGAAGCCTGCCATCAGGCTGTTGACAAAAGGAAGAACTTGGGTAGCTTCAGAAGAGCAGATATCAGGAACACAACATCTACCAAGCCTGCATAAACCAGAAGCACAACAAATAAGTACGCTGTCCTTGTGAGTTAGAAGGGCATTAGAACAAATTATCAAGATAATGTGTGCAGTAAGAATAAATATGACCCACAATGCAGCTGAAACAGAGGTATGGGATTGCCTTGTGATGGCAAGATTTTGGTCTGCTCGAATATTAACCTGATCCCTACAAACATCAGACAGAAAGACATTTCTTACAGGGTACGTTCCATCAAAGGGGGATATTAGTGAAAGCCATATTAATTGATACACAGACATACCTTGATGGCAAAAAGACAGTGCCTTCATGGTGCATTCTGTTGCCTGAGGTGGTTACTCCTGCCTTTGCTGCTATCTCTGCCAACCCTACCACCTCTCCTACCCTTTCTTGTAAGACAGACATATAATCCTTCCATCCTACTCACTCCCTCAGCTTCCCAAACTGTCACAAGACTTGGACCATCATTTTGGTTGCTCTGACAACTATGACAGCTTACCGTGGTTGCCGAGGAAACCCAACGGATGACCGAAATCTCAGGAGAGGAAGAATCTTGTGAGAGTTCAGGCACGGACATGCACAGATTTTCACATGAGCTTTAAGGAGGACTTGGGGAGAAAGGGGAAGGAGGAGGAGCTGTTCAGCTCATGGGCAGCAGTGGAGGTTATGGCAGAGGTGACAGATGGGAGAAGAGGTGGAGGTTGTGATGATAGAAGTGAAAGGAGGAGACCGGCAGGCAGAATGGTAGGCTGGCAATGGGCAAGTGGCTGCTCCCCTTCCAAATCTGACACCTGAGACCAGTCACCTCAGTTGACTGCATGGTAGACCTGACCCTGGAAACACTAGTGCCTCAGAAAAGAATCCCATCTTTTCCATTTCCATTAATCTGCCATTTGGGAATACAAAATGTGCAGGAGGACATGACACAGATATTCCCCATACCAATTGCTTTTCTGCTTGGCTGAGTCTGTATGGATTTTGCATCTACTTGGTGGGAAATGGAGTAACACTATACACACAGGGTGGAACCTTGAAATCATTTACCACTGATGTAATCCACTTTCACTACTGGTTTGTTAATTTTTAAACAGTTCTTCCCTCCCACCGTGACCTACTGTGGTCCTCAAAGTGCTGCTCCTAGGCAATAAGGGCCCATAGGAAGTGATGGAGGTCTATACCTGCATTCATGAAATCTATAAAAATCTACCCTTCGTGACCTTGGGATTTAAGTCATAGTTAACACAGAGCAAGATAAAGGATTTGTTAAAATTGGTGGGGCATGGAGAATATCAGACAGACTACTTTTCAAATTACAGTCTAGAATCCTACCTTTGTTTGATAATGGCACACGAGAGGCTGATGGTAATTCAACAATAATAAACTGTTTTATTTAACTAATGAGGGGGAAGTGGTCAGGTAGGTAGAAGAAGAAGAAGAAGAAGAAGAAGAAGAAGAAGAAGAAGAAGAAGAAGAAGAAGAAGAAGAAGAAGAAGAAGAAGAAGAAGAAGAAGAAGAAGAAGAAGAAGAGATTGGATTTATACCCTGCCCTTCACTACCCAAAGGAGTCTCAGAGCAGTTTACAAACTCCTTTCCCTTCCCCTCCCCACAACAGACACCCTGTGAGGAAGGTGGGGTTGAGAGAGCTCTTGACAGAAACTGCTCTTTTTTCAAGAACAGCTCTTATCAGAACTATGGCTTGCCCAAGATCATCCAGCCAGGTGCAAGTGGAGGAATGGGGAATCAAACCCGGTTCTCCCAGATTAGAGTCCACACACTTAACCACTACGCTCAGGTTCAGGGCTTAGAAGGTGAACAGGCAACTTTGTATAAATGTAACCAATAGTTTGTCACAAATGCATAGCTGTTTCATTGGAGGAGAGGGATATCTTGGCAGTCCGTGCTTAAATGAACAAACATAAGTTTCTTCATCTCACAGACATTTAAGTTGGTGAAGGCAGAAACATTCACACAAGTTTCAGTTTCCCTTCTTTCCCACTTGACAGGGATCACCACTCTTTCCTAGGAGCTCAGGTTTGAGTGGGGATCCTTCTTGATCCTCTTACTCTCTTAACCTTCCTTCACAGTCAAATGTCAGTTCTTAACTGTCATTCTTAACAGCAACTTCTAACTGACACTCTAAACTGCAGAATTCCATTTGAATCCCCTGTCACTCAAGATTCTCAGATCAGGTGAAGGTGGCAGAAATGGATAGACTGACCTTACATTTGAAAGATCTGACAGAATCCACTTTTCAAAATACGTGGTCAAGATTCAATACATGGTATAATAATTACAATAATGTTTAACGATAAGAGACTGGATATTCAAGACGCGTACAAGAGTTACAAATTTGGCTAGAAGATTATTGTTAGTTTTTGTTACGTTGTTATAGCAGTTAGATACTATTGGTATAGAAATCAATTATGCATTAGTTAAATTACCCCCATGTATGTTTTGTGTTTGTGTTGTATGTTTTGTATGTGATAAGTATTGTTTTGTCTTATGGAAAATACTTAATAAAATTTATGTCCCAATGGGGCATTGAAAAAAAAAAAAAAAAGATTCTTAGACCAGGTTAAAGCACTAACCATTTACTTTCCATCACACATGGCTTTATGGATGATGAGATTTTCCCTGACATCTTTCTAATATGCTTCCAGTTCACCACTGTTTTCAGAAACCAGGCATAAAATCATTTATAGTTTTGCCAAACTTTAATGGAAATGCTGATAGTGGTGGTTTGCCAGGAGGAATGTGGAGGCAAATGAAGAAAACTATATTAAAGTACCAGTTAAATTTCAGAGTAGAAGGTATATGAGGGATGAACCAAACTTTTGCCCTCCCAAATCTTACATCTGCTCACCTTACTTCCTTGGAATTCTCTTTTCTCCTCTGTTCAGCATTCCTAGTCTCCAGCTTCTCCTTCCCCACCTCCTAACTTTCCCACACATGACACACTAACATTCTTCCATGCCTCCCTCTTCCAACCTAGGCTCTAGCTCTGTGAGGCAGAAGGGAAGCAAGGTATCTTTGTTATCCTTTCCCTCTCCTAAGATGATGTTCTAGGTTGGTCCCCTCTTTTCTCCAGACTATTGGCCTTATTTTCATTTCTTTGATTTTTTTGGTGGGTTCCAAAGAGAAAAAAAAAATGGAACGTGGCTGTTGTGTTTTGATTTATGCTGACGTCACAAACAAGGACACATTCAATGGAGGTTGTTGAGATGTTAGTCAGTTGCATGAGACCTGAAGGTTTATCCTCAAGGTGGCAGAGTCTGCATTCTATTGTTAATCAATAACTTTGGAACTTATCTTGGGTGAGCTTTTGGCTACTCACTTTCCTCTAAAACCAGTTTCGCTTAATGGCAGTCATGCTGTTTATCATTGGTAGTGATATTAGATGCCAAATATCATCTGGAATGAGACAACCAGTCTTTTTTTGGCATATTTTATCCAGCCCTTCCACCAAACAGTTCAGGATGGTATATATTCTCCCTTCCTGATTTTATCAACTTGTGGGGTAGGTTCTGTTAGGTTGAGAGTGAGTGAGTGACTGGCTCAGCTCATTGCCCAGAGAGATTTATGGCATTGTGAACCTGGATCTGCTAGATAACTAGTCTAACACTCTAACCACTGTACTACACAGAATCTCTCAACATCACAAAGCACGCCGGTGCATTTTGCTTCCACACAGCAATGGTCAACATGTTCCACAGAGAGGCAGCAACGTTCTGCTTCTAGGTGCAGACATCAGACTAGTCTTGCCGGCCATTCAACATGGTTTAAGGCAGGTCTACATGGATAAATTCAAGTGATGAGTACAAAAAGCCTCTGAACTAAGAAAGATACCTTTTCTCAGGGGCAATCCTGAATTAATGTAAAAGAACATGTGATGAGCATGAAAAGCTAGCCTACAAATCTATTCTACTTTCTGCCTTTAGGGAAAACAGATCCAGAAATGCAGCCATGTTGGCTTAGCCTGTATCACTGAACAAAGAGCTGGAATACTTGCTATGGTGTCCATAGGGATGCTGCCAAAAATAGCATCCTCAAAAGCAAATTCTCCAGACTCTTCTTTGCATTGTTCAAAGTGGCTTACCATTAAGGATAAGTGAATGTTCCCTATTTTGTTTCTCTTTGTGTTTGATGATATATTATAGGTTGGATCCAGCCAGCTTCTTGTCTCAATGTCACCCAGTTCCTGTCTCTTCTATGGCCATCATCCCACATTGCTTTTGTAGAGTCAGTTTGGTGTCGTGGTTAAGTGAGCGGACTCTAATCTGGGAGAACCGGGTTTGATTTCCCCACTCCTCCACTTGCACTTGCTGATGTGACATTGGGTCAGTCACAAATTCTGGCACAGCTGTTCTTGAAAGAGAGCAGTTTCTGTCAGAGTTCTCTCGGCCCCACCTACCTCTCAGGGTGTCTGTTGTAGGGAGCGGAAGGGAAAGGAGTTTGTAATCCACTCTGAGACTCCGAATGAAGGATGGGGTATAAATCCAGTCTCCTCCTCCTCCTCCTCCTTCTTCTTCTTCTTCTTTTTCCTCTTCCTCTTCTTCTTCTTGTATCTGCAGGTCTCATGATCTCCAGCAAAGTATTTTAAGTGATCGCCTCTCCTTCCTTTTTAACCAACAGAAAATCAGGTGGGTTCCAACCATATGCTATTCTATTCATGCACAAATAATGCTGGAAAAAATGAGTGTTTTTAATGGAAAACTTCCTTGTGAATAAAACAGATGATTGCAGTAATCATAAGTTTATTTTGAACAGTGAAGGGAAATTGATTTGGAGGTCAAATGGTAGAAATGAGAATTTAATCTAATCCCTGTTTACCATGAGGAAACAAGAAACTCTAGCTCAAAAGCTCTGTGAAAATACCTTTGACATGTGCTCTTCTGTATTTTGCCCATTTCAAGATCTAGATCATCTTATTTGCTGAAGAAGAGAGAGTATTGTTGTTTGAGTAATTAAATTGACTGACTTGAACAAAGCATGGAATTGCTTGCATTCATGCTTTCTTTTTGCCTGCATTATCAGATACATTCTTTAAACGATGCATAACAGTTATATGGCATTGTCTGCTTTTTGCACCCACACCATAACCAGGAGTCATTTGGAGCAGGAGCGCACAGGAGCGGAGCTCTGGCAGTTAGAAGCACAGGTGGCAGCAAACCCTGCCCCCAGCTCCCACTTGAAGCACCAAGCAGTACATGTAGCATTCCTCCTGGGCCCAGATAGGCTACTCTGGGACTGGAATGACAGCCCTCAGAGTGGAAAGACAGTCCCTAGGGGTGGAGCCTGAGTGGTGGGTGTTGCCTTCTGACACACTTATGGTGATGTCAGGGGGTGTGGCATATGCAAATAAGTTATGCTAATGAGTTGTGCTAATGAGCTCCTGCACCTCTTTTTCTACGAAATGACCCCTGACCATAACTGGAATGTATTCAAGAAGTGACTGGAAGATAAACTCAGTGTTGCACAGACATTGCAGGCATGCAGACTTGTTACATAGTAAGTCCCAATTTAAAAATCTCAAACTTTTTTTCTTTTCATTTTACTATGTTCCCTTTTAAAAATTGCAGGCTTTGTTGGATGGATGGTGGAGTGGTGATGGCAGCTCACAGTGGAGTGTCATTTGAACCAGAAGGTATTCAAGCATAATTAGTGGACACCAGGATTGAAAATAGCGGGCTAGAGAGAAGGATTCACTACCAGGATGCAGTTTTGGCCCGCATCCTCCTTTGACAAGGGTAACATGAGTGTAAGCTTATAAACACTGGAAGAAATAAGATATGTGTATTTCCCAGCAGAGTTGCTACAGAATGGAGCTATCAGATCAACTAGTGAAGACTCTGGATCTTCAGGGCACTGTATACATGCACATGATTTTTCTCACTGTATAGAAACAAATGTTTGTAGGGTTTACTTTTTTAAAAATAGGCAAACCTATCAGTGCCAGAAATTACATTAATTCACCAGGAATGAAAACAATTCCTACTAGGTAGGAAGGCTGCACATCAGAACCAAAAGAGTACTGATTCAAAACGGGTGACAGTAACAGAATAGAATTGGTAACATCAAAATGACTGTCAAACACAAAGCGCTTACACAATTTGTATATGTTATTATAACTTTAAAACATTAATAACACAAAACATACAATATTGTGTGGTTTCAGATGATCGTCCAGAATTTAACAGGACCAACAAGGAGACAGTGAACTCTGGAATGCTTTTCCCGTTTCGACTACAAAAGTCTTCTTCTGACCAAGATGAATCTTGTAGACTACTTCTGTTAAGTTTGTAAAGGATTTGCTCTAGAACATGAAATCCAGTCTGAAAATATGATCAAGTTTGTGCACTGTTGTGACAATGTTGCCATATTATTGAAGTCCAAAGTAGTCTATTTTTCCCACCATAGAGAACAATGGAAGGAATAGGGGCAACCTGTTTGGGGGCCCATAGAATTGGACTCCCTGGTTCACTGTTCTTGAAACTTGGTGGGTATCTTGGGGAGAGGCTCCATCAGCTACCCTGTGAGTTTGGAGCCTCTCCATCAAACCCCTCCCCTCCAGCCCCCAGAATATACCCTATGTTTTCACCATTGACTTCAATGGCCCATATGATATAATGGGGCTGAATTGCCGCTGAATTTCTTTCATTCCCTCCTTTCCTTCTCTCTTTTTCCTCTTTCCCTCCTTCTTCTCTTCTCTCTTTCTTTCCCACCTTCTTCTCTTCTCTTTTTCCTCCTTTCCCTGTTTCCCTCCTTCTTCCCTTTCTTTCTTTCCCTCCCCTTTCCTTCTCTTTCTTTCCCTCTTTCCTCCTTCTGTGGCCCAACTCTCATGAGAAGGAGTTTAAACTTTAAACCCCTTCTCTCTTAGCTCCCCCACCCAGACCAGCTGGGGAAGGGAAGGGGAGGCTTTTGAAGATGCCTCCCCCGCTTTTGCTTCCCCTTCTGACATCACTTCCGGTGATGTCAGGGGGTGTGGCATATGCTAATAGCCTAAGCTCATTAGCATACCATATGCTAATGAGCTCCTGCAGCTGTTTTTCTACGAAAAGACCCCTGTATATATATATATATATATATATATATATATATATATATATATATTACAAATTACGAACTCTGAGCCATGACTGGCATATTTGAGGGTATATAATAATTCCACCACAAAAGGGAGCATGCTAGTAGGCTGCTGAGAATCCTTTCTTCTGTCTCAAGTCAAAGGGTGAAGTGGGGTCGCACACTGTGCTTTTCAACATCAGGCAGTGTAGCATTAATGATGGCTTTTTGGATGAGGGGAGAGGCCGGCTGTAGTCACTGCCTCATCAAACAACCAACGGGCGCGCACACTTTGAAAACAACACTGTTGGCTTTATTATTGACACTGGCTTAGTATAATTAGCACACTGTGCCAGGCAGTCACATGTTGTGTCAAAACTTGGATGCATCCTTTGAAATTGGCTCCGCTTTGAGCTTGGGTGGCCTGGATGGTTCACGGAAAGCTTGCTGCATAGTCATGAGTAGTAACAGCACCAGACACTCATGCCAGGCTTGGATCTGGTTTTAGATTCATAAGAAAAAAAATATAATTCATCAAGATTAATTCACAGCGATTTAGATCTGAAAGCTATGGCTCATGATTCTCGAGTTTGGCTAAAAACGCTAATTAAGAAGAATAATTGGCTACAAAGCAATAAGGGCCTCTGTGCTGCTCTTAAGTACCAAGCAACCAGGCTGTTTTGGTTGAGTTTTGATTTTCAGACGTCATTGGCGGTCCTTGGTGTCAGTTACTTTTGTTTCTTTCATGCCCTTTATACTCAGTTTAAACATGTTTTATGCTGCTTACATGCACAACATAATTGATATGCCATTTTTGTTCCATTTGTACTTTATACACCATTTATATGCACATGATGCAACACAAGAAACAAATGGGAGGGGGTTTGGCATGGGGAAAGAGAAACTGATTCCAAAATAAAGACTCATTAGTTCATTTCTCCCAAAGGAGAAACTGAGCTGAAATTGATATTCAAATCAAACCAACCACCATTTGAAAGTTGGTCTCATCCTAGCTATAGCATACTATTATTTTAATTGCCTTGTTGTTAGTGGGATGACCTTTACCATGGTACTTGCTTGTCAGGCTCATTAGTCAGGTCGCTCAACACAGGGCTTCATCAGAAGGAAACTGTTTATTGGTGTATCAGAACTAATGACACATGTACGAGTTGTGTTAGGAATGCCCGGGAACAGGAGGGCCTCCTGAATTATACTAGAATCAAACACCCCCTCTACCAAGCTGAAGCCAATGAGTATAGTTTGTGCCCGCGGGCAAAAGCTAGCAAACAATCTAAAAGCCGTTGGTTCCCAGCTTAGGAGTTCTGCATCTGGAGCTTCTACAAGGTCAAGCAGTGATAACATACAGACAGTGAAAAACAGTAGCGCTCAGAGGCTGGTGGACTAAGTACCCCTCCACATTCCATAACCATGACAGGGCTACCTGACATCGCTGACTATTATGAAAATTTTGATTTTTAATAATGTTCAGTGTCCCTGGCCTTTACTGTTTTTTCTGAAAATAAATAAATAACAACTAAAAAACATAAGAAGACCCCTGCTGGATCAGACCAGTGGTCCATCAAGTCCAGCATCCTGTCTCACAGAGTGGCCAACCTGTTCTTCTGGAGGGTCAACAAATGAGGTTACCTCCTGGCTCTGGAATTCAGAGGTTGACTGGCTCTGAACTCTTAGAATTACACACTGCTTTAGAGTGTTGTGATGGATGTCAAGGGTTAATGCCTAACAGAGTCTGAGAATATCTGAGTGATAGGCTGTTCAAATAGGACTCTATTGAGAGAGTCAGTTAAGAAATTACCGTTGGGAACTGACAGTTGACGAAGAGACCATTGAGCACTGTGTGTGGACTGGGAAGGAGGCAAAAGGAATGAGAGGATCAGAGAGGACCCCATTGCAGTCAAAAAGAGAAATTTCTTTGAGTTAAGAGAAGTAATCCCTGCCCAGTTAAAAGGGAGATAGCTCTTAAAAGAGGAATAATCCCTGGTCTGTGTATACAGAAGGATTTTGAGAACTTGGTTGAATGTTCCTGCCTACTAAACTTTAAGAATCACTGAAACTCAGAAACCTATACTTGAGTGTTTAAACAGAAACTGAAAAGAAAGCCTCTCTTCTCAAAGTTTTAAAAGACCTTTTTGAATAGCAGAAACTATTACTTGTTGTCAACAGGTGGGGCAGCCATGGACAAATAAGAAGAAAATAGATATAGGAGCTACTCAGCAAGAATGAAGAAGAAAAAAGGGAAAATCCTGTGTGTGAGGGAAAGAAGAGGGTGAGATCACCATGTGTATGAAATGTTTAATTCATAATCTGTTACTATTAATTCATAATCCATTACTATTTTGAAATGTGTCTTGGTTATTATCGCATTATTATTGCAATTCATTATTATTGCATTATTATTACAATTCATTATTATTGCATTATTATTGCAATTCATTATTATTGGCTTGGTCCTACTTAGAATTTCCACAAATTCAGAGGGGGGTAATTTTTGCTGGTTCCTCCCTTCCATAGAACCCCCCCCCACACACACACACACAATAAGTTGCTCCTGGATATCTCTATCCTTGAGAAGTGTTAGTTCAGGGATGGGGGTACTTTGGGTTGCTGCAGGAGAGGGGGATACATTAAACTCCCTCCCCCTCCTTATGCCCATGGAAATTCTAGGTGGGAAACTAACCTTTCTTCTCATAATGACCAGGGTGGCATTCTATCTTCCCAAGAACCTAGAGAGGTAAGTTAGTTTGAGAGAGAGTGGTTGGCCCAAATTCACCAATGGATAAGTGGGGATACACTGTTGTGATCCCTGTATTGCAAGTTAGGGTGACAAAATGTAATGACTTGCAGAGCAGCTAAGATGAGGCATACTGAGAAATTTACCAGGAGCATGCTTGCCAGGAGAATGTTACTCATTTGCAATACTCTGATTACTGACTGGGTTGCCTTCATGTTTCCTGGCAAACGGGGCCAGCCTGAGGCTTTTTTGCACACTAGGTGAGGCTAGCTTGTGGTGCCCCCCCCAGGCGAGGGTGAAGGGTTCTGGAGAACATGAGAGCCTGCATGACATATTATTCTGCTTGGTCCTTTTTTATTTTAAATGATACTGCCCCATTTGTACAGGTCTGTGAATGGCTGTGGAGGGAGAGAAGAGCCCCAGGGTGACCTCCCTCCCTGGCAGGCGTCCGACGCTCTCTTGGGGGGCAATCAGCACAGCTCTTCGGGGGCAGGGCTGGAGGCAGGAGAGCTGCAGAGTGCAGCCGGGGGTGGTGGTCCGGGGAGCCCGTATCCAATCCCTGCCTCTGTGGGAGTGGAGGCCGGATGCTAACACACCAGGTTGGGTCGGCTGAAGGTGGGAAGAGTTGTGCGGGGGGGAGCGGCATTGGTGGAAGGGACCGCCAAGTGTCGAGGGAGGCTGGCTTGTTCCTGTGGCCGTGCTCATCTTTCCCCCCTTTTCGTCGTGAGGAGGACAGGTGAAGCAGGACGCTTCCTCACCCGCCACCGGGCGCAGCGGCGCTGTCCATCTCCCCGTGCTCCCCCCCATCTGTGCACATGGAGGGAGGGCAGGTGAACGAGCTGGGCCTTTGGTGAGCGCTCTGGAGGAGGAGGCTGAGGCAACAAAATGGGCACCCAGAAAGCCATGCTGGGGGTGGGCAGGCAGCAGCGGCAGGGGCCTCGCTGCGCCCCTCGGAGTTCTGTGCCCTAGGGGCAGCGAAGGGGCATGTTGTGGAGCAGGCACTGAGAAAATCATGTGGGGGGGGCAGGGGCGGCAGGGGCCTCACTGTCCCCCTCGCGACCCAGGAGGAAGGAGGGCGGGCAGTCATGTCGGTAATCGGGGGAGCAAAGAAGCAGCAGTGGCCAGGATGCACGGCATGAGCTTTTTTGGGGGGTGGGGGGGAGGGCAGCTCAGTTCGATGCCCCCATGATGGTCCCGCCCTAGGCGAAAGTCTAGTTCGCCTAGTGAGTGAGCTGGCCCTGCTGGCAAAGTGTGTCTTGAGCACAGTGCTATGCTGAACAGCTTTGTGCCTTCATAGTAGCCATTTAGTCACTGCAGTTTGCAGCTGCTTTTGCTGAGTTCAGGTACTTCCGTTCCCTGGAGATGAGTCAATATCCCTGGGGTCACAGTCATTTAGGTCATTACATTGATTGACTTTGCACCTGTGCAGTTATATGTATCCTTCAAATGACAGAGACTGGGTAGATTGCATTGCCTACTAATTGCCCTATACAATCAACGGTGTGTATTTAAGAACTGGCTGCCAGATTAGCTGGGTTTATGAGCAGACACCAAAGGCAGCCAGGATCACTAAATAGTAAGTCTCAACTCCAAATTTTTAAACTGATTCTTCGTATATATATACACCGTTTGCCCTTCTAAAATCAGAGGCAGGGGCAGCAACAGACACATCTAGATTCTTTTGGATGTATTCAAACCACTTGCAAAACAAGTAATTCTCTGCTTGCAGCTGATAAGCCAGCCTTCAGCTGACCTACTGGCTTATCTCTCCTTATAAATAATTATCTTTTGGTTTTGCAAGATTCCATGCACTCCCATTAGCTGTAAAATGCCCTCCCTCAGCCATTGGCCCATCAGCCGCCACTCAAGAGTACTCGCGTGCCATTGGCCGGGTGCTGGGTCTGCTCCTCTTCCCCACCCACTCCACCTGGCAGACAGCTCTCTCTCCTGAGGAAGACAGTTCTCTTGACTCCTGTGAGGGACTGTCCCCTCAGTGGCTGTTGGTAGGCAGCCAAGCTTGGTTCTGTGAGTAAAAAAAAAGGACTTTCAGCATAACCCCCTCCCCCGCCCATAACCCCCTCCCCAATGGCCACTTTCCTGTCAGAATAAATGGAAAAAGGCTCTTTCTCCTCCTTAGCTTCAGCATGACTGGCTGGCTAACGAGGTGGGCCAGCGACCATCAGACCATTTTCTTCAACTCCCTGCTGTGCGGCTGACTTTCTTCTAGGGCTGCCAATCTCCAGGTGGGACCTGGAGATCTCCCACTGTTACAATTGACCTCCAGATGACAGAGATCAGTTCCCTGGGAGAAAATGGTTGCTTTGGAGGGTAGACTCTATGGCATTATACCCTGCTGAGTCCTTCCACACACACCCCAAATGCTGCCCTCCGCAGGATCCACCCCCCTCCCCAAATCTCCAGGTATTTCCCTAATCAAAGTTGGCACCTGTACTTTCTCCTCTGTCAGTAAAAGGCCCTTTCCACACCTATGTTGGCCTTTGGGAGAAAACTCATTGGGCCTGGTCCTGAACAGGTTGGCAACTCCAAGTGGGCAATTCCTGGAGATTTGAGGGATGGAGCCTGGAGAAGGTGAGGTTTGAGGAGGGGTGGCACCTCAGACAGGTACGATGCTATAGACTCCACCCTCCAATCCAGCCATTCCCTGATGGGGAACCATTGTTGCCAATGTTCAGGTGGGGGCTGGAGATCACTCCAAATTACAACTGCTCTCTAGGAGGGATGGGGGAGGAGATGGAGAACTAAAGGTAAGTTGATGGTTGGCTGGGAGGGAGATAGGGTTGTCAACTCCAGGTTGGGAAATTCCTGGAGATTTGAGGGGTCGAACCTGGAGAGGGTGAGTGTTGAGGAGGGGTGGGACCTCAGACAGGTACAATGCCATAGACTCCACCCTCCAAACCAGCCACTCCCTCCTGGGGAACCACTGTTACCAATCTTGGGGGTGGGCTGGAGATCACTCAAAATTACTACTGCTCTTCAGGTAGCAAAGATCAGTTCCTCTGGAGAAAATGGGAGACTCTGTTATTATACCCTCCTGAGATTGCCACAGCAAATTGTCACTGAGTGCCCAAAGCCGGGGCACTCTCCCAGAGCCTCTTTCTAGAGCCTGTTGTATTTATTTCCACAACGGGCCTTATTCCTAGTTCATACATATTTGGAAACTGTAGACTCAAGGATTTTATTATGTTTAGGACTGAGTTGTATTGAACCATCTCCTGTAGTTACCTGGAACCTTTATAAAACAATTCCTCCCTTAACACTAGCCTCTCCTTATTCTTGAATGGTAATCATGAGAATGGGTGACATGAGGTTTTGTTGAAGTGTCGGTAGCATTTAAACTGTGCACCTTCACAGGTCTCTTACTCAGACACATAACAATACAGGATGTGTTTATGAGGTAAATGTAGTTCTCCTTTGTCTATATATTTGACCAGATAGATAAAACACAGGTGAAGGCCAAAACAACACATTTCATCTAACAGGAAAAAAACATAGGTATTCAACAGAGTAAATGTTAGCTGTGGAAGCTTTCACTTTATAAAGGTAAAGTGATCCTCTCCTGCAAACCAGCAGTTACGACGTTTCTTCCATGAGAATGAATACTTTGCAACTGGCCCCAACTACAGTATATAAACACTGAGGAGAGATCTTTGCTTCCTTTTCTCAGAAAGTTTACCTCATGATACGAGGTTTACTGGGCCAGGCTACCAAAAAGTGGGTTGTCTCAAAAGTGTAACTTTCCTCTTTCACCTCACAGTTCCTGGTTTCCGGAAACTGCCCAGACAATTTTAAACTTATTAAATAAAAAGTTGAAAGAAAAGAAACTGCCCAGACAGATTTGGTACTTCTCTCTAACCCAACCACCTGACTTAAAAATAAATAAATAATCCTGGCTAGGCTGTGACAATCTTGACCAGAACTTCCAAGCTCGTATCTGAAGATAGAAGCTTTTTTCTCTCTTCCTTTTTAAAACTGAGCTTTCCTCATCCCCTCCCACTGAACAGAGTTTCATGGGCTCTGATTGGCTGATAAACACATGGCTTTGCCTGAGGTTATCATCACAAGGTAATTGGTTCAGAGGCCTGGAGGAGAGGCAGGACCTGTGAGGATGGTTTCCAAACATGGCTTCTCCCCATTAACTGGAGGAGTTAAGCACTGATCACCCTCGTAGTTTTTGCAGTAGTTTTAATTCCAAATTAATGACACAAACAATAAAATTCCAGTAGCTGTTCTGCTTCTGCAGACTGAGCCCTTGTACATATGCATGTAAGACTTTATATATGATTCCTTATCATCTCTTGGGCTTATTTTATTTCATATAATACTGTGGATAGTGGAGTGCATTTTAATTGTTACAGTGATCTACTATAGTTAGACATCAAATAACAGCAAGAGGTTTCTTCTGTATTGTATGCATTTTTCCAGGGAAACCAAGTCTTACATCTTCATGCAAATGATACAATCAGTATGCATTGGCACATGCAGATTAGTTTGTGCAAAATAGGGGACATATTTGGTTCACAGGAGAGAGAGGGAATGCTTTGAAAGAGAGACAAAAAACCCCTGGTTAATGTGAGCATAAGAGAATAAATAACTTGAAATGGAGTTAAAACGCAGGTGGTCTTCTCCAGTTGCCTGGTCATATTGACCTAGAAAGGCTAATTAGAAGTGAGCCATAAGAAAACCATAGGTAGTAGTTCTCAGGTGGTTTGCATTTTCAGTGTCAGTGGCGCAAGGTTGCAGCCTGACCTTGGAATTAGATATGAATTTCATAGCTTTTATTCCTACATCTGATTTCTCATTGAGACAGAAGAAAGTTAGAGCACAAGCAAAATGGCATAGTACAATATACTACCCAACCTCCTTGAACCATGTCTGGCTGCCCACCAAAGTACTTTTGGATTTTGCCATCTACATGTGACTACAAAAATGACTAAGTCTCACAGTACATGACTGCTGGGATCTCTCTCTCTCTTTCTTTCTCTGTCTGTCTGTCTACACACACAAACACACACTGGTGGCTCTGGCAGGTCACAATTTCTGTAGGACTGGGAAAGAGAAATTGAGCTTTGTGTGCAATGGAGCTGAACTGAACAGGGCTGGACAGTGTATGATCCAGGAAAAGTGTTGCTCGATAGTTTAAAGGGATATTCATTATGTTAAATAATTGTCTGCTGTTCTAAAACATTATTGCCAAGATCTTGGAGGATTCATGAAGGCGGTACTAATCAGTAACTATAAGCCATGGTAGCTAAAGATCACCTGTCTTTTCAGAGGCAGCATGTTGGCAAGAAATAAATAGAAATGGCCATTGCCCATGAGCTTCCAGAGGTATCTGGTTAGTCTTTGGGGTTTTTCACATTCTCATTTCCCTCACTTCTATGGCTGAGTTCAGACTGGCAATTTGCCCCGCTATAGCCCCATTTCAGCGACATTTTAAAAGCGGATTAAAGGGGGCATTCAAACAGGCACATCTGCCTGGCATTCCCTACCTATAGGCAACCCGTGCTGCTCCGCTTCACTCCCGCATTTAAAAGATACCTCATAAAAGTGGTAGCAAATCCCCAAAGAGTGCCTTTATGCCGTGTTTGTCCGCTTCCCGGCAGTGTGAATGCTACGCGGAAAAGCCGGGAGCAACCCGCATTGCGCATAAGGGAGCAGCGATATGATTGGCAGTGCTCCACTCTACCATCCAATGCAGTGCTGGCACAGCTGGATCCTCCCCAAATCGGCCTATGTGTGTGTGGGCGCATGAACGCTCATGCATTCAAACACACATAGGCATCCAGCCGATTTACCAGGAAAAAGCCGTTTACAACTGCACCTCCAGGCCAGCAGTCTGAACGCTCCCACACACCTCCTCTTGGTATGCGCCCACATCAGTCCGAGCTGTGTGACCGGGAAAACCCAGAACAGTTTATTCCTGGGCTTTTTTGCCACGACTGGCTCCCGCTTCAAACTGCCAGTCTGTCCTCAGTTTATATTCCTGTTGTTTCCATTTTTCTCCCTGTTCTGCATGTGTTTTGCTCCCTCTAGTGGCTGATTCAATATTGTATTAAGAACAAGAACATAAGAGAAGCCGTTTTGGATCAGGGCAATGATCCATCCAGTCCAACACTCCGTGTCACGCAGTGGCCAAAACTCATGTGCTATCAGGAGGTCCACCAGCATAAAAGCCTGCGGTTTAAATCTGCAGGGAGATAGGTCAGAGATAAACTGACATAATATCAAATCCACCACTAAAGGAAGCAAAACACATGAGGAACGGGGGCAGGGGGGGGAACAAGTAAAGCAGCAATAACACACAAGAGAGGAAAATGAGAATGTGGAAAAGCCCTCTGGCAGAAGAGAATGCACCTTGTTCTGATCCAGCAAAGCTGTTTTTATGTACTTAAAAAGAACACAATAGGTAAAGGTAAAGGTTCCCTTGCTCGAAAGCCAGTCGAATCCGACTCTAGGGTTGTGGTGCTCATCTCCGTTTCAAAGCTGAAGAGCCAGCGCTGTCAGAAGACATTTCCATGGTCATGTGGCCGGCATGACTAAACACCAAGGCACACGGAATGCTGTTACCTTCCCACTGAAGTGGTACCTATTTATCTACTTGCAATTTCTTGCTTTCGAACTGCTAGGTTGGCAGGAGAAGGACACAATAGACACCCCTTGTTTTAGAACATAGTAGAACCAAAGCATTTCTGTGAAGCCTACAGGACTGTGTTAGGCTGTTCTTGCTTCAGCTGTTTTGTAACTAGACACTAACACAGAGGCAGTTGTCCCTGTAGATACAGCAAGGATTGGGCATTGGGGAATGCCATAATTCTTGCTCCATTTTCACTAGCTGAATAAGAATAATTAGAAACGGAGCAGTGGCCTAATATATATATATATATTTAGTTTGGTAATCAAGAATCAAATTAGCTACACCCTGGGGTTGATCATATAGTTTAAAAATATAGGCAGAGGTTTAGGTGCTATAATTTGTTTGATAGGTTAAGAGTAATGATGGACAAATATCTGTGTTTGACCTGAAAGTATAGATATATTTATGAGAACCCCTGTCACAACACACAAAATTGGGGGGAGGGGAGTTGTAAATATTTACTTGGGCATTTGCACATACAGAGAGCTTCAAGAACATGTAAATCTGCCTTATATTGAGTGAGACTGTTTATTAAGAAGTGTATTCTCTGCTCTGACTTAGGCTGCAATCACACGCACCTTTAGATCTGACTTAGGTGTGAATGCCTGATGGATCTAAATGGAGCGATCAGACAGAAACATCTGGGAAGAGTCCCGCAGTCATTGGCAACCCGTGCTGCTCTGCTGCAGAAGCGGAGTTAAAAGACACTGGGGAAAGTCCAGCTCTAACAGACTCTGATGGGCTAAGGATGGACTTTCCCCTGTCTGATAATGCAAGCACACTCTCATGCCATTGGGATGGTCTGATCATGCCATCCTGGCTCAGTGCCACCCCCCCTTGCAGTATGTGCACTACTGCATACTCCACAGGGGGCCCTCAGTGTGTAGGTGCAATTCCTCATTTATGTGCATGGAAAACAAATGTCCAACCCCCCCACCCCGATTCCCCCACAGTTGCATCTGATCACACAGTGAAGGGCTGAGCCCACAGCTACAGACGGAGGTGTGATCTCGCAACTGTGTGTCAAATTCCTCTGGAGGAAATAGCCTCACTTCCCCTCCGCTTCAACTGGCACGTGTGACCACAGCCTTACAGTGGCTTTGCAGGATCTCAGATGGAGATCTTTTACAGAAGCTCCTACCTGACCCTTTCAAATGTCGATGTTAAGGATTGAACTGAGGAGTTTCTGCATAGAAAGCTGATGCTCTATCACTGAGTCATGGCCCTTCATCTTTCCTTGTTGCGAACATGCCCATTTCCTCCCCACCGTTCTCTCACTTCCCAGAGTCACAACCCTTAGCTTTCTGATGGAGGGGCAGCAAACGGTCATTGGGAATGGATTAATTTGTTCATTGAAAAGTTGGAATTGGTGGTGATCAGAGCAGCAGCCAAGTTTGCAGATGACACCAAATTATTCAAGATGGTGAAAATCAAGACAGATTATGAAGAGCTGCAGGAGGATATCTCTAACCTGGGTGAGTGAGCAAAAGTGTGGCAAATGAAGTTTGGTGTTCATAAGCGTGAAGCCATGCCTATTGGAACAACAACAAAAAATAAATATATGCTGATGGTGTTGCATCTGACTGAGACTGAAAGAGATCTTGCTGGGGATTTTAAAAAGAGGGATTAGAAACAACACAGCCAGTATTGTAATGGCCCTGAATAGAATCATGGATCTTTAACCTGAAGATAAGGTCTGAGTGGGGCTACCTTTCAGGTAAATTATTTTTCCAAATCTTCCGCAGCCTGAGTTCCTGCAGGGGCTGACAGGAATTCCCATTCTCATGACTTTCAAAAGATTCACTAGGAAGACCAACAAAACTACAGTTTTCATCAGTACCAGAAATCCAGGAAACTCTGAACATATTACCTGTGCGATTTAGAATTCTGCAGAGTTCATTGATACAAACACATGGGAAATCTTGTTTGCTTTAAATTAGAGACCAGTCTCTCCACGGCTACCTTTGGCAGTTCCTGACCCTGTGACAGAGGCTGTACCTACAAATATGGAAATGAGATACGTCTGGGAATTGTGCACATCACGGCTTGTGTATTCTGTTTCCAAATTGCCAGGGGATGTGTGGGTGGAATCCAGCCTGTGCTCATTCAGCACCCAAGCTAAATTAGGATGGGTAACATCCTTCCATCTGAAAGGAAAATGTGTTGCATGAGAAAGGTCTAAACCAATGATCATCAAGGATAAGTGGAACGACAACAAATGAGCATTGATGTCCCTCGCCTTTCTTTGTATTAACGGCCATGGCTGTCATGGCAAACACTAAAAGCCTTGGTTTGAATGTATTCTATTTTTTGTATGCATCCTTTTATTAGAACACACTAAAGAGAACACTGCAGCCTTGTTCTGTCTGTTAAAAATCTGTTACAGAGGAAACACTTCCAGACGATAATGAAGTGGTAGCAGGGAACGTACCATATTGTGATTTGGTTTTTTTTTTTTCAACAATGCAGACGACACAGGCCATTTCTTATTTTGCGTACTCGGGACCTTTTTGTCAGTGATCTGAATGACCCTTGGAGAAAGGCACTGCTTAGACTGATGTAGGTGAATTCAGCTGTGATGTCTCCTATTTCAGTAGCCATTATTCCAGTAAGAAATTTTGGCTGGGGACGGAGCATGCAGCGCGACTCCGAATATTGTCACAGGAAGCAATCAATGCCTCTGCAGAAAGCTTAGGAAATATACCATTTGTGTCAGTTCTGATATCATTTTGACACCCTTGGCTTCCTTTGGCAATGCTTCTTAAATCTTCACCCTGATGTGCCTCTGGGGGAAAAAAAAAAGATTTAAAAATAAATGAAACAGAGCTGATCTAAAACTCCTTACCTCATTTCATGTTTATTTTGGAAAGTGTCAAACAGTGTCTTGTGCATTTGGTGATTTTCTGCAGTTGTGGATGTGAATGCATTCATGCTGTCTCACTGGCCCCGGGAGGCACTGTGTTCCATGGCTGTCTCTGTCCTCGCTGCCTTCGGCTTTCCATGTCCAAACTACCTTTTAATCTCATTGGCAAGGGTGATCCATGTGGCTTTTTGCTGATGATGTCACATTCTTGCATCCAATATGATGTCATCCCGTAGGACTGCAAACAAAATGAACTGAGCTTCTGAGAAAAAACCAGCAGCAAAAGGAACAAGAGGGTGGCAGACATCTTCAGGAGAGCCAGTTTGGTGTAGTGGTTAGGAGTGTGGACTCTAATCTGGGAGGACTGGGTTTGACACCCCACTCCTCCGCATGAGGCCTGCTTGGTGACCTTGGGTCAGTGACAAGTTCTCTTGGAGCTGTTCTCTCAGGACCAATCCTTGAAAGGGCTCTCTCAGCCCCACCTACCTCACAGGGTGTTTGTTGCAGGGAGGGGAAGGGAAAGGAAATTGTAAACTGCTCTGAGACTCCTTTGGGTAGTGAGGGATGGGGTATAAATCCAATCTCCTCCTCCTCCTCCTCCTCCTCCTCTTCCTTCTGAAAAACCACAATGTCCAGCAACATATTTTGTTGTTCAGTTCTTCAGCAGCATTGAATAGTCAGTCTGGTTGGAAAGTTGGAAATAAATGCACCAAAGGAATAAGTACATTATGTTCAAAGCACATATTCAAGGCTCCTTGATGCAATCCCTTTCTTCATCTCTTTTCTATTCCATGCTGCACCTGGAACTAACTTGAATATGCACGAATATTCTGCAGTGTTTATGTATAAATGTCTGGTTTAAAGACAGCTATAAGGGTCAAGCATAGAGACTTTTCCAAAGAGTAACTTGTTTTTATCAAACCACCCCCCTCAATTGAGCACATCATTTTCTTTCTTTTTTTCCCAATAAGATAACATACACAATTCTCTTTGACTTTTAAACAGGAAAAGCAACTATGGAATAAAGATTTGTCATCAAATCCCGATCCGAGCAAAAAGCTGAATAAAGTGCCTTGATCTTCAACCAATTACGACAAGATGCTCAGGAAACCAAGGGGGGGGGTGAAATATCAATAGTTTGTTTTCTATCCAAATAAATGTTGCGTATCAGAGTTCACATTTATCAGATTGTGCTTGATCAGATGTCAATGCGTGATTAGAAAATAAGAGGAAATGGTTAAACAAATCTGTTCCCGCACAATACAGATGAAATGCTTATTAAATGCACCTCCTATAATCAACTCCTACTGCTGTCCTTACTAGGATAATAATAGTTTGCATTTGAATAGGTCTTTTAAATGTTTGAAACACACAGAGTGGCCTAGTGTCCTTCCAGTCAGCAGAGGCCTCTCCTCAAACACTGTAAGGCCCTGCTATTTAAATGGGCCTTCGAAGGGGATTACAATCTCATGGCACTAGGGCTTCCAGGTTTCCCCTGGCCACCAGCGAGGGATGAGAGGCTAGGCTTGCTAGATCCAGGTTGGGAAACTGCTGAAGATTTAGCAGTGGACCCTGGGAAGGACAGGGACCTCAGTGGGATATGTTGCCTGGAGTCCACCCTCCAAAGCACCCATTTTTCTCCAGGGGAACTGATCTCTCTAGTTTGGAGATGAGCTGTAATTCCAGGAGATCCCCAGGTCCCACCTGGAGGCTGGCATCTCTATGTGGTACACTTGCAAAGGATGTTCTGGGCTTTTATGTTTCATTTCAATCTCCCCCTCCCCAGCAGGTTGCTTTGTAAGCCAAACAGAGTCGCAGTGGATTTGACCCACAGTTGCGAGATCACACAGCCCTTTGTTGCTGTTTGTTTTCCATGTGCATAAACAAGGAATCACGCCTCAGCACCAATGTTACCTCTAAGCTGAATTGGTGTGAGCTAGCTCACTGTTTTTTAGCCTCCAACTCATGCATTTCTGTCTTAGCTCAGGAAGGATGGCTCCAGAGCCAACTGATTTATGCAGCAGCCAAATCGCTTGCTCACAACTTTAATGCCAGTAGCTCACAAAGTAGAATTTTTGCTCACAAGACTCCACAGCTTAGAGGGAGCATTGCTCAGCACCAAGGGCCCACTATGGGTATGCAAGGGGGTGGGGGGGACCCAGCACCAAGCTGGGATGGCCTATTCAGATCATCCCAATGGCTCAGAAGTGTGCTTGTGTGATCAGACATGGGAAGGTCTATCCATGGCCTGTCGCAACCCATTTATTACCATTTCCCCCCACGGTGTCTTTTTATTCCGCTTCTCTGACAGAGCAGATCGGGTTGCCGACAGCTGTGGGATGCTTCCCAGGTGTTGCTGTTTGATCGCACCTTTTCAATCTGTCGGGCATTCACACCTATGTTGGAACTTCTGCCGCTTGTGATCACAGCCTCAGATTCACAGGAGGGCTACAAAGCTCTGAGCAGCAGTGGGGGAAAAAATCTTTTATAAATGGCAGTGAAAGACAGACAACCTTTATTGGCATATCAGAGATAAAAGTGCATTAAAATTTAGGAATACATCAAAAAGGTGGCTGTCATACAAACAAACAAACAGCGAGGTGGGGGAAAACCTGATCAGTTTATAGTTTCCCCGATTTGAATTGCAGATGGAAGAAAACAGGCAACATTAAAAGTTATAGAAGGGTTTTGCCCCGAGAGTAGCAACTGGACTTTGACATTCACAGGGAGACCACGCCATGTAAAAAGAAGGGAGTCCAGAAATTTATCCCGGGTCTTAGTATAAAATGGGCAATTTAAAAGAATGTGGGAAACAGATAAATGGCCGTGTTGCATGTAGCGTATCGTTTCCACCGAAAACATGGAAGTAATATAGGGTAGCTCTAGGAATTGCTGGAAATACTATGGTTTTACCTGTCAAACATACACAAGTGCCAACAAGTTGCAACCAACTCACGGTGACCCCCCAGCAAGGGACTTTCCTCTGCAGAGTCTTCCTTAGTGTCCTCCTATCCAAGGACCAACCCTACTTAGCTTCTGAGATCTGATGAGATCAGGCTATACCATTCCACCTTCCCTCCCTTCTCCTATCATAGGAGACATTCCCTTTATCATTTGATTCTCTTTACTGTTTCACTGCTTGACAATACTCCCACTTTTTATGTTCCCTAAGCATCATAGAGTACTGCTGTGGTGGCTCAAGTGGTTAAGACGCTGAACTGCAGGCTGGAAGGTTGGTAGTTCAGCAGTTCGTGACCTGAGTGCTGCATGATGGAGTGAGCTCCCATTTCTGGTTCCAGCTCCTGCCAACCCAGCAGTTCGAAAGCAAGAAATTGCAAGTAGATAAATAGGTACCACTTTGGTGGGAAGGTAACAGCATTCCACGTGCCTTGGCATTTAGTCATGCCAGCCACTTGATTATAGAAACATCTTCAGACAGCGCTGGCTCTTCGGCTTGAAAATGGAGATGAGCACCGCCACCCTAGAATCGGATTCGACTGGCTTTCGAGCAGGGGAACCTTTACCTTTATCATAGATGATATTGATGTTGTAGTAACTCCCAAAGAACAGAGTCTCTCCTTGCTGGACCTCCAGTAGCATATAAGACATGCAGTGTTTGTTCCCATGGAAGGTATATTGCTTATAAAAGCAGGCTGATGAAGGACCTGTCGGGGAGAATTTTCTTTACCTGAGCAGCAAGGGAGGAACAGTCGAAAAGACTGTGACCTCAATGTGCTCATCTAGTTCAGGGGTGGCGAAACTGCAGCTTGGGAGCCACACGTGGCTCTTTCACACACAGGGGTCATCTCCTGCTGGAGCGCCCCAGAGCGGCGCTTCGGCAGTAAGAAGCCCAGGCCCCACCCCCCCATCTTTCCTGGTCCACTTGCAGAGAGGCTCAGGGAGGAGAGATTTAAATGCCTGAATTCCCTGCCCGATCTTCTCCAGCCAGCCCACCACAGCAGGTTAGCTGGAGAGGAGAAGGGGAGATAGGCAGACATGCCCGCCTTTCCCCCTGAGCCTCTCCACCAAGAACCAAGAAAGCAAATAGATGTGAGGGGGGATTTAAATGCCTGGGTTCCCTGCCCGATCTTTGCCAGGTGCCCTGCATCTGTGAGGAAGCAAAGGGGAGGCTTACTTTTTCTCCCTCCCTTCTCCCTCCCTCCCATCTGTTTGCTTTCCTCTCTCTCTCTCTCTCTCTCTCTCTCTCTCTCTCTCTCTCTCTCCACCTCTTTCATTCTTTCTTTCCACCTCTCTCCCTTCTCTCTCTCTCTCTCTCTCTCTCTCTCTCTCTCTCTCTCTCTCTCTCTCTCTCTCAGACAAATAAATATCATTAGCAAACAAATACCATTGGGCAAATAAATACCATAATCTAAATCTGTTTTTACCCCTTTTGTTTTGTTTTTTATTTTGGCAGTCTCATTTAATGTTAATAAAAAACACATTTGCATATTTTTAAATAAAAACATGTGTGTAATATTTTTTCATGTCTTGCAACTCTCAAACATCTGATGCTTATTCTATGTAGCTCTTACATTGAGCAAGTTTGGCCACCCCTGATCTAGTCAATCTTTAAGTTTCTTTGTTCTATCCCCCCCCCCGCCCACCACCTGGCACTTAGATTCTTGCTGCAATGCTCGTTAGGACTGTAATAGTGTCTCCCAATCATTTGTAAAACAAATTTCCACTCTGTGTTCATGACAAGATACACATTTGCGGGAGAATGAGGCTATTGTTGTAAACTATCATTTCCACCCAGTGAGGGCTCCATGTGAGCTTGAACTCATCTTCCCTGTGGGTTTGGCCAGGGGTCTGACACCACTGCTTATGTTTGCCCCTACTTCCTAGTAACTAGGTGCTAGTTCAGTATCTCAGCTTTCGCTTCTTGTAGACCCATCACAGCTAGTGCAGAATACGGCAGCATGACTATTGATGGAGATGCCCGCACAGGCACACGTTCAACCGATGTAGTGCCAACTGCACTGGCTGCCGAAAGAATACTGGATCCAGTTTAAGGTTACGGTTTTGACCTTAAAGCCCTATGCAGCCTGGGACCATCATGCCTGTGGGACTGCTTCTCCCTGGAGAGCTCCATGCTCTTCTGATCAACATCTCCTGGTGGTCCCTGGCCTGAGGGACATCCACTTAGCCTCAACCAGGGCAAGGGCTTTTTCAGCTCTCACCCCGGCCTGGTGGAACATGCTCCCATTTGAGATCAGGGCCCTATGGGACCTAGCACAGTTCCACAGGGCTTTAAAATGGAGCTTTCTGCCAGGCCTTTGGATGAGCATTCAATCTATTCTGCCGCCCCCTCTCCCGTCCTGTCCATGGTGCTGTTCACGACCTTTTACCAGTGCTCTGCTGTACTGAATATTACTTGGGCACTGGAATTTCTTAAGAGTAATTATTTTATAAGGCATGAGTTTCAGTTCTATCTGCTATTGCTATTTATTGTTTTATCATTTTTTTATTGATTTTGTGTTGTCAGGCACCCTGAGCCCATTTTGAGGGGGGGGTAGGGAGGGGTATAAATTTAATAAATAAACAAAATAAATGCCCGGCTGAAGTGGAAGTGACCCCCCACACACACCTCATGAATGTCGAGTCCTCCCCAGTCCCTTTATAAATCTGAATTCCAATCAAAATGGCCACAGCCCAGGCGAGCCTGATCCCATCAGATCTCAGAAGCTAAGGAGGGCCGGCCCTGGCTGGTATTTGGATGGGAGACCTCCAAGGAATACCAGTGTTGTGATGCAGAGGCAGGCAGTGGCAAACCACCTCTGGACGCCGATTGCCTTTAAGCCCCCCAAGGGATCATCAGAAGTCAGCTTGACTTGGTGGCAAAATATTTTTTTTAAAAAAAATGGTCATGTGCCAGACCATAGTGGTGAACAGCCATTTGAAGTAGCCAGTGCCTAGAAAAGTACAGTGTGGGCATGTATATGCATTAAGAGAGGATGATCCTTTTAAAAATATATTTAAAGACAACTCACAGTGAATTCTTCAATCATGTCATGGGCCAATCCCTGCCCCCTCCAGCTTTGCAGATTGCGTGACCATGTGTCCTTTACAGCAAACTGACCATGGTTCAGCCAGCAATTTTGACGCTCCCCCACGCTTCAATATTTCACTTGCCTTTTTAAGTGATTTTTTAAAAAAACTGCAGGAATGCTTATCCTTATATGTATCCTTTACCTTTTTTTTTCTTGAAAGGTTCCTTAAAACATGGTGACGGTGTTCCCGAGACGGGGCAAATGGAGTTGGTGATGTACAGGTATCTTTTTTTTTTTTTTTTAAAAAGAAAAATTATTAACCGGATATAATAACATGTTCCATATTTAACTTACAATTCTTGTTATATCCTTTTCTACAACTCTTAATCCCCCCCTTCCCCGGCTTCCGACAATGCTCCACCCCCATTAACATTTCAATCAAAATTCTCATACATTCAATTCAATCTTAATATTCAAATCTAAAATTTCATTGATTTCCTTTTTCACTTTTAACCATTAGGTAACTTTTCTATTTTAATCTCTTTTGTTACAATACTTCTATTATTAATAGCTATCAAAACAAAGTAATCTATTTTTCATGTCCCAGTTAAGCTCTAAATAGTCTTTAAAATCTTTCCAGCCTGCCAAAAATTCTTCATCTTCTACTCCATGAAGTTTTTTTGTTAACTTGTCCATTTCAGCCATAAAAATCATTTTCTTGACCAAATCCCATTTGTCAGGCACCTGCTCTTGTTTCCAGAACTGAGCGTAAGTCATTCTTGCAGTTGAAATTAGATACCATAACAAAGTTCTTTTTGCCATTTTAACTTCTTCTAACTTTAATCCTAAAAGTAACAATTCTGGTTCTTTTTTCAAAGTACATTTCAAGATTTTCTGAATTTCATTATGAATCTCAGTCCAATAAGCATTTGCTTTTTCACATGTCCACCACATCTGGTAAAACGAGCCCTCTTTTTTCTTACACTTCCAACATTTGTTAGACATATTCTCATTCATATTAGCAATTTTTTTTTGGTGTCATCTATACATCATTTTATAACAATTTTCTTTAACATTAACACATTTTGAAATTTTAATCGATTTTTTCCATAAACATTCCCATGATGACATTTCTATATCTCTATTTACATTTATAGCCCATTTCACCATTTGCTCTTTTACAGTCTCATCCTCTGTAAACCATTTTAACAAGATCTTATAAATTCTAGAGATCATTTTTTTTACCTTTTTCGATCCAAATCTTTTCAATTTCATTATTTTCTTTTCTAAAAGCATACCTTATTTTATCAGTCTTGAATAAGTCATAAATCTGTCTGTAGTTTAACCAGTCATATTCAAAGTCCAATTCTTCTCTAAGTCTCATCGCGAAACTTTTCCCCTCAGTTTTCAGAATGTCTCTATAGGGTAACCAGTCTTTCCCTTTGTGCCTTGAAAGTGGTTTTATTACTTCTGCCGGAACAATCCACAGTGGTCTTGCTTAAAAAAAAAAATTCTTGTACCTCATCCGTGTCATAAATAATGATCTCCTTATGAAGTGGTGTTTAAAAAGGTTATCTACTTTGGATTTCTCATACCATAAATAGGCATGCCAACCATATCTTCGATCGTGACCTTCTAGTGCCAACAACTGTCTGTTCTCCAAGTTAATCCATTGTTCCAACCACGCCAGGCACACCGCATCATGGTATAATCTAAAATTAGGAAGCTGGAAGCCTCCCCTTTCTTTCACATCACAGAGAATTTTCATTTTGATCCTTGGCTTCCTTCCAGCCCACACAAACTTAGAGATCTCCTTTTGCCATAAATTCAACACTCTACAGGGTGACGTACAGGTATCAACGCTCCCTCTAAGCTGTGGAGTCTTGTGAGCAAAATTCTACTTTGTGAGCAACTGGCATTAAAGTGGTGAGTGAGCAATTTGGCTGCTACATCAGTTAGTTTGCTCTGGAGCCACCCTTCCTGAGCTAAGACAAAAAGGAGGGAGGCCAGAGGCTAAAAAACGGTGAGCTAGCTCACACTAACTCAGCTTAGAGGGAACACTGGCAGGTACCAGCCAATTTGGCCACTCCCAAATACCCACTGTTGCAAACTTGAAGATCTTCCCTCCCCAACAGCCCCAAGAGGCAAAAAATCTCAACATTGGGAGTCTTGTTGCCATTCTGTAAATTTTACATGAGTTGTCGCTCTTGGATGCTCACATGCAGCCAATCTGAAGAAAGTGCATGTGCCCATAAATAACTCTAAAGGGTCCATGTGGAAAAAGAGATTCAATTGTTTCAACAGCCAGGCACACCTGCAACCATGAGGAAGCAGTTTGTTAATGGCCGTCCTCCCTGCTGTGCAAGCATTTGGATCCGACTGAAATCCTTCCTCAGAATCCATATCTCCTTCCAAAAATTTTCACCAAACATGTCTGTCTGTCTTTCTTTCTTTCTTTCTTTCTTTCTTTCTTTCTTTCTTTCTTTCTTTCTTTCTTTCTTTCTTTCTTTCTTTCTTTCTTTCTTTCTTTCTTTCTTTCTTTCTTTCTTTCTTTCTCTCTCTCTCTCTCTCTCTCTCTCTCTCTCTCTCTCTCTCTCTCTCTCTCTCTCCTTCTTTCCTTCCTTCCTTCCTTCTCTTTCTTTCCTTCCTTCTTCCTTCCTTCCTTCTTCCTTCCTTCTTTTCTTCCTTCCTTCCTTCTTTTCTTCCTTCCTTCTTTTCTTCCTTCCTTCCTTCCTTCCTTCCTTCCTTCCTTCCTTCCTTCCTTCCTTCCTTCCTTCCTTCCTTCCTTCCTTCCTTCCTTCCTTCCTTCCTTCCTTTCTTTCTTTCTTTCTTTCTTTCTTTCTTTCTTTCTTTCTTTCTTTCTTTCTTTCTTTCTTTCTTTCTTTCTTTCTTTCTTTCTTTCTTTCTTTCTTTCTTTCTTTCTTTCTTTCTTTCTTGTGCCTGCTCACCCTTTTGCCTTCCCCTGCTCTAATCCTTAACTGAGTCTCAGTCTTTCATTTCATCTTTGTCCTGATGGTCTCTCGTACAGTGTCACCCCTCTCAGCAGATTCATTGGTTGCTTGCTAACATGACAAAACAGGGATTGTAAACGTTTTGAAGGAAAACCCTTAGGGTTGTCTTTTAACCTGCATCCATCTGTCTGATCAAACAGCACTGTAGAAAAGCTGAGGGCTCAGAGCCAGTGACTCCCTCAGGCAGAGCCAAATTCTTAATTTATTGTGCCACTATGGTGGCACTTGGCCAGGGGAGGGGGCTGCCGAACTCCTATCCACTGCACTTCAGCATCACCAATGGAGCTGGTCACATAGGGGCATCACAGGTCACTCAGTCAGCAACCACCAGGTGACACAATGGATGTGTGGGCTTCCAATCTCACCTAGTGGAGTATCCAATTCTTCTCTGCTGTTTCTTCTGAGAAAAACCTCTCAAATAATGCCTTCCTTGCTGCTCCTACCTAGTCATTCACTCAGGCATGGTCACAATTCTAAGAGGCTTTGATCCAACATCCTGTGGTCCGGTGTCAAACTACCTTAACAGAAGTGACTTTCCAAGATGGCATGATCTGGAAGTAACAATGCCCCAGCTCTTTTCCGATAATAGCATTTGCCTTTTCCCTACTTACTAACCCTTCTGTTTTCTCCCCCTTTTAATTCCCTGCTCTTTGAGATACACATCACACAGGGTGGATAAGTATTTAATGAATGCTGGAATTGGGACACGGCTACATTGTTATGAATATGAGGACAGCTTCAAGAGGGAATTAGATAAGAATATGGAGCAGAAGTCCATCAGTGGCTATTAGCCACAAGGTATAGATAGGAACTCTTAGGCTGGGGCAAGTGATGCTCTGTATTCTGGTGCTTGGGTGGCCCCACTGCTGGACCTCCTGATGGCACCTGCTATTTTTGGCCGCTGTGTGACAGAGTGTTGGACTAGATGGGCCATTGGCCTGATCCAACATTGGCTTCTCTTATGTTCTTATGATGCTCAGCTCTATCTTGTGCTAACAGAAGATCCCAGGGAGGGTACTGGGAACTGGGAACCGATGACCAGAGGAAGCAATAGATGAGGACTAAGAAGCTGAATCTTAATCCCAACAAAATGGAGCTGATACTGGGAGGGGGGAGCTGACCCAGGGAATGGGCAAAAAAAAGATCTTGCCAATGTGATGCATGTCCTAGTAACATCTAGATTAGATTACTGCAATACACTCCACATGGGGCTGCCCTTGACTTTGGAATAAACTGGCAAATACAAACATAGACAAGTGCCTTATTCTTTTTTTTTAATTACAGGAACTCCATAGCAAAACAGCTACCAAAGTAAGCATGGGCATCTCTGGCTCTCTGACAGAGGGCATGCCAATAAGCAGAGGGATGTGCCTTAGCCCCTTTATTTTAAAAAAATCTGTTTCTCAATAACATCATTGAGAAGTTGTCAGGACCAGAGTTTTACCCAACCTTCACTGGGCTCAAAGAAAATTTTCACTTTTGTGTGTGGTTTATAGTCCCTTACTTGAGCAACGGCTTAAGAGGCTGTTGTTCAAGCTCAGTGACTTCTGTCAAGAAGAACCTCTAAGTATTAGCTACACCAAGATGAAGGTGATGGTCTCTGGGGAAAAGCCCTGCAAATTCCAATGGTCCATTGAAGGTACTCCTATTGATCAATGTACAAACTTCAAGAATCTCACAGTCACCTTCTGTGGAGCACTCTCCTGCTTGGAAATCATAAAACCCACAGTTCTTCAGACCCTGGGGGCCATTCTAAAATTCTGTCGCACCAAAGGAGGCTTTTTGATCCTGCCCTGAAATTTTATCAGAGCAAAGTCATAACCCAGCTCTCATATGGAGTATACGTGAACACATGAAACTGCCTTCTACTGATTCTTGGAGACTGTTCAAATTTTCATTTTTTAAAGCAGAAGAGCCTGGCTCTGCCTAAGGGTACTCCAACTGTTTTGAGATGGGCCGAACTTGGCTTTCCTTCATTAAGAGCTCGGTAACATGTTGTTGCGGTGGCTCAAGTGGTTAAGACGCTGAACTGCAGGCTGTGGACGGTCAGTAGTTCAGCAGTTCGAGACCCGGGTGCTGCATGACGGAGTGAGCTCCCATCTCTAGTTCCAGCTCCTGCCAACCCAGCAGTTCGAAAGCAAGAAACTGCAAGTAGATAAATAGGTGCCACTTTGGTGGGAAAGGACCAGCATTCTGTGTGCCTTGGTGTTTAGTCATGCTGGCCACATGACCACGGAAATGTCTTTGGACAGCACTGGCTCTTCGGCTTTGAAACGCAGATGAGCACTGCAACCCTAGAGTTGGGTCCGACTGGCTTTCAAGCAAGGGAACCTTTACCTTTAACATGTTGCTTTAATTAATTCTTGCTGTAAGCAGGAAAAAAAGGCCCAGCCTCCCATCTCTCAAGGCAATGTTTCAATCTTGTTCAGAATGATAGCGCCTGGATCACTAGATATAACAGCATTCTCAGTAAAAATGTGGTGACAACAATCTTAGCCAATCTAAATGCATGCAAAGGTGAAAGGACAATAATATTCCTCTTTGCAGATGTAGACTCATGCAATACCTACATGGCAGCCCATTGATCTCTGGCTGCCAAGAAGATACGTGCAGAAGTGGTGCCTGAAACTAAAAATCTGTAGTCTTGTAATGCATTCTAGTTACCTGCCATCTTATGTGGATGATTGTTTTTATTCTTCTTATGTTTGTTTTATTTAGACCAACTTTGTAATGGCCTCTGACCATACTCAATAAATATTTATTGTTGCTATTACTGCTAGAGTTCTGGTGCTCCTTGATGTCCTAAAACAAGGCAGGAGGAAATCCTAAGGAGGAAATCTCCCTGACACCAACAGGTCTAACAGGGACACCACAAAAACCATGTGAACATACACATCCCACTGTATTTGAAAGCTGGACAGTTTTTGTTTTGTTTTTAACTTCCACGTTTTTTGTTTTTTTTTAAAAAAAAAAACTTCCACAGAGCCAACATGGTGCCATTGTTAAGAACGGCAGAATCGAATCTGGAGAGCTGAGCTTGATTCTCCTCTCTTCCCTCCACACAAAGCCAGCTGGGTGACCTTGGGGCAGTCACGGTTCTCTCAGAACTCTCTCAGCTCCACCTACCTCACAAGGTGCCTGTTGCGGGGAGAGGAAGGGGAGGCGATTGTAAGCCCAAGTCAAATCAAATTTATTGTTACGGTCAGTGGCCAGTGCGCTCAATCATTTTACATAAAAAAAACATTTGAATAATAAATATGAGATAAAACCAACCGTGGCAGACTTAAATTGTAGGCTGCTTTGAGACTCCTTGAGGTAGAGAAAACCAGCATATAAAAAACTACTGTTCTTCTTCAGTTTCAGAGGTGTCAGATTTTTTATTCTCTTGTCTTTTAGAAACAATTTTCAGGTTTCCAGTTAATATAATTTAAGGGACTTCTTTTTTTTTACCCGTGGCTTCATCATTATTAGACGTTTCCATGGGCCCTCTATTAGGTCTTAATTATGCAAATCATACAGGCACACAAGTGGTATTTTTTTTTCCTGCTTGCAACACTGCATCTATCTGTTTGTTGGGATGTGTATTTCTTTATTGGATTGACAGGGAACAGAAGGATCTTCTTCAGTGCCTGCTTGTTAGTGGCACTGGCTGTCAAGTTTCAGGAGTGAATTCCGCTTGCCAGAAGGCCTCTCAGATATGTGCACAGCTGCAGATGATTTAGCAATTAACAGTGTCCAAAACATCGGACGCCGTCAGATGCTTTGGACGGTGCTAATTTTAAATTGGACCCCAAAGTCTCCCGCCTGCAAAAGAACATGCTGCCCTAGGAACATGCATTAGGATAATGCTAGCCTATGAAATTGGCGATTAGGAAAAGAAATGCAAATGGAAAGGACTAAATATGCCAATGTATAATATGAAGATGCTCTGACAATGTGAAATTAACAGGTTTCTGTTAACCCTTTGTTGCTGACCCTTCCAAATGTCAGTTGGAACATGGTGGGAGGTTTTTGTCCCCCACATTCTTAGATTTTTGAACAGCAACTATTCAAAATGCATGGATTATCAGTTACTTTCTGAGACACATAGCAGCTCTTCAAGAGCTTAAGAGTGTGCCCTGGGCAGTCACTCCACATTCTCAAAACTAGTCGCCTAGGACTAGTGGGTATCCACAGAATATATTGCCCAACCACTGCATGGATGCTGAGCAATAATTAGTCTCAATTCCCTTCGAGTTGGAATCAAACATATGACTGGAGGCCACCTAACCTGTGCTGGCTAAACATTCCTTTATAGGTATGTTTAGCCTGGGAAAGAGAAGGCTTATAGGGGACATGATTGCAGTCTTCAAGTATTTGAAGGGCTGTCATGCAGAAGATGGAGCAAATCTATTCTCTCTTGCTCCAGATTGCAAGACTAGATCTAATGGGTGGAAATTACAAGGGAATCGTTACCGGCTAAATATCAAGAGAAACTTCCTAACTGTAAGAGTGGTTGAGTAGTGGAACAGCCTGCCTCGGGAGGTGGTGGATGCTCCTTTGCTGGACGTTTTCAAGCGGAGGCTGGATGATCATCTTTTGGGTATGTTGTAGGTATGTAGGGCTATCTTTCGGCTATGATCCTGCAGAGTGCAGGAGGTTGGACTAGATGACCTGCAAGGTCCCTTCCAACTCTAACATTCTATGATTCTATGATAAATGGAGTAGGACATACTTCACATATCTAACTCTCACACTTTTAAAGACCCGGCTCTTCTCCGGGGAGACTGATGGTGAAGTACATGGTTCTCCCTTCCGCCCTTATGCTGAGAGAGAATGTGTGATGGGCCCAACGCCCTCAAGAGAGCTGCACATCCAAAGGGAGATATGAATCCAGATGTCCCCAGTCAAATGTACTTATTCAAGATCACACACTTGTACTCCCCATTAATTAATACAGGAAAGAGAAGGTCAAAGATATGTGGATACCTAAGGCAGGAAATCCTTGTGGCCATAGGGTGGCCAGTTCCAGGTTGGGAAACTCCTGGAGATTTGGGGATGGAACCTGGGGTGGACAGGGATCTCAGTGAGGTACAATGCCTCAGACTGCACCTTCCAAAGCATCTGTTTTCTCCTACAGCGCTGATCACTGTAGTCTGGAGATGAGCTGTAATTCCAGGGGATCCCCAACAATGCTCCCTCTAAACTATGGAGTCTTGTGAGCAAGAATTCTTCTTTGTGAGCTACCGGCATTAAAGTTGTGAGTGAGCGATTTGACTACTGCATAAATTAGTTTGCTCTGGAGCCATCCTTCCTGAGCTAGGACAAAAATGTGAGCTGGAAGCTAAAAAACTGTGAGCTAGTTCACACTTACTCAGCTTAGAGGGAACATTGACCAGGTCCCACATGGAGGTTGGCATCCCTAGGGGGCATAATAATAACTAATTGACATTTTTGTGTGTGTTTAGATTATTCCCCCAAAACTATTGTTTCATCCTGTCTCAGTAAGGCTAGCAGTGACCTAACAGCCGAAGGGCAAAACAACACAGTATGTTGGGAGATCCATGAACAAATGAGCTCCCAGTAGATTCCACCACCTCCCCCGATATTTTATGGATTCATCATTTGCAAATATTTGTGGTCCACGTTAGAATCAAGGTGACTAACAAAGTGACAAGAAATTGATGGGAGCCAATGTGATGTCCTGGTTCATGTGTTAGACTGGGATCTGGGAGACTCAGGTTCAAATCCCCCCACTCTGCTCCATGGATTCGAGCTGACGGTCACACCCTCTCAGCCCAGTTGACCTCACACGTTTGTTGGGAGGGTAGAATGGAGGAGAGAATGGCATAAGCCACTTGGGGTCCTGCTGGGGAGAAAGGCAGGGTAACAGATGAAGTAAAATAAAATGACTGGAGTAAAAGATAAAAACAACATTTTAAAAAAAATAACTCAACCAGATCTTCCAAAACAGCCTCCTCCACATGACCTTTGAAATGAATCCATTACAGACAATGAGCACTCTGGTAACTTATTCCAAAGAACTGGACAACTCTTTTTGTAGCAGGAACTCCTTTGCGTATTAGGCGACACACCCCTAATGTGGCCAATCCTCCAAGAGCTTACAGAGCTCTTCTTACAGGGGCTACTGTAAGCTCTTGGAGGATTGGATACATCAGGGCTGTGTTGCCTCATATGCAAAGGAGTTCCTGCTATAACAAGAGCCCTGACTGGACCTATGGTGGGGGGGGGGGACAAAACAAAACAACGACTTGTGACCTGACTGTTAATCCTAGGGAGGTGTGCGTTAAGTGCAATCGAGTCACTTCCAACTTATGGTGACTCTATGAATCAATGTCCTCCCAGAGGTCCGATCATTTACAGCCTCGCTCAGGGCTTGCAAACTGAGGGCCCTCATGGTTTCCTTGACTGAGTCAACCCATCTCATGTTGCGGGTCTTTCTCTTCTCCTGCTGCCTTCCACTTTCCCTGGCATTATTGACTCTTGCCTTCTCATAAAGTGATGGAAGTATGATAGCCTCAGTTCAGTCATTTCAGCTTTTAGAGGGAGTTCAGGCTGGATTGGATCTAGAAACCACTGATTGGTCTTTCTGGTGGTCCACAGTATTCACAAAAAGTGGTTAACTGCGCGGACTCTAATCTGGGAGAACCGGGTTTGATTCCCCACTCCTCCACTTGCAGCTGCTGGATGACCCTAGGCAAGCCATAGTTCTGTCAGAGCTGTCCTTGAAAGGACAGTCCTCAAAAGAGCTCTCTCGGCCCCACCTACCTCCCAGGGTGTCTGTTGTGGGGAGGGGGAAGGGAAAGGAGTTTGTAAGCCGCTCTGAGACTCCGAGTGAAGGGCACGGTATAAATCCACTCTCCTCCTCTTCTCCTTCTCCTCCTCCTCCTCCAACACCACATTTCAAATGAAACATTTTTCTTTTCCTGTCAGCTTTCTTCATTGTCACACCCACACATACTAATGGGCAATACTGCAGTATGAGTTATTTTGGTCAACAGTGATACACCCTTACACTTAGGGACAGGCCTGTAGTTACAATGGGGCATTTTGGGGGGCCACCTCCTTAATTAAAAGCCCTTCCTCACAAATAGCCATACCAGAAAACTTATGGGGGGCATTTTTTTGTATTTTTAAAGTGTGTGTGTGTAGAAAACTTATTTTTGAGGAGGGACCACCACAGGCAGCGGCACCTTGGCTTGCCCTTGGGCTTTCCTCTACCTCCCACTGTGAAATTATTTGGGGGGCATCATGGGACCTGGGAAAAATATCTTCTGAAGGGAATTAAATGCCCTCTGAGCTGTTTCCCCCACACACCAGGAACTGATGTGCCCGCTGCCTGTCCCTTGAAAGAAAGGGCTAGAAACAGGCTCGGAGCCTCCCACTTTAAGGACAGGCATTCGGCTTAATTTAATTAACTGTAATTTAACTGCCCCCTTAAAAATTTAAATACTCCCCTGTCATGATCTGGGCTGTGCATCCTGAGGTCTAGTAGGCCCAGGGAGCCTGCCTAGCAGTAGGGGAGGCTGGGCCTACAAACCCCAGAAGGCCTTGTGAAGTTTTGGTGCTGATTTTGGCCAATAGGGAAGAAGAGGGCTGGGGAATAAAAGAACTGGTGCAAGAGGAGAAGCTGTTCTTCTTCTCTGGGAACAGAGCCAGAAGGAAGGGTGCTGTGGAGAAAAACCCCTCATCCTGAGGGAAGGGTGAATAGTCTAAGGCCACTTGAGATAGTGAGCTAGGGACAGTATATTTAGACACGTTAGGGCATTTGATTTCTTTTCTTTTCACCCACTTACTGCTATTATTCCTGCATCTTGCTTGTTTGACCTCCTATAAAATAAACCGCTTTCATTGTTCACTCTGCCTAGTCCTCACACTCAATTCAGCTAAAAGGGAAGTCTAAAGGCTTGGGAGGGTGCTCTGGGCCTTCTCAGAGGAGCCTGGAATCAGAGTGGTGACAGTGTCAGGTGATACCACACTTGAGCCGTGACACCCCCAAACAAACAAACACAAAATTCTGGCTATGGGCCTGTTTTGGGATCTTTTCTAGCTCCTTCCTGGCTGCCCTTCCCATTCTCAATCTCTTTCTGATTTCTTGGTTGCCATCTCCTTTTTGAATGATGAAGGAGCCAAGGAGCAGAAAATCTTTTAAAAAATCCAATTTCTTCCATAATCAACCTTAAAGTTGTGTAATTCCCCAGAAGTCATGACTAGAGAGAACCAAAAGAGAAGGCTGTCTGGAAAACACACCTGGCACATGGGAGAATACCAAGAGACTCTGTTCAGCAAGTATGAGGGCCTGTATTCCTTCAGAAAATGCTATTCCGTTGCCATGAATGTTTTGCCAATATGCCAAATGTGTGTGTGTACACACACATGTGCATACGCACAGACACAAGTTCCTCTCTCTTGCTGACCATCCACGATCACACAAGACCTCAACATTTCTTCACAGTTTCTTTCTGAAGACAAAACTCTCATTATATAAATAAGTTAAGGCAGGAGGCTAATTAACCTAACCCCTAATGATAAAGATATTAAGCATGATTTATTCTAGCTTAGAAAATTGGCAAGGCGCTGAATCTCTTATTATATGAAAATTGGCTTTATAACCCTATTGGCATTACAATTGGCCCTTTCAAGTTAATACTTCAGCATTTCTTCTGTGAGCGAGAGCAAATTTAATGTACCTGATAGAATGCTTACGTCAGATGTTTTAGTGCAAAGGATTCCTTTTCATTACAATAGTAGTCCCTCAAATCGTGGGCATCTCAGAATAATCGGTATTATTTAAGGGCACCCAACAAAAGACAACAAACATCTATCAAACAAAATGGATACAAAGATGAAAGTGACATGAATTACTATACAGGTATAGCCACTTTCCCCATATAGTAATAGACATTAGGTAATGCTACTTTGCTGTGACCTGGATGGTCCAGGCTAGCCTGATCTCATCAGAGCTCAGATGCTAAGCTGAAGGAAGTCCATCAAGGAAGTCCAGGGTTACTAAGCAGAGGCAAGTAAAGTAATAATCATAGAATCATGGAATGTTAGAGTTGGAAGGGACCTTGCAGGTCATCTAGTCCAACCCCTGCAAACCTCTGTTTGTCTCTTGCCTTGAAAACCCTACGGGGTTGCCATAAGCGAAGAAGAAGAAGAAGAAGAAGAAGAAGAAGAAGAAGAAGAAGAAGAAGAAGAAGAAGAAGAAGAAGAAGAAGAAGAAGAAGAATGGAGGAGGAGATTGGATTTATGCCCCACCCTTCACTCAGAGTCTCAGAGCGGCTCACAAACTCCTTTCTCTTCCTCTCCTCATAACAGACACCCTGTGAGGTGGGTGGGGCTGAGAGAGCTCTGAGAGAACTGTCATTGAGAGAACAGCTCTGACAGAACTATAGCTTGCCCAAGGTCATCCAGCAGCTACATGTAGAGGAGTGGGGAATCAAACCCGGTTCTCCCAGGTTAGAGCCCGCACACTTAACCACCATTGTATTGTTAATAAATGAAGGAACAGCAGAACTATGAAATATAATAATGGACAGCTAGTTTCCTTTTGGGGGCTGGATATATTGTGTGTGTGACTTCCCAAGTGTCACTTCTGGCACCAACTGAACTCATCATCTACAAATGACCATATGATAGAATCTACACATTGTTGCACTACCACAACCATTTAGCAGGTAGGATTTCAATAGTGGACAGATGTATGTCCACCCTAAGTGCAGGTGGGCCAGGGGTGCTCATTGACATCTTATATAAGATTTGGGTGAGATCTCCTTAGTAGTCTGGGCAATGAGGGGATGTGCTCCTGCTGGATAGAGATTGCCTTTGCCAGATCAAGCTGGATTTTAAATGATCCGCTGCAAAATGCACCCATGAATATATTTTGACCTCTGTAGGCCAGAGCCTGGTCCTTACTTCTGAGCCATATAAGGTTGTCCTCTTAGACAGTTATGTGATAGGTAGAAATGTAAGAAGGGTGGCTTATCTTCCCACTCCTGCTCGTGAAGAGCAGGCACCCTAAAGATAACAAGAGAGGAAAGAACCCAATCAGAGATTTCTCCTTTACTGTGGCAAGAAGCTACGCTTGCTGAGGACAAGTGCATGATGAAAGTGGAAAGGACAGAAAAAGACTGGGAAGAGACTGGGGAGGCTGGGCATGGCCCTCCTGAGCTGGGGCCAGGCGCCATGTTCTGGCTCACCTCACAGAGGGCTGAGCTTGGCTGGGTGCCACCATCTGGCTCACTTTGCACCAGGCTTGGCCAGGCACTGGAGTCTTGTGTTGCACGGGGCTCAGCCGGGCCTGGTGTTGCCATCTGCCTTGCCTGGGACTCAGCTGGGCTGGGTGCCATCTGCCTCCCCTTGCCTCATGTGGGGCTCGGCTCAGGCACTGCCATCTGCTTCACCTTGCACGGGACTTGGTGGGGCTGGGCACCATTATCCGCCTTGCCTTGAGCAGGCTAAGCCAGGTGCCACCACCTCTCTCATCCTGCCTCCCCCTTGGCCTCCCTCTTTACAATGATAAAGAAAATGGGTCGGATGCCTGCAGCCCGGTCCAATGCCATTATTGTTCCCATTTGTAAGAAGGGATCACAACACAATCCTTCCAACTATAGGCCAATAAGTTTACTTTCTGTAATAGGGAAATTCTACGCCATTTTTTTTTTTACAACTAAAGCTCTTTAACTGGACCTCATCTTCTAAGATCCTTGGTCCTGAGCAAATAGGGTTTAGCCAGGGAAATCACCTCTTGATCATTGTGTTATCCTCTCTCACCTGATAAATAAATATACAAAAAGAAGAAAGGCTAAGCTTTACCCTGCCTTTCTGGGCTTTAAAAGGGCCATTTGATTCCATCTTGAGGAACTTACTTTGGAGGAAACTTGACCATCTGCTTCCTGATAAGAGATTATGATTCCTTATCAGAAAATTGTACACAACTACATCTTGTCCGATTAGATGCCCTCCCTCTGGAAGACTTACCCCAATGATTACTATAAATAAAGGGGTTAAGCAGGGCTGTATTTTGGCCCCTTCCCTTTTCAATCTTTTCTTAAATGACTTTGCCCCTTTTCTGACTTCAGTTGATGGCCACACTGGCTTTGCACATATCTCTTTACTGCTGTACGCTGTATGCTGATGAAACAGTTCTTTTGTCGTCTACTCGTTTGGGGTTAAAGCATTTACTTAATTGCTGGTATGAATATTGTGTTGCCAACTATCTGGAGTTAAATCATGAGAAGTCCAAAGTACTGGTCTTTTCCAACTCTTGGAAGGTTTATGACTGGAAAATCAACAGTCATTCCTTGGAACATATTAAGATCTCAGTTATAAGAGCCAATCTACTTCGCTCTGAACGGGAGTGGGTGGGGAAGAGGAGCAGACCCAGCACCCAGCCAATGGCATGCAAGTACTCGAGTGGCGGCTGACAGCCCAATGGCTGATGGAACTGTAAAGTACTGGGTTTCGGGCCTCATGACTCGGACGACGACATAAGAGAAGACACGTTTATTCGTACTTCACTCAAGACAAGAACAACCAGTAACGGCCGGAGGCCAACTATATACAGTTAGGGGGGACGGCCCCATATTCCTATTGGCGGGTTTGAATCGCCCGCCAATGCTGCCATTGGTTCTCTACTGGCGAGCTCAGGAACCTAGTCCCTATTGTTCTCAGAGAGCGAAACTTGGCTGTATTTCGCCAGCTCTGCCTTCTGATCCTAGGACACAACACCCTCCCCCCATAGTTTGTCTCCTATCAGGTGACGTAGTCTTTTAAGTAGGCCGGTGGCTTCTGTTCCCTTAATGATCGTCGGGGGCCGGTACTGGACTGGTGGGGCCCCCATTGGGTTGTCCTCCCGCACCAGGAGCTTGGATCTCCGGTAGTGGCTGTGATGGTGACGGCGGCGGCTGCAACGGAGGCGGCAGCGGTTCAGCTGTCTCTGGGACCCCCTCCAGACACCGTGGTCTTTCAGGCACTGGCTCCGCTGGCGGTGCCTGCAGCCGATCGGATGCTGGGGCGACCGCGGCGTTTCCCGGTAACGGGGCCTGGATCCCTGTGTCGGGGTCTTGCCGCCTCCGGAGCTGGTCCACGTGTTTACGGAGGACCCTGTCCCCGTCTGCTAGGACCTCGTATGACACTGGCCCGGTGGGTTTTAGTATGCGCCCGGCCAACCACTGAGGCCCCGCCCCGTAATTCCGGAAGTAGACCGGTTCCCCCGGGAGGAAACTTCGGGGCGCCTCCTGGGTTTCGACCAGCTTTCTCTCTGGGGCTCGGTCCGGGTGGAGCCTGTCTAACAGAGTCGTGGGGCGGCGGCCCATCAATAGTTCTGTGGGTCAATGCCCGGAGATGGGGTTTGGGGTGGTGCGTTGTGTTAGGAGGAAGCGGGCCAGCCGGAACTCCCAATCCCCCTCCGTAATGCGGCTCAGGGCTTCTTTGGCGGTGCGTACCATCCTCTCCGCCTGTCCATTTGTTGCTGGGTGGAAGGGTGCGGATCGTATGTGCCTGATTAGGTTCCTTGCGAGGAACGCTTGAAACTCAGCAGATGTGAACGCTGCCCCGTTGTCCGACACGATTGTGTCTGGCAACCCGTGCGTCGTGAATATTTTCCGCAGGGCCCTTATTGCCGCTTTAGCCGAGGTGGTAGACACTGGGCTTATTTCTACCCACTTCGAGTAGGAGTCTACCGTCACCATGAACTGGAGCCCCTGAAATGGCCCGGCAAAATCTACGTGTAGGCGGGACCACGGCTTGTGGGTAGACTCCCAGCTTTGGGTAGGTGCTCTCGGGGGATTGGGGCGGACTTCCTGGCACCGTGTGTACCCCCTGACCCAGGTTTCGATTTCTGCATCTATCCCTGGCCACCACACGTAGCTCCTTGCCAGAGCTTTCATTCGTACAATCCCCGGGTGGGCCTCGTGCAGCGTCTCTAGAACTCCTTGTCTCATGGGCCCCGGGATGACCACCCTGTCCCCCCATAGTAAGCACCCTTTCAATGCAGATAACTCTTCCCTCCTGGATTTGTATGCCGTGAACTCTGGCCCTGTCTGTTCCGCTGGCCATCCCCTCACCACCCAGTTTAGGACCCGGGAGAGAGTGGGATCTCGGGACGAGCGGGCGGCTACGTCTGCCGCCTGAAGGGGGGGTTGGGCAGCTCCTCCATCAACAATACTGCGGGAGCTGGGGCCGGATCCTCCCCTGTATGCGGCAGCGGCAGGTGGCTCAGGGCGTCGGCATGACCCAGCGCCTTGCCCGGCCGATGCTCCAACCGGTACTGATAGCCCGCTAAAAACAAGGACCAGCGCAACACCCGGGGCGACGGTACCTGTGGCGTTTGTTTGTCCACCGCGAACAGTCCCAGGAGCGGCTTATGATCAGTTACGAGCGTGAAGGGCCGCCCATACACAAAGTTGTGAAACTTTTAACCCCCGCCACCAGGGCCAAGCCCTCCCGGTCTATTTGTGCATAGTTCCGCTCCGCGGGGGACAGCATGTGAGAGTAATAAGCCACCGGGACTTCCCTCCCGTCTGGTAGCTTGTGGCCCAAGACCGCCCCGACCCCATACGGCGATGCGTCGCATGCAAGTATCACCGGGAGCTTTTCGTCAAAGTGGGCGAGTACAGCATTCGAGATCAAAATTGTCTTAACCCCCCAGAATGCCGCCTCCTCCCTCGCTCCCCATGCCCAAGGTGTCGCCTTGTCCAGAAGTCTGTGTAGGGTTCCGCCACGGCGGCTTTGTGCGGGAGAAAGGCATGGTAAAAGTTCAGGAGGCCTAAGAACGCCTGGAGCTCCGCCTTGGACTTCGGGGTGGGGGCCTCCACGATGGCCTTCACCTTGTCCCTCGCCGGGTGCAGGCCCGTTGCGTCGACCCGGTACCCTAAGAACTCCACCTCCGGCACCCCGAGGAGACACTTTTCCCACTTCACCTTCAGCCCCGCAGCTTGGAAGCGTCCCAGGACTGTGCGGAGGCGGGCGGCGAAGCTCTCTGGGGTGGCCGCGGCGATGAGGACGTCATCGAAGAACGGCGTCACGCCAGGGATCCCTTTTAACAAATCGTCCATTAGATTCTGGAAGATCCCTGGGGCCACACTGACCCCGAACTGCAGCCGTTTCACCCTGAAGGCCCCCCGGTGCGTTACTATCGTTTGTGCCTCGGCGGTGGCCTCGTCCACAGGGAGTTGCTGGTACACCTGCGCGAGATCCAGCTTACCAAATATGCGCGCCCCCGCCAGTGTTGCCAATACGTGGCTGACTACTGGTACGGGGTATGCGTGCGCCTGAAGTGCCTGGTTGATTGTGCACTTGTAATCCGCGCAGATGCGGATTTCCCCATTCGGCTTCATGGGTATTACAATCGGGGTCTCCCATCGAGCATTGGGGACGGGCTCTAGGACCCCTGAGCCACCAACCGGTCCAGTTCGGCCTCTATTTTAGGGCGGAGGGCCAGGGGCACGGTGCGGAAGCGCCGTCGGATGGGCGTCACTGTAGGGTCTAAGTGGAACGACACCAGGGGCCCTTTGTAACACCACAGTTTCCCGTCAAAGACCTCGGGGAATTCCTTGCACACTGCCCCCCAGTCACGCATCCCGCACTTATTCACTCCCCCAATCGTGATGCCTAGGGCCTCGAACCACACCCGCCCCAGGAGACTCACGAGATTTCCCTCCACCACCACCAAGTCCAAGTTCCCCTCAAAGTCTCGGTACTGCACTCGGAAAGTGCCGACTCCCCGGATGGGGACAGGGTTCTTTGGAAGTCCACCAAGCTTAGTGGCGATGGGCGTAGCGGGGGTCCCCCTGACGGGCAAAGACTTTTTAAAGTGTCCAGGGAAATGATGGACGCCGCCAATCCCGAGTCCACTTCCATGCAACAGGGGGACCCCTCGATCTGCACGGTTACTTGGATCTTCGGGGCGGAGGAGAGATTGGGGTTGGGGAGGCGAAGTACCTGTAGCGGTTGATCGGTGAGATGGTACAGCTCAGCGACCTCTTCCATCGTCTCGTAGGCAGTGGACAGTGCGCGGTGCGGTGGGACCGACGATCTTGAATTCCGGGGGCCCTTGGACCGGCAGACCCGTGCGAGGTGTCCCTGCTTCCCGCACCCATGACATACGGCATCCCGGAACTTGCAGGATTTCCTTCCGTGGCCTTCCCCGCAGCTGGCACAGACGGTCCGGTTGCCGGAAGGCTTGGCTGGCTCCCTGTTGGCCTGCTGGAACGGCGCCGGCCGGCGGTGTTGGGGTCTGAGGGCGAGGACCTCTTCGGTATCTGAGTTCCCGGGGCTGGGACTCCTCCCGACCACATGGGCGGCCACGGCCGGGCGTTCCCCTTCAGCGGCCTCATGGGCTGTTGCGGCGTCGATGGCCTCGTCCAGGGAGAGCCTCCGGTAGCCAATCAACTTGCGCCGCAGCTTGGAGTCCGCCAGGCCCCACACAAACTGCGTCAGCAAGTTGTCTTCCACCTTCGGGAACCCGCAGTCCACCGCGAGCGCCCTCAGCGCGGCCAGGAAGGTGGCAACGGATTCCCCTTGGGCCTGGACTCGCCTCTGGAACTCCATCCTCTTGGCCAGGAAGGTCGGCCGGGGGCTGAAGTACGCGTTGAGGATGTCCAGGATCTCCCCAAACAAGCTTTCCAAGGCCGTGCGGGGCACCAAGAGGCTCTTGGCGAGGCGGACGGTTTGGGTGCCGCACGCATTCAGCAGGAGCGATCGTTTCTTGTCTGGGTGGCGGATCTCGTTGAGCTCCAAATAACTGATGAGCTGGTCGACCCATGCGTCCCAGGTTTCTGGCTGCGACGGATCGAAGCGCTCGAGTGTTACATGAGAGGCGGCCATGGCTCTGTCTGGGAAGGCGTGCGCCGGGGCGAGCGGTGCGGTGCTGCTCTCGGGGTCAGCGATGCGATGCTCGGCGAGCGGTGCGGTGCTGCTCTCGGGGTCAGCGATGCGATGCTCGGCGGTGTCCTTTTCGTCGCTCATGGAGTCACGGAAGGCGTTGATATCCCACCTTCGTCGCCACTGTAAAGTACTGGGTTTCGGGCCTCATGACTCGGACGACGACATAAGAGAAGACACGTTTATTCGTACTTCACTCAAGACAAGAACAACCAGTAACGGCCGGAGGCCAACTATATACAGTTAGGGGGGACGGCCCCATATTCCTATTGGTGGGTTTGAATCGCCCGCCAATGCTGCCATTGGTTCTCTACTGGCAAGCTCAGGAACCTAGTCCCTATTGTTCTCAGAGAGCGAAGCTTGGCTGTATTTCGCCAGCTCTGCCTTCTGAGCCCAGGACACAACAGGAACCACACTGCACAGCCAATGGGAGAGCTGGAAATGACTAATACGCTAGGAGAATTATTATATAGCGATAGCATTGTAATGTACAAAGTAAGGTCAGTAATTAATGTCAGTCATGCTTACAACAATTAGGATGGGCAGCTTTTCATTTTGGCAGGGTCCCTGTGTCTTGAAGAAAACCCACAGATGTGAATGGAACTGCAAAGATAAAGGCTGCTTTTCTTGTTGAATTGCCCTGCCACTTTTAAAAGCATGATTGTATTTGGAAGCAGTCCTGGACAATGCAGGGGGAGTGGAGAGGAGGCACAGCAATACATAAGATGCAAGAGCCAGTTTGGTGTAGTGGTTAAGTGCATGGACTCTAATCTGGGAAAACTGGGTTTGATTCCCCACTCCTCCACTTGCACCTGGCTGGATGACCTTGGGCAAGCCATAGTTCTGACAAGAGCTGTTCTTGAAAAAGAACAGTTTCTGTCAAGAGGTCTCTCAGCCCCTCCTACCTCACAGGGTGTCTGTTGTGGGGAGGGGAAGGGAAAGGAGTTTGTAAGCTGCTCTGAGACACCTTTGGGTAGTGAATATGAAGGGTATAAATCCAATCTCTTCTCTTCTTCTTTTTCTTCAAGAAAAGGAATAAAGGCAAAGGATCACTGACCGGAAAAACAGGGATTCCTAAGAGTAACCCTTGGGTAGTGAATATGAAGGGTATAAATCCAATCTCTTCTCTTCTTCTTTTTCTTCAAGAAAAGGAATAAAGGCAAAGGATCACTGACCGGAAAAACAGGGATTCCTAAGAGTAACCCTCTGAGGTGGGGCAATCATTTGCATGGTACAAATGAGGAACTAAGGCTCCGAAATAGTTAACAGCTGGTCAACAACTCATTCGTCTCCCTTCAGGTCTCACACAGAACTATTCCTAATACTTGTGTGTATTTATGTCTTGATTCATTTCATTAAGAGCCTGCCTTCTCCCCAATTTGAATCCACCTTTGAATACCCTCGCCCAGCGTCTCCATGCACTTAAAGGGAACCCTGAGCAGAGATCAGTGAGGCCTTCCAGCTCCCTGCACTTAAAGGAGGATGTACTAAAAGGAAGGACAGGATTGGCCATTGGAAACTATGGAAGAGACTTGAAGGCCGATTGGGAATAATGGCAGCCAGGAATGCCAATTGACTTCCATGGGCTTCATTGAAATACATCACAGCTGAAGAAGAGTCCCAAAGAAAATGTGCATTGGATTTTCCATTAAGGTGTCTGGTCCCAAATACACTGCTCTGGGACTGCAATGACAGCCCCTGGGGGTAGCAGATGTGTTTTGAGGGTGGAATTACAGCCCTTGGGGGCAGCAGGAGTCTTCTGGGACTGGAATGACACATCTGCTACCCCCAGGAGCTGTCATTCCACTGTTGAACCTGCCTTTCCATTCCCAGAAGAGTCCTGCCACCTCCAGGGGTTGTCATTCCACTATGGGGCCTGTCATTCCACCCTCAGAACACATCTGCTACCTTCAGGGGCTGTCATTCCACTCTGGGGCCTGTCATTCCAGTTCCAGAGCAGTGTATTTGGGACCAGAGACCTTAATGGAAAAGCCATGCCACATTTTCTTAGCTACTCCTCTTGAGCTGAAATTTATTTCAATTGAGCCCATGGCATTCCTGGCTCCCATTCTTTCCAGTGGGCCTTCAAGTCCCTCCCATTGTTTCCAATGGGCAATCCTGTCCTTCCTTTTAGTACACCCCCTTAAAGGGGCCCTTTCCTGTCAGCTCCCTGCCTCCCTGCACCCCTGCTGCCTCCTCCGCCCATGCCCAGGAGCTCAGCCCAGAAGAGGGGCTGGTCGATGAGGAGCCCTTCTCAGCACCCATCCCTGCAGATGGAGCAGAAGTGTGGGCTGTTGACCAGGCGCCACAGCTTGGTGGGGAAATCAATGGGGTTGATGGGCGGCTGACAGGAGGGGAAGCAGAGAGAAGCCTCCTTGCCTCCCCCCACAACCCAATGGACGGTTGAAGCAGGCCGGCTTCTCCAACAGACGCCACCATCAATCATCACCTTTCTTCAAGGCCGCACTCTCTCTTTCCCCTGAAAGCCTTTTCTGTGACTGAAATGGTAGGAAAGAGCAAGAGCCCAGGAGCACCGTAAAGACTAACAAAAGGGGTCTGCCGTCCATCCCTCTTTGTGAAGCCACCTTTCTGCGCCCAGCTGGTGGAAGTGAGGGGCCGTTAAGGCAGGGTTGCAAGAGAGTGTGAGAGGCCAGTCTCCTCCTCCTCCTTTTTTTTTGGGGGGGGTCAGCCCAAGGGCCGGGCACCCTGGGCAGGCAGAGAGAGCAGCACCCCCCCCATGCACCCTACAGGTCGGGGATGCTCTCTGGCTCTGGCAGGGGGGAACTTGCCGGGCTGGGCTGGCAGGAGTTGGTGGCGGGGTCCATCCCTTTTCATGAAGCCGCCTTTCTGCAGCCAGTCACCAGAGGAGAGGAGTCTGCAGCTGATGAAGGGGCTGGGGCGGCCATTGCAGCAGAGCAAACTGAGGCCAGGCCCCCCACTATTAGCCCCCTCCCCAGACCCTGGGGCCCTGCTGTGTCCAGTGGCCCCCGGGCCTCGATGGCTTCTCACCCCAGTGGTGCAGCAGCCCGCATCCACTCGCAGACTGGCCGCTGACATGCCTCAGGCCTCAGCACGCCCCTGTTGGCTGCGGTGGTGGCAGCAGAACTGGCCTCGGGCCAATGATCCCATGGGTGGTGAAGGGAGCGGCTGTCGCATCAGAGCAAACTGAGGCCAGCCCCCCCTGGGTTCCACCCCTTCCCGGACCCCTGCTGTGTCCGGTGGCCTCTTTGCCCCAGCAGTGCTCCAGCCCGCATCCACTCGCAGGCTTGCCACTGATGTGCCTCAGGCCTCGACAGTCCCTGCTGGCCATGGCAGAGGCAGCAGAACAGGCCTCAGGCCAACGACCCCGTGCCCACTGAATGGGTCAGGGTGCCCATCACCTCAGGGCACGGCGAGGGCTGGTCCCCTGCTTTCTCCCCTCTACTCAGACCCCAGAGTTGAGAGAACGCACTGCCACTGGCTCCCTGGCCGGAGGAATCCAGTCACAGGGCTGGCAGCTACCTGCACTTTGCTGGGGGTGTCATGAGGGGGCGACAACCACAGAGATGGCAGGAATGGGCTCCAGGATCCTAAGCGTCCAGCCTGCTGGAGCATTCATACCGTCCTGCAGCTGGCCACATACTGATGGTGAGAGGCTGGCCGCTGGCTCTGTAGGTGGAACTGAGCCAACACACCAAGGCAAGTCAGTCAGTGGCCAGGGACCCATTTCTGAATGACAGTTCATGCGGTCAACTGATTTTGGCACGCATTGAATCTTGCCAGACCACTACACATTTATACAACAGGACAGGATTCTGCTTTATTCAGATACTTATTACTGTACAAATACAAGAGTTAACCAACAGCTGTGAGAACTGGACTCAGACTCAGTTCCCACATCTGCCTGTTCTTTTGTGTTTGTATGCTAATTTACTGCTATTCACAGATCTTAACCAACCACCTTCATCCAATCTCAGCTATAATCACCCATTTACTTATGCATCTTGACTCTAGCTAATCCTTCCTGGCAATTCCCCCACCCCCCCAAAATGTAATAGTAAAAGAAGTTTTGTTTATCTGATGAAGTATGCAATCACATGAATGCTTATATGTTGAATAAAACTTTGTTGGCCTTAAAGGTGCCCCTGGTCTCAGACTTTACAATTGACAATGCTATTTTGGGATCGATAAGTCAGCATGAGTGTCATATACTCTATATATGACTACTATATCAAAAACATACTACAATAGTACATAAAGTAAAGGAATTCATGCTGATTTATTGATCCCGAAATAACATTGTCAATGATGGAGTCTGAGTCCAGTGCACCCGGCTCGACTTCACATGCCATTACTGCTTTGATCTCAAAGTGTTGCTCCATTGGAAATAGTCCCATATTTCAGTTCCTCAATAGATGTTAAATATATATCAAGACACAGAAGGTTTCTTACGATATAAACCACGTGGTCTTTGAAACGTCCAGATTGCGAGGTAAGCTGTGCTGGGTCGGATTCCAAGCACAACTGTCAGTGATGCTCCCGTCCTTCCCCTCTGCCTTTTACAAAGCGCACGATGTTTTCTGGCCTGTTGTGTGAACAAATCTGCCATTCTCACACATTCCTTTTGCCTGCCTCCCCCCCCCAATGAAATCATTTCCCTTTTTTCTCATCAAACAAGCTCAGCAATTACAGTGGTTTATAGCTATCTGTATCAAACAATGAGCGTATTAATTGCCAAGGGTTGGGCTACACGAGAGAGAGCATGTCAGCAAAAATTTTATGAACGTGATTACATTGTTCAAAATGCAATGAACAGGAATGGCGCTTCTCTAGACAATGAGCCGTTCTTCCTGGGCTGAAAAGGAAAGCTTTCTGATTTTCATTATAGATAAAGACTTGTTTGTCCTCCAGGGAGATTTCCCTTTGCTCTATCTCCTGCGCTCTCTTTTGGATTCTAAGAGACTCGATTCTCATCTTTTGCATTTGTTTACACCAGTGCCACTGCTTTTATTCCTGTTTTCTGTACAGCAGAACATATTTTGACCTCCAGTCTCTTGACCTCTGAGAGGCAGAACAGGCAGCCGATGGACATATCTTTGCAGCTTAGTAGAAGCAATTGTGAACATTTGTGGTCAAATATGGGCTGGGGCAGGGTGAAGAAATATACTTAAACATATTAGTGAACGGTAACTATAATATTGTCCTGACCTGGCTAGCCCAGACTAGCCCAATCTCATTAGATCTTGGAAGCTAAGCAGGGTCAGCCCTGGCTAGTATTTGGATGGGAGACCATCAAGGAATACCAGGGTTGTAATGTGGAGGCAGACAATGGCAAACCACTTCTGAATGTGTCTTGCCTTGAGAACTCTATGGGGTTCCCCATAAGTCACCTGTGACTTGAAGCCACTCTCCACCACCAGTACTTCTTGTATAAATTGGTTTCTTCAGTCACATTCATAGATTCATAGAATCATGGAAGGGACCTCCAGGGTCATCTAGTCCAACCCACTGTACAATGCAGGAAAAGTAAGCACATAAGGCAAGTTTATTTCAGAGGGCATCTGATGGAGGGCAAATGGCTTTGTTTTATCTTGCAGGATGGTTATGCTGTTTTGGTGTCCTCGCTCTGCCTTGCATTCAAGGAGATAAGGTAGGACATGAAACTGCCTTCTACTGAATCAGACCCTTGGTCCATCCAAATCAGTATGGGTCTACTCAGACTGGCAGCGACTCACTAGAGTCTCAGGTAAAGGTCTTCCTCATCACCTACTGCCTGACCTGGGTAGCCCAGGCTAGCCTGATCTCACCAGATCTCAGAAGCTAAGCAGGGTCAGCCCTGGTCAGTATTTGGACGGGAGACCAACGAGGAAGTCCAGGGCTGGGACACAGATCCAGGCAATGGCAAACCACCTCTGACTGTCCCTTGTCCTGAATACCCCATGGGGTCATCATAAGTCAGCTGTGAATTGATGGCAAACCAAACCAAACCTATAATATGACTGTCATCTCTGTGTGAAGGTATTTGGAAGGCATTTCTGTACGGGACTATCCATCAGTTAGTTCAATAAAATGTGCATGGTGGAAGCTGCGTGCCTTCTCGCAGAGCCTGATCTCTAAGGTTTACAACTGTGAGCTGTGTCTCCATCCCCCCAGGAGTTAGACCAGAGCAGCCAGCTGACTCACTGCACTCAGCAAAAGCCCTTCCCAGGAGGACCCTGTGCTACTACAGCACACATCAAGAACTAGAAGGAGATTTTCAGACAGACACACCTCAAACAGCTCGGGAACCTTAAAACCTCAAGCCAGGGGCTTGGTCAGGATTTATTTTTCTTCAGGGAGCATGCAAATAAGTCGGGGAGAACCCCCACACACACCCCCATGAGCCAACCAGCCCCGGGATAGCCCTTGACTCACCCGGGAGAGAGTAGCTGATACCACTTTGCACGCGTGAGAACAAGAAAGACCAATCCCCTACCTGCACACTCCAGGCAGGCAGGAAGTGGCCTCCCCACCCCATTTTCCTGGTGGCCTCTCTAGGATTTTAGCCTTGCTGGCCTTTCCTACTGTGGGGCTGAGATAACCAGGAGGCCGTGATGTTGGCAGGCAGACTGTGAGCTCCTCAGTGGTGGTGGCAGCAGCAGTGGTGGCACTCACAAGGCAGGGTGACAGCGTGGTGAAAAATAAATAAAATAATTTAAAAGTTGGGAGGCCTGAGCAGTAAGCAGGGGAGGGGCTGGCCCCAATGTAGCTATGGGCGTGCTTCAAGCTTATTCCTCTCTGACCGAGGTAAACATTTGACTCCCTGTGCCGCATTGATTCATGTAACACTGTGGTCTCAGTCATGAAGCTCTCAGGAGATTCGAGGGCAAACCATTACCCTTCAGACTAGGGCTGTGATCACACAAACTAAACACTCCACTTTCAATCCATTTTCAATGCACTTTCCAACTGGATTTTGCTAGTTCACCCGGTAAAATCCAGTTGGAAAGTGGATTGAAAGAGGATTATTCAGTGTGTGAGATCACAGCCTAAGTGACCTCATGAAGCTGCAAAAGACCCAGAACTCCTTTCTAGAACACATACGAAATCCAAGATCGGCAACAGTCTAGAAATGTAGCAGTGTGAAATGCTGTTCCTCCATGACAAATGAGGTTTAGCAACGGCTTGAAGAAAATAGAACCCACATATCTTAACTGAAGTCAAGAGAGGTTGCTGTTTTATTATTGTAACGGTTCTCCTTTATTTGCCCTTGTTTCTTTATGCCAACATTTCCCTTATCTTTCTGCTGGTATATATTGTACTCTGTGTTGTGTTCTGTTATGACTTAACAGTTAAAACAAATATACATGAATTGAATTGACCCCAACAACTGTCATCAAAACTGGGCCTCCAGGAACTCCACAAAAAACTCGGTTAGACATGATCTTTCAGAGAGGTGGAAAAGATCATGTCTCTTTCCTCCCATGCTATTTTTATTTGCCAAGTCCATACTGGAATGGAAAAGTCAAAACATTGCAGTACTTTGTGGGATGCACTAGCAAAGAGCCTGGATCCTGAGCAACATGAATGGAGTTGGGCTACAGGGTACGGCACCTTACTGTCCAAGGCATGGTCATGCCGACTATGGCATAGAGTTAGGCTTATTGACTGGCTTGTCCTTCTTGTGCTCCATTGCTGTCTGCTCTTTGGTCAAGGAGACTAGTGGCAAACCCACAACCACCTTTAAGGAGAACTGAATATTAAATATTGTGCGTCCTAGGGAAGGAAGTGTGGGCCACAACTTGGGTCTTGCCCTTTGGTGTACTCACCTCTGAAAGCGGGCCACCATTAAATTGGAATATCTTAAATATGAAGGCATGGTTTGGAAGTACGGCTGCCGTCCTAAAACCACTTACCTTGGAGTAAGCATCGTTGAATAATATGGGTCTTACTTCTGAGTAGATGTGCGTCAGATTGCACTGTGCCAGTGGTCTTCTAAGCACAGTTGCATTCTTGTAAGCTTGTTCACATTGGTTGACTTAGAGGAGTGTCACCGTGCTTCGGTTGTCATTGTAAGCTTAGTTCATTCCCTTTCTGATTCTAAGCTAGCATTAATCTTTCTGACTTTTGCCCTGGGATCCCCCCTCCATGAAGATATGGGAGAACAGGAAGGAGGAGGAGGAGGAGATTGGATTTATACCCCGCCCTTCATTTATACCCAAAGGAGTCTCAGAGTGGCTTACAAACTCCTTTCCCTCCCCCTCCCCACAACAGACACCCTGTGAGGTAGGTGGGGATGAGAGAGCTCTGATAGAAACTGCCCCTTTTCAAGAACAGCTGTGCCAGAACTATGGTTTGCCCAACGTCATCCAGCAGGTGCGAGTGGAGGAGTGGGGAATCAAACCTGGTTCTCCCAGATTAGAGTCCGTGCACTTAACCACTACACCAAACTGGCTTTGATGGGTTCAGCTAGTCTTTATCTGTTTAAAATTAATTCAATGAATCCATGTCACTGCTTATTCCAATCAACTGAAGATTTTGAAGGTAGGCTGCATTTGACATCCTCCTGCTGTGCCTTTAGGGCAGATCCATGGAAGCTCCAAACTCAGCCACATCTGTCGGTCTTGCTTATGTGCAGCCATACGGGCAGAGAGGCGCCTAGGTTCATCCCTCTCCCTGATGTTCCACAAGACTCCTACTAGGTTCAAAAGATGCTGCTCAGCACCAAGGGCACTCCTTCACAGCACACCCAGCCACAAGACACATGATGGCCTGTTCCAGACACACAGACCCCATCACACCAGATATCTCAGGGAACTTTTTTTTAATTGACCATACCTATCCTGAGCAACCCACCCTATTCCTGCCATACAGAGGGACCATTCTGGCTTAACACCCCTTGACCCACCTGCTGACTCTAATGTCATGTAGGCCTTGATGAAGATCAGCCAGGTCAATGTCACACACCATTATTTCCGTACAGGGTCGGGATATCGTGGTGGATGGAAGATGCAAGCCCAGTACTGCTTGTCTAACGGCCGTATTAGCATTGCACCAAGCCTCGGGCTTGAAGGGGCCCCTCCAGACTCACCTCTGGAGTTCTAATCAGACCAACAACACTCCATGACAGTCTTCCTCAATACTCTTTAAATCATTGATAGCTCTTATTACTGGTGCAGCACCCTTGATCTACTCCAAATCATTCTCTCCAAAGTGAAGCACTAAGAGTTCAAGATGCCTGCTCTCTCTCAGGACCTGGTGGAGACAGGGCAGGAACAGGCCCCATAATAGTCTCTACTTGCTCCCCCATTGGATGCTTACAGGTGGGGGAAGGCCCAGCTGAATCCCTCCAGCACTGACCTCGGCTCTTCTCTTCTCTTCACCCAGAACACAATGGAGTGGCCCGAGATGAGGACTGCTGGTGGACCTATCAGACTCCTGGTCAAGTTACTCTCAACAACACTCTCTTTGGTAGTGATATGTTTATTGAGATATATGCACAATCCAGACTGAATAGCACTTCTGTTACAAATGGCAATTTTGGCATGCATATGGCTTAATATAGGTAATTCTATCAGAGCCCTCTCCCCTTCCCTCATTCACACACCACAGTCACCCACCTAGCCATTGCCATCTTAACCTAATGGGGAAACATATGATTTCATTATCTACAGCTCAAGCTGGCACCAAAAGTTTCAAGGACACCCTCTCTGGGAAAGAGGGAGGAACATCTTCAGGAAAAGTTATTGTTTCTACAAGCAAAGGGTTCCCACTCATACATCACATGCACTCCCCTCCACACAGGAATTCCCTCCCCCCAGCAAATATGGCAACCTGAGCAGGCAAAATGAACAAGCTTTGACAGGACCTCCTAATGGAACCTGGGATTTGTCTACTGTAGGACACAATATTGGAGTGGATGGGCCACTGGCCTGATCCAACATGGCTTCTCTTATGTTCTTATGATCTTAACCGGGCTGTACAAAATGCCTGTACCTACAAGAAATAAATCTGGTTGAATTAGCTAATGTAGCTCCTAAAGGCACCAGACCACCACCAGCTGATCTGCTATGGCCAGTTTGGTTTAGTGGTTAAGTGCGCGGACTCTAATGTGGGAGAACTGGGTTTGATTCCCCACTCCTCCACTTGCACCTGGCTGGATGACCTTGGGCAAGCCATAGTTCTGGCACAGCTGTTCTTGAAAAAGAGCAGTTTCTGTCAAGAGCTCTCTCAGCCCCACCTACCTCACAGGGTGTCTGTTGTGGGGAGGGGAAGGGAAGGGACTTTGTAAGCCACTCTGAGACACCTTTGGGTAGTGAAGGGTGGGGTATAAATCCAATCTCTTCTCTCGTCTTCTTCTTCTGTATGCCCTGGCCAGACAGGCCCAAGCCAGCTGCTGTCAAGGTTGCCCCAATACAAAATGAGTTTTGCCAGCAGCCCCAGCTCCATCAAGATCCTGCTAGTAACTGCACCAAACTGGTATGGCATTAGCAGCCTACCATGGCCATACTGGAATAGGGACCCTTTGCCTCCAAATACAGGCACAAAGGCTTAACAGGGCAAAGCCAGGGATCCCCCATGATCTTCAGAAACCTGCAATGCCGTTGAACCTGTGTTCCATCTTGGAGTTCCGCATGACAAGCCTCGCCTTACTGGATGAAAGCTTCAGTTCTGCCACCTGCAATGCCCTTTGGGATGCATCCCAGCGGGGTGGAGCTAACTCATCCATCCGCAAAGCAGCATAAAATGCCACCAAGGCAGACGCTTGAAAGAAAAGTGCTGGATTGGGGCTGCCACACCCTTGTCCCAGCAGCAACCTTAGCTCGGGGGTAAAGGGACGCCTGGAATCTTTCATCGCTGGAGAGCCTTCAGCCTTCCAGCACCCTACGCACCCTGAAACCAGCAGTTGCATCTGCTAAGCCAGAGGTGGCCAAACTTGCTTAACATTAGAGCCATATAGAATAAACATTGAGGGCCGCAAGACATGAACAAATATTACACACAAGGCTTTATTGAAAAAAAAATATGCAAACTTGCTTTTTACTAACATTGAATGAGATTGCCCAAAATAAAAAAAACAAAAGGGATAAAAACAGGAAAAAGCCCAGTAGCACCTTTAAGACTAACAAACTTTATTGTAGCATAAGCTTTTGAGAAACACAATTCTTTTTTGTTGAAGGCTTTCACAGCCGGAGTTCATTAGTTGCTGTAGATTTTCCGGGTTGTGTAGCCATGGCCTTGGACCACGGCCACACAACCCGGAACATCTGCAGCAACTAAACAACTCTTTTTCTCAGATGTATCTGATGGAGACAGCTGTGTTTCTCAAAAGCTTATGCTACAATAAAGTTTGTTAGTCTTAAAGGTGCTACTGGGCTTTTTACTATTTTGTAGCAACAGACTAACACGGAGAACTCTTCGGGGTAAAAACAGATACTGATAATGGTATTTATTTGTCCAATGATGGCCCCGATCACACTGAGCATTTGCCCTGCTGAAGGCACGGGAGCACATCTGGGAGGCATAGTGCTCCCGTGGCCAACCCGCGGCTTCCTGTGGAAAACACAGAGTAAAAAACTAGTAGGTTCGAGGTACTAGTTTCCGGAAACCCCGGGGCAAAGGCTGGCGTCTGATCGTGGGAGCACCAGTATCCCGTGGCTTCCAACGCCCACCCATGTCCCCGGGATTTCCGGATGTTGTAAGTGTCCATGGGATGTGCACCAATGCTGAACAGTACATGCGCACACACAAGACACCGACAGCGGCCCGCCCCCCCAATGGCGCATGCGCACTTCGCTGCTTTTTGTCACGCTGCAGCAGCGCGGTGTGATCATGGCGCAGAGCTGGAGTGTGGCAACCCAGTGGCCCATGTGATCGGGCTACCGTGCCTTATTTAGCTCTGGGGCGAACTGCCACGCCTCTCCCCCGCGTTTTCTGGCCCGTATGACCGGGGCCGATGTTTATTTGTCTGCTAATTATATTTATTTGTCTAAGAGAGAGAACACATTTGAGAATGCATCTAACGTTAAAGTTGCTTTCTTTCTCTGCTCCCCACACACACACCTCAAGCCTACCCAGGGAGGGGAACACTGGCTGGGGAAGGGAAGACCGATCGGGGAGGCATCCCTCCCCTTTGCTTCCCCAGCCACTCTTCTGGGAGTCGCACAATATGTGTGAAAAAGCCACATGAGGCTCCTGAGCCACAGTTTGGCCACCCCTGGGCTAAGCCATCTGCCTTCACTTCAAACACCAAGGCAGCCAAATACGACTTTAGCCCCCTGTCTGCCAAACCTTTTTCCACTGTAAGGGCAGCAGGAAGTGCTGAATGTGTTCCACAGGCAGTGGCTCCAACTACAATAAATGAGGGGGTGACGGAAAATGCCTTCATGTTGCGGATGACTTATGGCAACCCCTGGAGGGGTTTTCAGGGCAAGGGGTGTCCAGAGGCAGTTTGGGGTTGCCTTGCCTGCCTCTGCTTGGTGACTCCGCAATTCCCTGGAGGTCTCCCATCCAAATACTAACCACGGCTGACTCTGCTTAGCTTCTGCTCTGAGGTCTGACTAGATTAGGTTCACCTGGGCTGGAATCACACACAGTAAACAATCCACTTTCAATCCACTTTTGGTGCACTTTCCAAATTGGATTTGGCCAGTTCACACAGTGCAATCCAGTTGGAAAGTGCACTGAAAGTGGATTGGAAGTGAATTATTTAGTGTGTGTGACTGCAGCCTTGGACTATCCAGGTCAGGACACGCTAGACCTACCTTCCTCCTGAAAGCTTCAAACTCCTGGAGAGCCAGTTTGGTGTAGTGGAGAGCCAGTTTGGTGTAGTGGTTAAGTGTGCGGACTCTAATCTGGGAGAACCGGGTTCGATTCCCCACTCCTCCACTTGCACCTGGCTGGATGACCTTGGGCAAGCCGTAGTTCTGATAAGAGCTGTCCTTGAAAATTAGCAGTTTCTGTCAAGAGCTCTCTCTGCCCCACCTACCTCACAGGGTGTCTGTTGTGGGGAGGGGAAGGGAGAGGAGTTTGTAAGCCACTCTGAGACACCTTTGAGTAGTGAAGGGCGGGGTAAAAATCCAATCTCTTCTCTTTTTCTTCTTCTTAACCCGCCTTCCATAAACTCCCCTTCATAACTGGTGCCAGGGAAGGCCATCCCTGCTCTACAGGCCTCTACCTCCCAAGGCACCAAACACTCTTGGGCATTGGTGCTGGGTTGGACTCTGCTCCTGGTGCCAGAGCTCCAAAGTGCTGGTCCTGAAAACGAGACGGTAGGTCCACTATTGCCATTATCCAGGCCCGGAACCTGTTGTGCCTTGAAAATAATATTAAGCTGAAGGCACTACCGCACTAATTCTCTAACAGGGTGCATCGCCCTGAGATTAAGTGATGACTAACTATTGACAGTCCGCACCACTGCAGCATTGGCACACCAAAAAGAACCACTGACTTCCTCAGAACGCTTCCCCAAACAGACACAGCTACCACTATTGGGAATAGCTGAAGAAATGTCGAGCCACACAGTAAGCCTTGCTGCCCCCAGGGCTCACCCAGCCACACAGGTGCCAGACACCTAACCTCCTCTCTGTGCCAGCACACAGTGCTTGGCCTTCAGTGCCCCGTCCCCCAAGGCAGTGGTACTGAAAATTCTCTGCCCATGCTGCCTTGACACTCATGGACACATGAAGCTGCCTTATACTGAGTCAGACCCTTGGTCCATCAAAGTCAGTGTTGTCTACTCAGACTGGCAGCCGCTCTCCAAGGTCTCAGGCAGAGGTCTTTCATCTCACCTGCTGCCCAATCTTTTAGCTGGAGGAGCCAGGGATTGAACCTGGGACCTTTTGTATGCCAAGCAGATGCTCTGCCACTGAGCCACGGCCCCTCACTCACTTTACTAGTGCTGATCTAGCCCCTCCCCACCAGCTATGGCACAGACAAGACATGGCGCACAAGCAGCTGTCGACATTCTCCCACTCTTTCCTGATGACTCTGATGAGTCACTCACTGCCTTCCCTTTGTTTAATATAGTTAACTCTGCATAAAACAATGGGGTAGGTGGTGGAATTGTCAGGTTCCCCCCACCCCCGGCCACTGGCAGGGGATGTGGGGGTAGGGTTGCCAAATCCAGGTTGGAAAACACCTGGAAATTTGGGGATGGAGCCTGGGGAGGACAAGGACTTCAATGGGATACAATGCCACAAAGTCCACCACCCATAGTATCCATTTTATCCAGGAGAACATCCCCATAATCTGAACTGTAATTCTAGGGGGGATCTCCAGGTCTCACCTGGAGGCTGGCATCCCTGGTAGCTGGAGTGGCACAGCTAAGGGGAGGGGGGGGGAGTGTGGGACAAAAACCAGGAAGGTTAACACCACAGATAACACCACACTGCTTGTTACAACACTTCCCTCCCCCCTACACTACACTCAAACCCCATAGACACTAGGAGATACTTGCAAACAAAGCTCTGCAAATAATCCTTCTCAGCCAGGTGACCCGGTGCACCTGCATAAAGCAGCCTGCTGCTCTCTCCTGATTGGCTGACCAGAATTGCCAAGAACCAATTGCATCCCATGCCTCATTTGAAGTTAATGGGGTCAGGGCAAATTGATCCACAGCATGATCTGCTGTGAGTGTCTCTTCTCCGTAAACATAATTTTGTCATCCCCCCCAGCTGTAGTGAAAACTCTTATAAATTCATTGCCTCTCCCTCCCCCAGTCACGAGCAAATATGCAGAAACCCTTCAATATGGCTTTTTTGTTGTTGTTTTTACCGTGTCAAATCTTTCATTTCATTAAAAGCTTTTATGGACAGATGCAATTATTATTATTTTTTTCCCCAAAGCCATGCTCTTAATTAGTAGCACTTGGGTTTTTTTCAAATTATCAGCGTAATAATGTATTTGTGGGTGTGGGTTATTAGTTTGAGTGATTAGAACCTGAAATAGTCGAGCAAGGCTCACATTCATTTTAAGACATCCCATTCCCTTGGTGGGGTGGGGGAGAAAGCAGATTTAGAACTTCTTGCTGATGTCATCTAGAAATAATCCCTGGAATCACTGAAAGACTCATATCATTACTTCGATCACACCTGTTGGGACACTTGCTGTGCAGTAAGTTGTGACTGCAATAAGCTTTCTTGCTTACAGCAAAAAAAAAAAAAAAAAAAAAACCAGCATGACAGTCTAGAAAGGAATCTGGAATGAGTAGTCACTGTAAAAATGGTTAAAATTGATTGTGTCCCATTAGTAGTGATTTAATACCCCCGGTCATATGATGATTTATTACATTTATCTAGCAAATCTGTAATAAAATGTGGCATTAATATGCAGCTCCAAGAACCACGATGCTTGCCAATAGAATATAATATGTTTCTAGAATTAGCAAACACTATGTTCGCAATAAGTTGTTAAGATATTATCAGCCAGAAGACGTCTGAGACATTTGGAGGATCAGGAAATAACAGTGCTTTACTGATTGCTAGTGCCCCAGAGAAAGCCAAGGTGGCGTGATGCTTGGAGTGCTGGATGAGAACCTGGAATACTTAGGTTTGAACCCCCACTCTGTCTGGATGATACTGGGGGCAAGGCATTCCACCTGGCTTAACCAGGACTCTTTTTGTAGCAGGAACTCCTTTGCATATTAGACAACACACCCCTAATGCAGCCAATCCTCCAAGAGCTTACAGAGCTCTTCTTACAGGGGCTATTGTAAGCTCTTGGAGGATTGGCTACATTAGGGGTGTGTTGCCTAATATGCAAAGGAGTTCCTGCTACAAAAAGAGCCCTGCTTAACCCTATCTTACAGGGAAGTTGTTGTGAGAATAAAATGGAAGAGGGCAGGATGATGTTGTGACCTGCTTTGGCACCCTGCTGGCCTATTTAAAAAGGTGGCCAGGCTAAGAGGGAGGAAAGAGAGAGGTTCTTGCATTTTTATCACCTGTCCTCATTGGCCTGATCCAACCTGGCTTCTCTTATGCTCTTATGTTCTTAAAATGGATAGCAGCTTCCTATAGGCTCACATTGCAAGAACAGACATACAACTCAAGGAACAGACTAAGGGGGAAAAAAGGAAATGACTCCTAGTTGGGAGAGGGGCCTCAGCTGAAGCACTATTCAGGACTGAAGGAAGAGGCCCTTCACTGTCGCCTCATTTTCTCTCTCATGTTCTCAGCTTCACGGGATGGAGAAGGGTTGTGGTAGAGCATCTGTTTTGCATGTAGAAGCCACACACACACACCCCATTCACTCTCTGGCATCTGCAGTTACAAGGATCAGCGAGGTGATGTGAGAGACCCCAAAGAGCCATTGCCAATCAGAGCATCCAATGAAGCTCAGGGCGGACAAAAGGAATCACTTCTTTCAGGGGTCTTTTCATAGAAGAACAGCTGCAGGAGCTCATTAGCATATGGTATGCTAATGAGCTATTAGGCTATTAGCATATGCCACACCCCCTGACATCACCGGAACTTTTTTCCCCACCATAGAGAACAATGGAGGGAATGAGGGCAACCTGTTTGGGGGGCCATAGAATTGGACCCCCTGGTCCAATGTTCTTGGAACTTGATGGGTATCTTGGGAAGAGGCTCCAACAGCTATCCTGTGAGTTTGGAGCCTCTCCCTCAAACCGCCTCCCCTCCAGCCCCCAGAATATACCCTATGTTTTCACCATTGACTTCAATGGCCCATAGGATATAATGGACCTGAAATTGACATTCGGCTGCCTGAAAGACTCTCCGGGATGCCGGCTGGGGGCGGGGCTTGGCTCCTGAGCTCCCGGAGCTGCGCTCCCCTGCGCTCCCCCCCAAAAAGACCCCTGACTTCTTTACACAGAGAGCGGTTAAAATGTGGAATCTGATGCCAGAGGATGTAGAGATGGTCACGGGAATTGCCAGCTTTAAAGGGGGATGGTTAGATAGATTCATGGAGGACGGGTCTATCAGTGGCTACTAGCCATGGAGACTAAAGGGGACCTCCACAGTCAGAGGAACTAAGCCTCTGAATCCGAGTGCCAGGAGACAACATCAAAAGGAAGGCCTGGGTCTCTCTGTCCTGTTGTTGGACCTCCAGAGGAATTGTTTGGCCACTGTGTGAGACAAGATGCTGGACCCGACAGCCTGTTGGTCTGACTCAGCAGGGCTCCTCTTGTGCCTTTAGTAGACAACATTGACCTTGATAGACCAAGGGTTAGATTCAGTCAAAGGCCACCTGATGGACCCATGTAGAAGGGAACAAGAAAATGATATCAGGAGTTCCTAGGGCTTGAACCAGCAGCACCCTTCCGGTTCTGCCGCTTCATCGGATTAGCCACTCAGCACTGTCTGTCACAATTAACACATCTTTGACTGTTCTGATGCCATATTGACATTTTAATCAATTGGTTTCTTGAGACCAGTCTCAGTGAGTTTGAATATCCAGTAGCACTTGCACTACAATGAACCAAGATAGTACCGAGATTGTTTTGAGTGGGTTTTTTTTTTTTAAATGTTTTACACAATATGTCGGACGCTGGCAAGTTTGATTTATTCTCACCAGCATTCAATACATGACAGTTACTATATCTTAAAACGGGATCAAATTACAGCCGTATTTCTACACTTGAAGGTGTGATGAAACCTTGTCCCTTTTTTTTTTTTTTAGCTTGCAGCGTAGTCCGTTTGGATCTAAACCAGGTTCAGTGATAGTATCTCTCAGGTTGTAAGAGAGACTTGTCACAATTCCGAGCCAAAAGAGAAGAGCGGTGAATAGAACGTATTGATCTGCTCCACACAGGGTATCTCCCTCCCCCTTACTTAACATAAATGCAGGTTAAATTTAGCATATGCTTCGGTAGTTATTCCTTTGGTCCCTCACCCAGTCCATTCTGGAAACAAGTCACCAATATAAATGAGAACTGTAGTCTCTATTTCAGATTCGCAACACATTTCCCACTTGGTTTAAGGTGAGGGGGGGCCTTTTTGTTCTCTTCAGCCTCAGGGGAAGTGAAAACATCAGACCGAGCAGGTGCAAACAGTGTAGCCAACAGGTGTTACCTAGGTTGTCAGACTCCAGGCAGCACCTGGAGATTTCTAGCTAGTATCATTTCTCCAGATAACCAAGATCAGTTTCCTTGGAGGAAAAGGCTGCTTTGTAGGATTGACTCTATGGCATTATACCTTGTTGAGGTCCCTCCCCTCTCCCATCCTCACCCTCTCCAGGCTCTGCCCCCAAAACCTCCAGGTATTTCCCAACCCAGAGCTGGCAAACTCAAGTGTTACCATATGTGTTCCTTTTCATGCTTACATGGCCTCTCTAATTTGGGTTTGGGACACTCACCCAGAACCAATTGGGAGAAATTAAGCTCAACATCAGGAAGAAACTTTTCCCCACTTCCACGACCTGGCTAGCTTTGGTATGATCCAACATGGCTTCTCTTATGTTCTTATGGGACTGGATAAACATATGGAGCAGAGGTTCATCAGTGGCTATTAGACAAGGTAAAGATGGAACATTATGTCTGGGGCAGTGATGCTCCAGATCCTTGGTGCTGGGGGGGGGCAACAGTGGGAGGGTTTCTGGAGTTCTGGTCCTACTGGTGGACCACCTGATGGCACCTGGGTTTTGGCCACTGTGTGACACAAAGTATTGGACTCAGGGCTCTTTTTGTAGCATGAACTCCTTTGCATATTAGGTGACATGCCCCTAATGTAGCCAATCTTCCAAGAGCTTACAGTAGCCCCTTTAAGAAGAGCTCTGTAAGTTCTTGGAGGATTGACTACATTAGAAGTGTGTCACGTAATATGCAAAGGAGTTCCTGCTACAAAAAGTGCCCCGGTTGGACTGGATGAGCCATTGGCCAGATCCAACAAGGCTTCTCATATGCTCTTATGACAACTGACACACTTGGCAGTTAAGGAGAAGCTGAATCTGTATATAGGGATCTTGGCCTGGATAGCAGGCAAGCAAAGCTCAAAGTGCTTCTAACAAGCTCCTGGTAACCATAAAACAGCCAGATCTTTTCCAGAGCAAGGTTTATAATTTATTGAGGGAAATATAGGGGTACAGGAATAAAAAAAAAAGTACTTAAGCACAAGAACAGTGCCATTGTTGCATTCAGCGGGATACACATATGGAAATTTACATCCGAGGGGAGAAAGCGACAGTAAAAGGGAGCCAAGCCTATGGCTGAGTGGGAATTCTGTGCTAGGGAATGGTCATAAGGAGAAATAAGAAGAGGGGATTTAAATAAGGGGAAAGGAAAGTTTTTTGTTTTTTTTTTTAAGAGAAAAGGAGTGAGCAGAGAAAGAGTTTAATTATCTTCAGTCTGCTGAACTGGGGCTGCGATCACACACAGAATTAGCCACGCCATAGGCACGAATGTTGGGCAGATTTTAAGGGCGTGATCAGATGCAAACATCTGGGAAGTGTCCCGTACCCGTGGGCAGCCCGTTTTGCTCCACCACAGAAGCAGAGTAAAAAAACACTAGGGAAAGGCCGGTAGCAAACGGATTTGCTACAGGCCAGGAAACAGACTTTCCCTGTGTGATCGCGCCACACGCACTCTCATGGCATCGGGGTGGTCTGATCTGGCCATCCCAACGCCATGCCATTGTCCGTCCCCCCCCCCGTTTCAGTATGCACATCATCGCGCACTGCATAGGGAGCACTCAGTACGGAGATGTGGATCATTGATCCTCCGTTGAAGTGCACTGGAAACATGCGGCCAAAAATAAATACATAAATAAAAATTATCTGTATCTGATCACACTCCCAGGGATGGTGTGATTGCACAACGGCGGGTCAAATTACTCCGGAGCAAATAGCCTCGCTTCCCCCCGCATTATCTCGCACACGTGACCACCACCTGGTGGTCACTACCCAAAGGTGTCTCAGAGTGGTTTACAAACTCCCTTCCCTTCCCCTCCCCACAACAGACACCCTGGGTGGTAGGTGGGACTGGAAGAGCTCTGACAGAAACTGCTCTTTTTTATGAACAGCTCTTATCGGAACTACTGCTTGCCCGAGGTCATCCAGCAGCTGCAAGATGAGGAGTGGGGAATCAAACCCGGTTCTCCCAGATTAGAGTCTGCGCACTTAACCACTACACCAGACTATGCTGTCTGTTTCGGTGATTCAAAGTTGAGGGTAGGGGACTTTAGTGAGAACTTCCAAAAGTTCCAAGGAAATAGGAAGAAGGTTTGGTCCCAGAAGAGCAGAGTGGGCAGCCTCTGAGCTAGCAGTGGAGTGAGATTGAAAAGTTTTGACTGGCAGAACAGCACTGTTTATAAAGGCCCGTACAAAGGAATATAAAACAAGTAGTTGTAAAGTCCAGGGATTCAGGGTGAGTTCAAGATGAGAATCTGTGGCTGTCTTAACTGTGTTTGAGTCAGGAAGTGGTGGGGTGGGGGGTCCCCTGGAATGTAACAAAAGATGATTGCCTCCAGGCAGAGTGGACAAAAGGGCTGGCAGGGTGAAGGCGCCACCCATGCGTTTGGCAGGTTGGTATGAGACATTCAGACAAGGTCACGGAAAGCCATCCAGCCCACCTGGCGGTTTGATTGTAATTAGATTTTCTGCTCAGGAGGACTTGCCCTTGCCGATGAAATTACACTGCTAGATCTCAGTGGGGGCTTGGCTTGGCAGGCCCCCATGCCAACCGAGTAGGTAGGCATGCAGATGCCCCATCACTGAATCCATCTCCCATCCAAAGCTTGGGCCGCCCATTAGCACAGGCTGAGGAGCACCTTGACCTCACCTTCTCCAAAGCAAGCCACTGCTGTTTCCCAAAATGGCTGAATTTAGCCGAGATGGCGTCAGAGCAGATAGCACACATCTGGGAAGGAGGGCTCTGGTGATACAGGGTGTCTTAGAAGGGAAGCTATGTGAAGCGACCACCCCCCTTAAGCAGTGCTTTGGCTTCAGACCATCCCGGCCTTCCCTCCCTTTGTCAGAAATGGGGGATTAGCCAGCTACTTTGGGACTATGAAAGGCTTTTCTGGGTTTCTCTCAGATTGGCTGGGCAAGGAGCCTGTTTTTGCCTACAACACATTGTGATTAAGAGGGGGAGTGGATGTACTATGAGGCTGGCTAGGTTATAACAGGAGCTGGGACAATTTGGGGAGAGTGAGCTGAATACATTGAGCAGTTCAGTTTAGTTAATAAACCCGAGTTTGACTTATGTGTTATGTTTGGCTTCTGGTGAGAGCCAGTTTGGTGTAGTGGTTAGGAGTGCAGGCTCTAATCCGGGAGAACCGGGTTTGATTCCCCAGCCCTGCTCCACATGCAGCTGCTGGTGTGACTTTGGGTCAGTCACAAATTCTCTCAGAGCTGTTCTCTCAAGGGCAGTTCTCAAGAGAGCTCTCTCAGCCCCACCTACCTCACAGTTGTGGGGAGGGGAAGGGAAAGGGATTGTAAGCCACTCTGAGACTTCTTCAGGTAGTGAAGGGTGGGGTATCAATCCAATCTCTTCTCTTCTCTTCCTTTATTTCAGGGTAAGGAGGCAGCCAAAATACAGAGAGAGAGCTGGCCACCCCTGGAAGCTGTACAGCCATCTTGGATGCCAAGTGACTGGTGGGATTAAAATCCATTAAACAAAATAAATATATGATCTTCTGACGGTAGAATGAGGCAATGGGAATGAAGTAATAGAGCCTTTAAGTCTTGACCACTTCAGGATGCACACGGAGGATCATAAAATATGCACAATCTGATTTAGGGGACTGACTAAAAGCAAGTTGCGTTGGGGAAAACCTTAACCCAACTCACATGTAATGTCTGACTCAACATGCACCTTTAAAATAGTGTCCGTGGGGGTGTGTGTGTGCAAATTGGTTCCCAAGCAGACAGAGACAGGAGGAGATTCATCATTCCCTCCTTCCCACCCTGCACACTTTTGCTAGTAGAAAGGGTCATGGAGGGTTGGCTGTTTGTCTTACTGCCAGTTCCGCAGGTCTCCTGGTCAGACATGTGGAACCAGCTGTAAGACAAGCAGCCCTCCCCACACAGCCTTTTTCTGCTACTGAAATTGCACAGGTGGAAGGGAAGGAATAATGTAGCTCCATCTGCCTCTACCAATTTGCACCACACACATAGGGAGAGACACTGAGTGTTGGGTCACAGGTGAAATGGGACTTGGGTTGGGGTTTCCCCCAATTCAACTCAGATTTAGTGCATAATCTAATCAGACTCTCTCTTTCTCTCTCTCTCTCTGACATACACACAGAGAAGGATATTTTTATGCAGAGTATCATTCAAATAATGGTAGAAGAGATTGGATATATACTTCACCTGTCACTACACTAAAGAGTCTCAGAGAGGCTTATAATCTCCTTCCCCTCCCCACAACAGATACCCTGTGAGGTAGGTGGGGCTGAGAGAGCTCGTTTGAGGACTGCTCTTGAGAGAACAGCTCTGAGATAACTTGTGACTGACCCAAGATCACACCAGCAGCTGCAAGTGGAGAAGCGGGGAATCAAACCCGGCCCTTCCAGATTAGAGTCTGTGCTCCTAACCACTACACCAGACTGGCTCTCTAGGGTTGCCAGCTCTAGGTTGGTAAATATCTGGAGATTATGGGGGTGGAGCTTCAGGAGGGTGGGGTTTGGGGAGGGGTGGGATTTCAGTGGGGCATAATGCCATGCAGTCCGCTTTTGAAAGTCGCCATTTTTCCAGGGGAGCTGGTTGCTGGAGCCTTGGAGACCAGGTGTAATCTCAGTAGATCTCCAGCCACCAGATGGAGTTTGGCAGCCATATGGCATCCCCATACTTGCAGTGTGGACATGTTAAGTCCACGTTGCCTCCCTGTGAAGCCACTACTTCTGCTGACTGCTTATATCTAGTACACATTCCTTGGTTTTAAGTGATTTTGTGGCAGGAAAAGGCTTTTTTTGCTCGTTCGGAAACAGGTTCTATCCCGAGATGTATTCTTGCTATTCAACTGGAACCATAGCATGATGAAATATATCTCTTGGAACAGAATCCGTACTTTGCTCCGGTAAACAAAATATAAAGAATATGCATTCCCAGGCTGTCTGCCATGTTTCCAAGGGCAAATGTGACTGGCTGGAAGAGCTCCAGTCTCAGAGAAAAACCCACATAGAACGACTTGTAAAGATTTTCTGAGCTTTTCCAAGCAACAATAACAAATCACCATTCAGGACGATGGGAGTAATGATGCTCACAATGTAAAACAGGGAGAAAAGATGCTGGTTTATCCAAGGCTGTTCAGGTAAATGTTTTGACAAATTGCAAAAGTGTTGAATGATAGCTTACAAATTGCTGTTTTGTCATGAGCCCCATGCCTTGTACTACAGAATGCCATGTATACAATAGGCAAGTAGCCAGACTGTAACACATACATAAGAAGAAACAAACGCATTAGAAAACAGGATATAGAGTCTCAAAGCATTTACAAAGCAGAGGGATAAAAGCACAGCGGTGCTTTCGGGGCCAGACAGGAACGTTGAGGCCAGGCTCAATGGAGAAGCGATCCCCATGGGCGTACTGAGATATGACTTGGGCAATACCCTGGATATTTATCTTTTGAGATGGTGGTGTGGGAGAATGAGACAAACTGTGTCTCACATTTGCAACATACATCACTGTTTAAAGAGGGATCCCCATAAGGACAGTAAATCAAGGATTTAAGATTATATAACTACTAGGAATAAGGCCCGTTGTGAAAACAGATGCAACGGTCTCTAGAAAGAGGGCCCTGGAGAGTACAGCGGCCTACAGCAGTCACCATTCCCCTCCCAGTCCTAGTCATGGGCAGACCACCGTAGGAGAGGAGGCGTGCTGCAGTGACTGCTGGTGTCGGAGGGAGTCCAGGGCTCACTCTGGGTGGGATGGTCGGCTTGTTGCTCCCATGTACCAGAGGGCACTCACCCTGGCTGCCGGGCTGAACTGCAGCCTGTGATTGGGCACAGTGCTGGCCCCTGCTCCCTGTACTGGTGCATGAGGCCATAAGCTGGCGTGGAGCTGGGCTGGACAGGTGGAGGCTAAATGAGCGAGTCATGTGCCGCAGTGCAACCGCGGAGGACTGGCAGAACGCGCCTTTACTGTTACCCCTGCCCCCAGCCCCTGCGCTGCTGGCATTGACTGGGCAGGACCAGAGCAGGTGCCTGTCGGGGGGAGGGCCGTGGCCAAGCAAGAACTCTGGCGGTGGCAGCAGCAGGACTCCCGGGCCCGTTCCATTACCCCCCTTGGCCTCCTCCTCCATTAGTACAGTGCCGCGGCTCCCCGCCTCCCACCCACCTCCTCAGTAGGGCACTCGGCAGTGGCAACGTGGAGTGTGGGTGGTTCTGGAGGTGGGCAGGCCAAGGCGCCTCACCCAGGAACCCTGCATGTCGCTGGTTGGTCCTGGGAATGAATATTAGGGCCAAATATCCACAAACACCGGCTTGGCTTTTTCTGTGGCCTGCATGGTGGTGGTCGCCAGCCCTCCTGGCAGCATGTTGCTGTCTCCCCTCTTCCCCAGACCTCATGGGGGAGGCACAATGGAATGGGCTGCTTCCACCTCCCCACTCGGCCACCTCCAGTGCCTTTCCAGGTGGCTGGGCGGACCCAATGCATGTCGGCCTGGCCCTCCTCTGTGGACGGCTTGTCTGGGGGCCTGGAGTGTGAGCAAGGGCATGGGGCTGGCCGTGGCTCCTGGCTGCCATGGCTCAGTGGCTCCGGCCAAGTGCTGTACCTTGTGGTGGAGTGGCAGCAAGTGAGGGAGTTGTTGTGGAGGCTGCCGCCCGAGCAAGGCAGCACTGCCTCCCATTGGACACGGCACTGCCATGCCCTCATCTGGGGCCTGCAGGCTGAGCAAGGGCCCCCAGTCACTGGAGCACCCAGCCCCTCTGGCGGCTCAAAGCACAGTGAGGGCAAAAGGCTGGTCGCCACCTTTGTGGGCAGGACCATGCCCACAGAGGCAGCAACACAGCCAGTGGAGAGAGAGACACCCTGTGAATGACAAACCAGGGCACCAACCAATTCCAGAGTATGTGGAATCTTCTAGAGAGTGCCACCACCATTTGGCTCTTATAATATAGGGAGATGCGCTTTTTCTGCATTCTCATTTTCCTTGCCTGTGTGTTTCTGTTGCTTCAAGGGGCTCTTTTTCTGTTCTGCACATATTTTTGCTCCTCAAGTGGTCAATTCAATACTACATTGTTTTATGTCTGGCATAAAAGCCTGCAGTTTAAATCTGCAGGGAGATTTGCTAGGCAAACTGATGTAATATTGAATTGAACACTAGAGGGAGCAAAACACCTGTGGAACCGAAAAATCCCCAAAGCAACAGAAACACACAAGTGAGGAGAAGGAGAATGCCCTGTACCTCTTCTTCATTTTTCTTTGGCTGTCCCACCCAGTCATTTGAATGTACGCTGGTAAATGCTGACTCAGCCTACAGAACTGAGGGGTGAGACTAAAATCCATCTTTTGTTCTTGTTGTATAATGTTGCATGAAAGGCTGATGGTAAATCAAAACTAACAAACTGTTTTATTTCATTTTGAGGGCAAATGGTCAGATAGGAATCAGATTTAGGACTTAGGAGGTGAGCAGGCAACAGGAATGAGGTACCTTTGGCTTCCGGCCGGAGTTAAAATGGCGAATTGACGCACTTTGCGATCTGTGCAAGGTGGATGGCGGTATCTGACGACAGTTTGGGCTTTACCTGGCCCAACGCAGCACTCCCCAGGTGGGGGGTGGCAAGCAAGCAGCCAAGCCTGAGAGGGAGTTGAGATCGGTGTGGATAAGCCTCGGAGGAAGCTTGTTTACACCTTGATCTCCTTCCGCGAAGAGGGCAGTTGCAAATCAGCACTACAGATACCAGCCGGGCTGAGAATTCAGCATAAATCCGTCATCTACCGGCCTCTTCAACATCAAGATTAACATCGGTTACAGAAGAAGCACTGCGAAACCCCGAGATTACAAGTAAGGTAACAAATGAACATTTGCTTACCGATTTGAAGAAGAACGAAAAATTAAAACGTACGGATAAGCGTATAAAGCTTTAAGGAATTAATCCGTTTGATTTAAAAGTAAAAGAAAGCTTTCCTTCAAAGAAAACGGCAGAAAAGTGACTTTGTTTTGCATTCCTGTGGTCAGTTAAGACTAAACTTTGCGTAGCAGAAACGAAACTGACTGTGATTCTATGGTACAGGAAATAAGCTAGAGTGGATGTTTTTTAAGCTGCCTTACCGGAAGTAGTCAGACGTTTTAAAGTGTGACACCGGAAGTTGGATTATTGAGACGGACAGCTACACAGGAAGTTCTAAAAGAGCCTACTCTAGCCAGAAAACCATAGAGAAATTGCGCCCGCCATTTTGAGGAGGACTAAATTTTAAAAAGTTATTTTTAAACTGAAAAAACCATCGGAAAAAGTTATAAAGGTGGCGATTTGACTTTGAGATTGACAATATAAAGATTGTTTAGTTTTGAATTTACCTCCAAGACGGATTTGAGGTCAAGACCAAGGGCCGCCTCATCACCAAGTCCAAGAATGACTGCAAAGGAAAAAAAGAATGGCAGGCTGCCATGGAAGCGATGGAGAAAAGGATGACAGAGGTGGTGCAGAATTTGGGAAAGCAAATAGAATCACAGTTACAACAACAGATGCAAATACAACTGGAGCAAATAGAACAAGTGCAAGTCCAAGTACAACAAAAATATGGCAGAATTGAAAGAACTGGTACTAACAGAAGTGGCAGGAATTAAAAAAGATACAGAAGAAGTTAAAAAAGAGGTTCAAAGTCTGGTGACAAAATCAGAAGAAATGGAACAGAAAATTAAAAGAACTCTCCAAGAAAATACAAGATTAGAGTCCATGATGGAATATAGGGCCACTCAGAATTATCTGAGGCTGAGAGGAATTGAAGAAGAGGAAGACCAAGATATACGGGCCTTAGTGATCAATACGTTGACAACTTACATAGGGGAGGATCAAGGAGATCTGGAATCAGACTTTGACTTAATTTACAGAGTAAACTCAGCTTATGCCAAAAGAAAGAAATTACCCAGAGATGTGATTGTTCAATTTGTGACTAAAAAAATGAAAGAAGATATCTTCATGAAGCAATTTACACAACCGTTGGAAATTGATGGAAAGAAGATAATAATTCTAAGAGAAATTCCGAGAATTATCTTACAAGACAGAAAGAAGTTCAAGAAACTAACAGATAGGTTGAAAGAAATGAGTATTAGGTTCAGATGGGAAATCCCACATGGATTATCATTCTCGTACAACTCGGTGAGAGTTACAATCAAAACAGAAGGAGACTTGTACAGATTTAAAGAGAACAATTTTTATGATTTTAAAGACATTTAATTCAAATCACTGATGGATTACAAATTTTTATCTTGGAATGTAAATGGACTAAATTCACCAAACAAAAGAAGATTAGTGAATCACAAGTAGAGACCCGCAAGAAACTTGCGGGATGGTCATCCCATTCCTCACACCTTTGCTTCCTCCCCTCTACCCTTACCTATCTCAGACTCCTTCTCCCTTCTGGGGGTGGAGCCATGGACTCAACCCTCCAAAGCACCCATTTTATCCAGGGGAACTGATCTCTGTCACCTGGACAACAGTTGTAATGCTGGGTGATCTCCAGCCCTCACCCAGAGACTGGCAATGGTAGTTCTCATGGAGGAAACGGCTGGTTTGGAGGGTGGAGTCTGTGGCATTATACTGGTCTGAAGTTCCTCCCCTTCTCAAACCCCACCATCCCCAGGATCCACCCCTTAAATGTCCAGGAGTTTCCCAATCCAGAGTTGGCAACCCTATTTCCTTCCCACCCAACAGCCAACTTAACCTTTATCTGCCTTTGTCTGTCTTCAGCTTTTCGTCTCCACCCCCTCCCCCACAGCTTCTACCAAGGAAAATTATAGTCTTTCTCCACAGTGGGGACCAAAGCAGCTTACATTATTCTCACCTCCTTTTTATCTGCACAACAACCCTGTGAGGTTGGTTAGGCTGAAAATATGTGACTGGTCCAAAATCACCCAGTCAGCTTCCACCGCAATATGGGGATCTGAACCTGGGTCTTGCAGACCCTACTCTGAGGCTCTAACTGCTGCACCACTGCTGGCTTTCATAGGGTGGCTGCTGAACAGCAGCAAGCAGCCAGGCCAAGTTGAGTCATGCAAATTAGGTGGCATCAAGTCACCCAGAGGGTGCTGCCTAGGGATGCCAGCCTCCAGGTGGGATCTGGGGATCCCCTGGAATTACTGCTCAGCTCCAGACTACTGAGATAACTTCCCCTGGAGAAAATTGATGCTTTGGAGGGGCATTGTACCCCACTGAGGTCCCTGTCCTCCGCAGGCGCCATCCCCAAATCTCCAGGAGTTTCCAGACCTGGAGCTGGCAGCCCCACTACCCCATCCCCTGCCAGTGCCCGTGGGGGGACCTGGCAACCCTGCCAGGCCTAGGGTTGGCAACCTCCAAGTGGGGCCTGCTGGAGAGTGAACTCCAGAGATCTGTGAACAACAGAGATCTGTCTCCCTGGAGAAAATGGCTGCTTTGGAGGGTGGATTCTGTGGCATGATACCCAGCTGAGGCCTCTCCCTTCCCCAAATCCTGTCCTCCTTGCACTCCACCCCAAAACCTCCAGGAATCCCCCAGCCTGGCCCCAAGGCTCCCTCCCCCCTCCCTCCCTCCAAGGCCGAAAGAGGCCAGGAAAGAAAGGGCCCTTCCCCCCACCCTTTGACTGACAGAGCCAGTCAGAAGCCTCCCTCTCCCCCTCCCCCTCCAACGTTCTAATCTCTCACCGTTGCTGCCTGGAGTCAGGTCCCTGCAGAGGCCATTTCAAAAGGCTTTTGGGGGGGAATTCAACCATCCCTGAAGGGATTTCCTTACTTTTTGGATTTTTCTACAAACCCAGGAAGTCTACTGACTATGTAGGAAAAGCTGTTGGGGGACAGTGAGGCCCCTGTTGGAGGGAATAGGTATCCGCACAGAAAAAAAAAAAGTCTGGGATTAGAATATAAGATTGGCTAGAGAAACACAAATGTAACATAATTTGCTTGCAAGAAACACACATCAGAAAACAAGACAATAAGTATCTGATTAACAAAAAATTGGGAGAAGAATTTCATTCATCAGCAAATAATAAGAAGAAAGGAACAGTGATATATATCAATAAAGAACTGGAACCTAAACAAATCTTCTCAGATAAGGAAGGCAGGTATGTTGGCGTGGAAATAACGATGTATAGAAAAATGACATTGCTTGTAAATATATATGCACCCAATGGAGCAAAAGAGACTTTTTTCAATGATTTGACAAGAGAGTTGGACTGTTTAAACTACAACCAAATAGCTTTCGCAGGAGACTTTAATGGCACAGTGAATAATGCATTGAATAGAAAGTCTAATGCAAGTGGAGAAACGGTCGGAAAATTGCCAAAAAAATTTTTCCAGTTGATGAGACAAGAGAAATTAGAAGATGTTTGGAGGAAGTGGAATCCCAAGACAAAGGACTATATGTTTTATTCTAACAGACATAATTCCTTTTCCAGAACTGATATGATTTGGATGTCAGAGGAGATGGCATTAAAAATGCATAAAATTGAAATTTTACCAAGAACTAATTCAGATCACAATCCCTTGTTGTGGACATCAAAACAAAAATTAAAACAGCTACATTGGAGAATTAATGAGGACTTATTGGATCAAAGTCTAATTAATGAGACATTAAAAAAAGAAACAAAAATTTTTTTCGAAATGAATTTGAATAAAGGTACTGACATACAGGTTGTATGGGATACATACAAAGCGGTAATGAGAGGTTTGCTTATCTCACTGAACTCTAAAGATAAAAAGCAAAGGATGCAACAACAAAATGATCTTCAGGAAAAAATTCGACAAAAAGAAAAGGAGCTAAAGAAAAAAACAGGGAAGAAAAAAAATCATTAAAGAGATTCACTTCCTACAGGATCAAATGAATGTTCTATTAAACAGAGAATTATACTGGAACTTGAAAAAATTACAGCAAAAAGCATTTGAGGGTGCGAATAAACCAGGAAAATTCTTAGCGTGGCAATTGAAAAATAGAAAAGAAAGAAACTCCATAAGTAAGATTACCGAAGATGGAAAAGATGTTGTGGACTTGAAAGGTATAAAAAGAGTTGTTGTTTTTTTTTAATATTACGCTAAACTCTTTAAAAAGAAAGAAATTGATCAACAGAAAATTAAGAAATATTTGGAGAATATCGAATTACCAGTGCTGGGACAACAAATTAAAGAACAATTAAATGGATTAGTAACAAAGGAAGAGGTAATAAGGGTGATAGAAGATGCAAAATTGGGCAAAGCTCCAGGTCCAGATGGCTTTACAGCAAAATTTTACAAGAAATTTAAGGAGGAGCTAACCCCTATTTTAGTACTTCTGTCAAATGAGATAAGAATGACCAAATGGACCCCAGACTCATGGAAGGAAGCAAATATTTCACTTATACCTAAAGAAGGTTTGGACTTAACAAATGTAAAGAATTATAGACCAATATCGCTATTAAATAATGACTACAAGTTATTTGCAAAAATAATTTCGGAAAGGCTGAAAAAATATTTGAAAGATGCTATAGCGGAAGAAAAAGCTGGTTTTTTACCAAATAGACAAATTAGAGACAATTTGAGAGTCGTGATTGATGCAATAGAATACTATGACAAACATCCAGAAAAAAAAACTTGGATTCCTCTTTTTAGATGCGGAAAAAGCTTTTGACAATTTAAATTGGGAGTTTATGTTGCAAGTAATTGAAAAAATGGATATGGGACAGTCTTTTTCAAACATGATTGTGGCAATATATACTGAACAGAAAGCAGCTTTGAACATAAACAAAGAAAGAACAGATTTTTTCCAAGTTCAAAAGGGAACACGACAAGGCTGCCTGCTATCTCCGCTATTGTTTATTTGGATATTGGAAATACTACTGACAGAGATAAGAAAAGACAATAACATTGAAGGACTTACAGTGAAAGGCTTTACATATAAATACAGAGCTTTTGCAGATGATGTAATGTTTATGATTCAAGATCCAATTGAGAACATACCACGATTGATGGAAAAAATTGAAGAATTTGGAACAGTTGCGGGATTCTATGTTAATAAAAAAAAAAACGAAAGTGATGTGTAAAAATATGACGAAACAGAGACAAATTGAACTGCAAGAGAAAATTCAATGTGAAGTAGTGACAAGGACTAAGTATTTAGGAATTGAATTGACTATGAAAAATATTGATTTGTTCAAAAACAACTACGAAAAGTTTTGGCACAGGATCCAGCAAGATATGAAAAAATGGGATACCTTGAATCTATCATTATTGGGAAGAATTGCAACTGTAAAAATGAATGTTTTGCCTCGTTTGATGTTTTTATTTCAGACTATTCCAATACTGAAACAAAGGAAAATACTAGATACGTGGCAGAAAGAATTATCGAAGTTTGTATGGGCAGGAAGAAAGCCAAGGATTAAGATGAAAATTCTATGCGACGCAAAAGAAAGAGGAGGACTACAACTACCAAATTTAAAACTGTATTATGATGCCGTCTGTCTAACATGGTTGGAGCAGTGGATTAATCTTGAGAATAAAAAGTTGTTGGCGTTAGAAGGTCATGACAATAAGTTTGGATGGCATGCATATTTATGGTATGGAAAAGTAAAAATGGACAAGTTTTTCAAACACCACTTCATAAGAAGATCACTGTTCGAGACTTGGACGAGATATAGAAAATTCTTCTCGGAAGAAAGACCACTTTGGATAGTACCAGCAGAAGTGATTAATCCATACTCAAGAAATCAAGGTTTAGATTGGTTACCTTATAAAAGTCTTTTAAAATTAGAAGGGAAAAGCTTTGTTTTAAAAGATAGAACTGATGTTGAATTTGAATATGACTGGTTGAAATATAGACAGATCTATGACTTATTTAAGACCGATAAAAGAGAATATGGTTTTAGAGAAAATAATATGGAAATTGAAAATGTATGGGTTGAAAAGGGGAAAAAATTGATTTCAAAGTTGTATAAGGTTTTACTGAAATGGTATACTGAGGACGAAATAGTAAAAGAGCAAATGATAAAGTGGGCAGTAAATATTAATAATGAAATTTTCATGTCATCTTGGGAATATTTGTGGAAAAAGTCAATGAAAATTTCAACTTGTGTGAATGTTAAAGAGAACTGCTTTAAAATGATGTATAGATGGTATATGACTCCAAAAAAATTGCTATTATAAATGAAAGCATGTCTAACAAATGTTGGAAATGTAAGAAAAATGAAGAGTCTTTTTACCATATGTGGTGGACATGTGATAAAGCTGTAAGGTATTGGACTGAGATCCACAATGAGATACAAAAAATCTTGAAATGTACTTTTAAGAAAGACCCACAGATGTTATTGTTAGGTCTTAAAATGGAAGAAATAAATGTAACCAAGAGAACATTACTATGGTACTTAATTACAGCAGCCAGATTGACTTTTGCTCAATATTGGAAGCAAGATAAAGTACCTGAAACATGGGAATGGATTAAAAAGATGCTGTTTATGGCAGAAATGGACAAATTGACAAGAAAGTTAAACAACGAAGAAGATGTAACCTTTTTCGAAGACTGGAAAGACTTTCAAGAATACTTGTTGAAAAATTGGGATGTTAAACGTGGTTTGATTTGTTTTGATAGTTACTAAGAAGAAATTGAAAGAGAATTAGACTTTTGAATTGTTACCGTTAGTAAGAGAAAATAAGTTTAGAAGTAATTGTAATAGAATAAGGGAGACATTAAGGGGGTGGGAGCAGTGTGGGAAGCCTTGTTTGGGGGGAGGGGTAAAAGAAAATGGATATGTATTGACTTGTTTAAATTGTATGATCATGAAATATATCCAATAATAAATTGATTTACAAAAAAAAAAAAAAGGAATGAGGTACCTTTGTATAAAAACAAATGCCAGATAATTTGTCACAAAAGGGTAACTGTTTATGTTATTCAGACACATCTTTAAAACATGAGGAGAGAGATTTCTTGGCAGTCTCTGCTTTCATAAACAAGCATAAGCTTCTTGGTCTCCCAGACACTAAAGCTGGTGAAGGCAGGAACATTCACACAACTTCCAGTTTTCTTCCTTATCCACTGGCTAGGGATCACCCCCATTGCTGGGGAGCCATTTCCCTCAGTCTTGATAGAGATGGGCTACTCATCTCACTTCCTGACTCAGGATCCTTCTTGATCCTCTCACAGTCTGCTTCACTCTCCCCCTGTTAACTCTCAGCTCCTAAATGACATTCTCAACTGAAGAATTCAATTTGAATCCTCTGTCACTCAAGGTTCTCAGACAGGTGTAACAGGCCTAGCCTAGAATAACCCTGGAGAATAACCCTGCCTGGCCAGGCCAGAGTAACCCTGGGGGTTAATCCAGACTAACCCCAGCCAGACAAACCTCTGACAGGCTCCGTTGACTAATGAGATTGGATTCATACCCTGTTCTTCACTACCCAGAGAAATCTCAGATTGGTTGACAAGTTTCTCATGGACCCCAAACCCCCAGAAGCTGACACTGTACAATGACATTTAACTTACCACTCTATATTGGGGACTGGGAGACCCAGGTTCAGATAGTTTGGCATAGGCAACTTTACACCCGAGGAGTTACTTTGGGCCCGGGGTTACAGGTTGTTGTGTTGTGCAGTTGTGGTAACTCTGGCGTGGCCTGGCAGAGGTTTGTCTGGCAGGGGTTAGTCTGGATTAACCCCGGGTTACTCTGGCCTGGCTTCAAAGACCTCTGGGGCCAGAGAAGTACCTGGCCGGGGTGAATCCGGCCTGTTACACCAGGTTACAGCATTAACCATTTACTGTCCATCAAAGAAGCATTTTAGGCTGCTGATGACAGACTGAACTCGACTCAGTCCCCTTCCCCAAGGGTTTACATGTGGCAAAGCACATTGACTGGTAGGGATTCTAAGCAGAGAGTCTAAACAGGTTGCCAAAAAAAGAGAAATAACGATGCTTTGGACTGTACGGAACACCAGAGATCACTTGGTAGAAGATCCAATGCGTGCACGTTGAACAAGACAGGCGAATCGTAATGATTCCATTCAAGCTGCCATTTTTAAACACACCGTTCAAAACCTATAGATCATCAGCACAGGTTTAAAGGTTTACTTGCTGTTACAGTTGACAGCTGTTCTTATTAAAATGCCAATTTGACTGTGATATTTGCTTCTTATTAAAATCAATAGCGAGAGAGAAAACAAAGGAAATGTGCCCACTTTTTAATGGGAATGACATCAAACTCCGAAGAAAGCAAACTTTTGTGTGTGTGTGTTTGGCCAGCTTCCAGGGAAGCTAAGTCACCAAGAGAGATGAGAAAATCTCTGTCTGATTTACAATATATGCTAACCATCTGCTCGAGGTCTTCAAAGACCTCTCTGGCTTTCCCTGGCAATGCAGCAGTCACTCTCTCCTTAAGTGCCAATAATGTCCTCTATAAACTGTGACTCTTCCACTCCCCTCTTATTTCCTTCGAATACAAAATTTCCTCATTTGCCTCCCCTCTTTAAATCTAGAAGTGTTTGGCTTCTGCATCGGACCACTTGCAAACAGAGCATTATATTGGAAATAACTTTGTTCATCATGGTCTTCCCTTTCACAGTACAAAGTGACAGACTTGTTCCAGCTCTGTTGTGACTCGTCTCTTTCAGCCCCTGTGGAACTGAGCTGTCCCCCCATTCTCAATAGCAGACGATCGTATGTGTGCATGTAAAATGCCGTCAAGTTCCAACTGACTTAAGGTGACCCCAGCAAGGGGCTTTCAAGGCAAGTGAGGTTGGCCATGTAGTCTGTAGTCTTCTTCGGTGGTCTCCCTTTCAAGTACCAACCCTGCTTAGCTTCTGAGGCTATGTCATGCTGCTTGTCCTCCTGGAAGATCAGATAAACAGAAGAACCCTGGAAGATCAAATGAACCACGATCTCTTGATATTGTGCTGTATTTTTCATTTGGACTGTAACATGGAAAGTCCAATGCACAACATTCTAGTAAAGGTGTCTAAAAACCAAGTTATGATTGCATCAAATGGGGATTGTCAAACTGTTTGTGTACCTTATGAGGGTGAGGCTTGGAACAGAATCAGCCTGTACATTTCATGAGCCAGCAAGGCAAACATAGCCGCCTAGATGTGTATTTGGACCGCCAAATGCTCGATACCTTCCAGAAAAACCTAGAGGCATATTAAGCTGAGGATTGCCAGCTCCGGTTTGGGAAATAACTGGAGATTCTGTGAATGGAGCCTGCAGAGGGCAGAGCTTAAAGAGGGGAGGGACCTTGGCAGAGTATAATGTCATATAGAATCCACCCTCCAAAGCAGCCATTTTCTCCAGGGGAACGGATCTTGGTTGTCTGGAGATCAACTGTAATAGCAGTCGATCTCCAGGTGCCACCTGGAGGTTGGCAACCCTAATTAAGCTTGTAGAGAACCACCACACATGGCTGCTGGGTGGCACTGGACTCTTGGGCAGGGTCATTAGCTGTGCTGACTAGTCATTGGGACTGCCACTGATACAAGCATAAGAACATAAGAACATAAGAGAAGCCAATGTTGGATCAGGCCAGTGGCCCATCCAGTCCAACACTCTGTCACACAGCGGCAAAAATATCCGGGTGCCATCAGGAGGTCCAGCAGTGGGCCCAGGACAGTAGAAGCCCTCCCACTGTTGACCACCACCACCCCAAGCACCAAGAATACAAAGCATCCCTTGCCCCAGAGTCCCTATCTATACCAGTGGCTAATAGCCACTGATGGACCTCCTGCACAACAACTACATATAAAACCCTTCCATGGCTTATTAAACTGGTATCCTGCCCTACCTCACGAGTGGGCACAGGGTGGCTCACAACATAATAAAAATGATAAGAACCAGGATATAAAAACAGTTGTACAATTAATCAATTAAAACAAGATGGCATTCAACACAAGTAATCCAATGTCTCCTGTGACACTTTAACGGGTGATGGTAGATGGCCTGATTTATTAGAGTTTGATGTAGTGGTTAGGAGAACAGACTATAATCTGGAAGAACCAGGTTTGATTCCCCATGCCTCCCCATGCAGCTGCTGGTATGACCTTGGGCCAGTCACAAGTTCTCTCAGAGCTGTTCTCTCACAAGCAGTTCTTGAAAGAGCTCTCTCAGCCTCACCTACCTCACAGGGTATCTGTCGTGGGGAGGGGAAGGGAAGGGAAAGGAGATTGTAAGCTGCTCTGAGATTCCTTAGGGTACTGAAGGGCAGGATATAAATCCAATTTCTTTTAATCAGATGATAGGAGGTACCTAAAATAAAATGCCCCAAAGATGATAAACAGACGATAAAAGGGATATATTTCCCACTGCTAGGGATGCTGACTCTAAAACTGGTCCCTCTAGTTTAATCTCAGTTTGATCTGTAAGCAATTTCCAGATGATGTTACTTACCTCCATGCCATAAAAAGTTGTAATTGTGTATTTCTACTCATTAAACCGCTATTAAATGGTGAGGATACCCTGCGGCCGCCCAGTTAGCAATCTGATGGGTAGGAAGGAAAGCAGGTCATTTAAATGGTGCTTCCTTCTCCCCAGGTGCAGACAAAGGGCAAACGGAGTGACCTCTGCTGTTTAACGTCCTGACCCAACCACGACTCTGGATAGAGGCTGACTTGGCTTCGCATATGCCAAAGTTGCCAAGGAACAAAACTTACCTTGCACAACGGCTGCGCAGCCTTGGTGCGCGAGTCAGGTAGCGAACACTGAGACCATTTCCATAGTAGTGAAATTCCCCACATTGATGTTTTTAAAACTGCAGATTATATGAAATTTTCGACGGTCTATTTTTCCTCACCAGGCGCAAACCCAATGGTTTTCCCTCTCACTACCCTGTGTTTTGGAATCCCGGGTTTAGCGATTTCTGAAAACGTGGGTCAAGAAGGGTGAAAACTTTGGCTTTGTGCCTGGTGAGGAAAAATCGACTGTGGAAAGTTTCTGAGAGTGAGATAATCTGCTCTGAGGCTTGACATGTAAATTTGGTGTAGTGGTTAAGTGTGCGGACTCTAATCTGGGAGAACCAGGTTTGATTCCCCACTCCTCCACTTGCACCTGCTGGATGACCTTGGGCAAGCCATAGTTCTGACACAGCTGCTCTTGAAAAAGAGCAGTTTCTGTCAGAGCTCTCTCAGCCCCACCTACTTCACAGGGTGTCTGTTGTGGGGAGGAGAAGAGGAAGGAGTTTGTAAGCCACTCTGAGATTCCTTTGGGTAGTGGAGGGCGGGGTATAAATCTAATCTCCTCCTCCTCCTCCTCCTCCTCCTCCTCCTCCTCCTCCTCCTCCTCCTCTTCTTCTTCTTCTTCTTCTTCTTCTTCTTCTTCTTCTTCTTCTTCTTCTTCTTCTTCTTCTTCTTCTTCTTCTTCTTCTTCTTCTTCTTCTTCTTCTTCTTCTTCTTCTTCTTCTTCTCCTTCTAAGCTGCAGTGGTTGGCCAATGTACACGTGCCCACCAAGCACATTTGAGAGCCGGCATGGCATAGTAGTTAAAGTGTCAGACTGGAATGTGGGAAGCCCAGGTTTCAATCTCCACTGTGCCGTGGAAGCTTACTGGGAGACCCTGGGCCAGTCCCCCACTACCTTGGCCTAACATACCTCACAGGGTTGTCGTGAAGATGAAATGGAGGGGAGCAGGACGGTGTAAGCCACTTTGGGTCCCCATTGGCAGAAAGGTGGGATGTAAATAAAGTAAATAAATAAATAAATGCTCACTGTGAGGTTATCCGAGTGCCTGATGTTCTGTACTGTGTCCCAGACTACGGTCTGTTTATTATGAACCCACAGAATTCAATGAGAACCAATGCAAATTGGGCCTGTTCCTATTGATGAACCTTGGCTCCGAGACTGCATAGTATCTACATCTTCTTGGCACGCCTCTTCTTTTCTGGGACTCAACTTTTAGAGACAGGTTTCAGTTAATGAAGAATGTGGATATGAGAATGAACAGTTATAAAAATAACAGGGTCTTTCCCCTTCCCTCTGGGACATCGGGCACTCTCTCGGCTAAAGAGGTGAAGTGTGACTTAATTTCTTCATTAAATGAGTTCCATGTGTGCGGTGGAAATAAATCTGGAGTGCCTCGCAAAACCTAATTAAGAATACATATTTATAAGGGTCAGTGATCAGCCAAAGGCACAGGTGAAACATAGCTATGGATCACAAATATGTGATATATTCCTGCGCCTACTTAGAAGCAAAGCAAGTACTTGTTTCAAAGAGAAAACTTCTGCCTTCTCTCATATTCTTTGCTAGTTTCAAGTGATTTTAAAGTAAGACACTACCAGGCATCAGGACTTTGGAAGAGTAACCTTGTTAGTTCGCGGGACATTGTCCCTCTCACTTAGGGTCCGGTCACACTGCCGTTTTGATCGGGATTCGTTGCTGTTTCCTTGCGCATGTCAGTTTCACGTTCACACGCGCCAATCCGCCTCCCGCCCCAAAGCTGGCTCACTCGCACAATGATGCCGGGTTTTCCTGACCCCTGGAAAATCAAGTGTTTTCCTGGCACTTCCGCTTTGAATGTGCGATTTCGCCTATCTGGACAGCCCATCTTTCGCAATGATTGCGATTAGGGCCGTCTGAACGCTCTTTGTGCTTTTTTTTAAAAAAAAGCTTCCGGTTTGAGCGCTTGAGCAAACATGCACTTAATAAATCCATTTAACATTTAATAATGGATTTATTAAGCGCATGCTTAGTCAAGCGCTCAAACCGGAAGCTTTAAAACACACACACAAAAAAAAATGGCCCTGGAGGCGGGAACGAGAGGCGGGGGCTCCGGCAGCCTGGATGGGGCCGGCAAGGAGGATGGCGGAGACAGCGGACACGGCGGAGCCTGTTTTCGTGGAGCAATGGCGGCAGCGGTGGTGGTGGCGGCACCCCCCCCCCAAAGTGTCGGCAGAAGCAGCAGCCGCCCAAGCCTCCCCTGTGGCCAGCAGGATCGCCTGGAGGGACGGTGCTGTAAGAGAGGGGCTGGCTGCATCTAGTCAGCCCAATGCGAAGAAAAATGTTCCCAATTTAAACAAAGCAGGAACAAAGTGCAATTACCTTTGCAGTGTGACCAGAGCCTTAGCTTACAACTACAGTCACCTATGAAACATGGGGTGCGGTCACACGTACCAGATAACGCGGGGGGGAAGCAAGGCTATTTGCTCCACAGCAATTTGACCCGACACTGCATGATCAGATGCACCAGTGGATGCATCGGATTCTTTCCATCCCCGCTCATTTCCGGTGCGCTTCAACGAGGGATCACTGACGCAATAGGAGCACGCTGGAGCGATCACACGGGGAAGTCTGTCTGTGGCTCATCACAAACCCATTAGATACAGCACTTTCCCTGGTATTTTTTAACTCAGCTTCTTCGGCAGGGCGAGACGGTTTGCCGACGGGTGAGGGCCGCTTGCCAGATGTTCCCATTGTGTTCACACCCTTAAAATCCACCCGGCATTCGTGCCTATTGCACGGCTACTTCTGCATGTGACCGGGACCGTGCTTGCTCAAAGAACTGATGATTTGTCTTGGAATTACTCATAAGGAATATACTGACTTTTGGAAATGCGGTCCACAAGCTTTTCTATAAATGGTTCTTCAGAATACGTTGGATCCAAATGTACCTTCTGTGAGCAAAAGGAGAGTGTCTGGTTTTGCCCTCCAACTACAGACTCCTGCGTTGCACCCCACTTTGTTCTTGAGAATCCCCAGGCCCCTAGAAGACCCATGGAGGGCCACCGCAGGGACGGGGAGGTAAGGAAGACCCATTTGGTAATTGGCATTCTGCTTGAAGTTCTTTGATCCAACAGGGGTATGGGGAGAAAGGTTGCCAGATCCAGATTGGGGAACCCCTGGAGATTTGGGGATGGAACCTGGAGAGAACTCAGTGGGGAACAATTACACAGATTACCAGATCTTATGTATTCACTCTTGTGAAATGCCATTAAAGGAATTGTTTGTGTGACACAGATTACAGCCTACGGATGGTGTTCCTTCTAAGCTGAGTTAGTGTGAGCTAGCTCACAGTTTTGTAGCCTCCAGCTCACAGATGTTTGCCTTAGCTCAGGGAGAATGGCTCCAGAGCAAACTAATTTATGCAGGAGCCAAATTGCTTGATTACAGTTTTAATGCCAGTAGCTCACAAAGTAGATTTTTTTGCTCACAAGTCTCCACGACTTAGAGGGAGCATTGCCTATGGAGCATATTTTTTCTCCAGGGGAACTGATCTCCATAGTCTGGAGATGAGATGTCATTCCAGGCTGGCATTCCTACTTCCAAGGAGTAATAGAAAGGCAATGGCTGTAAGCCAAAGGTCCATATGCTGTTTTCATCCTTCCATTCCAGCAGTAGCCACCCCCCCCCCCCAAGACCCAGGGAAACTGACCTTGAAGGCTGGTGTACCTGCTATTCCATTCCATGAGGCTTAAGGTAATACTGCTGTGAAGGAGAACTGAGATCTGTGCTGATAGATCCAGGTAGTCAGCCGTGCTGGTCTGAAGAAGTAGAACAAATTTATAGTTCAGTGGCACCTTTAAGACCAACAAAGGTCTAAACCTGGACTCCAAATGAGATCTGTGCTGTGAGCAGTCGGAAGCATTTCATGCATGCACACAAGCCTCTTTGAACCCTGTATGATTCTACACGTTCCAGTCCAAAAGAAGGTCTGGGAAAGGGAGGGAATTGTTGGGGAAACCCATGTACTTTTTTTGTTGCTAAGGTCAGTGTAAATTGTCAGTGACCTGATGATCCTTTACACACACTCCTTTTGTTATGTATTGGGATTGAGACTGGCTAAGCTTGGAGCGTGGAACAATAGCCTGCCAGGATTCTGAAAGTAACCAATCCCGTAGCAATGTTATGTAAACAGCCTATCACTGGGAGTGGGTATGTGTTGGATGTGGTGTTTTGCATGCTTATAAGCAGGGCTCCAGCCCTGCTAGAGTTGTCTTGCTCTTGCTGAGATCACAAATAAAGTTGAGCTGATCATTAGACTAGAGCCTGCCCATCCATGGAACCCCCACTATTTAACACCTTTGATCGAGCAGTCGTTGCAAATGCTTTGCCTATGCATTGTGATACGGTGAAGAACCATAAAGTCTGCCTTCTGCTCCACTCATGACTTGGCCCCTGTGAAAAACCAGTAGAACAATGATTGTTTCTTTAATCCAGTATTTCCGCTTCTTTTGTCATAGTTTAGCACAGGGACAGGCAATACTTTAGGCTCAAAAGTGCCCAGCCCCCTGTATCTACCTGTGAACACATTGTCGTATCAGCAAGCAAAAGGGGAGGGGAAGTGTACCTTGCCAGATACAGCAGGAGAAAACTGCACCCCACAAGGATAGCCAGAGCCTCAGGAGTTTACCTTGAACCTGGCTGCGTGGGGCTCAGAAGGCCCTAAGGTTGCCAAACTCCAGGTGAGTTCTGATCATTGTCCAGAATTACAACTGATCTCTGGATGACAGAGATCAGTCACCCTGGAGAAAGTGACTTTTTGGAGGATAGACTGTATGGCATTATAACCCCCACCCCGGGGGTCCTTCCTCACCCCAATCTCCACATGCCCCCCAAAATCTCCAGGGATTTCCCAACCCAGAATTGGCAACCCTGGCCTTTTCTGCATTCTCATTTTCCTTGTTTAGGTGTTCCTGCTGTTTTGGGAGCGGGGTTCTGCTCCTCACGTGTTTTGCTCCCTCTAGTGGTCTATTCGATATTACATCTCTTTATGTCTGGCATATCTCCCTGTGGATTTAAACACCAGATTTTTTTTTTATATACTGGACATAAATGGATGTAATATTGAATCCACCACTACAGGGAGCAAAAGAACAACAACAAAAATCTCAAAGCAGCGGGAACACATAAGCAAGGAAAATGAGAATGTGGAAAAGCATCTTATCAGACAGATATAAGCACTGCCTGTCACCAGTTGCTGGCCAGTTGCTGGCCAGTTTGGTGTAGTGGTTAATTGTGTGGACTCTAATCTGGAAGAACCAGGTTTGATTCCCCACTCCTCCACTTGTACCTGGCTGGATGACCTTGGGGAAGCCGTAGTTCTGACAAGAGCTGTTCTTGAAAAAGAGCAGTTTCTGTCAAGAGCTCTCTCAGCCCCACCTACCTCACAGGATGTCTGTTGTAGGAAGGGAAAGGAGTTTGTAAGCAGCTCTGAGACACCTTTGGGTCGTGAAAGGCGGGGTATAAATCCAATCTCTTCATCTTCTTCGTCTCAGTAACATTATCCATCCCTCAGAGGTTCATTTCAGTTGCTTGAGTGGCATGCCAGTCATGCATGCTGGGTAAAATGATCCAGTGGGCTGCTTTTTGGTAGACATACTGGAGGTTTCCTAGCCTGGTTTAGTGTATGAGGGGAAATTAGGGTAAATTCATACCTTTTTGTGTGGTGAAACGTGAATTGTATCCATTCTAGCTGGGACTGAAATTCAGTTGATTAATGGCCTTTACTGTTAAGGATGAAGAAACATGGCTTTTCTGATACCCTGGAGCAGAAATAGTGTGAGATTCACAACTGAGTTTATTTGGAGCTTTTTTTCTCCCACTACGTAAGTAGCCATTATGGTGCCCAACCCCTCAATCTGTGAGCCCACACTTCTACCATGAAGGAAGAAAGGAAAAATAATGGAGAAGGGAAGGAGGCAGGAAAGAAACATGAAAGGAAAGGACAAAAAGAAGAAAAATTGCAGGGGAAATTCTTGTTTTTATTTTCTGTTTTTTGTTCCTCATTTCTTTCTCTTTTAGGATCAATCTACTTCCTTATTAGACCCCCCACATAACTTAGAGCATAAAAAAAAACTTCCTTCCCTGCCACACATTTTTAACTGCTTCATAAAATGTGTCCAGCTGTATATTACAATAAAACCTGTTCCATAAGCTTCAGGGATTTGCAAGTGATGCAGTTAAAATAATGTATGAAATGGCTCTCGGTTCATAGTTAAGCCATTTGTGTGAGTCACTGAACAGCCAGACTGCAGCTCATCAAGCAGAGCAATTCTTGGATAATTCTCCGATAATGGAAGACGTGCACATTTACTTCGCAAGGAATGCTCCACTAATTCAATTATGTCGGGAAAATTATCCCGCTCTGTGTATGAGTATAAAGATGACTGGCATTATATTGGGAAAACAGCAAATAATCTGGGACACTCTTGTGATTAAACAGGAACGATTTATTTAGTTGTGAAAATTTTCTGGAAGTTTCTGTAGTGAACAGGGCTAGGCTCTCGGTCAAGGCAGGGAATTCCCTCCCCCTGCTTCCATTGTCCAACAGCACTCTGAGAAGTGTCAGGAGGAATTTTTTTAAAGAAACAAAACCTGAGACACTAAGGCTGTGGTCACATATGCCAGCTGAAGCAGAGGGGAAGCGAGGCTATCTCCTCCGGAGGAATTTGACCCACAGTTGCAAGATCACACCTCCCTTTGTAGGTGCGGGCTCAGCCCATCACTGTGTGATCAGACGCAACTGCGGGTGAGTCTTTTTTTTTTTTTGCCGTGTATTTCCCATGGCAAAGAAGAACATTAAACAACTGTGAGATGAATTTCCCGCAAAATATTCACAAAGGAGACTTCATTAAAGTGTCCGTTGTCTGGAATAAATCTATCCATATAACCCATCACAGGAAAATGCAGAAGCCAAAAAAGTCCATTGTAGGAAAATACAGAAACCAAAGAATAAATATACAAGATAAATATCAAAAAAAGTCCAACACTTTTCCTAGGTAATTCTCCAGTGTTTCAGACTTCTGACAGTCTCATTCCATTTCCTTTTAAGATAATGCTTTTCTACTACTTCAACACTGGGCAAGGTCTCCTAAGCTATAATCAGCACCCCTAAAGGCTGCTTCTATGTAACAGGACCAAAACATGTCCATAGCTCTGAGACTCCTTTGGGTAGTGAAGGGCAGGGTATAAATCCAATCTCTTCTCTCTTCTCTTCTCCAGGTGAGGCCTGGAGTTCTGGGATTAGAGTCGATCTCCAGACTACAAAAATCAGTTCCCTTGGAGGAAATGGCAACTTCAGAAGGCGGACACTGTGGCATCACACCCTCACTAAACACCCTTCTCATACTCTGCCCATCCCAGGTTTTGCCCCCAAATCTCCAGGAATTTCTCAAGATGGATTTGGCAACCCTGAGTAAATCAGCATTTTACATTTCAGTAGACTATACATATAAATAACCTGATGAACATTAGCATGTGTACGCAATAAAACTTGCCGATAAAAAATAAAATGAGTATTAAATGAAACGAAATTGGGAAAATAGATCCAGGTGGTTAGCCGTGTCGGTCTGAAGCAGAAGAACAAATCTAGAGTCCAGTAGGGGCACCTTCAAGACCAACAAAGGTTTATTCAAGGTATGAGCTTCCATAGGCAGGCACACTTTTTCAAATACATTGGAATGATAGGTAAGGTTCAAACTTATAGACAGGGGCTGAACAGCAAATTTACATGTAACACGATGAAGATGTGCAAAGACGAAACTATATAACAAACTAAGGTTATAAGGTCAACAGTCGTAAAGCAATAAATATGTCAAAATAGCAGATAAATATGCAAAGGTGTATTTTCAAATTGTGGGGAAGTAAACTGATATTCTCCATTCTCTCCTCTCAGGCATGGAACATTCAACCATCCCTACCATGCAGCAGTCAAATACTGAGAAAGTAAGCACATGCATGTGTGAATCTGACCTTGGCATCAGTACAGAACAGAGGACTAGACTATGCTTGTTCCTGTTTACTTATAGCCTTCCGCCACTTAATGAACATAAATTTGCAGATGTGAGTCCCATTAAAAGCCATTAAACATATAAATTATTCTTTATATCTTCTTTTCGCACAGACAATATTCCTTCTAGTTTTGGAATCAGTCCATATTGGCATAGCTACAGAGGTTTCTGAAAGCATACGTCTTACTTTGACATTCCCTTTTCTGCCCCTTCAGATTAAGCTTCTCAGGAAAGGAATGGTTTACAAAGTATACACTGTTGTAAAGGTTAACCTTCGGCTGTCACTATCTGATTTCAAAGGGCAAATAAAGGCAGATGGGATTAAGGTTTAAGGAAAGCTATTAATGAGAGGGAAGGAAGTAATACCAGGTACATGGAAGCAATCTAAAATGACTAGGATTCAGCATAAAAAGATGCAATTAGTACAAGTATCACCTTTGTTTTATTGTTAAAACTGATATCCAACAACGTAAGTTTTTACTGATATCAGTAGAGTGGCCAGCTCTGACCCCAAAGATCATACACTAACTCAAATATCTAGAAGCAATGCAGTTGTTTATTTATTTATTTACTTCAATTATACCCCATCTTTCCTTCCAGTGGCTTACAAAGTGGCTCCTCTCCTCCATTTTATCCTCACAGCAATCCTGAGAGGTAAATCATGTTCAGAAGTCGCCCAGCAAGAATCTGTAGTGGGAGGTATTGAACCCTGCTCTCCCAGATCCTAATCCAGTGCTCTAACCACTACACCACACTGTCTCTTGGGACACTTTCACATTCTCATTTCCCTCACTTGTGTGTCCCTATTGCTTCAGGGTTTATTTTCTTCTGCCTGTTTTTTTTTTCCTCCCTGTAGTGATAAATTTGATAATACATCACTATATGTCTGGCATAAAAGCCAGACATACAGTAAGTCTACAGGTTTTTGTGCTGGACATACAGTGATGTAATACCGAATCGACCATTAGAGGGAGCAAAACACATATGGAAAAGAAGGGGGGGAAATGAAGCAATAGGAACACACAAGTGAGGAAAATAGTAATGCAGAAGAGCCCTCAGTTGTTGCAGCTCTGGCCCTGATGCCCCACAAGTTCCTTAGCCCAGCCTTCTCTTCCTCCTGATACAGAGCAAAGGTAAAATCCTGCTTGCTGTAGCATTAGCACAGAGATGGTTGGCAGAGGAAGCAATGGAAGTGTCTCCTCTCTTTGCTATCTCACTTTGGCAGACTAGGTGAATTGATCCGTGGGATCAAAAGGGTGTGACTCTGTTTAGGATGACACTGTGAATGGACTGTGGGTATCTTAAATGCTGCTAAGACAGAAAAAAAAGCATTAAAAGATAATAAAAGCATACATGCAAGTTCAGAATTTCACTGTCCCATAACCATACTAAACGTAGTACTCAAACCTGTGTACAAACTTTAAAATAGAATAGAACATAAAATGATCCAATAGAGAGGCATAAGTGAAATTTGCTGCCCATTCAACAGTAACATCCAGCAGTAAGACACCCCCCCAAAAAAAGAAACCACATACAAACTTTAAAAAATGCTAAATAAATATTTTTGTTGTTGTTGTTCAGTCGCACAGTTGAGTCCGACTCTTCGCGACCCCATGGGCCAGGATAAATATTTACCCTGTGAGGATAAATATTTACCCTGCTTCAAATGCAATTATATTATGATGTTTTATGTCATTTCTATGTGATTCTTACACCATTTATGTGTTCCTGCTATGACCTTTGAATACAATTGATGCAAAAATTGTTGGAAATGTGTGTCATTATAGTGTTAATGAGTTTACCTTGTGCTCTATTGTTTACACTGACTTGGAAGGGAACCTGGCACAGAGCCAATGGGGAGAAAGCCCAGGAAACTGAAGTCTATTTATTCACAATCATTGGTTAAATATATTCAGGTGATTTCCTTCTAGGGGTCAAGAAGAAAGAAGAATCTCTACTACATAAGAGAAGCCAATGTTGGATCAGGCCAATGACCCATCCAGTCCAACACTCTGTCACACACTGGCCAAAAATACCAGGTGCCATCAGGAGGTCCACCAGTGGGGTCAGGACACTAGAAGCCCTTCCACTGTTGAACCCCCCAAGCACCAAGAATACAGAGCCTCACTTGCCCAGAGTCCCTATCTATACCTTGTGGCTAATAGCCACTGATGGACTTCTGCTCCATATGTTTATCTAATTCCCTCTTGAAGCCATCTATGCTTATAGCTGCCACCACCTCCTGTGGCAGTGAATTCCATGTCTTAATCACTCTTGGGGTGAAGAAGTACTTCCTTTTATCTGTTCCAACCCAGCAGCTCAGCAATTTCATTGAGTGCCCATGAGTTCTTGTATTGTGAGAAAGGGAGAAAAGTGCCTCTTTTTCTACCTGCTCTATCCCATGCATAATCTTATAAACCTCGATCATGTCACCCCTCAGCCATTGTTTATCCAAGCTAAAGAGCCGCAAGCGCTTTAACCTTTCTTCATAAGGAAAGTGTTCCAAGCCTTTTATCATTCTAGTTGCCCTTTTCTCCACTTTTTCCAAAGCTATAATATCCTTTTTAAGGATTACCAACTGGTCTGTCTGTTGTTCTACATGTAACAGTAAGCATATAGTCTTAAGTGTTTGTTGTTTTGTAGATTTCCCATGTACCCTTCCCTTTAGAAGAAGAAGAGGAGGAGGAGGAGATTAGATTTATACCCCACCTTTCCCTACCCAAGGGAGTCTCAGAGCGGCTTACAAACTCCTTCCCCTTCCCCTCCCCACAACAGACACCCTGTGAGGTAGGTGAGGCTGAGAGAGCTCTGACAGAAACTGCTCTTTCCCAAGAACAGCTGTGCCAGAACTATGGCTTGCCCAAGGTCATCCAGCAGCTGCAAGTGGAGGAGTGGGAAATCAAACCCGGTTCTCCCAGATTAGAGTCCACACACTTAACCACTACACCAGACTGGCTCTCTCTCTATTTTTTACACAGCCACTGCCAGTCAGAGTAGTCACTACTTACCTTGATAGAGCAATGGTCTTCCTTAATATAAAGCAACTTTGTGTGTGTGTGAGCGCATGAGTAGATGTAACGACACTGAAAATCAAAATGAAGCCATCAAACAAAAAAAGCATATCATCTCATCCCTAATTTAAAGGTCAACATCAAGCCTGGAAGTACACAGGTAACCAGTGCTCCAAGGAAAGGCTCCTTCTGATAGAGAAAAGGGCCCTACTGATGAAAAACATCCACAGGATCCAACCCAGAATGGGGGGAGGGGTATCTTTTGCATATGTTACATACGATTGCTAACCTCCAGGTGGGGCCTATAGAGCTCCCAGAATTACAGCTGATCTCCAGACGACAGAGATCAGTTTCCCGGGACAAAATTGCTGCTTTGGAGGGTGGGCTTTATGGCATTCCATTCTGGCTGAGCTCCCTCTGTTGTAGTTAAAAGCCACAGATTCTAATCTGGAGGACTGTGTCGGATTCCCCACCCTTTCACCTGAAGCCTGCTGTGGAAGGGCAATTGTAAGCTGCTTTGAGACTCCTTCAGGTAGATAAAGGCAGGGTATAAAAACCTCCTCCTCACCTCCCTTCCTCAAACTCTGCTTTCCCCATGATCCACCTCTAAGTCTCTAAGAATTTCCCAACCTGAAGTTGGCAACCATATAAACATACTTATCTAAGGCTGTAGTCACACCCACTAAATAACCCACTTTCAATCCACTTTCCAACTGGATTTTTACTGTGGGTGATTTCCCACTAAAGCTGCCTCAGGGTTGCACTGCCATTTGCCCCGATACTATTAGTCAATTTCACACCCGAAGCCGCGGGGCTGCATTTTGACCCGTGGCTTCACCCGATTTCCCCCGCAGTTTCGTAATCCTCAAAAAACAAGATTACGAAACTGCGGGGGAAATCGGGCGAAGCCGTGGGTCAAAATGCAGCCCCGCGGCTTCAGGTGTGAAATTGACCAATAGTATCGGGGCAAACGGCGGTGCAACCCCGAGGCAGCTTTAGTGGGAAATCACCCTATGTGAACTGGGAAAATGCCGTGGGAAAGTGCATCAAAAGTGGATTATTTAGTATGCGTGACCCCAGCCTGAGTTTCGTTTATCTAGATTTCTGTTACAATCTGAAGGGCGATTTTCTTTTTTAATCCATGCAAAAGGTACACGTGTGTTCAGTTTTTCTTCATATGTGTGCATAAATCCTGACCTGATATAGCCACACATTTAAAGGTGATACATTCAGCTGTTTTGTGTGCGGGAGCTAATGGAGCCACATAATAAAAACGAGTCTCTCCTTTTTTTAACAGCATTTATGAGCTTCCATAAAGAGCATTTGACTGCTTGAGACCAGCACAGTGGTAAATGGGAAATGAAACTTTATGGCGCCATTTTTCACTCGCTCATGTTAACCAGCCGAGGACCCGAGCTGTAAATTCCTCCATCACATTACAGTCCATTCACATGGTGATGCCACAGTAAGCGTTTATTTATTTATTTATTAATAAAGGCACACCAGATAAATTATTAATAGCCAAGTTTATGGGTGAAATAAAACCATTACAAGAATTGACAAACTTGTATGCTTATTTACGCTTTGCTTTTCCTTCCCCACCGATTAAAAAGCGCCTTGATTTACTTTTTCAAATTAAAAAAAAGTAAAGTCCAGTGTATGAGCAATTCTGCTGACTTGGCATTCCGTTTGGACTCTGTGCGCCTGTGAATTTACAACGGCCTTTGGAATGAGCGTTAATAGACTTCCATTTGCAGATGCTAGGACAAATAATCATTAAACAAGTGGCCACAAAAATCACCAGGGTACATGAGGATACGGGCTCGCCAAGAGAAGGAAAACTACTGAAATGGTATTGGACCCACTTATTGGACTCTATGTGTCAGTCAGTCAGTCAGCTGAATTTTGAGACAATCCTGGTGCTGGAAGAGGTTGCTAAACTTGCTTGATTTACTAGGATTTAGCAGAAATTATGTTGTCGAAGGCTTTCACGGCCGGAGTTCATTAGTTGCTGGAGACTGACATAGAGAGTACTCCATCTTTCTGCTACTGGCGAAACATCAGGTCCTACAATGCCAAGACCACGGCCACACAACCTGGAAAATCTACAGCAACTAATCTTCATTATGTTGCATGATAATTTACTTCTTACCCTGTACATATATGTAGGGACCAGTAACTTCCATTCCATTGTTATCTGAAGAAGTATGCATATACAGGAAAGCTTATATCTTGAATACAACTCTGTTGGTCTTAAAGGTGCCACTGGAGTCAAACTTTGTTTTACTTGAGTTGGTACCTATCAGATTACCTAGATATATACTGGGTCAATTTGTATTGGAGCTGTTAGGATATCAATAGCAGTAGATCAAACACCACAGAAGTGGAGAGGTTTTGGAAGGGTTAATTTTCTTGCACAGTTACCCCATACATAGAGAGGCTGATGTTGGATAATAACATCCATTTCTTCCTCTAGTCTCTGTTTTGCTTGTTCCTCCTTTTTGTGCTTGCTGGTAGGGATGTGCATTTGGCTCTACCCAAGTCAAAAAAAATACACGAAAAATACCTTATTGGTATTTTTTCCAGATATTTTCTAAGCTGAATACAGATCAGAGGCTATTTTCTGCTATCTGACATAGCTGTTCTCAGATAATCCTTCCTGATCTAAAAAAATAGAATAAAACCTCGACGTTTTCAACTCTGTTGGCAAACAGGACTGTGCAACCAACTTCTCTGAGACTCAACGGTCCAGCATTTGGTCTTCCGAACTGCTGACATCACTTGTCATCTCAACCAAACTACAATCATACAAGATTGTAACATGTTGGTATCTCACACCTGAGATACAATCTAAGATTTCCTCCTCCCACTCCCCAACGTGCTGGAAAAGATGTGGCGCAGTGGGAACCTATGCTCGCTGTTGGTGGCAGCGTAAACACATAGAGGAATTCTGGTGCAATGTTCTCTCCCAAATACAACAGATCACAGGATACAATATCACATTTGACTCTGTTTTGATCTTCCTTGATCTCTGGGGTCTAACCAACATACCAAGAATCTTACGTGAGTTAATCACTAGCCTTCTTGTAGCAGCTAAAACATCGATTGCATCAACATGGAAGTCCAGTCTAGCGCCACACGTTCCTGCTGATTAAACAAAGTCTGGAATCACTTCATTACGGACAAGATTACAGATCGTCTACAACACTTGGAACTCTATCCCAAACTCTTCAACCTTGTGGATAAATTGTGACATTGAACCTCGCAACCCTGTGTATCTTAAATTGATCTATCTTTAATCTACTCTCTCTCTTGCAATGTCTAGTCATGAATATGCATGTGGTTAATGAGATCTGGTCTATTTGATTGTTTGATTCATCACTCATATAGCATGAAAATATTTTCACACACAGTATTTGTAATTTTTTTCTACTTTGAACACCTGTATTACTGTTGTCACATAGAATATGCCTGTTACGTTATTCATATTGAATTGCTTTCGTGAAATGCTTTACCACAATACTATTAAGCTCTGTTATACTTTAAAAAATAATTAAAAAAAGAAAATTAAAAAAAGATAATCCTGAAAATATTTGGGATTATCTGGGAATGCCCAATAGCCACAGTTAAAGGACATTTAAAGGGCTTTTAGTCCTTTTAAATGCCTTCGGAGTTAACTCTCAGCTTGGAGAAGGCATGTAAAGAGACTGTGAGCCCTTTAAAATGCCTTCAGTGTTCCCTCACAGCTTGCAGAAGGTGTTTAAAGGAACTGTGATCCCTTTAAAAGCCTTTCCCCCTCCACTGTAAACAATGGCAGATGGGGCATCTTCTTTGGAAGTTCATAGAATTGGACTCCCTGTTCCATTTTTTAAAAAACTTGGGGGTACTTTTGAGAAGAGGCACCACCAGGTATGCTGCAAATTTGGCCCCTCTTCCACAAAACTGCCTCCCTAGCTCCCCAGATACCTCCAAATTGATTCCCCATTACACTGTATGGGGACCCTTGGCTATAATGGTCCCCATAGGGTATCATGGAGATGAAAAAATCAGGATTTCCCAAAAAATCCCAAAACTGAGTACCATGCCAGTATTGGGATTTGGGAATATTGGGAAATATTTGGGGGGGCGGGATCCAATACACTTGAACTTGAAAAATCTTGATTTTTATTTTTTTTGCACATCCCTATTTGCTGGATTTGCTGCAGACCAAGATAGAGGTCTGCCCTGTACCTGTTAGTTATCTGTTCTGGGTGTGCCTGAAAGCTAAGGAAAGGTTTCACTTCTTGAAAGAATCTTCAGACTGGATCCGAGTTTATTTATAAAACTGCAACAACTGTCAAGAGCCACATTTTGATTTTCCTAATAGTTAATCAGGACAAAACTTGGATGGGCTTTTGGTTTGGGGGCCTGGGCAGAATGATCCCCAGGGCCTTCATAATCAGTACTCCACCCCCTTGTGGAAGTGGACCTGCTATCCTGGAGTAGGGAGCATGACGTGGTCCTTTCATACTTGCAGGGACCCTGGAAAGGTCAAGGAGAGCTCAAAAGCATCGTGTCTCTCTCCCTCCAAGCTCTTCTCCTAATATGAGATGGAATGTTCATTCATGTCTCATTCTGGTTGGATCAAGCACCTGGGGGCAGTGAGGAGCGCTCCGCTATGGTTGTGAAGAAAGCAGGGAGAGAAGGAGGATGAGTAACTGACCTTGTGTTTCCTGTTTCATATGCTTTTCTGCCTCATCCCATGTAGATCTCACATGACCAAGGCTATTTTTGGGCAGGAACACACAGGAACGGAGTTCCAGCTGGCTCCTGAGTTGGCCACGCCCAGCAGGAACTCATTAGCATAATAGGCCACACCCAACATCAGATACTCATTAGGTTTGGCCACATTAGGGTTGTGTGGCCTAACATGAAAAGTAGTTCCTGCTACAAAAAAAGCCCTGGGTTTTGACAACAAACAAGGTAAACAGAATAAAAAGCAAAAGGTGGGTGTGGCTGGATGACCACACTTCTGGTAACATGAGGGTATGGCTTAATATGCTAATGAGCTGTGCGGTCAGGGGTGTGACCTAGTATGCTAATGAGTTTCTGGTGTTTGGTGTGGCCTATTATGCTAATGAGTCCCTGTTGGGCTTTTTCCACAAAAAAAAAGCCATGCACATGTCTATGCATATGGGAAGATTAACAGACTCACACTAATGGAGATGCTGGAATGATGACCTACTCTCTGTAACAGGAAGAACACAGCAAATGGGCTTCCAGTTATCTCCTAAGGTGCTTTCTCTCTCCCTCTCTCTGTTCCAGTCTTTATGTGGATATTGTATGGAAGCTCTTGTATGTTCAAATAAAAGCCCTTGTGTGAGTAGAAACTGCTGCTCATGTTTGGACATAATCAAGCAGAAGAAGAACAGAAGGTTTTTATAACCCACTTTTCTCTACTTTAAGAAGTCTCAAAGCAGCTTATCATCTCCTTCCCTTCCTCTCCCCACACAAGGTACCTTGTGAGGTAGATGGGGCTGAGAGTGTTCTGAGAGAACTGAGATTGGCTCAAGGTCACATGGAAGGCTTCATGTGGAGAAGGAGCGGGGAATCAAACCCAGTTCTCCAGATTTGAGTCGATGGCTCTTCACCACCACACTACAGTGGCTCTCACTTTCTATCCCCACAACAGGCACCTTGTGAGGCAGGTGGGGCTGAGAGAGTTCTGAGAGAACGGTGACTGACCCAAGGACACACAGCAGGTGTCATGCGGAGATCTAGGGAATCAAACCCGGTTCTCCAGATTAGAGTCCTCCACTCCACTCGTAACCACTGCACCAAGCTGGCTCTCGTGAGCAGTTCCCCACTCCAGTAAAGTAAAGGTAAAGTTTCCCTTGCTCAAAAGCCAGTCAAATCCGACTCTAGGGTTGTGGTGCTCATCTCCGTTTCAAAGCCGAAGAGCCAGTGCTGTCCGAAGACATTTCCGAAGACATTCATGTGGCCGACATGACTAAACACCAAGGCGCACAGAATGCTGTTACCTTCCCACCGAACTGCTAGGTTGGCAGGAGCTGGAACTAGAGACGGGAGCTCACTCCGCCATGCAGCACCCGGGTCTCGAACTGCTGAACTACTGACCTTCCACAGCCTGCAGTTCAGCGTCTTAACCACTTGAGCCACCACCCCACTCCAAGCAGGCCGTTAACTCTGAAGCCGCATCAGCTGCCCTCTTCATGGCTTTGAGCAGCCACTTATCTTTATGACATGCATGCAGGCGGGTGGATTGTGACCACTGAACCTAAACATTTTGACATGGTTCATTTATCAAACTGTGAAGCCAGTACTGTTGAGATGCAAAGGGGATACGGAGGAACCTTTCTTTTGAACCATTAGAGCCTTGAAATAACAGGCTATTCTCAATTGCCCAGCCTGACCTATAAAGGATGGAGAGGGGAATGAAAGGTTGGATGCTCTCATCATTACCGACAGATTTTCCCCCCCTTGTATGCGGTAGGACTCAAGTGGCACGGGGGTTTTCCAGTAGGATGGAGCACCTTTTATCTTCAGTTCATTAGTTCAAGTTAAGGTCAGGCTAGCAGCAAGCAAAACTAATTTTCCTCCAGGCAGCTGATTTAGTGACCTTTGGAAAGGGGATTGGTGCTTTTTGCCCACATACTTACTGGCAGCGTTTGACTTCAGACTGGTCGGTAAAGGGCACCCTTGTCAACCGTCTCTGTGCGAAGGTTAAGGCTGTGCACTGTGAGCTCCCCTCATGCACTTTGCACTTGTTCCTCTGGGATATTCATGAAGGACATTCATAGGTTCGTAGTTTTTTTCCGAGTAGCTTCCCTTCCTTGACCTGTTGCTAATGCTTTATCTCGACCTTGCTATCCCTGAAGGAATAAACCTCCTTGACAGACTTCAAAAGTTCTATTTGAGGCCCCGTTAAAGACTTGGCAGGGTTCCATTTAGATCCTGATTAGGTCTACGGATGTGCAAGTCGTTCAGGGTTGCCAGCGCGCCTGCAGACCATACAGATCCGAAGACAGGAAAGCCGGTTTGCTCCCGTGAGTTTCTCATTTGATGACTGTGGATGTGAATGAGCCATCATAGATCTAACGAGGCCGCAGACGGGGCTTTCATATTGCTGCAAACATCTCGAGAGCCCATGTATTGCAGCATGATGGCTTTGTGCACTGATTGGTCTGGGAAGCCTCCAAAATAGAAATAGAAAAGGGAGGGAAGCATAGCGGAGGAAACCCATCACTCACTTGTCCCGGAATCTGATGATCAGAGATGTATTTCCTCTGAAAATGGAGAATTCATTGGAGGTTCCAGGGTTGCTTGGTATTATTACTGGTCCAAATAGGGTTGCCAGCCCTGCCTTGGGAAATTGCTGGAGATTGGGGGGGAGGGGGGATTTGAGGGGGGTGATCAGCAGAGATATGTGTCTTGGTTATTTGCTATATTTTGATTTCTCTTCTCTCCCTGATGGGGACTCAGAGCATCTCCAGAAGTAATGTAGCAACACAGCTGACATCTCTGGTTGCGGGGTTTTGTTGTTGGTGTTTATTTGTTTCCTCCTGACACTACTTCAAGAGGTGGCAGGCAAAGCAGGCAGTCATATTTCTTCTTGAGTCTTTGGGATAAAATCCAAAGGGAACTGAGTGGAAGCAAGAAACCTGGGACATTTAGGTTGCTCCCTACATATAGACTAACTAGCAAAGGGCTGGGCTTCTTCCAGGCAGTAGGGTCGCCAGCCTCCAGGCGGGACCCAGGGATCCCCCGGAATTACTGCTCATCTCCAGACTACAGAGATCATTTCCCCTGGAGAAAATGGATTCCTTGGAGGGTGGACTCTATAGCATTGTACCCCACTGAGGTTCAGGGATGCCAGCCTCCAGGTGGGAAGGAGGAGGAGGAGAAGAAAGATAGATTGTATTTATACCCCACCTTTCATTCGGAGTCTCAGCTCATTATGTCCTTCCGAGCTCCCTCCATTCTCTGAACTCTACCCTCTCCAGGCTGTACCCGAAATCTCCATAAATCCACCAGACTGGAGCTGGCAACCCTGGCAGGCAGGCATGTCGCAGCTGTGTGCCCTCAACTTGGCTGGAGACACAGACTTTTTTCTCTCTAGACTGAGAAGCCTCTCCCCATCGCTGTTCAAAGAGCAAACACTCACCTTTCTGTGGAAACTGTAACCAAGCGGCATCTCTTCCCCCCCAAAGAAAACTCTTCTTCCTACCCTTCACAGGAGATGCTTCAGAGGAGCCCAGGAGGAGGCAACACCATTTGGACTCCCAGTGTTTGGAGGAACCTGCTAACCTTTGAGAGCCAGTTTGGCATGATGGTTAGGAGCACGGACTCTGACCTGAGAGCACTGGGTTTGATCCCTCACTTCTCCACATGCAGCTGCTGCTGTGACCTCGGGGCAGTTACAAGTCCTTTCAGAGCTGTTCTCTCACGAGCAGTTCTCAAAAGAGCTTTCTCAGCCCCTCCTACCTCACAGGCAATGTTCCCTCTAAGCTGTGGAGTCCTGTGAGCAAAAATCCTACTTTGTGAGCTCCTGGCATTAAAGTTGTGAGTGAGCGATTTGGCTACTGCATACATTAGTTTGCTCTGGAGCCCTCCTTCCTGAGCTAAGACAAAAATGTGTGAGCTGGAGGCTAAAAAAACTGTGAGCTAGCTCACACTGACTCGGCTTAGAGGGAACACTGCTCACAGGGTGTTTGTTGTGGGTAGGGGAAGGGAAAGGAGTTTATAAGCAGCTCCAGGGCTTTTTTTGTAGGAAAAGCCCAGCAGGAACTCATTAGCATAATAGCCAACACCCAATAGCAGAAACTCATTAGCATATTAGGCTACACTCCTGACAGCACAGCTCATTAGCATATTAGGCCACACCCCCATGTTACCTGGAGTACGGTCATCCAGCCACACCCACCTTTTGCTTCTTATTCTGTTTACCTTGTTTGTTGTCAAAATCCAGGGCTTTTTTTGTAGCAGGAACTCTTTTGCGTGTTAAACCACACACCCCTAATGTAGCCAATCCTAATGAGTTTCTGCGATTGGGTGTGGCCTGTTATGCTAATGAGTTCCTGCTGGGCATGGCCAACTCAAGAGCCAGCCGGAACTCCGTTCCTGTGCGTTCTTGCCCAAAAATAGTCCTGAGCAGCTCTGAGACTCCTTCGGGTAGTAAAGCACGGGGTATGAATCCAGTCTCCTCTTCTTTTGAGATGGGGCCTACTCTCAGCAGCCATTTTGTGATTAGTGCCATCCACTTGGAAGCCATTTGGTGGCAGGCTGTGCTGCCCTTTCTTGAAACTATAACAGTGCCTGCAGGCTTACCGAGCCTGGGTACCCCAAATCCAGAGGGACCAAGCTGTTTCCAAGGTATAGTCCCATCAATTTCCCATCTGACTATTACATCAGATTTCTTTGAAGAAGCAGCCTTTCTTTCTCACGTCCCCTTATATTTATTAACAAAGAGTCAGATGTGCCAGTATAACGTGGTGCGCGGCTAGAAATGATAGCAGAAGCGAAAGCATCATCAGTTTCCTTGCGGCCTGGATTCAAATGCGTGCCTTATTAAGAGTCGAGATGGAGAGCGCCAAAGTGCGGCCTGGAGAAGTGTACCTTATTTGCCCCCTGCTGGAAGGCTTCATTTCAAAATGACAAGTTGCACTACCCATGAAAAGTGCCGCTTTGACACAATATTTCAGTGTACATAAAAATTTCATACAGCAACGCACAGCGTCCCAGGGTCTGAAACTAGGAATCATCATCCATCAACCTGTGTGGTAAATAATCATTAAATGCAAAACAGCCTCTCAAAATGGCAGCGTAATAATAGCATCACTGTCCATTTATAAAGGGCCTGAATTCCCAGGTATATTTTAGCGATTGAAAAGAGGCCAATTGGTTTCTTCCTGTGTTTTGGACCTAGGAAAGAAACAGAAATGCAATTCAAGTTGTCACACTTACATTAGGCCACGGCAACAGCACTTCATGGGCCAAGTGAGGTCATCTATCCCTTGCACTCCGACCGTGGGCGTCAGGTACCAAGTAGGTGGGATCACACTGGTTTATTTATGCGCATGTTCTCTGCCAAAACCGAGCCCCTAAAGGGGTATCCAGATTAAAACCAACAAATGGAACAACCAACCATTTCAGAGATGGGAAGATGCAAACCGACAAACATTTTATTGAGATGTTTATGCCCTGTTTTCTTCCTCCTTGGAGGCCCCAAATGGTTTATGTGAGGATAAAACGGAGGAGAGGAAAATGATGGAAGCCGCTTTGGGTCCCCGCTGGGTAGAACGATGGGCTATAAATTGGATAATTAAATAGCAGCAGGCAAGGACCCACCTCTCCTCCAGCAGGAGAAAAAAGCAAGAGTCCCGTAGCAACTTGAAGACTAACAAAACATGTGGCAGGCAGGGGAGGAGCTCTCATGAGTCACTTCCACTGTTCCCTCTAAGCTGAGTTAGTGTGAGCTCGCTCACAGTTCTTAGCCTCTGGCTCACACATTTTTGTCTTAGCTCAGGAAGGAGGGCTCCAAAACAAACTGATTTATGCAGTAGCCAAATCGCTTGCTCACAACTTTAATGCCAGTAGCTCACAAAGTAGAATTTTTGCTCCCAAGACCCCACAGCTTAGAGGGAACATTGGTGACGGCTCACTTTTTCACTTCAGAAGAAGTGAGCAGTGACTCCCCAAAACTCATCCCCTGCCACGTGTTTTGTTAGTCTTGAAGGTGCTCCTGGACTCTTGCTCTTTTCTACAGCTACAGAGAAAGTAACACAGCTGTCCATCTTGAGCTACCTCTCTTCTTAATATCCTTCATGCTCTCCTTTGCCAAAACTCAAGCCACTGGATTGCCCACCATTTTTATCCAGTGTGTGTTGGATTGAGCCAAATTTGTCATTCAGTCTTTGCCAATTCCTTATCCTACATGGTTTCCCCATCCCACATGGATTTTATCCATGCAGGTCTGATGTTCCTAAGTGTCACCTTTTTGAGAGATCAAAGAGGACCCCAACTTCTCCTTTTCAAACAGAGGCTGGATGGCCATCTGACAGCAGTGCTGATTCTATGAACTTAGGCAGATCATGAAAGGGAGGGCAGGAAGGGTTGCATCAGTACTTAAGTCCTTTCTTACATGCCTAGGGAAATGCTGATCACTACTTTGGGGTTAGGAAATTATTTTGCTCCTAGCCAGTTTGGCTGGAGATCTTGGTTTTTTTTGTCATCTTCTGTGCATGGAACAGGAGTCACTGGGGGCATGGGGGGAGCTATTTGTGAATTTCCTGCATTGTACAGTGGGTTGAACTAGATGACCCTGGAGATACCTTCTAACTCTGTTGTTCTTTTTCTTCTCCAGCAGAAGATAAGAACATAAGAGAAGCCAATGTTGGATCAGGCCAATGGCCCATCCAGTCCAACACTGTTACACAGTGGCCAAAAATACCAGGTGCCATCAGGAGGTCCATCAGTGGGGCCAAGACACTGAGTGGATCCAACACAATCACTTTGGTAGGAACCAATGCTCCTTCTAAGCTGTGGAACCTTGTGAGCAATTTTTTTCCTACTTTGTGAGCTACTGGCATTAAAGTTGTGAGCAAGCAATATGGCTACTGTATAAATTAGTTTGCTCTGGAGCCATCCTTCCTGAGTGAAGACAAAAATGTGTGATCTAGAGGCTAAAAAACTGTGAAGTATCTCACACTAACTCAGTTTAAGGGAACACTAGTAGGAACTACGGTAACAATTGGACTTCTAGAAAGTTCTTTGACTCCATGGCTTTCAGAAAGAGACATTTGTAGGATATCCCCAACCATTTCTCTCCACACATTTATCTAATGGTTAAAAGTACACTTTCCAGTTCAAGCACAGTTTTGTTAAAGGGCAACATCGTTCTAACACTGGTATAAACTCTTCAAATGAAAAGAAAAACTCTTCCCATGTGTAAATGAATATGCAATGTTATGAGATCTGGATTTGTAGCGGCTGTCTCTCAAGTCTATCTCCACATTTCCCCCTTTGCACTATATTAAGGGCAAGTGTATGAATCACTCATCATTATCGACCTCCTACTTGTTCCTTTGGGATAGGAAATCATCGGAAACTCTGTAACATTTGACATATTTTTAGTCAGAGTGATAGAGCACATCAAACCTCATGTCTCGTTTGCTTGAGTTGTTTATCTCCCCATACACCACATGAAATCTCGTGTTTATAGGGGCTGAGGGAGACACTATAACATACTATGCCCCATGATACTGATTTTCTTGAAAAATAATGTTTTTCTTAAACAACAACCAAAAAAGGCTTATTATAGGCATCCGAGTCCCACAACAATGCCACTATTAGGCTCTCTGGTTGAATGGAGTAATTTCTTAGCTTTAGGCAACTAGCAGAAAAAGGATTTATCTACTGTAGTTCATGGACTGAATTTGAAACTAGAATTATTGATCTGTCACTCATCTCTGAAGTTTGTTTTCAGTATTGTAGGACCGAAATACATCCAGAGGTGACTATATCTAAAATTACTCCCAGCACCTTCTCTGAAAGACCACTGTATGATCTTCAAATTAACATTAGGGATGGGCACAAAACTATAAATGAACTATGGTATGAGCATGAACCAGGCCAGTTCATGGTTTGCGAACCAGAGGTTCAGGAGAAGTGCCACCCACAATCCACCCACAAACCTCCATGGAGTTTTGTGAGGTTCGTGGCAGGGTTTGGACGACATTTAAATACCTGTGGAGCTCACTTCTTGGTTGATGGCCTGACTGGAAGTGAGCTCCAAAGGCATTTAAATGCCATCAGAGCCCACCACCTGGGACCCAAGTAAATTTCAAAGGCATTTTTGGGGGTGTTGCCCACATAAGGACATATAAGGCCTATAAAAGCCATCAGAGCTCACCCTGGGAGCTCAGTTGAGTTGGGCAGCCTGACTCAACTGAGCTCCAAAGGACTATGAAGGCCTTTGGAGCTCACTCTCAGGCCAACCGGACGCAGAGGTGGGCTCTGAAGGCATTTAAATGCTTTTGGGACTCACTTCTGGTCAAATGGCCTAACCTGCAAGTAAGCTCCAAAGGCCTTTAAATGCCTTCAGACCTCACTCAGGTCCTGGGTGTTTGGCTTCAATGGCATTTGAATGCCTTTTGAGCTCAATTCCGGGTGGGGCTGCAGCCCCTCAAATTTCATGAACCACGAACCGATTCATGGAATGTAGCAGTTCGTGGATGTTCAGGTTTCATGAATACCATGAACCTCTCTTTTTCCCAATTTGTCCCCATCCCTAATTAACAGACATAAATATTAAACTGGGATCTTCCTTTAGCACTTTCCAACACTGTGAGCAGGGATCTTTTTTGGGGGGAGCACACCAGAGCTGCGCTCCAGAAGCTCAGGAGCCAAGCCCCGCCCCCAGCCCGCATCTCGGGGAGTCTTTCAGGCAGCCGAATGTCAATTTCAGCTCCATTATATCCTATGGGCCATTGAAGTCAATGGTGAAAACATAGGGTATATTCTGGGGGCTGGAGGGGAGGAGGTTTGAGGGAGATGCTCCAAACTCACAGGGTAGCTGATGGAGCCTCTCCCCAAGATACCCACCAAGTTTCAAGAACATTGGACCAGGGGGTCCAATTCTATGGGCCCCCAAACAGGTTGCCCCTATTCCCTCCATTGTTCTCTATGGTGGGGAAAAAGTTACTTTTTCCTTCTTCTCTCTCTCTCTTTCTTTCTTTCTTTCTTTCCCACCTTCTTCTCCTCTCTTTTTTCCTCCTTTCCCTGTTTCCCTCCTTCTTCCCTCTCTTTCTTTCCCTCCCCTTTCCTTCTCTTTCTTTCCCTCTTTCCTTTCCTTCTCTCTACTCTCTCTCTTTCCTTCCCTCTTTCCTCCTTCTGTGACCCAACTCTCATGAGAAGGAGTTTAAACTTTAAACCCCTTCTCTCTTAGCTCCCCCACCCAGACCAGCTGGGGAAGGGAAGGGGAGGCTTTTGAAGAAGCCTCCCCCCCTTTTGCTTCCCCTTCTGACATCACTTCCGGTGATGTCAGGGGGCGTGGCATATGCTAATAGCCTAATAGCTCATTAGCATACCATATGCTAATGAGCTCCTGCAGCTGTTTTTCTACAAAAAGACCCCTTACTGTGAGCAAAGATTTTGATGGAGATTTTGAACCAGTGTGTCCCCAGGTCTTGTGTAAATCTTTCCCTCATCTCGTTCCTGGGCCATATGAGAGGATTTGTCCAGTCTGACCTGTGACACTGGCACTCTTATATATAGGTTCTCTAACCCCTAGTTCGCTGGTTCCCAGAATGGGCAATACCACCCCCTTGGGGGTGCTGGAACGATTCAGGTGCAGATCTACAAATTGCATCCTTTTGTCCACTTCTTGAAGGTAGATTTCCAGGGGGGTGCTGAGTATTTTTTTTCTCCTGAAAAGGGGGTAGTAGGCCAAATAAGTTTGGGAACCTCTGACCTAGCTGCTGCTCTCTGCCGAGTTCTCTGTCTTTCAACCCTTCCGGAAAGTCATGTTTTGTCAGGTATTGCCTGCCATAATGGATGGAGAAGGGAGGGAGGATGGGACTGTATGGATGAAGGGAGGGAGGATGGGATTGTTGGGTGTTGATTGATGCTTTGAGACTGGTGGGATGGAATGTGGGGAGCTGCCGATGCTGCCCGGGCAACCGGGCCGTATCTTAAGATCCCAGGCCAGCAATGGCCTTGAAAGCCAGGCTGCCTGTCTCCATATCACTTTCTAAAGACAACAGCTAGGCTGGGAAAGGTGGGATGGAGGGTGAACTGTTATTTACAGCTTCTGTGCTTCCCGCGCGCGCGAGAAGCCTCCATTGGTGGAAGGGAGGGGCCCTTTCCCCCCCTTTAGGGTATATCTTTATGCTTCATGTAACCAAGGTATTCTTAACAATGCTTCTGTTTTAGTGACCTAGTCTTGCAGCTTAAATAAACACTATTCTTGCTTCAATGAACAAGGCCTGGTGTTTGGCTGACTAACTAAGGACCCTGACAGTTTGTTAAGAATCACCTTTAGTCGGGACTGGTCTGAAACCCACTGCTCCAAAATGAGTGACGGTGAAGAAGACACTCTCCCGACCGACCAGGATCAAGATCGGCAAGATGACCAACGGGAGGATAAGAAAACCCCCGTAACGACAGTGCCAGCCACTACTGCGGTCGTTACCACGGAGGGCCCCATTACCTACATTCCGGTAACCTGGTGTCCGGACTATGACCTGGGGGGGCCTTACGGGGACCCCTATGGAGCGGCTTATGGTGGCGTAACAACCCGGACCAAGCAACGGAGGGATTGGGTGAAGCCCCTAGCCGAGACGCATGAGACGTGGTTCTACACCCCGCGTGCTTCAGTGAGAGAGAGTTGCTACGAGCGATCGGTACACTGGCTGAGTGCAGCGGAGGGGGTGGAAGACCCAACCCGAGAGACCGGAGGTGAGGAGGGAATCGGAGGGAGTCGGAGATGGAGCGGCGACCCGAGTCACGACCGCTTAATCCGGATACTAGACGAATCCCTTTCCCGCATCCCTAAGATGATCTCAGATGGCATTCGAGAAGAGATGGTTCGGATGCAGCGAGAGGCGCCACCGGGGCAGCCGCTGCCTGACCAATGCATCGTTCCAGCAGGGCCGCCCGTGCAACCAGCAGGGCCACCAGACCAGCTAGCGGGACCTCCTGGGCAAGGGCCGCCGGCACAGCGGCCGCAGCACCCTTGGGGTTTCCTCCCGCCGAAGCCGGCCGAACTCCTCGATGCGGACTTCGATGGATCCCCGGAGAAGTTCTCGTTTTTCCTGGTGAGAGCAGAAAAGTTTATCGAGAACTGGGGTCACCTGTTCCAGAGCGAGGATCGAATGGTAGATGCTACCGCGGCACACCTGAAGGACGCAGCGGCTGACTGGTATGTAGCCCTGCACCAGGCTGATGGGAGGGAGTTGCGAGAGATTGATGCGTTTATATGGGCCATGAAGGAACAGTTCGAAGATGTCAGTGCGAACAAGACATCTCGAGCGGCCCTACGCACTCTCAAGCAAGGCTCCCAATCTGTCCGCGAGTACATAACAGAGTTCTGCCGGCTCACCGTGAAAATACGGGGTTGGCCCGACGGAGTCTTAGCGGAGCAGTTCAGGTTGGGACTCAACTCCGAGATCCGCCGCACGGTGACGCGCAGAAATGACCCCAACACACTGGCTGGATGGATGCAGTCAGCGGTCACCATGGAGACCCGCCTGAGAACCATCTGCCTGGATGATGCGGCAGCACTGGGGAAAGGAGGCCAATCGGGCCCATCGCCAACCCAAAAAGGGAAGAACCAGCTGGCCAACCCGAGACCCAAAGATGGCACGAGAGAATCCAGGATGAAGCAAGGGCTCTGTCTGAAGTGTGGAGAGGCGGGCCACTTCGCCGCGAGTTGCCCCGGAGCGTCCACACCACCCGGAGGGGCGAAGGGAACCAAGAAAAAGTTCGAGACCTCCACGCCCAAGCCAGTAGCGAAACCGAGGGGGGGCAGAGCTCTGCAAATCACCCCTCTGAGCGAGACTTCGGATTCGTCGGATGAGGAAGCAATGAAGGCGGGAAACGAGAAGGACCTGCTGTAAATAGCGCTGAACAGCAGGTCCCGGACTCACAAGCACAAATCCCGGTGAGCAGACCCCCTTCTCTTTTCTTCCTTACTGTGACCCTAATGGACCCGGGTCTACAGACCCATGTGAGAGTACGCACTCTCATTGAATTGGGGTGTGGGAAAGACCTCATTAACCCCTCGCTGGTAACGGGACTGGGGGCGAAGGTGGTAAAGCTGACAGAGCCCCTAGTGTTTACGCAGATGGACGGCTCAACGATGAAAGAGCCGTGCAAGTACGAGACTGTTCCATTGCGCGTGGGGATAGGGAATCATTGGGAGGTGAGACCCTTCGTAATTACCCCTGCGGCCCGTTTTCCCCTGGTTCTGGGCAGTGCGTGGTTCTTTGACCATGACCCACACATCTTATGGGGGGATGGGAAAGTAAATTTCATCTCTGAGAAGTGTAGAACCTACACGTGGCAAAGCGACTGGGGGTCCCTACGTGTGGGGAATGATCCAGTGACAGTGGGGGTGGCCGAAGCCGAACTGGAGGTGATTCCCAGGGAATACCAGGACTTAGCTGCTGTCTTTGGGGAAGAAGAAGCAGATGAGTTGCCCCCCCACAGAAACTGTGACTGTGCCATTGAGATACTGCCGAATCAAAAACTGCCTAAGGGTAAATTGTATTCCATGAGCCCATCCGAGAAGGTGGAGCTGAGGAAATTCATTGACAAGAACTTGGAGAGGGGGTTTATCAGACCTGCCTCTTCCCCTTTTGCCGCACCCATCCTCTTCCGGAAAAAGAAGGATGGGGGGCTGCGACTTTGCACGGACTATAGGGGGCTGAATGCAGTATCCAGCACCAATGCATACCCCATGCCCCTGATCAAAGACCTCTTGGCAGCAGTGGCTGGAGGGAAGGTGTTCTCCAAATTGGATTTGAGAGATGCTTACTTCCAAGTGCGGATTAGGGAGGGGGATGAATTCAAAACCGTGTTCAATACCCCCCTGGGACAGTTTGAATACTTGGTTATGCCCTTCAGACTTCAGGGAGCACCAGGGGTATTCATGAACTTGATTAATGAGGTGTTACACAAGTATTTGTTCAAGGGGGTCCTTGTTTACCTTGATGATATACTTTTGTACTCCCCCGACCTGAAATCACATGTGAAATTGGTGAGAGAAGTCCTCCAAACGTTGCACAAGCACAAACTGTTTGCAAAACTGTCGAAATGTTAGTCTCACAAATCTGAGATCCCCTTTTTGGGCTATCGCATATCCCAAAAGGGCATTGAAATGGACCCCGACAAAGTAAAGGATGTGGTGGGGTGGGAGCCCCCCAAGACGAGGAGGCAACTCCAAGCATTCCTCGGATTCGCTAATTTTTACAGATCATTCTTATCGAACTTTGCTCAGGTGGCCCTTCCCCTTACTGACTTGCTAAAAACAAAAGGGAAAGCCCCTGATGGCACAAGGCCGGGCGCACGGTTAAACTGGTCTCCGGAGTGCCAACTTGCGTTTGAGCGCCTAAAAGCTCTCTTTACTTCAGAGCCCGTGTTGGCCCACCCAAATGAACTTAAGAAATTCATTGTCCAAGTTGATGCATCCAACATTGCCATGGGGGGGCGATCCTTCAAGAGGGGGAGGATGGCAAACTACACCCCCTTGCCTATGTGTCTAAAAAATTCAATGAAACTGAACGGAATTGCTCGGTGTGGGAGAAGGAGGCGAGGTCGATCCGCTTAGCGCTGGCAACATGGCATCACTGGCTGGAGGGGGCACAGGTTCTATTTGAGGTATGGACTGATCACAAAAATTTGGAGCTTCTTCGCTCACCTCGCTCCCTAAACGCCAAACAGTTGCGCTGGGCTGATTTCTTCTCGAAGTTCAACTTCACGTTACACCATTTCCCGGGAAAGTCGAACTCTCTAGCTGACACCCTGTCCCGCCTCCCACAACACGACAGCAAAAGGGAGGAGGTCCGGGACTCAGTCTTTACCCCCTCCCAGCTGGGGGGGGGCGGTTACTACATGCCAGCAAGCACTAAACCCGCCTCTCTCTCCACCCCCTTCTGACTGGGAGTTGAAGTTCACTTCGGCTATGACTCCCACTGATCACGAGGCGCTAGAGGGGGAAGTGTCCTCAGGTGAGGCAGAGCTGAGCTAGGAGGGATATAGCCTTTAACCCTCTGTAATGTTAATCTTTACCTCCAGTGGCAGGACCTAATCATGGAGGAGAGCATGGGAATGTATTGTCTGGGTCCATGAGGATCTAGCTGAAATTGGGTTGCCAACCTCTGGTCAGCAACCAGTGGGAGAACACAGGAGACGAGGACTTCAGTAAGTTGTTGTAGATTTTCCGGGCTGTATGGCCATGGTCTTGCCAAGACCATGGACATACATACAGGCTGTAAAATCTACAACAACTAATGAACCCTGGCCATGAAAGGCGTCAACAACATATTGACTTCAGTAAGGTTGTGCCAGAAGTGACGTCATGGCACAACACCAATTCCCTCATGTTTTTCCTGGCGTTCTTTCCCTGCCACCTGGATGGGTGAGGCCCGGGGCAGGAGGTTTCCCTAAACCAAAACTGCAAGCCCATATTACTGTTATGTATTCTGTTTTTAGAATTCTATTCACAGCTGTCCTCCCTCAGTTTGGCCATAGGCACCGTCTTTCTTTTGTCTCTGGGCTTGGCAATCTCCCCCTGTGACTGTGTAGGGAGCAGACCCTTTCTTTTCTTTGGAAGCTGAAACTGAATGTCATCTCTTCCTCAGAGTAAAGATCTGATCATAGCTTTCCTCTACCTACCTGTAAGCAGCAGGTGCTGCTGCAACAGGTGCCTGAGATGTATCACCTTTGAATCTGCAGGGAGTAAGGTTGCCAGGTCCCCCCTGGCCACCAGCAGGGGTTGGGATGTGGGGTTGCCAGCTCCAGGTAGGGAAACTCCTGAAGATTTGGAGGTGGTGTTGGGGAGGACAGGAACCTTGGATACAATGCCACAGAGTCCACCCTCCAAAGCATCCCCTCACCCCGGGGGAACTGATCTCTGTAGTCTGGAGATGAGCTGTAATTCCAAAGCATCCCCAAGTCCCACATGAAGGCTGGCATCCCTAGCAGGGAGTGCCTATTCGGAAGTCGTTTCTAGTGCTATGGGAGAATTGTTGTGATTGGCCCCACCCCCATGTCAACACTCCAAGCCTCACCCTCACATCAACCATTTTGTAATTGTCCTAGCCCTCCATGTCAGCCATTTTGTGATAGTGCATGGTACTCTTCCTTAAAATCTCAAGGGTGCTTGAAGACTCAGCAAGGTTGGGGTTCTGTGGGTAGAATACATGAGCCAGAAACAGTCAGGGGTAATAATGTGAGGTTACTGTTTTTAGTGTGGACTTACAGTGGGATGTGATGTGACTAGAAGAGGAGGAGATTGGATTTATACCCCACCCTTCACTCGGAGTGTCAGAGAGGCTTACAAACTCCTTTCCCTTCCCCTCCCCACAACAGACACCCTGTGAGGGAGGTGGGGCCGAGAGAGCTCTGACAGAAACTGCTCTTTTCAAGAACAGCTCTGACAGAACTATGGCTTGCCCAAGGTCATCCAGCAGCTGCAAGTGGAGGAGTGGGGAATCCAACCTGGTTCTCCCCGATTAGAGTCCGTGCACTTAACCACTACACCAAACTGGCTCAAACTAGTAAGTCAGATAACCACACTGAGTGACTTTAAGACAAGTCGTCTACAAACCTGATGCTCCTCAGTATGCTGGCTTATTGCATAGCTTCTCCCCCATCCCAAAAAGTTGTTCCGTTTCTTCCAAGGTTTTTTGTTTTTTTGGAAGGGTGTTCTTGAAAGAGGCAAAGAAGATGTCCTGGTCCTTGCTCCACAGGAGCTCTCTGTAGCCTGCCTGAAACAATTGCTTTGGCATTTGGAATGATCCAGCGAGGAGACGCGAAGCTATGAATAGACTGGAGATCAGCCTGGATGCGTCATTAACGAAGGCTGTAACTCTCACATTCAAATCCTGACAGTGGGAAAAAGAAAGGCAAAACTGAAAACTGTTTGTTTCATAATTGAACAAAAGGCATGCATAGAGATGCATGAAATGGAAGGAAACGGTTCTTAAGATAATGCGGGCAGGATATTCAATGAGCTGCCCTGCTTTGCTCTTTGAATTAAAGAGAGAGAGAAATCTGGGTTGGGTTTTTATTTTTAAATGCCACTTGGAAACGCTTTACAACCTTTCCCCAATGAATGTAAGTATTTTTGGAAATGTTGGCAATAAATTTAATGACGAGAACCCGCTGTGCTTATCCACAACTATAATCCTAATGACTGGACTTTGGTCATTATGCACACACATTTATCACTTCTTCTTTTCATGAACCACCATGGGACCATCTCCCTTCCATTCATATATATTTATAGTGTAACCTCCCTTCTTTTTCTGTTATGCCGTTTAGCTTAACATGCTGCTCCCGAGTTTTATGCTTCTTTCATCTGTCGAGGAGAAAGGAGATATTAAGGTAAGAGCACGGCTGCTGCCCCAAATGGCTGTTTTGCATCTCATTTCCTGTTCCTCTGCGATGGCTAATAGAACATGCCTCATGTTTTGACTTCACTTTGTTCAGGATTTCCTCACACCAAGTCAATATTGTAAGAATACAAGAAATGCTCCACTCTGACAGACCAATGGTCCATCTAGTGCGGCATTCTGGTCCAATCTGCATTGGTCTTTCCCACCGCTGTGCAAATGATCTCACGTTGCCTCACAAATTTCTGTCTGCATTTCATGCTGCACCCCCTCTCCTATTTTTTCATCTCAGCATCGGCTGTCTGCATCATTTTATTGCCACTTAGTGGTGACTCCGAGGCGTCTCACCACCTTACCTGAATGTGGTTTTAAGGCGCTACAACTGCTCCTCCCCACTGTCGAGCCGCTGTGAGCAAAAAGCAGCAACTGGAGCTGAATCCCACCTCCCATTTTTTTAAGGAGATACGGAAATTTTCACAAAGGAAACAAGTTAGTGGAAAATCCAATTGTCTGTGTTTAAAAGCAGCCAGGGAATATTTTTCTGTGATCATATTGGGGGGGGGGTTGGAAGCATGCCCACCCCAAACCGTTTGTTTGTTTCTCCAGAATGCCCTGCCTGGCAACTGCTGGGTGTTTTGTGTCTTTTACCCAGCTTGCTCCATGTTTCCTGCCCCCCCTCTACCTCTGCCTCTGACAGGTCATTCCCTTTTACTTTCTGTGGGGCGGTCACAGGTGCCGTTTCCTCACCCACAGGGCAGCAGAGTGCAGTGCCCTGTTGGCACCCTGGGGGGCCACTCCTCTCCCTCATCTCTTGCGCACTCTCCCTAAATAACTTGCGTTCTGATGCAGACAGAGGAGAGCTTTATACTGAGCCAAATTGGAAGCCGGCGCCACGTCAGCATGGGACAGCTTTACATAGCAAATGCAGATGGGGTCTCTGTTTCACACAATGGTACAACAGTTGCAACAGAGAGTCAACAAACAGAACACAGAGGCCAACGCTATCCCCTGATGTGGCCTCCTGCCACTGGTTTTCAGAAGATTACTGCCTTTGGTCATAGAGGTTTCCTTTAGTTATGATTGGCTGAAGTTGGGATTTGTGAACTTCATGAGGCATTAATAAATTCTGCCAGAGATGACAGAAGGAGAGAGGATGAACTGGGGGACCATTTTCAATAGCTGTTACATATTGGTCATCCGATTATTTCTTTGTTTGATTGATTGATTTGATTTTTATCCCGCCCTCCCCACAAGCAAGCTCAGGGTGGGTACTGAACAAAGAATAAAACAGTTTAAAGGCCCTAAAAACAACTATTCCAGATTCCGACTCCATCACAAGGTGGCATTTCCAAAACGTATGGTGCCCAAAGTCGATAGAGGCATATATGGTCTCCTTTATTCGGCTCTAGGAGGCTGGGTTCAGGATACAGTTTTTAAGGGAGCTGAGAGTGGGATGACTGGACTATTGCTGCTCAATATATCTTTTTTTGTTTTGTTTTGTTTTGTTCTCAGTGTTGATCAAATGGCCTTTGAATTCATCTGGTTCAAGCATATATAGAATACAGATTGAATTCTGGCCAACCCATCTCAAAAAGAGATTGTACAGCAGGCACCCCCAACCTTTTTGAGCCAGCAGGCCTCCTTGGATTTCTGACATGGGGTGGTGGGCACATCCCCAAAATGGCTGCCCCAAGAGGTGGAGCCAACCATAAGATGCCTGCCACAGGAGGCGGAATCAAACACAGAACGTCAGAGAGTGACGGTCGCTCTTCAACATTTCAGGAGGAAGCTCTGTTTAATGGGATGCCTTTTAAAATGAACATGTCACTTTAAAATCTGTTCTTGCATTCGTGCCGCTTACTTTCAGTTACACAATGAAGATCCCTGTGCTTTGGTGGCAGGTGCCGCTGAAACAATTGAAAAAAACAAACGAACCCTGCACAGCCAATCAGATCTCCAGTGGCCTCCCTTCCCGTCCGTCCATATGAGGTGTATGACTGGGCCAAGGTCATCCAGTGCGCTTCCATGGCAGAGTGGGGGTCTGATCTTAGTCCGACCCTCTAACCACTATACTGGCTTTTTGTTAAAAGAGAAAACGCTGTACTGGACGGACCCTTGTCTTGACTCAGCGTGGCTACCTGAGGTCCTTATTCTGGATCCTGAGGCATTATGGGTGTAACATGCCGTCAAGTTGCAGCCAACTTACAGCAACCCCCTGGGGCTCTCAAGGCAAGAGATGTTCCAGTGGTTTGCCACTGTCTGTTTCTGCGTAGACCCACTGGACTTTCTTGGTGGTCTCCCATCCAAGTACTAGCTAGGGCTAGGGTTGCCAGGTTGCCGGCAGGGGGCTCCAGCCCATTGTCCTGGATATCACTTTGTGAGCACACCGCAATGAGATCACCTGGAGGTTGACATGTTGTGAGGGGATGCTCTAGCATTTGAGAAAAACTCTATGGTTACTATAGAGTTTTTTCCTCAGATGCTAGAGCATCTTCCCCACAATGTGACCCGCACAATGATGTCAACTCTGGGTGATGTCATCATGCTGGGCACATTGGCGTGGATGGGGCTGCTCAGGGGCGTGGCTCCCCTACCGACCAGCTAAGCGACAGCAGATTGGGCCCCCTGAAAGCAGATAAACCCCTTGCCCCCATTGGGAGGATGGCATCCCTAGCCAGGGCCAACCCTGCTTAACTTTTACGATGTGATGAGATCAGGCTAGCCTGGACGACTCAGGGTGAGGCACTACAAATGCTTAAAGTGCTTGTGTGGCTACAGGTGGCAGTGTGCTAAATGAGCAATGATAGCTCCGGCATGCCATCTTCATTATCCGGTTTCCAGCCAAAAGCTCCCCAGATCTGACCTGTCAAGTCCAGCCAGATGTTTCCAGAGCAACTGTCCTCAGTTCTTAGCTGCCCAGTTGCCAAGATCTCTTCCTCTAGAAGTCTGCCTATTAAATCTACTCTTTCCCACTCATCTACAGATGATGTACTTCCACACTCATTGAAATGAATGGTGAAGACAGTGCACACTGTAAGAGGGGGAGTTGTGAAGAATTCCGACTGTATTTCACTGAAGCATCACGTCTTCTTCTCAGGGATGAACTCTTAAAAAAAACAAAAAAAGATCAAGTGTGCAGCTGAAGCCAACTGTGGAAAGAGTTGATTGGTTAGTGTCAGTAGCATCTCAAACCTGCCTCCCCTACAACCCTCAGCATGGTTTTGTAATGCCTTAAAATCCTGTTGTCTCTTTTAGGAAAAAAAAGAAGAAGAAGGGATAAGGATTTCTCTGGCGCTTGTAAAAACAAAATGAAAGGCAGACAATTTCCGGAAGCATGGGTGGTAGGTCAGTTGAACCAATATTTAATTCCCTGCCATGGTCATATCATCAAGTAAACTGTGAAATGGGAAAGTCGTTAGCTTGCAGCATGGCAGAGAAGTTCACTGTAGGTTCTCTTCTGAGGTTCTTTCAGAACTCATCTTGAGGGTTGTGAACTTTTGCTAGAAATCTCTGTATGATCCATTAATTCAGTGGGTGCCCTTGGCGAGCAATTGACTTGTAGTTATCGTTCACCATATAAAAAGTGAGAGGAATAATAAATATTGTGTCGTATCTATGGAGGAGGAAAGAAATAAAAATATACTGTTCACCCTCATGGTTAGCTGCAGGTTAGAAATAAGGGGCACATAAAAAGGGTGTTTGTTTTGGAATGAGGAAGCCACATTTGTTTTGGATGACATTTAATTAATTAATTAAGTCATTAATTAAAATCATTTATCTTCCACCTTATCTCCTTGGCCTCAAGGCAGTACACAATATAGCAAACAAGTTGCCCACACCTACAACTCTCATTGAGAGCCAGTTTGGTGTAGCGGTTAGGACTGCAGACTCTAATCTGGGATAACCGGGTTTGAGTCCCTACTCCTCCACATGCAGCTGCTGGTGTGACTTTGGGTCAGTCACAAGTTCTCTCAGAGCTATTCTCTCCTGAGCAGTTCTCGAGAGAGCTCTCTCAGCCCCACCTACCTCACGGGGTGTCTGTTGTGGTGAGGGGAAGGGAAAGGAGATTGTAAGCTGCTCTGAGACTCCTTCGGGTAGTGAAGGGTGAGATATAAGTCCAATCTCCTCCTCCTCCTCCTCCTCCTCTTCTTCTTCTCCTTCTTCTCCTGCCACTGCTTCTGTGGACAGTGGAAGAAAAATAATGAAAAAAAAAAATCATGGTTGGGTGGTATCAGTCCACTCTAGGAATTGCCAGAAACTCTATGGTGATTCCTAGAGAGATGTGATATGACTTCCATGTTTTCCTCAGAAGTGACATCACACCATTGCTGGCAGTGTCCCTCATATTCCCACCCCTCACAGACTTCCACTGGTTGCTAGCTGCTGGGTGGGATGGCAATGCAACCCTGCTTCTGAACCAGCCTAGGCAATAATCTAGTTGTATGTAACGAGTAGCTACGAGAGATGCTTAGCACTTTTACCAGGATCAAGGATCAGACTGGTTGGCTAAAGCTGTACTAGTTTCAGCACAGGGATGTACTAAATGTATTTTCATGTTCCCGGATTCGACCCTATTTTAAGGGTATGGTTGAAGGATAAGATGAAGAACAAAGTGGGGATGTCAAACATGTTGGTGTAAAATAGACAACGACTTTGATGCCTGTTACTCAGACATTTGCAACTAAGTAGCCTTTTTCCCCCCTGACCTGCATTCATAGCACCTGTTTTGACTAATGAGCACTCCAAGGAATGATCCAGGTACTGAAGCTGGGGCCTAGCTGAGTTTCCATGGACACTAAGGCTCCAGACAGAGATTTGAGCAGGTGGATGCAACACTGGCCGGCTCTGATATCAGATCTAGGAGCCCACCTTTCTGCCACTGACAGGCCAACAAAACACTACCTTGTATGGCTGCATTTCAGGCCCCCTTCCTCAACGCAGTCAGACCTCTCCTCTCACAGAGGGGCAGTTTATAGCTCATAGAGGCGGAAACACCTCTCCACACATCACTCCGAAGTTCACAAGTGCAAGACGTTGCCAGGCCTAAAATGAGACAAAATGGATGCCAATCAGAGAACAAGCCTGGGCAACTATTTTGGAAGGTGAATCAGAGCAACTGGCTGGCTAATGCTCCCTCCACACCCCGGAGAGATGCACAGCTTTGGGTCTCTCAGAATCTACTGACTCACCTTTGGACTAATCTCCTCAAGTCCAACCTTATTTCCTCTGTACCCACTTACCCTAATTAAGCCACAGTTAATCAATACTTAATTCTATTCACTTAGCCCATTAGCCTTCTCATTTGGTACTTGCAGGGTCATCCAACCTCTCCCACACCATTATCAGCCTCAGAAAAAAACAACAACAATTAACTTATTGTTTTTCTGGCAAGCACATCATACCTGCCCCAAGGTATGTTTTGCCTTATATCTGGAGCACTCTGCTTCCCAGCAGCGTGTGTGTGTGCACTTGGATCCTCTGTATACCCCCCCCCACACACACACTTTGTTGGGCTCTCTTCTCTCTTGAAATGCTGGTCGTTTTTTCCACTTCTGCGGACTTCTTCGAGATAGGTAATATCGCCCTTCCCTAAAATCACTTCCCCCCTTTCCTCCCTGCATTTTTCTTAGTTAGCTCTTGTTTGTGTGTTATTTGTGTGCATTTTGGTTTATTCTTTCTCTTTTTAATAAAAAACATTCTGGTTGAACATCTGCCTGGTTTATTTGAGACTTCTCTGAAGGGGAAAATCCCTGTATACATAGGTGGAGATCCCCAGTTGCCCCCTTTCACTCTGTCCTCTTAAAGCTAATTTCCCCAACTAATTAGGAGACCACCTATATGGGTCACAACCCGGCACTGAAGAACACTTCCTCCTAGTCTAGATTCAGGTCCTTCCTGGTTGGCAACTGGAATGTGAGGAAAGAATGATGGAGGAGTTAGGAGTTAGGAGGTGTGCTAACAGGGGGATTGTTGGCAGGGGGTGGGCTACAGTGAGAGGACGGCTGGGAATAGGAGGGGAAAGGAGGTAGACCTCATTCTTTCCTATCAAACAGATAGGCTAATAGGAAATGAACAAGTGCATTGATTTGGACACCATTTATAGATATGGATTGTTTGTCGGAACTCAATCCAGAGCTTTTCCTTAATGGATGAGAAGAAACCATTGGCCCAGGGCATAGTTAACATTATACAACTTCCTGAATTCCTTAAGGCAATATTGAAGCAACCAAACGATATCTGTCTAAAACGATCAAATAGAGCAAGTATCCGATCATTTGCATTTTTGGACAGTATACCCCTATGGACCGGGAAAAGGCAAAAAGGGGTTGTCACCTGTCAAGTAAGTAATGTTACAAGTATCACAACAGTTTTCAACTTATACAAGGACCCTCTTTCTTGGGGGGGGGGGTTATACCTGGTTCAGCGCTGAAGCTGACATTTTGAAAGGTCACAATACTCCTTAGCACCAGTCAATTACTGAGCAAAGGGTACTGCTGACAGTTTTACCATCCTGGTTAAATTAGCCAAAAGATTTGCTGAGACAGTCAGAGTTCCTTTTGTGGCATCTGTCTTGCTGAGGCAGTTTAAGAAGATTTCCACCATATTTCTCAGCCGTTAGGTTTAATGTTGATTAGTGAGGGGTTCCCCCCCAAGTTTTTAATATAAGAAAAAAATAGTCAATAAAGAATGATGGCATGTCAAGCTAATTTATACACCAGGAACCGTGAGGATGTGTTTCAGTTAAGCAAAAGTTTATCATTTTGCCTGTTTTTGATAAGGGTTTCTGCTAGGGTGGTCAGGTCCACCCTGGCCACCAACAAGGGATGGGGGAGCAAGGTTGCCAAATTTGGGTTGGGAAACTCCTGGAGATCTGGGGATGGAGCCTGGGGAGGACAGGGACCTCGGGGGGGGGTACAGTGCCACAGAGTCCAGCCTCCAAAGCATCCATTTCCTTCAGGGCAGCTGATCTCAGTACTCTGGAGATGAGCTGTCATTCCAGGGGATCCCCAGGTCCCACCTGGAGGCTGGCATCCCTACTTCCTGCTAGGTCTGGGGAGGGATAAGGAGCTAGGCAGGGTATGAACTCTGTTTTTTTTTCCTCTCCTGAACACTGAATATCTCTGAATAGCTTACTAAAGAACCCCTTTGGCTGTTGAGATTTCCCTGGAGAGTTCCCAGATACTTACAGCAATATCTTTGCAAACAGAGGGACTAGATACTTTATTATTATTTTTTTTTTAAGGAAAGAAAGTCAAGACTCTCGATGTTGAATTCTGTAACCAGTACCATATTCCTGTGATTGCACAGAATCATGAATTGCAGTAGGGATGCAATTGCTCTTTAAAAAAAAAATGAGGCTTGGGATCAGTGTTCCCTCTAAACTGAGTTAGTGTGAGCTAGCTCACAGTTTTTTAGACTCCAGCTCACATATTTTTGTAACAGCTCAAGAAGGATGGCTCCAGGGCAAACCAATTTATGCAGTAGCCAAATCGCTCGCTCACAACTTCAATGCCGGCAGCTCACAAAGTAGAATTTTTGCTCACAAGACTCCACAGCTTAGAGGGAACATTGCTTGGGATGCTTTTAAACCTCCCATTGAACCCAAGCTTTGTTTTTGTCCCCCCCCCCCCGCTTTGAGTTTGGAACGGCTTCAACCTGAGTTCGTTTTGCCAGGGCCTATTCCCCTGTTGCCACCACTGAATGAAGGAGACATCAGAAAGAGCTTGCCAGTGGGACTGATGTTTGATGTAAGGGTGCCAGTCTCCAGGTGGTTCCTGGGGATCCCCCAGAATGACAGCTCATCTCCAGACTACAGAGATCAGTTTCCCCTGGAGAAAATGGATGCCTTGGAGGGCGGACTCTGTGGCATTGCACCCCACTGAGGTCCCCCCATCCTCCCCAGGCTCCACCCCCAGTGGACCCCCTGGAGCTTCCCATCCCGGAACTGGCCACCCTCTTCTCTCCCCATCCCCAGCTGGTAGTTGAGGGGAGGGGCTTGGAAACCCTAAACTGAGGGCAGGCAAATCACATTCTCAACAAAGGCATCAGGAACACGGCAAGCTCTTCATTTGAAATATATCCCAAAAGTCAGTAACATTAGTTGCTGTAGATTTTTCAGGTTGTGTGGCTGTGGTCTTGGCACTGTAGGACCCGACATTTCACCAGTAACTGTGACTGGCATCCTCAGAGGTGTAACACAGAAGGATGGAGTAGTCTCTGTGTCAAGGTGAGAAGAAAAATGGTAGGCAGGTAATTTATATCTACTCCAGAGGTGGGGTAGGGCTGAGTCAATTATCTTGTAGGAGTTCCCCAGGCTATGATAATGACTCAACCAGGCTATGATAATTACAAGATAATGACTCAGCCCTACCCCACCTTCCAGGGTAGATATAAATTACCTGCCCACCATTTTTCTTCTCACCTTTACACAGAGAGTACTCCATCTTTCTGTGTTACACCTCTGAGGATGCCAGTCACAGTTACTGGCGAAACGTCAGGTCCTACAGTGCCAAGACCACAGCCACACAACCCGGAAAATCTACAGCAACTAATGAACTCCGGCTGTGAAAAGCCTTTGACAACATATAGTCAGTAACATTGTTTCAGTTGAATTTGAGGATTATTTTTCAATCGTTTATTTTAACTGGGCCCATTTCAAATTGATACCCATCTGTAACAAGCACCCTTCCCGATCGATGGTAGGTCCACATATCACTGAATATTATGCTGTTGAATGGCAAAATCCAGCAAATATCTAATAGCGTGCTGATCCTGGTGTTTTTTTCTTTTTCTTTTTCTTTTTCGGATAGACAAGGAAGGGTGGATAGATATACATTTTTAAACTGCCTGGCTCAAAATATAGAAATGTGCACAAAAAGAACATTATCAGCTGTCATGTAACACAATGTACTGATCGTTGCTTAGATAATCCCCCCCCCCCCCAGTAGCAAAAAGTTGTAGATAGTGAAAAAGAGCCTTGGGGAAACCTGGTAATGAAACATACAGTTGAAACTTCTTCTTTTTCTTTTTCTTCTTCTTCTTCTTCTTTTTTTCTTTTGCATTTATCTTGAAAATTTGAGCTGTATCATGATTTAAAATCAAGTTTACAAAGCCTGTGGCTCACAGAGCCAAACTCTGCCCACAAGCTATGGCTAGTGGTCTACCACCAGCAAAACAAACCGTGTTTCTCTGTGGCCAGCTTTGGGAGTCAAATACCAGTCGACTGCCACAAAACATGGCTAGCGAGCTACATTTTGTAGGCCTGACCTAGAGAAATACTGGTTTTGAGCTCCGGTCGCTCCCCACTCATTAAATCCATGAAGTATTCCACTTGCGTCAAATATTTTGAACTTTTAAAAAAGCATTTAGACATGGGGGGGGGGAAACCTATTCAAAACCTCTCTCACAAAAGCAGTCATGAGAAAGGGATGGGGAAATCTGTCAAATCTGACATGCAACATAACTCACCCTTCATGTTAGTATTCGGGCGATCAATCTGCAGCAAACCGCACATGTTGTGTTAACATTGATTATAATTGCTTTCTCGCCAAATGCTAAACCAGATTTGTCTTTATGTAAAAAAACCCAAAAAACAGAAGACAACGTGTTGTGTTGTTCTGTCCTTCCAAATTTAACTGTACCTCACCTTCAGAAAAGAAGAAAAGGAAAGATGTGGGAAAGTTTGTGAACCCAAACGATAGATTCGTGCAATAGATTTGTGCAAGCTGTGAACAGTCAACAACTTTTCCCAATGGGAATCTAGAGCATTCCAAAGCAGAGCTACACCCTTAAAAGAGTCTAATGTTTACGATGGCACTGCTAGAGTATATTCATGAACAAGAAAGTATATATGTACATAAGTACTGTCAAGTTGCAACCAACTTATGGAGAACCCAACAAAGGCCTTCAAGGTAAGTGAGATGCAGAGGTGGCTGGCCACTGCCTCCCTCTGCAGAGTCTTCTTTGATGGTCTCCCATCCATCTCCCTGCTTAGCTTCCGAGAACTGATGAAGTTGGGCTACAGCATGCCACCTTCTCTCCCCAAAGAGAGAGAAAGAGAAAGAGGGATGGATGGATGGAATCATAGAATCATAGAGTTGGAAGGGGCCAACTCTATGGATGAATAGACGGACAGACAGGCAGACAGAGATATTTACATGCACACAAATGGAAATAGTTTTCTTGTTCATCTGGATTATCTGGAAATATTCTACAAGGCATTTTCAAATCTGGCAAAGATGAGTTTACTTTTCTTTAACTTCCTTCATGTCTTTGAGAAGGGATCTCCATGATCCATTTGAATGAGGGGAAAATCAGTGAAAATCTCGGGATGTGTGGACAGCTCCCCAGCAAGAAATTCTACTCCTTCTCTGACTTTATTTCTTTGCTTTCTTCAGGTACTCAGATATTTCCCTAGTGGAGAAACCCTCAGTTGAAATGTAGGCAGAAATTCTGAGGCAGCTTGACCATGACTTTTGGACTCAGCAGCTAAACAGAGGTCCTGGTCACACAGAGCATTAGGAACACTAGAGGGACAGATTGAGGGCGGATTAAACTGGTGCGATCAGATGCCAACATCTGGCAAGTGTCATGCACCTGCCCCCAATCCATCCCTTCCAGCTGAAAACGCGGCTTTAAAAGGTACCAGCAAAAGAGTAGTACTTACCAGGAAATGTGCAGCACGGGTGGGCATGTGATCGCCAACGCACCTGTCTCCCGCAGCATGTGAGGCCCTGCCGAACTGCGCATGCACACAGATGCGCAGCTGACTTGCTTTGCTCTTCTTTCCGTGGCTTCCCCCTCAGCATCTGATCACACCGGAAAGCGTATGCATGGTGGCTTGGGGGATCTGTCTGATCCCGATGCTATGCTTCTCTTTGTTGCGGCTCTAAAAAGCCACACTTCCTCCATGGCTTTTCCTGCTGTTGTGACTGGGACCAGAGAGTCTTTGCTGTGTATGTAAAACTGACCGCCTTTTAACAATCTGCTTGAGTCTTTGTGGTCTTTAGATTAGAGGGAGGGGTGTGTTCTATGAAAATGTGGTGCCATTATCTTCATAACAGCTGTCCTAGACTGTCCTGTACTTCCCAAATGGAAAATAATGGTGCTGAACTCCAGAACCCAAAAAAGCACAGACAGATTTTGAATCCCAAACCAGTCAAGTTCTACCTGAAAATAAGCAGTCATGGTAAGAATTCCCCTCTGTCCCAAAGGCCAGATCTGAAATTATAATGCATTTTTTCTTGGTGCATACCCCTACTCAACGATGTACTTTATCTTAGAATTGCAGGTATTAATTTTTTTTTATAAAGATGTGAGGGAATGTCCCATGCACATTTTTTAAAAAGATAATCGAAGTAAAACCACCTTAAAAATACCTGGAGAAATCCATGCCAAATGAAATTCTACTGGAGTCTTTGAAGTAGTGGAGGAAATTCCTAGCTGGCTAATAGGTGTTAACAGAAACTTCTTTTGAAATTTCCCTAGAGGGTTTCACCCATCTTTGTTCATATGTAACACTTATTTGCCATCTGTCTGCTGTGAAAGTGCTCACGGCTATTGTACAAAAATGATTAAAAACAATAAAATACAATCCAGAAGTATCAGTAAAAGTAAACCTTTAAACAAAGGAAGGAACAATTCAATGGATCAGTAAACACACCCAAAGCAGTAATTACATAGAAACTTTGGAAGCGAATAGATTGCCAACTCCAGGTGGGACCTGGAGTTCTCCCAGAATTACAGCTGCTCTGCAGACTACAGAGATCAGTTCCCCTGGACAAAACGGCTGCTTCTGATAGGGTTGCCAGGTCCTACCTTGCCCCTGGCAGGGGGCTCCAGGCTGTCACTGGGAACTTCTGACATTGGGGGGTGACACTCTAGTTTTTGGGCAAAACTCTATGGTTTTTTGCCCTCAAAATCATAAAGCCCTATATGGACAGGGGCCTGCATACCTGAGGGACCGACCACCTTTCCCCATATGTTCCCCAGAGGGTACTGCGGTCAGGTTCACAAAACCTTCTTGTTCTCCCCAGCATGAAAGATGCCAGGCTGGCCTCAAATAGGGCTAGGGCCTTTTCTGTAGCTACTCCATTTTGGAGGGACATGCTCCCGAAAGACATCAGGGCCCTGCAGGACTTATTAAAATTCCACAGGGCCTGCAAGACAGAGCTCTTCTGCCAAGCGTTTGGGTAACAGCCACACCTAACGGCCTACCATCAAGCCACAGAATCCATCTTTACAAATTACTGTGGCCACCTGTTTAACATCTATGCCCATATCATAGAACAAAATGCTAAAACGCTAAATGCCAGTCGCTGTTTTCTCTTATGGTGGCTGATTGGACAGCTTTGCCTTCTGATGTATGTTGTATTCTAAATGATTTGAACTGTTTTTAATTTGTTAATTTGTTTTACTGTTTTATTATTCATGAAGCCAATGTGGTCTCATTAGCCACCAAGGTATAAATCAAATAAATAAATAAAGTTTGCCCCCAAACTAGCAATGCCCACAATGTCAGCAATGTGATGACGTTGCTTCTGGGTGACGTCATTGTGACTAGGACGTCACACGACATGACAATGTCCCTGTTCAGGGGTGGGGCTTCCCCCACCAACCACCTGGCCAGCAGCAGATTGGAACCCCAAAGACAGGGGGATCCCTTGGCCAGACCAGGGATCTGGCAACTCTAGTTTCTGAGGGCAGAATGTGGTATCACATCCCTGATGAGCTGCCTCCCCTCCTGAAACCCTAACTCTCCCAGACTCCAACCTTGAATCTCCAGGAAACTCCCAGCCTGGAGTTGGCAATTCCAGTTGTGTATCTATCTGCGAAGGTAGTGTAGTGTAGTGAACCAATAGTGAACAGAATGTTGGACTGCGGAATCAGGTTCATACATCTCCTTAGCCATAATAGATTTACTGGTGGTGAAGTGGAGATGCCTTCCTGGCTTTGTGTGTTATGTTTCTCTCTGGTATCTCACTCCCCACACTCTTGTCTTGGAATAAGCCATATTGAACATAGGGGGACTTATCCCCAAGTAAATACATAGTGGGTTACACAACATGTGCATATCTGTGGAGAGGGGAGTGTTTTCTATTGGAAGTAACTATAACATTTTATCCTATTCTTCTTCCAATGAGCTCAGGATGGTATACATGATTCTCTCCTTTACTTCATGCTCTAAATGACCCTTTGAGGTAGGCTGGGTTGAGAGATTGACTGTCTCAAGTTACTACAGGGAGTTTCACAGAAGCAGGAATTTGAATCAAGGTTATCTAAGACCCATCCCAACAGTCTAATCAACACACTATGCTATTTCTCCAACTGTAGTATCCTGTGTACATTTACTGGGGACAAAACCCCATGGAACAAAATGGAACATATTTCTGAGTAGACCTGCAAAGGATTGCACTGTTTGGTGCCAGTTTGGTGTAGTGGTGAAGTGTGCGGATTCGAATTTGGGAGAAGTGGGTTTGATTCCCCACTCTTCCACTTGCAGCTGCTGGATGACCTTGGGCAAGCCATAGTTCTGTCAGAGTTGTTCTCTCAAGAACAGTTCTTTCAGAGCTCTCTCAGCCTCACCTACCTCACAGGGTGTCTGTTGTGGGGAGGGGAAGGGAAAGGAGTTTGTAAACTACTCTGAGACTCTGAGTGAAGAGCAGGGTATAAATCCAATCTCTTCTTCTTTTTTCTTCTTCTGTATGTGAAGTACATTAAGTAGTAGGTGTTAGCAGCAATGTTCCCTCTAAGCTGTGGAATCTTGTGAGCAAAAATTCTACTTTGTGAGCTACTGGCATTAAAGTTGTGAGCAAGTAATTTGGCTACTGCATAAATTAGTTTGCTTTCGAGCCATCCTTCCTGAGCTGAGACAAAAATGTGAGAGCTGGAGGCTAAAAAAATGGTGAGCTAGCTCACACTAACTCAGCTTAGAGGGAACACTGGTTAGCAGCTAACTACAATCACAAACAGAGTTAACACCTTTCTCATCCATCACAACCTTTATTGGAATATAAACACCTTTCTAATTCCATTGAAGTTAATAAATTTAGAAGGGTGTATCTATGTTTAGGACTGCACCCTACAAGAAGGATGGTGGGACCCCATAAAATCCAGGGCTTAAAAATAACACACTGTACCACTCAGCATGACCTGAATGGCCCAGATTACCTCAGTCTCATCAGCCCTCAGAAGCTAAGCAGAGTTTGCACTGGTTCGTACTTGGATTGGAGAGACTGTCAAGAAAAACCTAGGTCACTACTCAAAGGCAGGCAGTGACAAACCATCTCTGAATGCCTCTTGCCTTAAAAAAACCATGAGGGGTTGTGATAAGTTGCAGGTGGTAGTTGGAGACTGAATGCAGCTGATCCCCAGGTGACAGACATCAGGGCACCTGGAGAAAATGGCCGCTTTGGACTCTAAGGCATTATACCCCATTGAAGCCCCTCCTCTTCCCAAACCCCACCCTCCTCAGGCTCCACCCCCAAAATGCCCAGGTATGTCCCAACCCAGAGCCGGCAACCCTAATAACTGGCTGTGTCTTAACAGCCCTTTCCATCACACCACTCAGAATCTGATGTATTACAGTCGGAGTGTAAGGAATCGGTTCTTTTCCCTTAAAAAAAAAAGATGATGAAAAATGAGCAGCTAGAGTGAAGTACCACTACAGAGATGTCACCACAGTGAGCCACAGTCCTTTTTGCCAGCCTGTAAGGAGGACGTGGGTTTTCAGATGGAGCAAACTGACAGAAGCCAGAGAAGCCCACAATTCATCAAAACCGATCACCATTAATTAACAATTTAACAGCTGAGTCCAAACATGGGTCGCCGCAGCGCACCGCTGATTAAAATGGATAGGTTCGGGCTCCTGGAGGAACTGGATCATCTCCGTTTCAGCCTTGACTGGGCGTCTGCGATGCTGCCGCACCATTTTACGGTTCCGCAAGCTGTTTGGGGAAGGCGCCTAATGAAACTGATTACTCCACTCGCGCAGCATATGGAGATAATAACCTGGAGATTGAAACCATGTGAAGATAAGCATTTTATTCTTAAATTATTACTCTTCATCACCCTGTCAGCTGCTTTTACAGCACACTGAAATGTATGGGAAACATGCCATTACTTAGTACAAAACTGTCTTGTCAAAGAGGAACAGACAAGAACAAACACCAGGCTTTGGGTTATTTATAGAGCCAGTGCAGAGTATTAATTAGAATTTTGGACTAAGGGTTGGACTAAGAGTTCGAAATCCCTGCTCTGACACTTAGTAGGTGACCTTGGGCCAGTCATTGTTACTCACCCTAGCCTACATCTCACATGGTTATTAGAGAGATAAAAATGAAGGAAGGAAGACTCACTTATCAAGAGGCTGACAAGGTATGGAGGTCAGCAGTTTATCTCTTGAAGGAGGATGGTGAAAGGATCTCCATCTCTCCTGTGAGAGAGGAGTATCATTGTCCAGTATAGCATGTAGGTTGTTAGTACTGCATTGAACCGGTTTGAGCTGAAAGTTGTCTCTGGTCACCAGTGGTGTTCCGTTGTCGTTTGAGCAGATTCTTAAATTTCAGTTGCATTTATATGGAAGTTCCATTTTAACCAGGAGGAAGTTCTCAAATCTACTTGGGAGGGGTTGTGGCTCAGTGATAGAGCATCTACTTTGCATGCAGGAGGTCCTAGGTTTAAGCTTGGGCATCTCTAATTAAAATGATCATAGCAGGTAATGTTGCCAACATCAAGGTGGAGCCAGATGTTGTCCTAGAATAACAACTGATCTCCGAAGTAGATATCAGTGTCCAGGAGGAAATGGCAGCTTCAGGGTTTCAACTCTGTGGCATACCATAGAGTCTAGAAGAAACAGAATCCTACGGGCTACAGCAGATAGATGCTATAGGACTTCTCTTTCTCCTATCCAAGAAACCTCCCTTTTGAGCTTCCTTGTCTCCCCTAAGACTCCCTTGGCACACACACCCCAAGTATCCCTACAGAGAGTGGGTGTTCTAAGACTTCTGTCTCTCCTATGGAAGGAAATTCACCGCTGAGCTCTCTCCCTTCTAAAGCTGCCATCTGCTCCAAGGGAACTGATCCCTGCCGTCTGGAGATCAGCTGTAATCGTGGGAGAACTCCCAGACCCACAAGAAGGTTGGCAACCCTAGACTTTGAAGAGTCGTTGCCACTTGATAACAGACAACACTGACCTTGACCTAACAATGGTGTGATTCAGGAGAAGGCAGGTTCGCAGGTTCAAGGAAAAATGTCCAGGGGCTGTTGGCATTTTTTCTCCGCCTTAGGGAAGGAACTGGAGGCCTCTGGATTGCAAATCTGTTGCAAGTCTCACTGTAGTTGTGTGCAATATCTCTTTGGTAAAAGATTCAATGAATTCAAGACTATTTGTTCCAGGGAACAGCTTAGGAATGGCAGCTTGTGACCCATACCTTGCTGCGGAAGAATTCTTACAAAGAAAAGAACAAAGGTATGGAGAACCAGATGTCTCAGCATACAAAGGGGGAGACCTTGTTCAAAGGTTTTTTCCCCCCCAGAAGCTTTATAAGAAGCCTACAAATATAATATGGCTCTGAGTTCCACTGTTTCCATTCAGTTTCATTAAAATGTCATCCTTCTAGTGTTCAGACTTTCAATGGTTTCCATTCTGAATGTACTTGCTCTCAGTTCATTGTACAAATGTCACATTTCCCCGTTTGTATCCACTGGCTGTCCAACAGTGAGACGCTCCTTTGAAAAAAGCACCCAGATTCTATGGCAAATACTTGCTTTTAAAATAGATACGAGTTAGTCAGAGCCAGATTCTTGACAATGAATGTCTGTGAGAGTTAGATATATAAAATTATGTTAATAAATAGCATATGACCATTTTGTTATTATATCATTTATATCTATACAACTATCTATAATCTATCACGGGGTGTCGAACACATTTGTTATGAGGGCCCGATTTGGCGTAAATTAGACCTTGTAGGGTCGGGCCTTGTGTGTCACAAAACATAATGCCAGGTAGCAGAGATATAAACTTTATAAAGGACACAAACACAAAGGATGTTTTTTTTTTACTTAAAATAAAAATAGGCTTAAAACATTAGCACTCTTGCAATATTTTGTTTATTTAACAGTGTCTGATGACTGACACCTCTTGCTCTGAATTATTGCATCAAAATGTCTGTGCTGTTGCAATCTTGAGTCTGTTGTTCAGGTGTGTGTATCTGTAAGCTGCAAACCTACGATGACGCAGCAGCAGCAGAACTGGAAGAAGAAGCAGAAGACAGCCAGTTCCACTGTGGGCTTGATAGAAGCCCTCCAGGGGCCTGATCTGGCCCCCGGGCCGCATGTTTCGCACCCCAGATCTATCATCTATGGTCTGTCCATCCATCCATCCATCCATCCATCCATCCATCCATCCATCCATCCATCTATCCACCTACATACCTACCTACCTACCTATTTATCATCTGTCTATCTGTTATGTATTGGAATGTGAATCTGGGCTATACATTCCTATGTTAAGCTTGATTTCAAATGTGGCTCTTCAGCTGTGGCATTACTATTGGCTGGTTTCTAAGAAACCTCTGTACAGAACCAATCATCTTGTAAATATGTTGCAAAGAGGGAACGGTCCTGATTGGCCTTTATCCCTGTGTTATGATTGGCCTTTATCTCTGTGTTGTGATTGGCCTTTAGCTAACTGTGGGTGTGGCTTTGACAGCCCGGGAGAGTTTAAAAAGGGAGCTGTGCTCCACTTGTTTGTTGTGTGTTCCTGAGTTGAAGTCTTGCTGTTAAATAAAGCTGAAATCACTTTTTGCTGAATCCTGTTGTTAAGTCTCATACTTAACACTATCATATATTTATGATAATGAATTGGTTTCAGAGTCCCAGTTTTGAATCTTGTTGCTTATTAATCTTCTGTTGCTGAGTTTGCCATATTGTATCTCATGAAACAAAACACAAGTGTTCCTGTTGTTAACTTTTGTACATAAAGATGCATTCAGGAGAGGTACCACTGAAGGGTAAAAGGTAAAGGTTCCCTTGCTCAAATGCCAGTCGAATCCGACTCTAGGGTTGCGGTGCTCATCTCCGTTTCAAAGCCGAAGAGCCAGCGCTGTCCGAAGACATTTCCGTGGTCATGTGGCCGGCATGACTAAACAGCAATGTGCACGGAATGCTGTCACCTTCCCACCAAAGTGGTACCTATTTATCTACTTGCAATTTCTTGCTTTCGAACTGCTAGGTTGGCAGGAGCTGGAACTAGAGACGGGAGCTCACCCCGTCATGCGGCACCCGGGTCTCGAACTGCTGAACTACTGACCTTCCACAGCCTGCAGTTCAGCGTCTTAACTATTAACCTACCATGGATCTTATGAAGAGAACATTATTGGAGTTTGCTGCTCTGGAGCCCACTGTAATTAAAACCTGGAGTTAAGATCTGCCCGTCTGTGACCTGAAAACTAGCTCTGACAGGGTTTACATTCCAGTGCAGAAAGATCATTAATATATTGAAAAATCTTTCTTGCTACTGTCCTCATTTGTACATAATGGCAGTGCTTTTCGAACCTCTGCTTCTAAAGTTCATCTACCTTCCAAGCTTCCTGTCATGTTGGCAGCTCTTTCTGACCGGTAAATGTGCTGTAGCCCAGAACACTGCCATAAGTATGAAGCTTACTGTGGTACGCATGAGGATCTGTGGTATTAAAACAGGACATCTAAGGCTGATGGCAGAATTTCTGTTGCCAGGAAGAAAGTGCTTCTGGCTCCACATGATGCAAGATCTGCTCCTTCCTTGGAACTTCATGTCCCTCTTTCAAAATTCTCGCGCTTGTCTATGGGAGGTTCCCATGAGTTTGAAACCCATTTGGTACCATTATGTTAAGGCCTTATATCTAGGAATTTGGGGCATGTGTAAAAAGCATACAAATGATCTTACATCTAGGACATACACTTCCATTATGTACTAGAGCAAGGGAGGGAGTCATGTCAGTGATTGTTTATATTTCTCAGTTTTGTAAATTAGCCAGTGAGTATTTATCTGGAATGTAAATGGTGTTACAGAGGCACTGCATGGTCATGGAAACACTGCAGAGGATGTGGCCCTTGCTACGATGTCAGTCATCCAGCATGGGCTGCTGGAGCAATCTGCTATACCTTTTTAGGGTTACCATCCTCCCAATGGGGGTGGGTTTTCCCCAATTTCGGGGGGCCCCAAACCACCTGCCAGCCAGCTGGCTGGCGGAGGGAGCCCCACCCCTGAAGAGCTCTATGGCACCAACATACCCAGCACAATGATGTCACCCGGTAGTGGTCCCCTGCAACATTCCTAGCATGATGACATCAATTCTGGGTGACATCATAACTTCATGCACGCTTTGTGCACATGCAAGTAGACCCAGGAAAGGAGCCTGGAGCCCCCCTGCCAGCAGAAAGGAGGGTCCTGGCAACCCCATGAAGATGAGCCAACAGTTTCTTCAGACTATGGACTCCGTTTTATGACTGGATAAAAATGAAACATAAAAATAAGAATATTTTGATAATATGATATGAAGAAGCCGTTATGAACTCTTAAAAAAATCACAGTCTATCTTTTGGTAATTTGAAATGATAAGTAGAGAAGATTTGTATGCAGAAGACCTTCTTCTTCTTCTTCCTCTTCTTCCTCTTCTTCTTCTTCCTCTTCTTCTTCATCTCCTTCTCCTTCTTCTCCTTCTCCTCCTCTTCCCTCTTCTTTTGTTTGCTTTCTGTTCCCTACCCCTGTATAACCTTAAAATTTTTATAAAATGTATTTTTGAGAGAGAGAGAGAGAGAGAGAGAGAGAGAGAGAGAGAGAGAGAGAGAGAGAGAGAGAGAGAGAGAGAGAGAGCATGGACCAACAGTTGGCAGTAGGCCCTCTGCTAGACCTCAGCAGATGTTCCACTATGCTGACCAGTCTTGGGAAGATCAAAGAATTGTTGTTGTGGCATTAGGTTTCCTGCTTACATACACACACATGCAAATCCAGAAAACAACAGCTAAGAGTTAGAACCCTGCCCACTTCCATCTGTTTTGACTTTCCGGTGATGTTGGTTAAGAGACAGGTCAATGTCCAAAGGGAATTGAAAACAGTAGGATTCAGGAATAAAATACTGCCAGGATTCAAACCATCAAAAAGTTTCCATGAGTTCAAAAGCATTGTCCAGTGAGCATTCCTCGGCCCTATAACTGCATGATCAAATCCAGAATCTAAACTTCAAATGGTGCGTGGCTTGGGACTGAGGAGGAGATAAGCACCTTAGCAGGTCTCCCCAGGAGGAACTGACTTCCCACAAAGATGGAAAGAATTGCTAAAGACGTACTTTCAGAAATGGCTCTTTGCGAAGGGCTGAGAGGCAAGCAACAAAGGAAGAAAATCTCATCAACAAATAATGAGCCCAGAGGAGAGAGTGCAGGATAAATAGACATTAGCTGTGCTATGAACATACATTTCTAATATGAAGGCAACTACAAGCATAAATGGAAAAAAATACATATGCAGTGATAAACTAATCATTTGAAGAGCTACATTTCTGGCTATAGAAAAGAGCTTTAAGTGGGGGAGGGATACTCAGCTTCATTAAGCAGACATGCATTTACAAGAAAATTCTAGAAATCAAAACAGAAGCTAAGAGGCAGATCAAAAACTGCCAACATCTTTTAGCTCTTATTTCCATTTGCTTTAAATAGCACAAGAGTGTGGTTAAAGTATTTTTTCTTTTCTTTTTAAGGAGAGCTTCATTGTTAAGACAAGGGTTGCTGGGCTATGCCTGAGAATTGCCAGGAGCTTGGGGGTGGGGGTCCTGGAGGCATTGGGGGCATTTACACCCTGGCATCTCTTCAGGGGGGAAACTGGAAGTAATGTTACGTCACTGAAGGAATTGCTGGAAATTTTATGATAATACCATAGATTTCCCAATGATTCCTAGGCTGCGATCAGATGTGCTGCTTGATCTGGTGTTGTCACTGTTCCATTCCAGATTTAAAATGCATGTCCAGACCACAACATCTGTCTCCCATTCCCCAGTTGTGGGCACCCCATTCTCATCTGTCTTCGGGGTTGGGTTATTTGGTGCTGAGGAAAGTCTGGTCCTCCCTGGTGCATGCAGTTTCACCCCACATTTCTGGATGTCTGATCGATCCATCACACTCTCAAGCCACTTGGAAAGTCTGTACATTCCCTTCCAGTTTGGGGCTTTTTTTTTTAAGTCAGTTAGCGAGGTGCACATAAATTCATATTCGCATCCCCCCCACACACACACACACAGAGGAGCTTCTCAAAACCATGTTTTCTTTTTTAAAAACTTCCACGGAAAGTTTTCTGTGCACTATTTTCTGTGTTTTCTTGCCACAGGGTGGAGAAGGGGTTAATTGAAAGGATGAGGGTTTTTTCAGAGAGGAAGGGAGGGAGGGGGCAGTCTGAGAATGATGCCCATGCTCCAGCTTTGCTCCAAGCTTTTAAATGAAGATGCCAGCAGCACATAGGACACAGGATGAGGCTTCTCTAGTCCCCCCTCAGCTTTGAAACGTTTAAAACATTTAATTTATCAAAAGCAGTTTCATAAAATCATAGATTGTTAGAGTTGGAAGGGACCTTGCAGGTCATCTAGTCCAACCCCCTGCACTCTGCAGGAGCATAGCCAAAAGATAGCCCTACATACCTACAACATACCCGAAAGATGGTTGTCCAGCCTCTGCTTGAAAATGTCCAGGGCAGGAGCATCCACCACCTCTCGAGGCACTGTTCCACTGCACAACCACTCTTACAGTTAGGAAGTTTCTCTTGATATTTAGCTGGTAATGAATCCCTTGTAATTTCCACCTATTAGATCTGGTCTTGCAATCTGGAGCAAGAGAGAATAGATCTGCTCCATCTTGTACATGACAGCTGTTCAAATACTTGAAGACTGCAGTCATGTCCCCTCTAAGTCTTCTCTTTCCCAGGCTAAACATACCCAACTCTTTCAGCCTTTCCTCATAAGACTTGGATTCCAACCCTCTTACCATCCTGATCGCCCTCTTCTGGACACACTCGAGCTTGTCAACATCCTTCCTAAAGTGTGGTGCCCAAAACTGGACACAGGACTCCAGGTGAGGCCTGACCATAGCAGAATAGAGCAGAACTACCACCTCCCATGATCTGGACATAATGCTTCTGTTAATGCATCCTAAGATTGCATTAGCTTTCTTTGCAGTCACATCACACTGCAGGCTCATGTTGAGCTTGTGATCAACCAGAACACCTAGATCCCTTTCACATGTGCTGCTGTCAAGCCAAGTCCCTCCCATTCTATATCTGTGCCTTTTATTTTTTGTACTTAGGGACTTTGCACTTATCTCTACTGAAATTTATTTTATTTGTCTCAGCCCACTGTTCCAGCCTATCTAGATCATTTTGAATCCTGACTCTGTCTTCTTCAGAATTAGCAATCCCACCCAGCTTCGTGTCATCTGCAAATCTGATAAGCATCCCCTCTATGTCTTCCTCCAGGTCATTTATAAAAACATTGAACAACACCAGGCGCAGGACCGAGCCCTGTGGCACTCCACTCAAGACTTCCCTCCACGTAGATGCAGAGCCATTTACGAGCACTTGTTGGGTACGATTTTTCAACCAACCATGAATCCATCCAACGGTTGCACCATCCAGCCCACATTTAACCAGCTTATCCTCAAGGATATCATGAGAAACTTTGTCAAATGCTTTACTGAAATCTAGATACACTATATCCACAACATTGCCAGAGTCAACCATTTTAGTAACTTGTCAAAAATGTATTCTTGATAAACCCATGCTGGCTACTACCAATTAACTCATTCCGTTCAAGGTGCTCACAGATAGAGCACTTAATAATCTGCTCTAGAATTCTCCCAGGTATTGATGTTTCAAAAATACTTCCTTCACACTGGACTACATATCCCAGCAACCTCCTCCAGTTTGTTGTAGTGGTTAAGTGCATGGGCTCTAATCTGGGAGAACTAGGTTTGATTCCCCACTCCTCCACTTGCAGCTGCTGAATGAACTTGGGCAAGCCATAGTTGTGTCAGAGCTGTTCTGGAAAGAGCAGTTCTTGAAAGAGCTCTCTCAGCCCCACCTACCTCACAGGGTGTCTGTTGTGGGGAGGGGAAGGGAAAGGAGATTTTAAGCCACTTTGAAACTTCAAGTGAAAGGCAGGGTATAAATCCAATATCATCATCTTCTTCAGCAATCCCATTGGCCACCAGTTGCTGCCATTCTGTCAGAAGTTTAAAGCATTGCTTCCTATAAGTGCTTATGTGCATGCTCAAAAGACAAATGGTTAAAAAGAACCTGCCCAACCTCCCCATTCTGTGGCTGCCATGGGGTGAAAGCAGGTTGGGGGGGGGAGGTCTGATCAAAACTCTCAGTTACAAAAAAACAAACAAACCCTGGATCAATAATAAGCAGGGCCACACCGAATAAAGCTGCACGTCTGATCGCAGCCCAAGAATAACTTAGGGTTGGGAAATTCTTGGCAATATGAGGGTTGGAGCTTGAGGAGGGCAGGGTTTGGGGAGGGGAGAGGAGGGACTTTAGCAGGGTACAATGCCATACAGTCCACCCTCCAAAGCAGCCATCTTCCAGGGGAACTCAGCTCTGTAGTCTGAAGATCAGTTGTAATTCTAGGAGATCTCCAGGTTTCCCCTGGAAGTGACATCACACCATGTACACTGGTAGCTTTTTTTTTTGCAACCTATTGGAAGGACACAAAAAATGCTATACTTACTTCCTTTTTATTGAGATTGCATTACATTTGCTTCCAGTTAACATGTAATAGCCTATCACTGTATGCATATAATACTGTATTGCCCTGTATATAATGTGCCTTGATCAGAAAGGAAAATGAGGCCTTCTCTACAAGCCTACATGGCCCAGTTGCCACCCACGGCTTACCCTCGCGCCCGGTGTTTGCCACCAGTCTCTGTGTTTGTGCTCCGCCTTGGCCTATTTGTATTTCATAATTTTTATTAGTCTTCTTCAAGTTTTCTGTTGGGAAAAAAAGTAATCACAATGCTCCAGCTGCAATGCTCAGTGCAGCTGTTTAGGTTATATTCTAGTATATAGATGCAGCAGCATGAGCTGGTGTGGTCTGGAGAGGGAAAACTAGTTTGTACCCTTTCGGTTTGCATCCGGGAGATAACATTTTGAATGACTCCCAGTGTCAAAATAAAAAAGCACACTTCCCTGTGAGTAGAAAGCTCATACAACAGGGAATGGGGTGGATCAATACTTTTAGTGCTAGCGTTCTGCTTGTAGGGATTACGCCTGGGCAGGAGGAAGCATTAAAAAAATGATATTATATGCAGACAGAATCAGTACAGTTCATTATACTCCCTCAGGTCCTATTATCATAAGAACATAAGAGAAGCCAATGTTGGATCAGGCCAATGGCCCATCCAGTCTAACACTCTGTCACACAGCAGCCAAAAATACCAGGTGCCATCAGGAGGTCCACCAGTGGGGCCAGGACACTAGAAGCCCTCCCACTGTTGCCCCCTCCCAAGCATCAAGAATACAGAGCATCACCTGCCCCAGACTGAGAGTTCCTATCTATACTTTGTGTAGCCACTGATGGACCTCTGCTCCATATGTTTATCCAATTCTCTCTTGAAGCCATCCATGTTTGTAGCCACCACCACCTCCTGTGGCAGTGAATTCCATGTGAATTCCACCCATTCACTCTTTGGGTGAAGAAGTACTTCCTTTTATCTCTTCTAACCCGACTGCTCAGCAGTTTCATTGCGTGCCCATGAGTTCTGGTATTGTGAGAAAGGGAGAAAAGTACTTCTTTCTTGACCTGCTCTATCCCATGCATAATCTTATAAACCTCGATCATATCATCCCTCAGCTGTCATTTTTCCAAGTTGCCATCCTTCAGGTGAGACTGAGTTCCCTTGGGATTTAGAACTACAGAGATCATTTTCCATGGAGGAAATGGCAGTTTTGCAGGATAGACTCTATGGAATCTGGGAACATCTCCTGTGTCATGACGGCCCACATTATCAAAATAGTTATATCAATTGATGCAGTTTATAATTTCAATAACTCTATCTAAGTGTATGTGACCAATCCCATATAAAAGGAGACAAGCAGCTCCATTTCACCGCTGATTCTTGGAGATCCAGGGAAAATATTGTCCTTGTTGGGTCTCTTGGGGCCAGCCCAGAAGCTTTTGATGCTTGGGGAAATCTTTGTTGTATTTAATCACTGTCTATCTCTTTCTTAGGAAGTAAGTATTGTGCCACTGTATTTTGTTTAAGTATTGGACAGATGCCCAGCGCCTGGCTGAGCAGCTGTCCTGCCTTCTTTTAATTTTGATAAGTTTTAATAAAGGAAGGCCCCGGTCACACAAGAAGATTTGCCACGCAAGAGGGATGGATCAGGGGCGCATCAAGTGGCCGCGATCATACCGCAACATCTGAGATGTGGAGCGCACCCATCCTCGATCTGTCCTGTCCCAGTGAAACTGCGCATCAAAAAAGTAGTACCAAAACAGTGCTACCAACCAGTTGACGTGCAGCAGGGGCAGGCATCTGATCGCCACCATGCCTCTCTCCGTGCAGCTTCCCGGGCCCTGTTGAACTGCACATTGCCGGGCATGCACAGCAGGCTTGCCTCATTCCCCTGTCCATGGCTTACCCCCAACATCTGATCATGCTGGGGAGCAACTGCATTGTGGCTCGGGGGATCTGTCTGATCCTGCTGCCACACTTCTCTTTTGATGCGGCTCTAAAAAGCCGCACTTCAGATGCGCCGCCCCCCCCCCCCACCGTGTGACCAGGGCCGAAGTTTTGTTGTTTAAGTAACCTTGTGTTGCATTCCAGCTAGCTGTTAATCTTTATATCCCTGTCTTGGTAAGGGGCACACACCACAGACCATCCCGGACTCAGGGGTGGGAGCTGGTGCAGGTAACATTCCACACAGGGTTCGTTCATACTGACACGTGCTGCAGCTGCATTCCCACCACAGTTGACAACCCTGTCTATGGCTGTAAATTGGGAGGAATTCAAGGAGCTCCAGAGTGTTCCTTTCCTGCTTTGTTTTTTACAGGATTTCAGCTCATCAAAACAAGACTTCAGATACGTTTGAACTCTCACAGATTTCCTTGGAGATTGTGTCAGGGCTGATGATAAATGGTTGCACAGCTTCCAGGATGGCTAGCGAAGGCAAGCAGCCAGATAAACTACTTGTTTTAGTAACCGAGAGACTCCATGTTCTGTTTTGAATCCCTTAGCGGAATTTAACATTGGGGAAAGGTTTCTGAGCAACAGCTGCAGTCTGCTGACCCTGTTGAAAATAGAGTAGCCTTCATTGTTATGGGAATAAAAACCTCCCAGTCCACATACTCAAGCCACTGTACTCTGTGTGATGTTGCATCTATTGTACAAGAATCAGCTGGGCCTGGGCAGAGACAGATTCCCTGCATTCCCACCAGTTGGAATGCCTTTGCATTTCTTTTGACTTCATTGCATTTCTGCTTTCAGGATGCGTCTTCTGCTCTCAGCTTTTATGATTTATTTATTTATTTAGGGGGCTTTTTTATCCCACTTTTATCCCCATGATAGACCCAAAGAAGCTTATAAAAGTTCCAGAATACAATTTAAATAAGCCAACAGGGAAAAAAAAAAATCCCCACATTCTTGTTTTCCTTGCTAGTAAGTTCCTGTTTCTTTGTGTTTGTTTTCTTGTTTTGTTTTCCTGTGCCACACTTGTTTTGCTCCCACTAGTGGTTGATTTGATATTATACCAGTTTATGTCCAGCATATCTCCCTGTGGATTTAAACTGCAGGTTTTTATGCCAGACATATACCACTGTAATATTGAATCAACCACTAGAGGGAGCAAAACATGTGCGGAACAAGAAAAAAACAAAACAATGGAAGAGGAACTTACAAGTGAGGAAAATGAGAATTGTGGGGAAGCCCCTAGTCTAAATCCTAGATTTGCTCCATCAACTAGGGTTACCACCCTTCAGGTGAGACTGGAATTCTCCCAGAATTATGGCTGATCTCCAGACCACAGAAATCAATTCCCTTGGAGAAAATGGCAGCTTCAAAGGATGGACCATATGGCATCACATCCTTTGCTGGAATCTATACTCCCTTTATTTTTGCAAGATTCAAATGGGTAGCCATGTTGGTCTGAAGCAGCAGAACAAAGTTTGAGTCCAGTGGCACCTTTAAGGCCCACAAAGTTTAATTCTGGGTATAAGCTTTTGTGTACATGCACATGAAAACTTATACCCAGAATAAAACTTATACCCAGAATAAAAGCCCACCGGGGGGGGGGACAAACAGTCATAAATGTTCTCAGGAAAATAGCCCAAATGGAAAACTGCCCACACAGAAAACTGCCCACATGGAAATAAGCCCACAAAAGAAAAAGCACACACAGAAGAAAGCTCCCACAGAAAAAAGCCCACATGGAAAGAAGCCCACATGGGAAAATACCATGTAAAGCACCATAGGTATTTATAATTGTGGGTAACCATTCATCTACAGTTATGGGAATGAGCGGGTATTACCAATATTTTATATTGTTAATTTACTATACAAAAGTGGCCTATATGAAAAGGGTTTTGATGCTCTTGAGTGTAAAGGCTTAGAAGGGAAAATACAGGAAATAAAAGCGACTTTTTTGTTACCAATTTTGTTATTAAAAAATAAAGCCAAAAGAGAACCAAACCATAAGATAACTTTAAAATGTCCATTTCCTAGTTTGATTTCCCTTTTTAATAACAAAATAAGTAAATAATATTAATTAACTGAAGAATTTTAAGCCATATAGTTGTTCAAAAGCTGTGCATACTAGACAGTCTATACATATTTTAACATCTTTCTGTCTTTATAAATTACTTCATACCGACATTACAAAGGTTGAAAAATGGTGAATTAATAAATTTAAAGTATTTAATTTTATTTTAAAAATATTTCTATATAGAATTTAATTTCTGGGGTTTTTTTCCTTCTTAATAAAGCGTGTTGATAACAGAATTGTCACTTTTATTTCCTTTATTTTCCCTTCCAAGCCTTTATACTCAAGAGCATTAAAGCCCTCCTCATACAGGCCACTTTTATTTAGTAATGAAGTAATTTATTAATAACATAGCAAAATTATTATTTAGTTATACTTGATAAAATCAGAGCACAAACTGTTGTATGTGAATATGACATGTTTTGATCCTAAATTAACAATATAAAATACTAGTGAGAAGGCCTATTGTGGGACTGAAGACAATGGGTGCTAGCTTGGCCATCCAGGCATGGGCCGCCATCTCCATCCCTGGTGAAGCTCCCTGCCCCCCTGGAGCAGTTGAGGCCCTAGTGGGCCAAGGCTCCTGGCCTTGTCCTTTCCCCTGCCATCCCTGCCCAATTGAGCCACCCAGGCTTGTCCCTCCCCCCACAATGGGTGCCAGGCTGGCCAGCTGCGGACCACCATCTCCTTTCCAGGGCCCCCCACCCTGGCGAAGCTGGCTGTCCAGCCCCCCCCCACGGTCGAAGCCCCAGAGGGCCAAGGCAGCTGGCCTCATCCCTCCCTCCCACCACCACCACCCAATCAAGGACCCAGCAGGCCAAGTCGGCCAGGCTCGTCCCTCTCCCCGCAATGGGCACCAGCTTGGCCGGCTGGCCATGGGCCCCCATCTCCTTCCCTGCCCCCTACCTCGTTGAAGCTTCTTGGCTTTGTCCCTCCCCCCGTACAGTGCAGCTCTGAGCTTGTCTGTTTACCAGAGGGGTGATGGGACAGACCGGGCCTGGCTCCTCACCTGGCCTCGGGGTTGGTGGCATGGCGCTGTCTTCCCTCATCCCCAGAGTGCACGGGGGAGGCACAAGGGAACGGGCTGCTGCAGCTCCCCACTCGGCCACCTCTAGGGCCTTTCCAGGTGGCCGGGCAGAGCCAGTGCATGTCGGCCTGGCCCTCCTCTTGGCCAACAGAGGCTCCTGGCTGCTGTGGCTTGGCAACCCCACTGCCATGGCCCCATCTGAGGCCTTCAGGCCAAGCAAGGGTCCCTGGCCACTGGAGTGTCTGGCCTGTCTGGCAGGTCGAAGGGAAGTGAGGCCAAAATGCTGGTTGCGGCCTCTGTGGGTGGGACCACGCTGGCAGAGGCAGCAATGCAGCCTATGGAAACAGACACCCTGTGAGTGACACACCAGGGGGCCAACCAATTCCGGAGCATGTGGAATGTCCTAGAGAAGTGCCACCACCATTCGGCTTTTATAATATAGAGAGATAGGTAATACCTATTCATTCTCATAAATGGAGACGAATGGTTATCCACAATTGTAAATATCTATGGCACTTCACACGGTATTTTCCCATGTGGGCTTCTTCCTGTGTGGGCTTTTTTTTCTGTGTGAGCTATTTTATGTATGGGCTTTTTCCTGTATGTGCTTTTCCCCGTGTGGGCTTATTTCCATGTGGGCAGTTTTCCATGTGGGCTTTTTTTTCCTGTGGGCATTTATGACAGTGTTGTTTTTTTTTTCATGTGGGCTTTGTTCATAGAACCATCTTAAAGGTGCCACTGGACCCAACATTTGCTTTATTTTAGCAAGTTTTTCTATGCCCAGCTCACTTTCAATACTGGAGCCCAGCTGGTACAGAGATCATATTTCGCTTGTGTAGCTCTTCATCTGCGAGCATGCCCAGAATTTGTAGAATTCTTAACATTCACACTATTGACTTATTTAGAACATTCAAAATCTGACATTTGACAAAATTTCAAATGTACACTCTACAGAATAAGAGGTAAAGGTGAAAACAAGCTCAGTATCCTGATTAAAAAAAAAAAAAAAACAACAACCACAGTCATTCACAGCATTTTCACTATCATTTGACTCCTTGTACATATGAATTAGGCACTAGCCTCTAAAAGGTCATGCCAAAATGTATCGCCTCATAGCTTTGTAAATTGCCTTCAGTCAACTCTGTGGGGAAAGGGGCCCCATAAATATTTTGCTGATCTTTATAATGCCATCATATTTTCTGTACTCCACGCTTGGCTGTTACTGGCTGCTTTCCCCACTGCTCAGAAGAATAATGGTATGGGAGTGCCTGGGGATTTGACGGTCAAGCCTAGGAGAGGAAGGTTTAGGGAGGGGAGGGTATAATGTCACACAGACCACTTTCCAAAGCCCCCGTTTTCTCCAGAAGAAGTGGAATAAATGTTTTAAATACATAAGTGGTTTATGTAATTTGGAGATCGGCTATAAGTCCAAGAGATCTCTAGCTTCCACCTAGAAGTTGGCAACCTTCTCAGTTTTAAAACTGAGCTCCAGATTAGATATGACATATCATTCTACTCTTTCCAACTGCTTGGAAGTTGCGGTGATGACCTAGGTTTAAATGCCTGTCTCCAGGGGAATGCCATGGCCAGGACGATATACACTCTGAGATGAAGCTTACTGGATGGCCACGGTCGTTTCCACACTTGGATCTCATCCCTGGTTTTATCAGAGTTCAACTCATGACTCAATACCTTGCATTTATCCCAGGTTATAACAGCATCCATTTATCCCAGGACAAGTGTGAGGCAAAAATGGGGTGACCTCAATATAATGTGGAAACAAAAAATACCCCGAGATAATTACAGGGGTGAACTCAAGTGTAGTGTAGAATGTAAAAAATTGTAAAAGTAAAGGTTTCCCTTGCTTGAAAGCTACCCCGAGATAATTACATGGGTTAACTCGCGTGTAGTGTAGAATGTAAGTTCGGGTACAGGGTTAAACCACGATTTAAGGTCTAGTGCAGAAAGGACCTGTGTGTTGGTCGCACTCTTTCTGCTTAAACTTATCATGTAGAATTGCTCTGAATATTTAATTGAGGGGGGGGGAAACCATGTGACCCCCTTAAAGAAGGAGCAGGATTTTAAAAAGAGATATATAGACATTCATAGGGAAAGCAAAGTGGAGATGGGAAAATATTTCAAATTATGGTGATGTTTATTTGAAAAAAAAATGCAGAAGTAGAATGCAAATACCTCTGAAAGAGATTTACCCAGTGCAAATAGATCAAGATGGGATGCGATCATACGTACCGGAAGCTGCAGCAGATATGCGATTCCCCCGTGGATTAAAGGGACATGATCAGACAGACACATCTGTCTGGCATCCCAGAGTCGTCAGCGGGGCGTCGTTTCGCGCTGCAGTAGTGTGGTAAAAAGCTATTGCCGAAAACTCACTATTATTGGGAACTGTGGGCGCACGGCGGGACGTATGATCGCGCAAACGTGCGTCAGTTCAGGTGGGGCAAGCAGCCTTGCTTCCTGCCTGCATTTTCTACCTTCCATGTGACCGCAGCCATGGATAGTCTGTCTGTTTGCAGCAGTAAAAAAGAGCAAGTGTCCAGGAGCACCTTGAAGACTAACAAAAATTTAGGCGGGGGAAGAAGTGAGCAGTGACTCATGGAAGCTCCTACCCAGCCATGAATTTTGTTAGTCTTTAAGGAGCTCTTTTCTCCCAGTGCAGATAGTTTCAGAGGGTAGCAGAGTTGGTGTTACGTTCCGACTCATGAATCAGTCCTATCTTTTGCTATGTTAAGCTTGAGTCAGTGTAGTGGATTGTAAGAGTCGACATTCCCATTGGTTGTTTCTGTGAAAATCTTATAAATAGCCAATAAGAACTGTATATACTTTTGTGAAGGGAACAGACCTCATTGGTCTTTATCCCTAGTTTATGACTGGTTGTTAACTGACGTATGGGCGTGGCTTTGACCGCCCGGATTATTTAAAAAGGGAGCTGTGCTCCACCGTTTTGTGTGATCGTCTGTTTGCTGTAAATAAAGCTGAAATCACTTGTTGAAATCACTACCTTGTTAAGCCTCATATTTAACAGTTGGTCTCCAGTAGAAGAGGCAGATTCGAGTCCAGTTGCCCCTTAGAGACCAACAGGATTTTTTTGGGGGTATAAACTTTGGAGAGTCCAAACTCCCTTCACAAGGGGTCTGACACAGGGAGCTTTGTCTCTTGAAAAGTTATACACCCGAAATCTTGTTGCTCTCTAGAGTTCTCCTGGACTCAGATCTAATTACCCAGAGATGACATAACCTTGGTGAAAAGATCAGAAGAAACAGGTGGGTGTTGTATCCCTTCTTCTTCTCAGTATTTGAGTTCCTTCCCACTGTTTCTTTTTAATCCAAACTCCAGAGAGTGTTAGCTCTACACTGACGTTAACACAAAATTCAGCTAGCTTAAAATCAGAACATCCACTTGAACTCTGATTAAAAACTAAGCATAGTGAGCATTAACTTGAACACAGATATAACACTGTATTATGGTTAATGCTGAAACGAGGTATGCCTACATGAGATTCCAGTTGCAGTATGTCCCCTCTAGGGTATCCCTGGTCTCTCTCTCAGAGAGCCAGCATGGTATAGTGGTTAAGAGTGATGGACTCTAATCTGGAGAACCGGGTTTGATTGTGCACTCCTTCACATGAAGCCAGCTGGGTGACCTTAGGCCAGTCACAGTTCTCTCAGAGCTCTCTCAGCCCCTAAAAAAGTTTAGCTCGCCACCTAGTGGTGCATGACACTAATGAGCTGGAATAAGAATCTCATGTCGCTATTCAGCCCTGGGGGTTCCATTATGCTGAATTTGTGAATAAACTCAAAGTTTGGCAATCTCACATTGTAATAGCAGTAGAGGGTCCTAGAAGATGAAAATAATTCTTCTACTGGTTTTGGGTAGAATGATTTTTGATATCAGATTTATGCCTTGAGTGTAGAGATGGGGGGGGACTTGAGAAAGATACTGGTAGCCCAGCTGGGAATAGGAAAAACATTGATTAAACCTCGAGGAGAGAATAGACTGCTTTATAATAGGATGATATTCATTAAATTCGATGGCCTTCTACTGTTCCTCATGCTGAAGAATGAGGGAAAGATCAAGAAAGACCCTGGACTGGAATCACACACACACACACTCTAGGAGGGGTGGGGGGAGTTGATTAGATGGATGCCTGGGGCTGTAGCATGTGGTGAAGGCTGGTAGGTCTCCTTTAGTGATGAGAACTCTTTGCCTGAGGAGAACAGCTATTATCACTAAAGATTACTGGAGTGCATGTGACACATGTACCATGAAAACAAAATTACCTGATTTTATCTTTTTATTCCTTGGCCTGGCCCTTTGGGCTTGTCCTTGCTCCTTTGTCCTGTCCATATTGCAGTAACATATTGCATACTCCCTCCAAGTACAAGCTACATCTAGCAAAGGGTGGGATGCTATATGCTTTTTTTAGCTAGCAAATTTATATTCCACTTTATACATTGGCTGAAGGTGGCTTGATCTCAACATATCTAAGACAGATGGTTTTCTCCAGGGGTCCCCAACCTTTCTGAGCCTGCGGGCACCTTTGGAATTCTGACACCAGGTGATAGGCACAACCTCAGATGTGGTGACATCACTTTTGGTGCACACCAGAAGTGATGTCATCATGTCAGCGTCATCTGGGAGAAGCCGGTATTTGGGCAACAACTCTATTGTAGAAACCATTTTTTACCATAGCGTATTTGTCCAAATGCCAGAGTGTCACCACAATGTCACAGTGTGATGACATCACTACCAGTACACACCGGAAGTGACGTAGACACATCACCAGTGACATCACCTGGCCCTCCCCCGCACTCCTGGTAATTCACCCCGTGCCCCGCCAGGTGCCAAGAGAGACCTGGCATCCATAGATGCTCAGAGGTTAGCAATGTCTTCCCAAACCTACCTTCCCAGAAGAGTGCCATCCTGAGATGTATAAAACAACTGCAAGGGCTGAAGTTACAAAAGGTTGCATTGGTTTCTCTTGGAAGGAAGGAAGGAAGGAAGGAAGGAAGGAAGGAAGGAAGGAAGGAAGGAAGGAAGGAAGGAAGGAAGGAAGGAAGGAAGGAAGGAAGGAAGGAAGGAAGGAAGGAAGGAAGGAAGGAAGGAAGGAGGCATCAGTGGCTATATTTTAAAAAGTGAATTTCAGGAAAAGAATCCCCCTCCCCATAAAAAAAAACCCTGGTCTTTGACCTGCATAGGAAATGCATCATCATTCTGCATAATCTACTTCTTAATTCTGAATGTGTGCAGAAAACTATGGTGGCTCAGTGGTGAGGGGAAACATCTTGCTTGTGCTTAGAAGACGTTAGAGCCAGCGTGGTGTAGTGATGAAGAGTGGCAGATTCTAATCTGGAGGACTGAGTTTCATTCACCACTCCTTCTCCATATGAAGCCTGCTGGGTGACCTTGGGCCAGTCCCAGTTCTCTCAGATCTCTCTCAGCCCCACCTACCTCACAAGGGGCCTGTTGTGGGGAGGGGGAGGGGAAGGGAAGGTGATTGTTAGTCGCTTTGAGACTCCTCGAGGTAGAGAAAAGGGGGGTATAAAAATCTGCTCTTCTACATTATTCCTGCTTAAGACTTATGTGCCCTGGATATATGGACCAACGTTGGTCTAGTCACTTGCTTGGATACTTGCAGAAATTTGCTGGTGAAGGAAGGGATTCCCATCAGCCAAGCAGGATTTCCTTGCCCACTACTGAAGCCTCAGAAATGGACCTCTCAAGGACGGCATTGGGCAGGGGGGCACGCAGAGGTATGAAGCTTGAAGGGAGAATCAGCAACAATTGTCTCCCTCTGAGAAGAGCAAGAGTCTAGGAGCACCTTAAAGACTAACAGAATTTGTGGTAGGGGAGGAGCTTTCGTGAGTCACTGCTCAGTTCTTCAGATACAGTGACTCACAAAAGCTCACACCCTGCCACAAATTTTGTTAGCCTTCGTTAGCTACTGGACACTTGCTCTGTTCTACTGCTACAGACAAACTAACACGGCTTCAACCTTCATCTATCCCTTCTAATAGTGGATTCCACCCCCCCCAATCTAAGGGATCCTCAGCAGCAATAAAATGGGACAACTGTTTTCTATAAATGACATTCATGAAATATAGTGTGTGTATGTGTCTGTGTGTGTCTCATTGCTTTGACAGCTTACCATTTTAGTTCCTGTTTTATATATGTGGGACACATGTCAGGATTGTGCAGCTCCTGACATTACCCACCAGACCATGTTGCTAGTCTTCGTCCATGGGCCTGACCATTCAAGCCAAGAAGTATCCTTCCCTGAGCTCTGCCCTCCCAAATCTCCAGGAATTTCAAAACCCAGAGTTGGCAGCCCCACTGACACAGTTTCTGACTAAAGAGATAATGCCTTCAGATTTTTCACGCATTGTGTTTTCTCCTGGGATTTTCAAGACAAACCCATCCAGAGAGCCTTCCACAATTGCTTGACTAGTTCTTCTGATAGGCAGCTTGATTATTATTTATGGGATAAGAACATGAAAGAGTTCAATCGACTAGATTTCCCTGGGAAATGAGTAAAGTGCTCTAAAGGTACCACGTCAAGTAGAATCGGCCGTAGTTATTGTTTTCATTTTCTGGATTCACAGAGACGGTTGACATGTTTCAGTACTCGCTAAAGAAACCGTCTGCTTGCTATTAATTTGGCACAACGGAAAGGTTAGCCTCGTGGTTGACTCACATAACAGATTGGGCAAATAAAAGGAGAGGGAAAGAGCAGGTCCTCACAATGCCGTGGCGTTCTCCTTCACAACAGACAAAGTCTCCTGCCTTTGAATTTAATGAAAGTAATTCCTTTAATCAAGAGAAGTTGAAACAGATAGGATGTGATGGCTTGCAAATTGGTTCCAGCTGGAACACAACGCTCTTTCAGCCCCTTGTTCCACTGAACTCATTTGAAAGGGATAAGAATCCTGTAATAAAAGTGCAGCTGGTACTTCAGGAGATGTTTAGGAGCCATTTGCTTTCTGAGATAGGAGGAAAAGTAGAGGGAAAGTTCTTCTGCCTGAAGACAGTGTGGTTTGGGGGCAGCTTCACTTACATTGGTAAACTTCAAGTGTATGGTCCCTGTGTTTGGGCAGGGGGCAACTAGAGACCATGGTGGCACCTTCCCTTTGGAATGCCCTCCCCCCCCTTAAGACTCACACCACACCTTGTACACACCAGGTTCCAAAACTTCTTTGTACCCAAACTTTTAACTAAAAGATTTTTGTTGTTGTTTTAATCTTTTTAGTTGTTCTACAGTCTGCTTGTGGTCTGAGATCTGTTTTATGGGTATCTTCAGCATGTTCAGCAGTTATTTTATGCTGGTTTTACCCATCCACCCCTGATTTGTTGTAAATGGCTCTTGTTATTTATTTCATTTCTGTACTGCTTCTCTTCAGCTACGAGCTCAAAGGGTTTGCAGCAATAAAAAAATTGTGACAATTAGAACAGGTCAGGAACCTAAAAGGTTGAACAGCTAAAACATGAAATAAAATACAACTATTTATTACACAGTGTACAAAAACTTAAGATTAAAAACAACATACATAGAATGCAAATAAAAGCCCAGAATATAGTATACAGCAACAAGTGTAAGTTGCACATACAACAACTACTGGATATCAATAATGGTTACTCATATATAATAACCACAGGACCAAATGTGTTTCGGCCCAGAGAGCCTTCTTCAGTAGTCTAAATTGTACTAACACACGCATAAAAAGGTAAATATAAAATATCATTTTCAGTCCAAACAGGTTGTGCATGAGTCACTGAAAAAGTGTAGCTCCAAATATTAGTTATAAATCAGGCCTGCATCAGAGATGGTAACTGTGAAACACCATTCCATCTTTGGCCGTTGCTGTATTCCTAGTCTATGTTCATGTGTAAACCAGAAATGAATCCCTTCATTTCTAGTTCTTTACACTGGTTATTATATTAGTTATCTTTGATTCTATGAGTCAATAGCTGGAACACTGCATGTAGACTTCTTTTTGACATTTGTATTTATTTTTAATATTTAACAGAAATATAACACTTCAATAACGAAATTACATAAAATACAATAGAATTGGTATGACATCAGATAGTTCTATCAATTTCATCTAAGTAACAGCAAACTAGAAATAACTAATCTTATATTCAACAATAATAATTGACTATACAAAAGATTTATAAAAGTAGTATTCCTTTTGGGTGAGTGAAATGGAAAATTGAGTCATTGTTTGTAATAAATTCAATTATCGAATACAACATTTCAACAAAACAGGAAACAAACTGGTTCGAATCAAACCGTTTTTGCTGATGTAATATTCCATAACATATCTATATATCTAATTCCCAAGTTGCCCCTTGCATGCAGATATCTAAATCTGCACATCAGGGGCACCTGGGGGGCAGGGAGATTTTCCTGCACATGTGGGGCAGTCCCCAGGTGTGCAGAAAAATCTAAAAAGTTTTTAAAACTGAACGGGGGATATTTAAATCCCCCCAAAATCATCCCATATTTGAAATGAATTTGTTAGGAACATATTCTTCTCAATAAAGTTTGGCTTGCCCTTTTGATTATTCCACAAAGACTCAAATAAAGATTTAGGATAGGTAAGATTTGTTCTATATCAGAGGTGGTCAAACTTGTTTAACATAAGAGCCACATGGAATAAATGTCAGATGTTTGAGAGCTGCAAGCCATGAACAAATATTACACACTTGTTTTTTTATTGAAAAATATGCAGATTTGCTTTTTATTAACATTAAATGAGACTGCCAAAAATAAAAAACAAAAGGGATAAAAACAGATATTGGTAACAATATTTATTTGTCCAATGATATTTGTAGGCTCGGGGGGGGGGGGCTTTGAGAATGAGTTTAAGGTTGCTTTCTTTGTACCTCAAAGGGTGTCTGTTGTGGGGAGGGGAAGGTAAAGGAGTTTGTAAGCCACTCTGAGACTCCAAGTGAAGGGTGGAGTATAAATCCAGTCTCTTTTTATCTTCTTCTCTTCTATTTCTTTGCTCCCCTCACCTCAAGCCTACCCAGGGAGAGGAACACTGGCTGGAGAAGGGAAGACCAATCAGGGAAGAATGCCTCTCCTTCACTTCCCCAGCCACCATGCCTGGAGCCACACAATATGTGTGAAAGAGCTGCATGCGCCTCCCGAGCTGCAGTTTGGCCACCCCTGTTCTATATATACCTGCATTTAGACTTCTGATTCTATTTCTGTCACCTTTTACTTTAGTTTCTTGTCTATTTCTAGCAATTTTAACTGTTTCATCAGTCATTCATTGAGGCTTTCCAATTCTTTTGGCAACAGGAATAATCTTAGGACATTCTTCCTTGATAATATCCCTGGTTTCAGCCTATAGTACTTCCAGTTCACATTCACTTGAACCTAGTAATGCAAATCTGTTCTTTTCATGATCTTCAAACTATTCAAGAATGCTGTTTAGGCTGGATTTTGATGCTATTAATGTTTTGGTGTTTTTTCTTAAGCTTTATTCTGATGTTCATTATTAACAATTCATGATCTCTACCATAATCATCTCCTGGTTTTGTTTAAGAAGAGAGAATAGAGCTTTTCCATCTTCTGCTTCCAATTATGTTACCTGTTTGATTTCTGTATTGGCCATCTGGTGAGGTCCATGTATAAAGTCGTCTGTCTGGTTGCCTGAAACATGTGTTCACAATGAATGCGGTATTTTCACAGAATTCTGTGAGTTGTTCTCCTATGTTATTTCATGCTCCTAGCCCAAATTTTCCAACAGTATATTGATTCTACTTTGTTTCTCACTTTTGGATTACAGTCTCCTATGAAAATCAGCATATCTTGCTTAGGTAAAACTTACATAAAAGCTTTACATTTCTTCCTCACCAAACATCTGTAGTTGCAGCATTAACTTTAATGATGGTTCTGCTGATAGGCTTTCCATCAAATCTGATTGATATTGTTCGGTCAGACTTTGCATTATAGCCCCTGAAAAAATGAAGAAGAAGAAGAAGAAGAGACCTGTTCCATAAAATCCAAGGAATCAAAGGGGAATTTAAAGCACTGTTAGGCATGCTGAAAGATCAACAGGACAAAATAAATCAAATATGGGAACAATACACTGAAGAACTCTACAGAAGGGATGAAAAGTTGACAGATTCCTTCAAAAAATAATCTGTTGCAGAAGATAACATGCAATTTTAGAAAGTGAAGTGAAAGCTGCGCTGAGAGCAATTGGGAGAAACAAATCACCAGGAATAGATGGGATATCAATAGAGCTATTTCAGGCTGCAGAAACAGAGTCAATCAAAATCTTAACAAGAATATGCCAACAAATATGGAAAACAAAACGATGGCCCATAGATTGGAAATGCTCAGTCTACGTTCTTATTCTGAAAAATGGAGTCAAAGGCTGCAGCAGCTATCAGACCATCACATTAATTTAGTATGTGAGTAAAGTTATGCTCAAAATCTTACAATAAAGTGTCACCAAATATGGAATGAGAAATGTCAGATGTTCAAACTGGATTCAGAAAAGGAAACATCACTAGAGATCGTATTGCAAACTTGTGTTGGCTGCTGGATCATACAAGAGAATTTCAGAAGAAAACCAGCTTGTGTTTAATAGACTACAGCAATGTTTTTGGCTTTGTGGATCATGAAAAGTCTGATTGTTTTGATATGCGACCTGAAATCCAGACAAGAGGCTACTGTTTAGGACAAAATATGAAGAAACAGAATGGTTTCTAATTGACAAAGATGTCAGACTGTCAGTTATGCTACCATGGCAGGTGGAAGGAGGAGAGGCTGATGTAGAGTCTGTTGCTGTGCTGGAATCTTAACTTTCGTTTTTCCTTGCTGTGTCTTATCTGCTAGCCTAGGCCTGTGATCTTGGTACCATGCTGCTGATGCTTTTGCTGGGCACATAGACCCGTTAGTTTAGGTGGGCTTCAGCTTAATCCCTGATTGGCTCAGACCCATCAGGGGGTCCTGATTTGAAGTGTGTATATCATCTCTTTTCACGGGCTTGCAATTAGTTCTGACACAGAATGTATGCACAGATGAACTGCCTTTACTGTACCCAGTACACTTGGACCTTCTGAAGGAACATTGTTGGGAACTGATTGCTGCAGGACTCTGACACAGACAAGGATGCATTTTATCTCCCTATCTCTTAAATCTATAGGCAGAACATATCATTAGGGAAACTGGATTAGATTTAGATGAAGATAGAAGGGAAATTGTTGAAAGGAACATTAACAATTTGAGATATGCAGTTGATTCCACATTACTGGCAGAAAATAGTGAATATTTGAAGTGATAAAGGTTAAAGCTGAAGGTGCAAAAGTAGGATTACAGCTGAACATCAAAAAGACAAAAAAAAATGACTACTGGGGGAATTATACAACCTTAATGAAGAAATTGAAACAGTTCAACATTTTCTATTCCTTGGCTCAATCCTTGATCAAAAAGGAGACTGCAACCAAGAAATCAGAAGGAGAATGATACTCAGAAGGGCACCCATGAAGGACCCATGAAGGACCCAGAAAAGATCCTTAAGTGTAAGGATGTGTTGCTGGCAACCAAGATGAAAGTAGTTTATACTATGGTGTTCCCAATTACTTTATATGGGTGTAAAAGTAGGACAATGACAAAAGCCAATAGGAAGAAAGTTTATTCGTTTGAAATGTGGTGCTGGATGATAGTTTTACAGGTACTGTGGACTCCAAAAAAACACAAATAAGTGGGTTCTGGCTCAAATCAAGCTGAACTCTCCCTAGAAGTTAAAATGACCAAATTTGAGAAGATACAACTCACTGGAAAAGACAACAATGCTAGGAAAAGATGAAGGCAGAAGAAAAGAGAAAGACCCAACTTGAGATGGATTAACTCAAGGAAGACATGGCCTTCAGTGTACAAGCCCTGAGCAAGGCTGTCAATGATAGGATATTTTGGAGGTCATTAACTGATAGGGTCACCATAAGTTGGAAGCAACTTGATGGCACTAAACATACACTCACAGACATAATCATTTGTTTGTATAAGCAGCATTTCACTAGGTAAATTCATAGAAAAAATCCTGTCCTATTATATAAAAGGGTAGTGGTCTGGCGAGATTCTATGCTTGGCAAAATCAATTTGCTCCCTGGTATGTCACTCAGAATCTGTCCCTATGCACTAGCTGCGTTGCCTCTCCCACCCACTGCAGCCTAGGCCACTCTTCTCTGATTGGGCCAGCATTTCAAGCTCATTTGTATATGGAAGCTGATTGGCCTTCACTCCATTTCGCACCTCAAACTCACCCCCCCCCACCGCAAGACAGTTGGAATTGTCAGTTGTTTATGCAACCTGTTGTATTCTGAGGTGAAATATGTCCTCACTCACAACACTTCCCCTTCAAAAGAAACAAACCCAATAACACAACCATGCCACACCACAAAAAAGACAGGTCACACCACAAGCAGAATACCACAAGGCAAAAAAAGCTCTGGTACTAATTCTGGCAGGGGATGCTGTGAGTGTAGAAAATGATTTATCGACACAGTGGAAATCTTTAGGAATTGTTTGATGCATTTACCATGGGGCACCCACCCAGAGCGCCTCTGGCATTTTCTCACTCTGCTGGCATCAAAACCAATTGAAGGCAAAATAGAGATATGGGCTGATTTCCCACTACAGCTGCTTCGGGGTTGCGCCGCCATTTGCCCCAATACTATTCGTCAATTTCACACCCGAAGCCGCGGGGCTGCATTTTGACCCGCAGCTTCGCCCGATTTCCCCCACAGTTTCGTGATCCTGTTTTTTGAGGATTACGAATCTGCGGGGAAATCGGGCAAAGCCACGGGTCAAAATGCAGCCCCGCGGCTTCGGGTGTGAAATTGACGAATAGTATCGGGGCAAAAGGCGGCGCAACCCCAAGGCAGCTGTAGTGGGAAATCAGCCATGGAGACTTTTCCATCCTCCTTTGCATCAATTTGTCTTTGTTGGCAATGGCAACCCTAGGCCTGGCCGCTTGCTCCTGTTCAGCAGGAGCATCCCTATGGAAATTGCCTGGGTGATTTCTGACCAGCCGGAGACTTTCTGCCTAACCTGCCTTACAGGGTTGCTGTACAGATCACAAAGCTGAAAAGAATGAAGTAAACTGCTTTGCTCCCCGCTAATGAGAAAGACAGAATTTTGCCTAGGAAGAGGCTGCTGAGAGGGGATGAGATAAAGTTGCCAACTATAGGTATGGAAATTCCTGGAGATTTGAGGGGTGGAGCCCAGAGAGGGTGAGGTTTGAGGAGGGGTGGGACCTCAGACAGGTACAGTGCCATAGACTCCACCCTCCAAACCAGCCATTTTCTCCTGGGGAACTATTGTTGCCAATCTTGGCCCAGTGGCCATCAAACCATTCTCTTCCACCCCCTGCTGTGCAGCTGTCTTTCCCCTAGGGTTGCCAATATCCAGGTGTGACCTGGAGATCTCCTGCTGTTACAATTGATCTCCAGATGACCGAGATCTTCCCCTAGAGAAATGGCTGCTTTGGAGGGTAGACCCTATGGCATTATACCCTGCTGAGTCCTTCCGCCCCCCCCCAATGTTGCCCTCCACAGGATCCACCCCCAAATCTCCAGGTATTTCCCTACTTAGAGCTGGCAACCCTACTTTCCTTTCAGTGCCTGTTGGTAGGCAACCAAGCTTGGTCCTGTCACCTGTTTTGGCCTTTGAGAGAAAACTCATTGGGGCCAGTCCTGATAGGGTTGCCAACTCCAAAAGGGAAATTCCTGGAGATTTGAGGGTTGGAGCCTGAAGCGGGTGAGGTTTCAGGAGGGGTGGGACCTTAGACAGGTAGAATACCATAGACTCCACCCATCAAACTAGCCATTCCATCCTGGGGAACCATTGTTGCCAATCTCCAGCTGGGGGCTGGAGATCAATCAGAATTATAACTGCTCTCCAGGAGGGAGGGGGGAGGAGATGGAAAGCTGAAGTTAGGGGGCAGATAACGGTAAGTTGGCAGTTGGCTGGGAGGGAGATAGGGTTGCCAACTCCACGTTGGGAAATTTCTAGAGATTTGAGGGGTAGAGCCTGGAGATGGTGAGGTTTGAGGAGGGGTGGGGTCTCAGACAGGTACAATGCCATAGACTCCACCTTCCAAACCAGCCAGTCCCTCATGGGGACCATTGTTGCCAATATCCAGGTGAGGGCTGGAGACCACTCAGAATAACAACTGCTCTGCAGGAGAGAGGGCAGAAGTCAGCTGAAGTCAGAGGGGCAGATAACAGTAGGCTGATGGTTAGCTGGGAAGGAGATGGGGTTGCCAACTCCAGGTTGGCAAATTCCTGGGGATTTGAGGGGTGGAACCTGGAGATCAAATTGCCAACATTCGCTGGATTATGGAGAAAGCAAGAGAGTACCAGAAAAACATCTACTTCTGCTTCATTGACTATGCTAAAGCCTTTGATTGTGTGGATCACAATAAATTATGGCAGGTTCTTAAAGAGATGGGAGTACCAGACCACCTCACCTGTCTCCTGAGAAACCTGTATAAGGGTCAAGAAGCAACAGTTAGAACCGGATATGGAACAACTGATTGGTTTAGCATAGGAAAAGGAGTACGACAAGGATGTATATTGTCACCTTGCTTATTTAATTTATATGCAGAGTACATCATGCGAAATGCTGGCCTGGATGAATCACAAGCTGGAGTTAAGATTGCTGGGGAAAAGATCAATAACCTCAGATATGCAGACGATACCACTCTGATGGCAGAAAGTGAAGAGGACCTAAAGAGCCTCTTGCTCAGGGTGAAAGAGGAGAGTGCAAAAGTGGGCTTGAAGCTCAACATCAAAAAAACTAAGATCATGGCATCTGGCCCCATCACTCCTTGGCAAATAGAAGGGGAAGTCGTAGAAGTAGTGACAGACTTCACGTTCCTAGGATCCCAGATCACTGCAGATGGTGACTGCAGCCATGAAATTAAAAGACGCCTGCTCCTTGGGAGGAAAGCGATGGCAAACCTAAACAGCATGATAAAAAGCAGAGACATCACCTTGCCAACAAAAGTCCGCATGGTCAAAGCAATGGTATTCCCCGTAGTAATGTATGGTTGCGAGAGTTGGACTATAAGGAAGGCTGAGCGCCGAAGAATAGATTCTTTTGAACTATGGTGCTGGAGAAGACTCTTGAGAGTCCCTTGGACTGCAAGGAGATCAAATCAGTCAATCCTAAAAGAAATCAACCCTGACTGTTCCCTGGAAGGCCAGATCCTGAAGCTGAAGCTCAAATACTTTGGCCACCAAATGAGAAGGGAGCATTCACTGGAGAAGACCCTGATGCTGGGAAAGATTGAAGGTCAAAGAAGAAGGGGATGGCAAAGGATGAGATGGTTAGACAGTGTCATCGATGCAACGAACATGAAATTGAGCAAACTTCAGTGGACGGCAGAGGACAGGAGGGCCTGGCGTGGTCTGGTCCATGGGGTCGCGAAGAGTCGGACTCGACTGTGCGACTGAACAACAACAACAACAACCTGGAGAGGGTGGGGTTTGAGGAGGGGTTGGACCTCAGGCAGGTAGAATGCCATAGACTTCACCCTCCAAACCAGGCATTTTCTCCTAGGTAACAATTGTTGCCAATTTTCAGGTGAGGGCTGGAGATCACTCAAAACTACAACTGCTCTTCAGGTAGCAGAGATCAGTTCCTCTAGAGAAAATGGTGGTCTCTGTCATTATACCCTACTGAGGTCACCACAGCAAATTCACACTGTGTGCCCAAAGCCAGGGCACTCTCCCAGAGCCTCTTTCTAGAGCTCGTTGTATTTATTTCCATAATGCGCCTTACTCCTAGTTATAGAATATTTATGATGTAGATATTTAGAAGCTTCTTTTAGTTTTTCAGGCTCGAGAGTGATGTATTTTAGGATTGACCAAACTGTCCAACAAATATTATTAGCTGATTTTAATCAGTGATGTAACTCACACATAACATTGTCCAAAGTTGCAGATAACCTGTTCCTTCTGAACAAAGATTCCACAGAAAATAGAATATGATTTCTCAGGCATCTCTGATCTTTTCTGTTTCTTACCTCTCTTCAGTAGTAATTATACCCAAATCCCCAAGCTTCTTGGCACTGGCATGTTTCCTATTTGGGTCCGTTGATCTGCCATAATTCCTCAATAATGTCTGCAGTGACAGATGATTGATCCAAGAGAGAGGCTTCTGGCTTGTAGAAAAGGTGTTTCTGTCATCAGTATGTGAAAGGACTTTGTTCCAGAAGCTAGCCAACAAAAGTGAATATGAGTTGAAATGTTCATCAGTATTTCCACAAGTGACTGAATTTTGTATGTCAACTAAAATTCAACAGCATGATCCAGTGTTTCTCAAATACTTGGACAAAATACCTGAAATACTTTGACACAAGCAACGGTATGGAGGAATGCATTCTAAGAACATAAGAGAAGCCATGTTGGATCAAGCCAATGGCCCATCTAATCCAATCTTGGTGCCATCAGGTGACTTTTCATTGGCTTTACTAAACCTCCTGACATCTAACAAGGAATGTTAGATTAAACCTCATTAGACTAAACCTCATACAGAGAGAAATTTGTTTTCTCTAAACATCTTCAAGCATGAGCTACAATTTAGCTCAATTTCTCCCCTCATGGCAGTGAACATCCTGTACAGGTCAGCTCCACTCACTTCAGTAAATTTTACTTACAACTTACACTTCCCCATCTGAAATTAAATTCTGGAAATTTTTGAAACTATATTAAAAATACCTCTGGGTCTTGGGAGTGTGTGAGGGGGGGATTTTAGGGAAAAAAACTCCTTGAAATGCATGCAATCATTTCTTAAGACCTTAAAATGCATTAGAGTTAACACAACACTATACTGCTTGGCATATTAATGAAAAATATAAGCAGTATTCAAATGATAATTACACATATTCCCAGATGGAACAGCAAGCTGTGCCCATAAGAACCTAAGCACATGGTAGTTTGTGCCCATGAGGGGGAAATAAGTTAAAAGTTAAGTATAGAAACCAACAATGTTGTGAAAAGCAGAAGTTTGTTTTAATTATTTGGACATAAAAAACATTCTCCATACACAATACAGTCAGTGCTGATGTTCAGGGCTGCTTTTTTTGTAGCTCACTGGCCCTCTAAAATCAATTCAATATTCAGATTTATTGATAACCCTCAATATGGTAATCTGTTCTGTTTGGAGGCAGATGGCTCATAATACCACTAGTCTGTTCAGCTAATTTATAAACTTCATACACGGTAAATTTCCATTATAAATACAAATAAAATTAGACACATGAAAGTTGTGACATTTAAGCAATAAATAATACACCCTTCAAAATATTACCATCGAGGGTTCCCCCCCCCCACACCTTGAATCAGAATCAATTTCTGAAAGATCAATAGATTCTGAACTTTTATTTTTTCTCTCTCTGCAGGCTTCAAAGAACTGAAGATCTGCATGGATTAAAAAGAAGTTTCTGATTCTTTCTCTTGTTTCTTGATGTGGTCAGCATATATCCAAACAGAGGCTGGTTTCTTTCACAAATTGAAGGGGACGGGATAATCTGAATCAGTCAGGAGGACTATCATTTCCACTTGAGAGATGCCATCTCCACGTAGCCAGACTCTCTTTACTATGCCCTTTCTTTTTAATATACACCCATCATCTATATTTGCTTACTTTGTTACGTATTTATGGGCAGAGCAATCCTGAGGCATGCCTGCTCTGTGCTGACCAGCCACTGTGTGACTATAGCAGTGCTAGTCTTTTCCCTAAGGGCATTATTTACACACTGGGCAGCAGACAAAGTCACTTTGTGTGCAGTGTTTTCTGTTTGTAACCGGGCTAGCTTCTAATAGCAACTGTGCCCCAGTGGCCAGTGGAGGCATTGTGTGGAGGCGGTGGTACTATGATGGACAAGGCTACCAAAACCAATCAGGGGCCATGTGGCAAGACGGTGGAGTCCAGCATCCATCTTAGATGGGGGGTGGTGGTGGAAAGGGGCGGTCCACAGGATTTGCACTTGGTTTCAGGAGCATACCCTCCACTCACTTAAAAGGACCAACTCCTGTCAGCAGATCCGGGCACCTGACAGTGGAGAAGGGATTAGAGAGGTCTGTTGCTGGGGGCACTCCCACACCGCCCCTGCCAGTGCCACCGAAGTGCCTCACCATCTGCTTTAAGTCTGTAAGGCAAGGAGCTCAGAGACAGAGTCCTGTGCCATGTGCTCTAACTACTGATTTCCAAGGCATCCTGGCAGAAGTTTTTGTAGGATGGGAGAGTGCAATTGGGTGCTGGAGAGGGGGTCTTGGCTGCCCTGGGGAGGGTGGTGATTGGCCAAGCCTGTAGTTGGCTTTCTGAGCTCCTCCAAGCCTAATGGGCAAGGCTACAGTGGTGGGAAATGACTTGATTTTCAAGCCCAATGGGCACCTATGGACTATGCCATGTTTTTTGTTTGTGTGACTTTCCACCTCTGGCAGGGGGCATTCCCAGTCTGAAAGGGCTCAGATAACCAACTTACTCTGACCATGCCCCCAAAACCTCCCACAACCATACCGGCGCAAGGAGGTTGGAGTGGTGCTGAGGGCCTGCACATTGCAAGTGGCCCTTACACTGTTGTATTTAGTTAGTTAATTTGTTAAATTTCCCAATCTCTGCAATGCAGGGCTCTGGGCGATGTACAACATTCATACAAAAATATCAAGATAAAACAGTTAAAACATTAGTAACACATTTCAAGCAAATAAATGGTGTATACTAATTCATCCAATTTCAGAATGCTGGACACTTCGTGGGCAGGGGAGAGGAGGGCAAGGCAGATATAGAGAGCAACAGGAGCAGAAATGGGTGCCAGCTATGATGGGAACCGTTGTTGTCCTCAACCAAAGGCCTGGTGGAATAAAAACAAAAACAAACTTTTAAATTGTATTCTAGGTGGTATGTGACTCCAACCAGATTAGCACATGTTACTCACAATACCTCCCCAAGTTGTTGGAAATGTGGTGTGGAAAAAGGCACCTACTATCATATTTGGTGGCTATGTAGCCCAATCAAACAGTTCTGATCCCAGGTAATTAAAGCGATTAAGTGAATAACCTCCTGCGATTTCCCAGAGACTCTGGAAGTTATTCTTCTAAACCTTTGGGAAGAATCAAATGTACCTAAAATATGGCAGAATCTAATTATGACAATGATCACTGTGGCAAAAAACTGTCATAGCCATGAAGTGGAAGGATGAAGGTTGCCCCCCACGGTGCAACAATGGTACCTAGAGATGTGGGGTTCTTTTATTTCTTTTCACTTGTTCCTCATTGTATAAGGTGTGTTATACCTGTTCAAACATTATTGTATTTTTTTGCTTTGTTTGACTCCTCTTGTTTCTATGTATTGTTCAATATCTAATAAAATAAAGTATAATTAAAAAATAGAGAGATTTCTGAAGCTTTTCCCCCCCTCCAAATGAAAACTCTACCAACGTCACACACTGGAGCAGCTCAGCTCTTCCCGCCAACAGTTCTCCTTGACGACAGTGGAGTCCTCCCTCTCACCATCTCTCTTAAAAACAATTAAACTGGTGCAGTGCAGTGATCAAGAGTGCTGGACCTGGATTCGGGGGACCCAGGTTCAAATCCTTACTCTGCCAAGGAAGCTTGCTGGGTGACTTTGGACCAGTCATTCTCACAGGGTGGTTGTGATTGAAAAAAAGAAGAAGAAGAGAAGAGTTTAAAGAACCGAGTCCTCATTGGGGTGAAAGACAGAGCATGAATGAAGCAAATAAGTGATCTGGAAAATCAATACCTCAATTCTGAATGTGGGAACGGCTGCCTTAAAGGGTGGTGGGATGAGAATTAACTGAAATTCCTATTCCAAGAAAATAAAAGCATGTGGTTTGGTGTAGTGGTTAAGTGCGCGGACTCTAATCTGGGAGAACCAGGTTTGATTCCCCACTCGCAGCTGCTGGGTGACCTTGGGCAAGCCATAGTTCTGTCAGAGCTGTCCTTGAAAGAGCAGGTTTCTCAGAGCTCTCTCAGCCCCAGCTACCTCACAGGGTGTCTCTTGTGGGGAGGGGAAGGGAAAGGAGTTTGTAAGCTGCCATGAGACTCCGAGTGAAGGGTGGGATATAAATCCAATCTCCTCTTCCTTCAAAAGAACTGTAATCCAGTATATGTATTAGAGCAGTGGTCCCCAACATAGCACCCACAGATAGGTATTCTGGCATCCATTTCTTCCCCAGTACACAGTATGATGGTCCCTTTTGCTTCCTAATAGGGTTGCCAACCTCCAGGTGGTAGCTGGAGGTCTCCGGGGATTACAACTGACCTCCAGGAGACAGAGATCAGTTCACCTGGAGAAAAAGCCCACTTTGGAAGGTGGACTCTATGGCATTATACCCTGCTGAGGTCCCTCCCCTCCCCTCCCCTCCCCGAACCCCACCTGCTTCAGGCTCCACCCCCAAAATCTGCAAGGCGTTTGCCAACCCAGAGCTGGCAACTCTACTTGCAAATCAGGAATAGGATCCTGCTCTTCGATTCGCACCACAGAGACAGGTGTGTTAAATACAAAATCCATCTATTAGCAAGCAAATACAAGGATGGGAGCAACTAGTTTCATGACAAAGGAGCCTTTGTGGTTTACAGTTCTAATTTATAAACAGAACTAAGGAGAAGGGACTCCGATCCACGAGACCAACCAGCATACACAGATATTGGGGAGGGGGCAGATGGCTTTTCTGCATTGCATACACCCCACATAGAGCCATCTGGAATCTCCAAAGATTTTCTCATTGCTCCCATGGCAGCCATTTTGTGTTTGGTCCCACCCACTCCCAAGGGCAGGCATTTTGTAATGGCACCCATGACCCCATCTCAAAATTCTCAAGCCACCCACAGGCTCAACAGGGTTTAGGGCTACTGTATTAAAACCTCCTTAGTGTGAATTTCGAAGATATCCAAGAACTTTTGAGGGAAGTCACTATAATTTGGATAGGTTTATCATGATTCCTCTGGGAGTCCCCCCCACCCCAACTTTAAGCTCTCAAACTGTGCTATATAAAGGCAATTAGGGTAGTCCCCCCAATGTAATGACAGGGGCTATCAACTGAGACTGGCCTAGGGTCACTCAGCAGACTTCATGTGAAGGAGTGGGGAATCAAACCCAGAATCAATTGAGAGCCACTGTGCTGTAGTAGTTAAGACTCTCATTGGGGGGATGGGGTTTGATTCCCCACTTCTCCACATGAAGCCTGCTGGGTGACCCTGGGCCAGTCACGGTTCTCTCAGAACTCTCTCAGCCCCATATACTTCATAAGGTGCCTCTTGTGGGGAGAGGAAGGGAAAGTGATTATGAGCCACTTTGAGACTCCTTAAGGTAGAGAACTGTGAGGTATTAAAATCTTCTCTACTTCTTCAGTATAGCTAGAGTCAGTTTGGTGTGGTGGTTAAGTGCGCAGACTCTTATCTGGGAGAACTGGGTTTGATTCCCCACTCTTCCACTTGTACCTGCTGATGTGACCTTGGGTCAGCCACAAGCTCTGGCACAGCTGTTCTCTCAAGGACAGTTTCTGTCAGAAGTTCTCTCAGCCCCACCTACCTCACAGGGCGTCTGTTGTTGGGAGGGGAAGGGAAAGGAGTTTGTAAGCCGCTCTGAGACACCTTTGGGCAGTGAAGGGCGGGGTATAAATCCAAACTCCTCCTCCTCCTCCTCCTCCTCCTCCTCCTCCTCCTCCTCCTCCTCCTCCTCCTCCTCCTCCTCCTCCTCCTCCTCCTCCTCCTCCTTCTTCTTCTTCTTCTTCTTCTTCTTCTTCTTCTTCTTCTTCTTCTTCTTCTTCTTCTTCTTCTTCTTCTTCTTCTTCTTCTTCTTCTTCTTCTTCTTCTTCTTCTTCTTCTTCTTCTTCTTGATTTTGTTAGTTTCCCCTCTTGGAAGAATGGAACCATTTCCCCTTTTTCTTTTTTCTTTTAGAATGTAAAATGTCATGCCATGTGAAGTCGATGGTCACTGTAGGCTTACCTGAAAAACTGCCAGAGTTCCATCGACGACTGTTTGGTTTCAGATTTTGAATTCACACCCATGCTGCATGAACCTTGTGTGAATCATGAAAGATTACATCAATGCCACGAGTGGCCACAGTGAAGAAGCAGGACAGGAACGCTGGGAATTGTGATGATGTATTGTAATGACACTACATTATTCCCTGCTAAAACCATTAACCCGTGTCACTGCTCTAAGTCCTTTTAAATTAATGACAAACACTTTAAACTCTCAGGGACTCTTCAAGGAACTGACAGCGCAAAGTAGCTAAAGCCTTATGGCATCCAGCAAGCCAAGAAGCCTGGTACTTGTATTTGTTTGTGCTAATAGGATTTACACATATACTGCAGCCTGGGAATGGTAGTCAGTTCTGAGCCTGCACCAGCAATCATGAGTGCCACCAACTGATGAATGCCCAAATGCCACCAAATGATGAGCGTTGACACCTACACATTTACAAAAGCAGTAATGTGTTGGTGTCAGACAATGAACAACCTGTCCAAAAGGACCCTGGGATGTACATAATCCAAGGCAACCAGTCAATTATGACCCTGTGTTAACAGCGGCTACCTGGCTAGCCACCATGCTGAACACCAGAACTGAACAGATGCAAAACTACTTAAAAATGCTGCTTGCTTTCAACCAGGGATCCCCAGCATGGTCCTTGTGGTCACCGCGGTATCCATCGACACCATTTCTGGGGCCCACCAAGAGTTTTCAGGAAGTGATGTGGCCAAGTGGGGATTTTGCCCAACAAGTCTTCTGATTGACTATTGTAGATCTGATTGGCCATGCAGATTTTGTTTAAATGTTGCTTTGGCAGCAGTTGCCATCATAGCATGAGGATCTGCACTGTGCTCCTGATGTTAAGCTGTGGCAAACATTTTGTGGCTGGCTACACCTCCCGTGGCAGCCGTTTTATGGCAGCCATTTTGTTGCTGCACCCACCATGCCATGTCAGAATTCCCAATGCACCTGCCGGTTAAAAAAAAAAAGGTCGGGGACTCCTGCTTTAAACTGTTGGCAGATGGTCAAAACAATCATATAAAACGTTCAGTCTGACATAAAACAAACAATTGTGATTGTGAACAGGAAAAGTTTGATTGGCGGTTGCTTGTCCTGCAAAGTGTGCCCATCCCTAACTACCACCAGGCCTTAGAACATCACAGTAGGACTGGAGTCTTGGTAGAGTCAGGGAATTCAGCCTAAGGCCAATGGGGCTCATTAGCTGGTAGTGAACTACAAACAGACACGGAGTGAGTCCTTTGACTGTTTTATTGACATAGATCACAAAGAGAGTCCCCTCTCACCGTGAGACAGGTGAGAAGGCTCTTTGAAGACAAAGAACACAGAGTATATATAGATAAGCTAAAATCAAAGATGGTACATAATGGAAAAATGCAAGTCTGGTATTGCACATGTCTGTGTTACTGAGCAGAAATGGGATGTTACGGCTGCTTGAAATCCATCTCTCTCAACAGTAGGGGAAAAGTTGCTGCCAATGACTTGCACTCCATACTGAAGCTGCTGGGCTACGCCGGGTGCTGCAGAATGACCATGGCTCTGAAGCAAACGCATTGACAGCCACCGTCAGCAGATCTTAGTGGTACACAGAACCCTCCCTGACTCCTTGGCTGATGGACAGATGGTCACAATAAGTGTCCAGTGTTCAAAAAGAGCTCAGTTCAGGCACAGATCCATCATTCATCAAGACGGGCTGACGGGGAAATGAATGCATAGCTGAGATGTCTGATTCCCACCCACCCCGGTAGCTTCCTTTCTCTCCTCCTCTTTCTCATTTGCAAACTCTGTGGATCTCCTTTAGTGGTAATTTTTCCTTGCTAGATTATTTCTGCTGGTTAGAAATTTAGACAAGCTTTTCTGTTGGCACAGTGTAACACCTTAGACTCAGCTGAGGTGCAGGGGAGGTATAACAGGATTCCTGCACATGCCCTTACTGTCCAGATCAAGTAGAGTCCCTAGCTCATATTGTTTTAGTATGTTCCGAAAACAATACGGCACAAAACAAATACATTACTCCTCCGATAAAACAGCTAAAAACACTTTCTGCGAAGTGGACACTGCACTATCTGCTATCAAGTAGAGTGGAGAACTGTGTGAGAGAGGTGGCAAATTTTCTCTTTATATTGTTAAGAAGGAACTGACTTTCATTCCCATGTTTGTTGTGGGTGCGTGCATGCGTGTTTGGTGTAGTGGTTAAGTGTGGGGACTCTAATCTGGGAGAACTGGGTTTGATTCCCCACTCCTCCACTTGCACCTGGCTGGATGACCTTGGGCAAGCCATAGTTCTGATAAGAGCTATTCTTGAAAAAAGAGCAGTTTCTGTCAAGAGCTCTCTCAGCCCCACCTACCTCACAGGGTGTCTGTTGTGGGGAGGGGAAGGAAAGGGAGTTTGTAAACCACTCTGAGACTCCTTTGGGTAGTGAAGGGCGGGGTATAAATCCAATCCCTCCTCCTCCTCCTCCTCCTCCTCCTCCTCCTCCTTCTTCTTCTTCTTCTTCTTCTTCTTCTTCTTCTTCTTCTTCTTCTTCTTCTTCTTCTTCTTCTTCTTCTTCTTCTTCTTCTTCATGCGTGTTTGTGTGTGTGTGTGTGTGTGAGTGAGAGAGAGAGAGAGGATGAATAAATGATGGCTATTAAATCTAGGGAAAAGAAAAGGAATGTTACAGCTAGAAAATCAACTTCCAGCAAGAAACATTTGCCACTCCCTGATAAGCCCTGTTGCTGAATCTTGTGATTAGGGAGGGCCTCTGCCTTGAGGTTTCAGCCTAGCAGTAGTGTATGTGACCTGCCCACTTCACTCTAGTGGAGGGCAGACTCAAGTTTGTTTCACATACTTCCCCTGCAGTAGCCTGCTGCAAAAATCATCCCCTTTTAATAGCAGTATTGCAAGGATCCTACCTATCACCCTTTCTGATGTTTCTGCGTTCATGGGGACTTCCTTTTCTAGCTGCTGAAAATGTGTTGAGATAGATATTACATTGTATAAATACCAATATCTGTACACCTAATATAAATGCCTAGCGCATGATACTAAATCCCTACAGGCAATTTTATACAGAGTTACAATGACGCAAGGAGAAAGATTAATCCAATACCACTGCATGCAGTTTCACTGCGGTGCAGCCCAGTTCAAGCTGTTAAAGAACATTAAGGTAAAGATAAAGGTTTCCCTTGCTCAAAAGGCAGTTGAAGCCAACTCTAGAGGGCGGTGCCCATCTCAGTTTCCAAGCCGAAGAGCCAGTGCTGTCCAAAGACTTTTCCATGGTCACATGGCTGGCATGACTAAATGCCAAGGTGCATAGAATGCTGTTACCTTCCCACCAAAGTGGTACCTATTTATCTACTTGCAATTTCTTGCTTTCGATCTGCTAGGTTGGCAGGACCTGGGGCCAGAGACAGGAGGTCATGCGGCACTAGGGTCTCGAACTGCTGAGCTACCGACCTTCCAGTCTGCAGCTCAGCATCTTAACCTCTGAGCCACCATGGCCCCTCTACAGAACATTACCATGTTGTGAATACCAGATGACCATCTTTTTCCAGAGTGGATGTTTCCTGGATTGGTCATTAGAGTTTTGACAAAAGAAGACAAATGTCTCATGAAACAAATTTCCCTTTCTTGCCTATGTTGGGTTAAAAGCTGAGGGGAAGGGGCACAGAAACAGTGTGAAATCAATTTCTTGAGTGACATAGAAGCATATAGTAGGAGTTACAGTGTCTAACTAGGATTTGGGAAACACAGGTTCAAATCCCCGTGGAAGCTTGCTGGGCCAGTCACACTCCTTCAACCTAACCTACCTCATAAGGCCTTTGCTGTGAGGATACAATGAAGGTGGAAAGACTGGTGTATGCCACTTTGGGTCTGAAGGAGGAGAAATGCAGGACATCAGTGTCTAAACCTATCTAAATAAGGGGTGTCAAACTCATTTGTTATGAGGGCAGGATCTGACATAAATAAGCCCTTGTTGGGCCGGGCCATGTGTGTCATAAAATGTAATGCCAGGTAGCGGAGATATAAACTTTATAAAGGACACAAACACAAAGGGGTTTTTTTTACTTAAAAACATGCTTAAAACAGTAGCACTCTTGCAATATTTTGTTTGTTTAACAGTGTCTGATACTGACCCCTCTTGCTCTGGATTATTGCATCAAAATGTCTGTGCTGTTGTGGAGTTTTCAGTTTCGGCGGAGCGAATGGCGGTCGGGCTCTTGGGACGCTCCTGGAGACGACCAGCCCACGCACGGTTGGGGGGGTCTTCGCACAATCGAGGACCCTAGTGAGCCTTAGTTAAAGCCTCCGAACCACAGGGCGCTTTGGGGAGCAGCCTCTTTGCCTGCCTGATGGTCGGGAAATTGAGGCTTTCCCCCAGCCCCAGTGGCCCTGCTGTGTAGTGCCCTGATGGGACTTAGCAACGCCACCGTCTTCCCGGAGTGAAGCAGCGGAAGATGAATTAAAAAAGAAAGAACTGGCAGCAAACTGTAAGTTGAAGATCTGTGCAAAAGCGGCGTGAATGCGCTCCCCCCCCCAATTGTATAAGCGCATGGGAGGAGGGAGGGATTCCCCCCCCCCTGAGAAGACGGAGTTTAGAAAAGAGAAAAGAAAGGGGGCGGAGTGAAAAAGCAGATTGGTGAAGTTACCTTTTGGGGACTTGTCGAAGGTGAAGAAAGTAGTTTTTCTCCTGATTTGTGCGGCACAAACTTTTTAAAAGTAAACAATAAAAATGTCAGGGCAGAAGAAGGTCCCAGACAAGCCGACAAAGAAGCTGGGAAGAACTTCTGGTTCTGGTACCCTCCCCTTGGAGCCAACTGGCAATCAACAGAAAAGCGAGATGCTGCGCCCTCTGCTGGATCAAATGCAAAAAATCAGCAAAACTCTTTGTAACATGGAAAGTGTGCTCAAGTATCAGCAGACACAGTTAACAGACACAGCTAAGAAGATGGAGGAGATCGCAAAGAAATGTGTGATCTCGACGGAAGACACCAAAAAAATTAAGAAAAAGGTCAGCAAAATAGAAAAACATCAAGAGATGCAAGAAAAAAAAATATGAATGCTTCAGATGGAAAAATCAAACCTGACTCTCTGCTTTCAGGGCATAAAGGAAGAAGAGAAAGAAGATCTCAGATGTATTTTGGCGAACACCTTGGCACCAATAACTGGCATAGAAGCGCAAAAATTAAGTGAAGAGATGGATATGGCCTACAGAGCCTATTCCAACTTTACAAAGAAAAATAATTTGCCAGCAGAAGTGGTTGTCAAGTTTACTAAGCAACGTACCCGAGATCAAATTCTAAGAGCAACTTCAGCAACGCCCTTGAAGATTGGGGAGCAGAATATAAGGATTTTAAAAGATGTTCCATATGAAATTCGCATGAAAAGGGAAGCATATAAAGGACTGACCTTGTTTTTGCAAAAGTACCAAATCAGCTACAAATGGTGAATCCCCGAAGGATTGGTCTTTAAATTTAAGGATAAAAGAGAGAAGATTGACTCCGTCTTCAAAGCTCAAGAATTTCTGAAGAGACACGCCAGTTCAGAGGAAGATGCAGAACTCGCCAAATGGACAATGCTAAGCAGTGAAGAAGACAGTGGCCCAGAGGAAGGAGAGGAAGAATCAGAAGATGGAAAAGCAAAGAAGGGCCCAACATATAACTTGAGAGATCTGAAAGGAAGACATCCCAAAATATGAACATTTGTTCGTGGAGCGCAAAGATGGAGTATACTAACAATTAACCCCAAAAGACTTTACTAATCTACTTAACAGGTTTGTTTTGGACTTACAGCAAGAGGAAAAGAAGATCGGTCAACCACGGTAGAAGCCAAGAACTTTACATATACTAACAAAAAGTTTAATATACTAATTACTCTTCACTCACCTCTTTTCTTTGTCCCACTGTATACCCTTCCCCTTTCTATATAAAAAGCAATAAAATTCTCTCCTTTTTAGGAGAGTTTTACAAATATATATATATATATATATATATATATATATATATATATATCTGTGCTGTTGCAATCCTGAGTATGCTGTTCAGGTGTGTATCTGTAAGCTGCAAACCTGCGATGACACAGCAGCAGCAGAACTGGAAGAAGAAGCAGAAGACAGCCAGTTCCACTGCAGGCCTGGTAGAAGCCCTCTGGGGGCCTCATCTGGCCCCCAGGCTGTATGTTTGACACCCCTGATCTAAATAAATAAATGCAACAAAAGGGGAGGGGGAAAGGCATTGTCCCCCGAAGAGCAAAACTCCCTAATGGTGCAAAGAAAGAAAAGCGTGTATGCTGCTCAAAATCCTTCAGGAAATTGTGTAAGTTTTGTTGGTCTGGGCAACCATTTGGAAACAAAAGACGGGAGATAGGGGTTGCCAGGTTCCCCCCCCCCCGGCCACCAGCGGGGGATAAGGGTGTTGGGTTTCCAGCTCCAGGTTGGGAGATTCCTGGAGATTTGGGGATGGAACCTGGGGAGGACAGGGATCTCAAAAGGGTGCAATGCCCACCTCCCAAGGCATCCATTTTCTCCAGGAGAACTGATCTCTGTAGTCTGGTGATGAGCCATAATTCCGGGAGATCCCCAGGCCCCACCTGGAGGTTGGCATCCCTAGGAGACATTATGCTGGAAGCGATGACTTGGCTGAAAATTAACCCTTTAGAGTTCACGGGTCCTTTTGGGGAATGGAGTGCAGAATTTGTGGCATTGTGTCCTCCTTATAAGAGTCTGCTGGTTTCATTGTGGTCAAACAAATATTACAAAGACTCCACAAGTCTCTTGTCTTCAGGTCCAAAGGCAATGCAACGTTGCCACTCAAGGTTGCTTGAGAGGGGTGTGTGTGATATGTGTGCCTCATGAAATTCCCAAAGGAAAAAAAGGGAACTCACATGAGTCCAGTGTTTTCAAGCATTAACCACAAAATATTTACGGGTTTGGGACAATTTCAAGGGTTAACAGCCGAGAATGAGTGCAAGTGGCATCCTAGCCAACCATCCCGTGTCTTGGGAATGACATCATTTTTATTTTGTTGTCTTCTTTTCATTATTATTATTTTTTTTTTACCATAAGCCTTCTTGTCTCAGCGGGGAAAGGCAGGATCTTCTTAATCTCACAATTGTCAGATTTCCACACCTACAAACGTTTAAAAAGTCCCTTTGCAAATCGTCCTGTTCATTCTTTTGACGCCGCTCGGAAGGGGGAGGCGAGGCAGACAGACAGGGAATGTGTGTTTCTGTCAGAGAAATGCTTATTTCATCGCCTCGTGTTTTGACATCTGTCTTTGGGAAGGCGATTGCAGTCTGTCTGCCAGTTATCAGGGGTCTAATCCTTCCCTCATCCTGTCTCATACTCGTTTGGCGGGAGGGGAGAGAGAAGAGAACAAAACAGGAACCCTCTTCCCTAGCCTGTTTACGGATGATAATGACCCTCTCCCTGACCCTTTTCCAAAACACATGAAATGAGAGCTGGCGTGGTTCAGTGGATGTAAACAAAATTCTGATTTTGTTTTGTTTGGGGTGTTTTTTTTTTTGCAAGGAATTTATTTATCTTAAATGACAGCTATCATGCCCATATCTACATATATCTATATAAGCCATTTACCAGCATGACAGTTCTTAATAATTTCTGGAGAATATCTGTCAACTGGGCACTGTAAGTTTGTCCCTCACCAACTGTGTTTACCAAGTCCCCCCTCTGGCTGCCAATGAGGGATGGCAGTTGGGTTGCCACATCCATGTAGGGAAACTCCTGGAGATTTGGAGATGGAGCCTGCAGAGGACAGGAACACCGTAGAGTCCACCCTCCAAAGCACCCATTTTCTCCAGGGGAACTGATCTCTGTAGTCTGGAAATAAGCTGCAATTCTGGGGATCCCCCGGTCCTACCTTAGGAATGCCAGCCTCCAGGTGGGACCGGGTTCGATTTGATACTTCTTTGCTTTTAAATGGGTTTGATGCTGCTAATTGTTTGCGGTTTTTTCATGTTGTACTGGTAATAGTTTGGTGCAGTGGTTAAGTGTGCAGACTCTAATCTGGGACAACCGGGTTTGATTCCCCACTCCTCCACTTGCACCTGCTGATGTGACCTTGGGTCAGTCACAAGCTCTGGCACAGCTGTTCTTGAAAAAGGGCAGTTTCTGTCAGAGCTCTCTCGGCCCCGCCTCCCTCACAGGGTATCTGTTGTGGGGAGGGGAAGGGAAAGGAGTTTGTAAGCCGCTCTGAGACTCCTCTAGGCAGTGAAGGGCGGGGTATAAATCTAATCTCCTCCTCCTCCTCCTCCTCCTCCTCCTCCTCCTCCTCCTCCTCCTCCTCCTCCTCCTCCTCCTCCTCCTCTTCTTCTTCTTCTTCTTCTTCTTCTTCTTCTTCTTCTTCTTCTTCTTCTTCTTCTTCTTCTTCTTCTTCTTCTTCTTCTTCTTCTTCTTCTTGTTTCAAGTATTTCATCTGTCTTGAACCACAAGGAAAAGGGGAGGGGGATATAAACGTTTTAGTAAATTAAATAATATTGATGTTTAAATTTATTTATTTTATCAGATTTCTACCCCACCCTTCCAGCCGAAGCCCACCCAAGTTTATGGATGATGGCTGTTGTTTTATGAATGCTTCATAGTTAACCATGGGATTTATCTTTAGACACTTGGGGGAATCATTGATTAAAAATGCAGGGTACAGATGAAGAGCTGTGTGTTGTCATGGTTAACAATGGCGCTTAGCAAGGTGCTCAGGTGTGCTATAAGGAAAGTTCCATGGGGCAGAGAGGCAATGATCAGCTGCTTGTTTGGAGCCTTCTGATCAACGTCCCCTCTAAGCTGTGGAGCCTTGTGGGCAAAAATTCTCCTTTGTGAGCAGATGGGCATCAAAGTTGTGAGCGAGCGATTTGGCTCCTGCATAAATTAGTTTGCTCTGGAGCCCTCCTTCCTGAATGAAGACAAAAAATGTGTGATCCGGGGGCTAAAAAACGATGAGCTAGCTCGCACTAACTCAGCTTAGAGGGAACACTGGTGGTTAAGTGTGTCAGACTAGGATCTGGGAGACCCAGGTTCAGATCCCTTCTCTGGAAGCTTGCTGGGTGAACTTTGGCAAGTCACGTGCTCTCAGCTTAACCTACCTCACAGGGTTGTTGTGAGGATAAAATGGAGGGACGATGAAAGCTCTTTTAAGTCCCCACTGGAGAGAAAGTTGGCGTATAAACAAAGTAAGTAAAGTGAACTCTGAAGTCTTTATTATCCAAGTTCTGCTATATTCTGGGCAAACCATTACACCTTTCCCTCCCCCACAAGAGAATCATTTTAAAAAATTACTTCATTTAAAAACAACAACAACAACAACTCAGTATGCCCCACCCATTGTAGAAGCTTCTTTGAGTCTGGTGAAATAAAGCAAAGGTCCCCAACCTTTTGTCATAGCTGGTGGAGGGGAGAGAAGCTGATGGACAGTCTGTTGCTGTAATGGAATCTTAGCTTCTTCCTGTCTCGTCTTATCTGCTTAGCTTATCTTGGTATCTTGCTGCTGCTTTCACTGGGAATGCAAACCCGTTAGCTTAGGCAGGCTTTAGCTTATTCCCTGATTTGCTCAGACCCATCAGGGGGACCCCTTTGAATTTTGTATAATTACCCATTTCGTGCATTTGCAATCAGTTCTGACACAGAGTGTATGCACAGATGACCTGCCTTGATTGACTCAATAAACTTGAACCTTTCTGAAGGAACATCATTGAAAACTGATTGCTGCGGGACTCTGACACCTTTTTGAGCCTGCGAGTACCTTTGAAATTTTGATACAGTGTGGTGAGTACAGCCCCAAAACGGTTGCCACAAAATGACTGCTGCAGGAGGCAGAGCTAGCCACAAAATGGCCATCACAGCTTACCTTCAGTCACACAGTGAAGAGCTTTATGCTGGTGTAGCAGCTGCTGCCAAAGCCATACTTCTAAAAATTTCCAATGGCCCATCAGATGCCTTGCTGGGCAAAAGACCCAGCTATCCCCATCCATTTTTGGCAGGCACCTTGAAAGGGCATCGGTGGGCACATTGGTGCCCCTGAACACCACGTTGGGGACTCCTGAAATAAACTGTATTTACTGCTAATTGTACTCGCAGTCTAATCATTGCACTTGACATTGCTGCTGAAGAGAATTGCCATTTGGTGTGGTGTGAAGTGCTTTACATCTCAATCAGAGGCACAAAGGTTGGGCCAGGTAAGCTGATGGGAAATGTCCCCATTGAATGAAAGAGACCAGAAATTATGAAAAAAGAAGAAAAAAAAAAGATTACTAAAGCCTTTGGTTTAACACAAAAATAAAGTACTCTTGTCGATACAACTGCAGCTATTTGCCAAGATCCTCTGGTATAAAATGTTTATTTACCGATAAGGATTTTTTCATTACTCTTTCAGAAAGCTCCTGCTTCATTGATACCCTTCAAATGAGGTGCTAATGCCCGCATTACAATGATGAATTAAGGTGTGATAAGATATTGATCATTTAGTCTGTGATAGTGTTTGGGGTTTTTTTTTGCTGATTTCGATGGATTACTGCTCCTTCTTCTCCATGTGGGGCTGGTGAGAGCTTGTGTAGTATATACTGCTATAGTTTGTGCACTGTATGATATTCCTACCCCGCATACTTCTTTGTAATATTTGCTGTCCGATGTATCTTCATGATATCGATGATACGGACACTTGCCTATACTATGTTTTGTTTGTATATCTTTTTAAAAATTCAATTAAAAGTTGGGAGGAATAATAAAAAGGCTAGATCCTGTCCATGTTTAATTTGGGAGCAGATGCCGCTGGTTTCAGTAGGACTTAGTGAGATGTATCCAGCTGTTCTCCATGGAGTCTTTCTCCAATGGAAGTTGCTCCTCCTTCAACAGAAGAACCACTTAAGTTGGAGTTGGATGCCTTAGGCTGGAGGAATGCTTTGAGCTTTGCTCAGTGGAGTGGTAAGATAGGATCCACCCCAGTTACTTCAAGATTGCCTAGGAATGCTACATAGATGTGTGTGAACAGTGATCCTAAGCAGAGCTATACCCATTGACTTCAATGAACTTAGAACTCTGCTTAGGGTTGTCTAGAGGTGGTCTTGGGCAAATCCTATGTCTCAACCTCACCCTTCATCTGTATGACCCATGGAACAGAAGCATTAATGGGGAAATATGGGATGGAGCTTTATTCATTTTCTATTCTGGGCTAGTCAGACAAATGGTGCAGTAGGAGACCATCTCTCTCTATTCTCTAGTATTTCTTGCAGTCTTCTTGGAGAATCCCAGAATATTCCGTGTAAGTTTGACATGGTATACCTAGTTTGATGCATTGCAGAGTTCCCTAATGTGAGAAAGCCAGTGTGATGTACTGCCCATCCGCTTCATTGGAAGTCTTTGAATTCTAGTCTTTTGACAGAGGGAGAAAAAGTTATTTGTCAGCTCTCCCCACCCCATGCATAATTTAATAAGCCCTCATCATGTTTCCCCTTAGTCACCTCTTTTCTAAGTCAAAACATCCCAGGCTCTTCAGCCTTTCCTCATAGGGAAGGTGCTCCAAACTCACTAATCACCTTGGTTGCCCTCCTCAGTACTTCCAGGATCTTTCATGGTGAACCTGGAGTTGAGACAGTGGAAGGAGCTTTGGGTCAGTTTGAAAAGAAAAAGTGAGGTCGAAGAAGTGTGGGTTGGTCAGTGGGTGGAACTCTTGGCAGTCTGCCACTTTGGAGACACCAGCATCCTCAGTGCATGCAAACACATCTTGTTTGCAAACTGTATTAGTCAGGGATCCACTGTTTACAGTGAATTATTTGGAATGCTAACAAAGAGTATAAACAAGAAGGTAATTGGAATGCTTAGGGTAAAATAACTTTCTCGCCTAGTCATAAACATTCTAGAGGGAATTAAAAGGTAAGCTATTTGATTAAAAAAAACCCCACCAAAATAAAGTTTAGGTAAGCAATCAGTTGAAGTATTTAGCTAATCAACTACTCTGTTTAACAGGTTAGTATGCTAAAGTTAAGTAAGCATAAAACTACTAAAACTTCAGGATAATGCTCTTTAAGTCGCCAAAGAAAGTATAAGGTGATTTACATTTTTTTAAGCTAGAAAGCTACCACTCACAGATAGAAGTCCCACTTTGATCCCTTCTTGCTTATTCCATAATGCATTACACACCTACCCAATGACCTCCCCCTCAATGTGCCCTTAACTTGCAATGTGCCCCTCATTGACTAATGAACGAAAGGAGGCAAATCGATCATGGCTCACAGCCTTAAAAAGTGCATCAAGCAGCAAGACTTGAGCCCGCCGACAAGACAGTCCAGTATGTGGATCCCATCTAGAGAAGGCTGCAGACGTCATGTCGTGCAAGGAACAAAACGGTCTTGTGGATCCAGCCTTACAAGTGGGAATGAAGGTAACTGAAGTTTCTTACTGGGACTGTCTTCACTTTGTGCTCTTCATGAAAAACAGCTCAGCTGTTTGGTTTACACTGGAGGCAGGGTTAGTGTAGTGGTTACGGGTGGCAGACTCTAATCTGGAGAACTGGGTTTGATTCTGCACTCCTCCACATGAAGCCAGCTGGGTGACCTTGGGTCAGTCACAGTTCTCTCAGAACTCTCTCAGCCCCACCTACCTCACAGGGTGCCTGTTGTGGGAAGGTGATTATAAGCTGCTCCTACACTCCTTCAGGTAGTGAAAAGTAGGGTACAAAAACAACTCTTCTTCTAAATGGGTTGGAGCCATTTAAACCCCTGGTTTAGACTCCCTGCAAAAAGTGGAGGGGAGCAGAAAGGAGGGGGGTTAAATGACTCCAAGCCATTTCACCCCATGCTTTCTGCCCACTGTGGCTTTTGGCGATGAGCAGAAAGCTGGGGTGGTGGTGACTTAGAGTCATTTAAAACCCTGCTTTCTGTTCCCCACCACTTTTTGTGGGGAACAGAAAGCAGGGGTTTAAACTTTAAATGGCTCACAAACCTATATGAACTGGTTTGGTTTGCAAACCATCCTATGGCTTCATGATTCAGTTCATGGTTCAGCCACGAACCATGAACCGAAATACAAAATGAAGTTTGTGCCCATCCCTATTGCCTACTTGTTTGTCCTTTTGATTGGTTTGCTGCTTCCCCACATGGGACTGCTTGCTTTGATTGGCTGTGCTGCCCTTCCTTCCCTTTCTGAATGACAGATAGTAACTAAAGAATTTGGCATAGCTGTGATCATGGCCGATTGCAGGGCAAAGGGAATATTGCTGTGGATGTTTATTATTGAGGTTCTTCAAAGCTTCCTGGTGCCGGTCCTGTTCTGGTCATCATCAAAGAATTCTGCTGTGTTTCTGCTCCATTCATTGTTACTATGCACCAGTTTTGTTCATAGAAAGGGAGTGTGTTGGTGAGAACACTGGACGCTGTACAGACACCTCTTTTGGCCAGCAGAGAACAGGGGCCACAGTCTCAGTTTGCACACCCACCTGGGGCTCATTGGGCTGCCAGCTTCCTTGCTGCCACCTCAGCTTGCCTGCTCACATGGCACACGGCATTTGAAAATGGTGCTTAGCAGGGCTCTTTTTGTAGCAGGAACTCCTTTGCATATTAGGCGACACACCCCTAATGTAGCCAATCCTCCAAGAGCTTACAGAGCTCTCCTTACAGGGGCTACTGTAAGCTCTTGGAGGATTGGCTACATTAGGGGTGTGTCACCTAATATACAAAGAAGTTCCTGCTACAAAAAGAGCCCTGATGCTTAGCAAGGTGCTCAGGTGTGTTATAAGGAAAGTTCCATGAGGCAGAAAGGCAATGATCAGCTGCTTGTTTGGGGCCTTCTTCAATGCTCCCTCCAAGCTGTGGAGACATGTGAGCAAAAATTCTACTTTGTAAGCTACTGGCATTAAAGTTGTGAGCAAACGATCTGGTTACTGTGTAAATTAGTCTGCTCTGCAGCCATCCTTCCTGAGCTAAGACAAAAATGTGTGAACCGGAGGCTAAAAAATTGTGAGCTAGGTCACACTAACTCAGCTTAGAGGGAACACTGCTTCTGATTGGCCATGGCCATTCATTCAGCGCACACAGGGTTTACTGCTAGCCCACTGGAATGCTTGTATATATTTTTAATGAAATCACTGCTCACCAATGCTCCCTCTAAGCTGTGGAGTCCTTGGAGGAAAAATTATACCTTGTGAGCTACTTGGCCTTAAAGTTGTGAGTGAGCAATTTGGCTACTGACTAAATTACTTTGCTCTGGAGCCATCCTTCCTGAGCTAAGACAAAAAAATGTGTGAGCCAGAAGCTAAAAAACTGTGAGGTAGCTTACACTACCTCAGCTTAGAGGGAACACTGCTGCTTGCTCCACTACAATGCAAAATTTTGAGATGAGCCAAGAACTGCAAAATGACAGAGGCCTTTCAGACTGGGGGTGGAGGGGGTGGGGAATGAAAACAAGCCATTTTGGAAAAAGAAATGTTGCAGAAACAGTGGAGGGGGGTTAACATATAAAAACTGGGACCACAAGGGATTGCTAATGAAGCTGTGTGGGAATGCGGGGGGGGAGATAACAAAGGGAAATGAAACTGGAACATTAATGCTGCCTGGAAAAGAGCCCCATCAACAGAAAGATACATCTGTGGCGTGTCCCAAGAGCATTTCCATAGTACACAATAGCAAGGCAAGAAAATTGTTTACCTGATATAATGCAGTAAGTAGGATTGTTGTAAAAACCACGTCAACCTGTGTTCAAGAATAATCAGTTTTAATGCAGGCTAACTACGGGGATCATGTTTGTTTGTTTGTTTTTTTTAAGTAGCTCTTGACGGCCTGTCCCTGCTCATTTGTGCATCCTGGCCAGAAAGCTCCAGAGAGCTCCAGTGGGCTGCTCAGTGACAGGACGTACACAATCGCAACATATATATGGCAGCGGCAACATAAACGAAGGGCAGACAACGCCACTAGCCATCTCGTAGGTGTTAGCTAGTAGTACACTTGCGGTGAATGTCAGCCTGACTTTACTGGAGGCAGGCCATGGCATTTCTATTTACGATCATATTTCACCGTGAACTGATAATACAGAGCATGAGGGGCAAACACTTTGTCACGTAGGTCAGAGGACTGACTCATTATAAACGGAAGGATTAGAGGCCAGGACAAGTGCGCAGAGAGAAGACCTCGGGCCAATGACGTCTTTCTTCCTCGCACTCCTCATTTCTTACCCAACTGTCTGCTTCGGCTCTGAGACCTCCACCTTTTTTTCCTACACGGCATGCATGCTCAGCCTGTTAAGCCATGACAACACCATTGGCAAGCAAACCAGAATGTGATCGAGTTCAGCGGATCTTTAAATGTGCTCAGCAAAAGGCAATCTATATTTTTTAAGCTGGAGAATGAATTCAAGACATCATGTTTGTATTTTCAGAAGAAGCCAGTGCTTAGGTCTCATCAACTACTTAGTTTGTGTTTTTTGCTGCATTAGACTAACACAGCTAGCCTACTAGAATTTCTATCACTCTAGTGAGAGTGATTTATGTGTTAATCAGTGTGAGCCACCCTAAGCCTGCTTTGTGGGGAGGGTGGGGTACAAATTAAACAGGAAGGAAGGAAGGAAGGAAGGAAGGAAGGAAGGAAGGAAGAAGGAAGGAAGCTTGAAGGAAAAGGAAGGAAGAAGGAAGAAGGAAGGAAGGAAGGGCACAAGGCAGAGTTGTACAGGCCCGGTCTGCATTTGCTATGTAAAGCTGTTTCATTCTGCTGTGGCACCAGCTTCCTTTGCCTTTCATTTGGCTCAGTATAAAAAGCTCACCATCTGCATCAGGATGGAGGGAGAGCACGAGAGAGAAGGGGGAATAGCTGCCTCCAGGGGGCATTGGCAGGGCAGTGCACCGCACTGCACTGTGGGGTGGAAATGGCACCTGTGACCCCCCCAAAAAAGTAAAGGGGGAGCAAGGGAACGGGGAGGTGGGGGGCAGGAAAGATAGAACGAACTGGGTAAAAAACACCAAACACCCAGCAGTTGCCAGGCAGAGCGTTCTGGGGACTGCCCCAAGAAATAACAAATGGTTCAGGAGTGGGTGTGCTTTCACCCCCGTCCCCCCCAAAAAAAAATGATTGCAGAAAAATGTTCCCTGGCTGATTTTAAACACAGATGACTAGATTTTCAGCTAACTAGTTTCCTTGTGACAATTTGGGTATCTCCTTAGAAAAGATGGGGTGGGGGGTTGGCTTCAGTTGTCTGCTTATCGCTCACAGTGGCTTGAGGGTGGGAAGGAGCAATTAAACCACCTTAAAACTAAACCCAAATAATATGGTGGGACACTGTAGTGATCTCGGAGTCACCACTAAATGGCAATAAAATGATGCAGACAGCCGATGCTGAGATGAAACAGTAGGAGAGCAGACGCAGAATGAAATGCAGACAGAAATTTGTGAGATGGTGTGAGATCATTGGCACAGCAGTGGGAAAGACCAATGCAGATTGGACCTAAGTTTTGGGCTGCCTGGTCTCTCCTTGCCACTGGCAGGGTATGGGCGGGTAGGGTTGCCAGATTTAGGCTGGGGGACTCCTAGAGATTAAGGGACAGAGCCCATGGAGGACAGGGACCCCAGTGGAGTACAATGCTATGATGACCTACCCCCTTTCCCTCCCTCAGAGGCAAAATTTCACCTCCATTTTTCTTTACGCTTTCTGACTGAGCAGCCCCATTTTATCTGTTGATATTTTGCTGCTGGCTCAGCCCAGGAACTTGTGGAAAGGGACAAGGTCTCCCTCTTTAACTTAAACTACTGAAATGGCACTCAAGAGGTTTTGTTTTTTTTTTAAGTTCAAAAATAGCAAAACATTTTATTCATCATAGAAGGGAAAAGGTCAGATGAAATTAGGGGGGAAAGGTCTGTGGTAACTCAATAATGAACTCTGAGGTAAATCAGTACAGGCACAGACTACGGGTCATATGTTTCAAGCAATCGAGAGTTTCTTAAGCTTTTCACAGTGACTTAGAATCTTTAAGTTGAGAGTATACACCAGTATACTTTCTTGAATGCATTTGGCTCTTTTGGTTTCCAGAAGGCAGGGATACTCTGTCCAGTACCCAAACTCCTTCACTAAACACCCCACTACTCTTCTTGAATTTTAACTGACTCCTCTAAGGATTTCAAAGGTGGTTTCTAAACCCACCAGACCAGAGATCCTCAGCATTTAGCTCTCGAGTCTTTCTCTATTCAACTCACATTAACCAATCAAATTCCATTGAGCAGCCTGTCACTCAAGGCTCTCTTGCTCTGTGAGGCATTAACCCTTCACAGTCCATCACTTGTTTATGCAGCATTTATGATATTTAAAGTGGAGTCCATCACAAATGCCACAGAGTCAACCCTCCAAAGCATCCATTTTCTCCAGGAGATGAGCTGTAGATCCAGGGGATCCCCAGGTCCCACCTGGAGGCTGGCATCCCTAATTATACATAATGAGTGTTGGTAGCTAGGTGAGTTCATGAGCCAGTGCCTTTATGTATGCCACATGTGATTGTTGGCATATTTTGTGGAGGTTTCTCTGCGACATGGAGAAGAAGAGTTGTTTTTATACTCCATTGTCCTCTAGCTTAAGGAATCTCAAAGCAGTTTACAATGGCCTTTCCTGGCCTTTCCTCTCCTCTCCCCACAACAGGCACCTTTCACAAGTTCTGAGGGCTGAGAGAATTCTGAGAGAACTGTGACTGGTCCTGGATCACCTAGTAGGCTTTATGTGGAGCAGTGAAGAATCAAACTCAGTAATCTAGATTAGAGTCCACCATTTTTAACCACTGCATCATGCTCGCTTTCAGGCAGGCCCATAGCTACAGTGGGGCATCTTGGGGCCCAGACCCCTGACTTACTGCCAAGCCCCCCCCCGACTTCCCATCCAGCCCAGGCTTCCTGTTTTTTTATTTTATTTGTGATGCTTCCTTGGTGGGGGGTGCCTTTGTGGGGTGCCCCTGACTTACTTGAAGGCCCCTCTGAATTTAAAAAAAATCCTGGCTATGGGGCTGCTCTCGGAGGGGGGGGGGTTGCCAGCTCTAGGTTGGGAAACTCCTGTAAATTTGGGGGTGGAGCTTGGACAAGACAGGAACTTCAGTGAGGTACAATGCTGTACAGTCCAGCTTCCAAAGCATCCATGTTCTCCAGGGAAACTGATCTCTGTAGCCTGGAGAAGAGCTGTAATTTGGGGGGGGTCCCAAGGTCCCAGAGGCTGGCATCCCTACCTTAACCTCAGCAGTTCCCATTTAGTTCCATTGGCCCAAGTAAACAAGAGATTGTGATTGATGGGTTACAAGCCTGCCTCTTACCTTGGGGTCCTCATGGTCAGGGGCCCTCCTCCAGTGATGTCCCGGAGTATACAGATTTACTCTCTCACATGCTAGAAATTACTAGCTATTCTACACCATTGTAGATGGTCCTTCAAACAGAAAAATAAGCAGAAGACAGATTGCTGCTCTAAAAAGCTTAAGCGAATGGCTGTCATTTAATTCCTGTGGGAAAAATAAAGCACTGCCTATAAAACACAGGAGGGTTTTTGGGGGGTGGGGTGGGGCAATCTAACCTTCAGTCCTGATATTGAATGGCTGAGCTTCCAAAACATGTCATCTTCCAGTACAGTCACATGATTTACACACAGATACCAATCCAATGGATGGAGCCATGAATCACCTTGGTTTTCACGACTTTGATTCACATAGACTCCTCCTGTTTTTGTCACAGGCGAAAATATATCTGTCCTTTCTATGACATGTCGTTTCTTTCCTTAACATTGCCACAAAGGGGGGGGTGTCAACAGGCTTCTGTCTGAGATCTGTTACTCACAGCCACTGCCAAAATTCAAAAAAATGAGAAGCCCCCTCCTTATAGTCTTCATTGTTTTGGACACCATGGACCCCATCCAAGCCAAGATGAAAGGGCCTTGAGAGCACGGAGGTTCCTGAACATAGCGGTTTCCAGAGCAGACTGCATTGCAGAGCTGTGTGGGATTAATTTGCTTCAAAGCCAAAGAGGAATTTGTTGGTATCTTCTCAGATTCTCTGAAAGAGGTTCTCTTTTTCACCTGCTTCACTTGGTCTTTGTTTGGGGAGGGGCTCTTGAAATTTAGCCCTGAGTCCTTAGCTAAATTAGGCCAGATTAGTGTAGACTAGGTATCTTACCAACAAGTTTGGAAGAGTAAGCACCTCAAAAGGGAGCGGTGGCGCAGGCAACTAATGCCTGCTGGTAACATCTACGAACAGCCATTACGGCTGTTCGAATCCCGCCACGGCCAGGGTGAGCACCTGGCCCAAGTCCCAGCTCCCGTCTACCCAGCGGTTCGAAAGCTGTAAAATAACAACAAAAAAGCAAGTAGATAAAATGGGTACCTGTCTTAGATGGCAGGGAGCACCCTCCTCCCACCTTGTGGGGGTAGTGGAGCACCGGCAGCAGCGAGGCGGGCGGCAAGATGGCGAGAACTCTAGATGGCAGAAGGCAGAACCAGGACGGTGCGAGGGGAGCGTAGAAGCGCAAGTGTGGCAGAGTCGGAGGACAGAGCCGGAGCCACGCTGACGCAGGAACCACGTGCCGGAGGGACCTGCGGACGCCGAGCCGACCCAGGATGGAATTAACAAGAGCATCTCTCCACAGGGTGCTGGTAGGGCAGTCCCTTCCCAATCATCTATGTGGCCTTAGATAGGACTTGAGAGTAACTGTAAGCCGCTCAGAGACCCCTTCGGGGGTTCAAGCGGGATATAAGCCGAAGAAATAAATAAATAAATAAATAAATAAATAAATAAATAAATAAATAAATAAATACATAAATAAATAAATGACTCATGGATGGGGAGAATTAACCAAGCTAGACACTGTTGGCTGACTATTCCGAGATGCCTTTCAAAGAGTCTTTACAATCTGTTTTAGCCGCTGCTGCTGGTTGCTGACAGGATTTTTGGTAGAATAAAGTTCGGGTCCAGTGGCACCTTTCAGACCAACGAAGTTTCATTCAAAGTATAAGCTTTTATGTGCACACAGACTTCTTCGGTAACTTCCATTTCAATGTCTCTGAAGAAGTGTGCGTGCACGGAAAAGCTTATAATTTCAATAAATAAAATGCTGTTGGTCTTAAAGGTGCTGCTGGACTCGAACTTTGTTCTGCTGCTTCAGACCAACAGGGCTACCCACTTAGATGTTCTGGCGTCATCTCAGACACAACCATTTTAGCTCCTGGATGCTAATGGGTTTTATTTACCTTTTCATACACAGCCGCTTGTGTCCCATTGGCAAAGGTGGGCTGAGGCATTTTTAATGAAAACTGCTTTCTCCTGTTTTTACCTCTTCTTCACGCTTCTGAATCGCTGCAGTCTTCGGTTTAAAATGTCTGCAGAACTTCCAAGAGTGCCCCTCCCCCTGCCCTTTTCCACAGTGTGGTCTTTCTCACTTTTTTAAAAAAACAGTTTAATGGAACCATTTAGATGCCTATTTTTGGTATAGTGCTCAGCTTAAAAAGTTTTTTTAAAAAAATGCAGGAAAGAATGTACCAAGGAAAAGGGTGAGGGATAAAAAATGCTGCCGTTTGAAATGGCCAGAGCACTTTAGAGACAGCTTGGAAACAGATTAAAATACACTGTATGAAACCCCCATCTCTTGTCTCATTTTCTTCGAGTTGGGCCAACAGCAGATAACACCTCGTTTAGAACGATAATTTGAAAGGGGCCCAAGGGTAAGAACATAAGAACATAAGAGACACCAATGTTGAATCAAGCCAATGGCCCATCTAGTCCAACACTCTGTCACACAGTGGCCAAAATATACCAGGTGCCATCAGGAGATCCAGCAGTGGGGCCAGGATACTAGAAGCCCTCCCACTGCTGCCCCCTCCAGCACCAAGAATAGAGTGCATCACCTGCCCCAGACTGAGAGTTCCCATCTATACCCTGTGGCTAATAGCCACTGATGGACTTCTGCTCCATATGTTTATCTAATTCCCTCTTGAAACTGTCCATGCTTGTAGCTGTCACCACCTCCTGTGGCAGTGAATTCCATGTGCTAATCACATGGAAGGTCTGGCAAGGAAATCCTCTGAGTTGCAACTCCAGCTTGGGAAATTCCTGGAGATTTGGAAATGGCAGAGTTTGGAGTAGGGAGGGAACTCAGCGGGAATGTGATATCACCCTCCATAGATGCCATTTTCTCCCAGGGAACTGATCTCTGTAGTCTGGAGATTAGTCATAATTCTTGGAGAACTCCAGGAGGAACCTGAAAGATGAAAGCCCTAGCGTTGAGCACCATCACTTGGACTTGCATGAGGATCAAAACTGGGGGAATGACATTGACGAGAAACATCTCTTGGCACTGGGTAACACAAGATACGGTGATGATACCGAGCCAAGCTTGGAGCCAGGGCGTGTCTGCCCAAACATTGGCAAACGTTGGAAAGCCATTCAGGAGCTCAAATTAATAATCAAAAACTGATTTTTAAATAAATCTTAGTTTAACCCCAATACATTGTCTGCCATTGCTATTTGGGCTATAGGTAGCAATGGTGTGGCTACATTGTGGAAGACAACATTATTGTATGGTTTTGTAGTGTGCAGCGTGAATGTGGCATCACCATAGAGAGGACAGAGTTTATCACAATTCTCTTCCTTCTTAAATTTCCCACAGAATTCAATGGCCAGATAAGAAATCCACTTCCTTTACATTCCCATGTTCCTCTGCTGCTTCTTTCTTCTTCATTCCTTCCCTTCAGCTTCTGATCTCTTCTTTCTTCATCCTGACCCTGCCTCAGATGTTATGCATCATTATGATGTCTGCTCTTGAGCTTCCAGAGATGTCTAGTCCTACATCTTTTGGAGGGGAAGAAGGATGAAGGATGGGGGGTGGGGTGGTAGAGGGCTGCAGGATCTGAGCCAGATTGCAGGGAACCTGGGTAAGCAATGTGGGGTGGGCATGTAGCTTTCTTTAGGATGACCCATTAAACATTCAGCTGGGAGGGGGAAGAGAAGAGGTCAGGGTTCTTTAAGAGGATCAAGTTGCAATCAAGACAGAAGGCATGTCTATGAGCTGGAAATCTCTTCTGCTGGGATCTTTCTTGCACTTCAGCAGTCCTCGTTGTGGTGAAAGCCCGTTTTTGTGCAAGGGAAAACATCCAAGTTATTAATAGCTTTTACAATGGCAGGCTGACATGTCTGTTGGAGAGCTGAGTGCCTTGGCCTCTGTTCATTCTAGGGTTGCCAGGTGCCACCTTTGCTCCTCTGGGAAAACAAAGTGTGGGGGAGCGGAGTGGCTCTGTGCATCGTCATGACATGCCGGCTGGTTGTGACATCACAACACTCTAGGAATTCCCTGATCTCTAATGCAACCTGGGCTGGGAGTTTGCCCGATGCGCCTGGGCCAATGTCAACCCTAATTCATTCCAACACACTGAAGACTGGTACTTCCACCCACCCCCTTCTTTCCTTCTGGCCACCACCACCTATCGTTATCCCCAGGGGTGAGCTGAGTGGCCACACACACTCCCCAGCTGTATACCTAAGAACTGGAGGCAGCTGCATAGAATCATAGAATGTTAGAGTTGGAAGGGACTTTGCAGGTCATCTAGTCCAACCCCCTGCACTCTGCAGGATCATAGCTGAAAGATAGCCCTACATACTTACAACATACCCAAAAGATGGTTGTCCAGCCTCCTCTTGCAAATGTCCAGCAAAGGAGCATCTACCACCTCCCGAGGCAGACTGTTCCACTGCTCAACCACTCTTACAGTTAGGAAGTTTCTCCTGATATCTAGCCGGTAACGACTCCCTTGTAGTCTCCACCCGTTAGATCTAGTTTTGCAATCCGGAGCAAGAGAGAATAGATCTGCTCCATCTTCAACATGACAGCCCTTCAAATACTTGAAGACTGCAATCATGTCCCCTCTAAGTCTTCTCTTTCCAAGGCTAAACATACCCAACTCTTTCAGCCTTTCCTCATAAGACTTGGATTCCAACCCTCTCACCATCCTGGTTGCCCTCTTCTGGACATGCTCGAGCTTGTCAACATCCTTTCCTAAAGTGTGGTGCCCAAAACTGGACACAGTACTCCAGGTGAGGCCTGACCATAGCAGAATAGAGCGGAGCTACCACCTCCCGTGATCTGGACACAATGCTTCTGTTAATGCATCCTAAGATTGCATGTCCCACAGTAACTCCTTGATGCAGGGGTGTGCTCCTCACCTGTGGGATTGTTGCTTGGATTTTCTGCAAAGGCTGACTGGGAAGCCAGGACCCAATCTCACAGGCTCTGCAGTGATTCAGCTGCGGTCAGCACACTGCTGTGTGTATATATGCATGTGTGTGTCTGTCTGTCTCAATATTGTAATGCCCCTGCATAGACCTATGGTGCAGCCTCATTTGGAATACTGTGGACAGTTCTGATCACTGTATCTCTAAAGGGATGTTGCAGAGATGGAAGAAGTACAGAGCGGGGCAACCAAGATGATGAGGGGGTTGGAGCACCTTCCGTGTGAGGACAGGCTGAAGAGTCTGGGACTGTTAAGTTTAGCAAAGAGATGACTGGGGGGGACATGATAAAAGTTTATAAATTTATGCATAAGATGGAGAGAGTTGACATTTTTTCTCCCTCCCCCCAATAAGACTGGAACTCGACGGCATCCGATGAAGTTGATAGGAACGCAGTAGATTCAGGACAGACAAAAGGAGATACTACTTTACACAGAGAATGATTAAAATGTGGAATTCGCTGCCAGAGGATGTAGTGATGGCCACAGGGATAAATAGCTTGAAAAATGGGATTAGAGAGATTCATGGAGGATCAGTGTATCAATGGCTGCTAGCCATGGTGACTGAGGGGAACCTCCACATTCAAAGGCACTAAGCCTCTGAATCCCAGAGCCGGAAGGCAACATCAGGGGAAGGCCTTGGCCTCTATGTCCTGCCGATGGCTGTCCAGAAGAACTGGTTGGCCACTGTGTGAGACAGGATGCTGGACTAGGTGCAGTATTGATCTGACCCAGCAGGGCTCTTCTTATGTTCTTATATCTCCCATAGGGTTGCTGATCTGCTTGTGGTGGCTGGAGATCTCCTGGAATGACAACCGATCTCCAAGTTACAGAGGTCAGTTCCCCTGGAGAAGGTGGCTCCTTTGGAAGGTGGACTCTATGGTTTTATATGCTTGTTGTTATATGATGTGCTAGGTGTTGCGATGGGGAAGTCTGGTGTGCGCAAACTGTCCTCAGTTAATCCCCAAATCATTATGCACTACCGTTGCAAGGGCACTGGCACAGGGCCGTGTGGGAGCTTCCTGCCAAAAGCATTTTAGTGCCTGTTCCTGCCACCCCTTCACACCATGTTTAGAGATGAAAGGAAAGAATTATGGTTAGCATCAGAAAGCGTTCATCCTGGAAGTGACATGTTCTCACAATGCATGATAAACACACTTTTCCCTAATGGAAGGTATGGCAATGGAGATTTATGGGCGACAGATGTTTCAAAATAATACCCATGATAGCTAAATAGAATTTCCAGGGGAAGCACATCTCTGAATGCCAGATTCTGGGACAAAAATACAGATGTTGGGCATCATTATCATGCCTGCCCTTGAGCTTCCAGAGATGTCTCGTTGACCCCAGTCCCCCTGCAGTCATTTCCATCCATCATAACCCAAAATTTATTCATCTTCATAGAACAAACTATGCATATCCTTTTTCTGTCCTCCTGGCACTTCACTTGCCAGCACTTGGGAGACTTACATCTGGTCAGCTGTTTCCTGTGAGTGTGAGGAATAATGTGTTAGCCAAAATGCTTATCTATGCATTGATCGGTCTAAACTTAAATGAGTTCTGGTCTATGTATACAGAGAAAGTAGTTTCGCCCAGAAAATCCGTTTCAAAGAGAACACGTGACAAGGTTTCTTTAGTAAAATCAGTTATTCTCTTTACTAAATAATATCTTTTGGTTCACAGGCATACAAAACAGATTCATTCACACATACACACAAGTTCCTTTAGATACAATAGAAATGGAAAACGATATGGGGTTTTAAATCTAGAGATGTTTAGGAGGGGGAAAGCACGAGATTTCTCGAAGCTCGACCTTCACAGTGAAGAATACAAGAGTAGAGATTCTAACTAAGGGAAACTCTTACTACACACAGTTGGAACCAGCCAACACGTGTGAAGGGGCTTCTTGTCCGTGATACAAGAGTTACCTCTAAGTTACTAGGGTAGGGGTTAGATGACTAGCTAGTGAAGAACAGAGGTTGAACCTCACTTTTATCAGCTATTTTGGGGGCTGGCATTAGGGTCATCTTCCAGTCCGTCCCATTCCTATATCATTGGCTTTTAGGATGTGAGGGTTTCCTCCTACGAAAAGGGGGGGGGAGGGCAATATTGGAAATCTACACCTTTTACTAAAGGGGGCATCTGGTCCAAGGTGTAAAGATGAGTTGTCATGGAAACCTTAGAACTGCAAATGACTCCAACTTGTCTCAAGTCATCAACAGGAAACAGTCTTAACACTTGCAAAAACCAAGCATCCTGTGGGTTACGTGTTGACTCCGAATTCCTTGATGGTAGGCATGTTGTTGTTTTATCATCCTTCTGGCAGACCATAATGGAGATGCTTCTCTTTTTCCAAGTGCATGATGGGTAGGTGGATGTGCGTAGGTGTGTGTGTGACTTCATTAGCATGAAAGTGCGGACGGTAGGGCAACTTCCTAGTGCAGGGAGTCACATCAAACAAAGCACACAATTCTCCCAAACCAAAGACACTTGTAGGCACCATTCAGGTGTGTGTGCAGGTCAGCAAACAACAAATAAAAGCAAGTTTGAAAGTACATCTCCTAACAAATGGCTTTGTTTAAACACAATGGGAGATCTTTGGCAGATGAGTCTTCCTTTACTGAGTAATCTTTCCTCTCAAAAATCCCACAAGAAATCAGCATTGCAAGAAGCTCATGCAGGGCCCATTTTTCAGCTTTTTATCATTACACAACCAAAAAAGTCTATTCTGTACGCATGGTGATGTATGTGCATGACTTACTTTCACGTCAGTCTTCTTGCCATTCTTCTTGTTCCAACCTAATGGCCTTGGTTTGCCATCCTGGCCCACACAAGTGATCGGTGTCAGGGACAGAAAGAGGTTGTGAGCAGTTGGCTCAAGTGCACTATCCACACTGGTCCTTCAGAATGCACCCCCCAGATAAAGTTGGTAGGATTTAGGTCTGCAGTTTGGACATGTCGTATTTGTCCAGGAACCAATTTAAGAATCAAGTGGTTAAGATGCTGAACTGCAGGCTGTGGAAGGTCAGTAGTTCAGCAGTTCGAGACCCGAGAGTGCCGCATGACGGAGTGAGCTCCCGTCTCTAGTTCCAGCTCCTGCCAACCTAGCAGTTCGAAAGCAAGAAATTGCAAGTAGATAAATAGGTACCACTTCGGTGGGAAGGTAACAGCGTTCCGTGCACCTTGATGTTTAGTCATGCCGGCCACATGACCACGGAAATGTCTTCAGACAGCGCTGGCTCTTCGGCTTTGAAACAGAGATGAGCACAGCAACCCTAGAGTCAGATTTGACTGGCTTTCGAGCAAGGGAACCTTTACTTTACTAAGGGAGAAATAGGGAGTGCTTTTCACAATTTGCCATGGAAACACAATGGGTCTACCAATAAACCATGGCTTAATTTAACTCACAATGTTAGCTGGTCATTCTAACATGTGCCACTCCACTAATGATGGATAGTTCAGGTACTAGGGTGGTATACTGCCCACCTTCCAAATCAGCCATTTTTCCCCAGGTGAACTGATCATTATCGCTAGGAGATCAGTTGTAAAGCAAGGAGATCTCCAGCCACCACCTGTAGGTTGGCAACCCTACATGTTTGTTTCGGGATTAAGTATTTTGATAACTGCCCTACCATAAGGCATGTTGGTGATCCTTGGGATGAGACACAATCAGTTAATTCAGGAAGAACTGTAGCTGTTCAGATTTTTTGTTCTGGGTAAGTACTTGGTTAAAACAAAAGAATAGCGATTTACTGAATATTTGCAAGGAGCACTAGCAATTGCAAATGTGGAAAAAATGAAAACCTGTGTTAAATGGAGCAGAAAGCAAACATCAATGACAGGAAATGCCTTAAGTGTCCTATCATCTTTCTTTTTTCTTTCTGGAACACAGCTCTGACGGCACCAAGCAGGAATCCCGTGTGCTTGCCGGAACTGTGTCAGAGAGACCTGTCGACTTAAAAAAAAAAAAAAAAAAAAACACTAAGTATGGGGAAAGGTTACAGAAATCAAGTTTGGAAAATCCTAACACGTTTGTGAGCTGCAAGAAAGGAACAGGTACGCTAGAGGAATTATTATCTTCATGCCAACAAGTATGTATCCACAATGTGGTGGTGTTTCTTGGTCCAGGAGTGAAAACTGAAATTTCCAAATGGTCAGCATTAGCGAAACCAAGCAAACACGCAGACTCTGTCTTTTAAAGTTCTAGGCTGCATTCACACAGCAATGATTCTCCAAGGTTGCTTTCATTACCCCTGGAACCACATGGTCAGTTGAGCAAGGAGTTCCCAACCCCCATCCTGCTTCTTCCCCTTCCCCTTTTCTTTCCAGGCAATCTGGAACAAAAAACTATCTGCAGCTTTCCTTAAATATCTCGGCAATGAAAAGGTCTAGAAATTTACTTTAAAAAAATGAAGAAGCCGGGAATTCAGAGGAAATAATAGGTCACGGCAACTGATTGTTAACATGTTATTTGTTACTGTGTGATAGCACAATAGCAATGGCCATCTTTTTTTAAAAAACTCCTTGGCACAACAGGGAAAATAGTAGATGGGAGGGGCTGGTGGAAGGAAAATGGTGCCCACCTTGGCAGAACCTTCTAAAACAGTTTTGTTTTGTATTGAATAGATTTATGTATTTCCTTATATAAGATCAGTGAAGTTTTGTTTAATAGTCTGCATAATTACCGCTTGCCTAAAGCGACAGAGATGCTAAGGCCTAAATGGGTGACTATGGGAAGATCCCTCTCTTACTTTTTTTCTTTTTTCTTTGCTGGAGGTCTGAAAACACAAATGGTTAACAGTAGAAATCAAGAACACAAATTCTGATGTCCTGTCTCCCAACTTTTGTCCGGGACCTCCAGGTCACCCTGATTTTATCCCTGATCTTTAAATTCCCAATTCCTCTTTGCTAACCAAATGATCAAGAAGAGACCATGAAACCCTCTTGGCTCCTATCTAAGGTTGCAGTCACATGCATGAGATAATGCGGGGGGAAAACGAGGCTATTTGCTCCGTAGGAATTTGACCCGCAGTTGTGCAATCACACAGTTCCTGGGAGCTGCGGGGGCAGCCCGCCACTGCATGATCAGATGCAAAACGTGGGTGAATCATTTTGTTTTGTTTTGTTGCCATGTGTTTCTGGTGTGCTTCAATGGGGGATCGATGATCCGCATCTCCACACTGAGTGCCCCCCATGCAGTGTATGATGATGCACATACTGAAACGGGGAAAAAACAACAACAGCATGTAGTTGGGATAGCCCCATCAGACCATCCTGACGCCATGAGAGCGCGCTGGCATGATCACATAGGGAAAAGTCCGTTCCTGGCCCATAGCAAACCCATTTGCTAGCAGACTTTCCCTAGTATTTTTTTACTCTGCTTCTGCGGTGGAGCAAAACGGGTTGCTCACGGGTGCGGGACGCTTTGTGCCTAATCCGAGTAATCTGCCCGGCATTCGCACCTATGGCACAGCTAATTCTGTGTGCGATTGCAGCCAAATTCTGGTATCTTACCTGCTGGACTTTGGACAATCGCCATTGTCGTTCCTGAATGCTTCGTACAAAACCGATCTGTCCATTGGGAATTCTCATGATTTTGGTGCAGTACCTTCAGTCCTAGCTTACTCGACAGGAGTTCCCTCTCTAAGGTGGTTAAAGGAGAAGCCCATCACTTGTTGATAGCAAGGCCTGCAGTTCTCCATCCCAGAGGCTCCTCCGAGCCTTTTCCATCACCACATCTCCGAAGGTTCAGCTCTCCTGCTGGCAAATTTAATTTCCCAAGATCCACATTTATCATTTGCAGTGACGAAACCAAAGCTGGTCACCAGTCAGGCATTTGTGCAAAAAAATTGGCTTTTTAAGCAACGCAGGGAGTGCCTTATTGCAGCAGAATGGAGATTTATTTCTCCAGGTACGTTGTCTTCCAGAAGAGTCGATGCACCAGCGAAACACAAATAGGACCTCAGGGAACCATGTCCATGGAAAATGCCTTCTATCTACAGAGAACAATGCGTGTGGAATAACAACCCAAACATGGAAGTCTTCCATCTCCTGTCGGCAGCCTGCTGTGTTGTGAGCATGGGGGCATATAAACCCCATACTCCCTTGAGGTGTCTTTAGAAATCTGCTGCTAGCAACTATAAATAAAAGGAAAATAACATTTTTTTTTTCCTGCTGTAAACAATTCACAACTATGAGTAACTGGATAACATTTGGCTTCTGATTCACCCTCTTTTGATTTGCGGCATATTAATCTGAATTAAAACAGCTCTTCATGCTTTCCTTCTAGTTTACGCCTCCCCGTCAGCATTGCAAGCATGAGTTCAAATATGGAGATTCAAGGCAATATACACAATAAATAATGTGACCCAGTACAGACAAAGTAGTACAGTACAGACAATTAGCATACACTCTTCTGCTGGTGCTCCTTGTATCTTGGGAAAACATTTCATCTTTCTGTGGCGCTGCTGTCAGCTCCATTAGCTTTTGAATGTTCCCAGAGAACCCCATCCCGCTGGTTCCATCTAAGTGTATCCCAACAAATGCCTTGAGAAGCTCTGTCACTATTGCTGTATTGCCATTGTGGCCAGGAAACAGAGTTCCTCAAGGCATTTGTGATCTACAGTAACCTGGTGTGCATTTCCCATAATGCCAACAACTCTGCAAAAGTGTGTCTGATGAGGAGAATTTTACATTTGGCAGAAAGAGAATCCTTGACTATTTAGGTCTGTCTGCTCTGGAATATCTCAAGATTTTGCCATGGAGCTTGGGGACCCAGAGTTTGAGGAGAGGAGGAACCACAGCAGGGTACGATGCCATCAGGTCCACCTTCTGAAGCTGCCATGTTCTCCAGGGGAACTGATTTTGGTCCGCTGGAGATCAATTGTAGTAGTGGGAGATCTCCATGTGCTACCTGGAGGTTGGTAACCCTAAAGAGGGATGGCATTTCATCAATGGCTGATGCAGTCCAAACAATAGGTTTGCCAGCCTCCAGGTGGTGTCTGGACTCTGGAGATCTGCTTTTACAACTGATCTCCAGCTGACAGAGAGATCAGCTCCCCTGGAGAAAATGGCTGATTTAAAGGGTGGCTCTATGGCAATGTACCATACTGAGGCCCCTTCCCTCCCCAAACCCCGCCATCTCCTGGCTTCATCCCCAAAGTCTCCAGGTATTTTCCAACCCAGACCTGGCAACCCTACCAAACAAGGAGTTGAATATTAAAGGCTGGTGTCTCTGCCCTCCTTCCTGGCCTTACTAATCTCCCAAAGGCTGTCTTTGCTAAAACCCCTTCTTCCTGAATCACCTTGCATAGTTTTGTTTTGTTTTTTCAGGGGGGGGAGATGTTTCATTTTTTGGTTTCTAAAAATATTCTGCCAAATCAGACTAGATGGTTTGTATGGCCCTTTCCAACTCTATGATCCTATGATCACTCGTTGCATGACCCATGTGGTTCCTCTCTTTATGTTAGCTCAGCATAATGGGGCCAGACCATAGAGAAATAGCCCCTACACAGGTCTGGTTAACAACTCAATCGGTCTTGTATATAGAAGTGTCTTCCATTGAAATAAAAAGTCTTGCTTCCAGATACGTGTTTTAAAATTGATGTATTAGGCTGTAATTATCTCTTTGAAATAAATTGCTCCTAAATGCTCGTAATTGTGCACAGATTGCAGCTCCAAATACAAATTGATGTATACGTGTATACACTTAAGAAGCAAATTTGTCATAATTTTCTGTGTTAGGATGCTAATGATTCTTTCTTATAGAGATCCCCCATTTCTCGACATCTAACAACTATCCCTTCCCTGCTTGCGTGTTCTCTCTCAATAAGTCTATATGCACACTCACACCTATATATTATTTGTCTGTCTATATATACATACAGAGACATGTTTTTTTTTTTTAAAAAAAAGACTGTATAATATTAAGTAGAAGTTGAGGGAAGATATTATTGACACATTAAGCTATGTTTCAACTGAGATAGATCATTGATTGATCTATCAAGGTCAACTGTTTCTTCACTGACTACCTGCAGCTGTCCATGGTCTCAGGTAGAGGTCTTCCACATCACCTAATACCTGACCCTTTTTTTCTTGCTGATGCCAGGGATTGGGCCTGAGACCTTCTTAGGGTTGCCATCTCTGGGCTGGGAAATACCCGGAGATTTAGGGAAACTGGGGAGGACAGGATTTGGGAAGGGGAAGGACCTCAGCAGAGAATAATGCCACAGAGTCCACCCTCCAAAGCAGCCATTTTCTCCAGGGGGGATTGATCTTGGTCATCTGGAGATCAACTGTAATAGCAGGAGACCACCACCTGTAGGTTAGCCACCCTAGACCTTCTGCATGCAGGGAAAAAAAAACTATCATGATAATCTATCACTAAGGTACAGGGCCTCCCCTTACAAAAGAGAAAGGTCCCAGGAATGAGAAAATAAATAATGCCTCCAGACCACTGGCTTCCTCCTTTCCCATCTGAGGAGGGATTAGATTACCAGTGTGGGGGGGGGATTAAACAAACGGATAGATCCTCTTACTAAACTTTTATCCCTTTGCAAATATATAGGCTGAGTTCAGACTGGCAGTTTGGCCTGAGATAGGCATGTTGCAGAGACGTTTCACAAACGGATTAAAGGGGCCGGTTCACACAGGCACATCTGTCAGGCGTTCCCCAGCCACATTCAACCCGTCTTGTAATGATTCCCTCTCGAGTTTAAAAAATACCAGGTGAAAGTGGTAGCAAACCCTGGAGAGTGTATTCATTCCCCGTTCATCCTGCTTCCTAGAAGTGTGAATGCAAACAAGCTGATCTGGTAGGGATGCTCTTATGCACGTGAGTGCATAAGCACATATTGTCAGATTACATTACAAAAAGCTGCTTACCAGGGGCGGGCCAACAGTGCAAATGCTTGCTTGCACCTCCTCTCCAGTATGCTCCCACATCAGTCGGTGCAGTGTGACCAGGACTCCCTCATGCTTCAAACTGCCGGTCTGACCTCAGCCATATAAAATACAAACCATACTTATTTTTTCCCCAATTTTCAAACTTCATTGAGTTCAAGAATGCAATACAAATCAGAATGAAAACATCAAAGCTGAACATGGTCTCGGAGTAATGAATTACAATATTAAATCTAGTACAAATGGCATCCTTAAACTAGTAACTACTATGTAGATTCTCTAGAATGCAGAGTGTGCAGGAGGAGATATCAATATACACACTGCATGGATCTATAAGAACTCCAACAAATTACCCAAAGAAAGTGGGTATTGTAGATTTATGAGCAGGAATATAAATGACAGTGGGAAAAGACTCGGTCAAACACGAGCGGTCCTAACAGTGGTCAGAATCAAAAGGTACATTATAGGTGGAGCCAAGTGTGGTGATGTCAGATAAACTGCCATGTTTTACTGCCTTAAACACTGTTCCCATTGTTTTGTTTTAATTAGATTGCACGCTTGCGCATAGTTTGCTTGCTGAAACTGTGGGAGAACTCCCTGCCACTGACTGCTATCTAAGTGGCCTTGAACAAGAGGCAAAGGCATGTCATCTCAGCCGGTGGAAATATTTTTGCCTTTTGATAGTGGGAAGGGGGCCATTCTCCCGGTCATTATGTAAACTCCCACCGGGAGAATTCCTGCGCATGCACTCAGATTTCATTTGCTAGTTCAGCTACTGCATCATACTATATCTGTAGGCCTTCATACGTGGTGGGGCATTCCTGACAATAACTCTGCTACCAGTGGCAACCTACTTGTATTCCAATAAAGCATATCTTTCTAGTGAAGAGTGCCTGGACTTGCTTGTTGTTGACCCTGACAGGAAGCTGACATCAGAAGGAAGAAGACTGTGGTCTTTCATGAATTGCAGGACAGGGGTCCAGGTAAGAACACATTTGGAATACACTGTGCGAGAGCCAGTTTCGGATCGTTGTAAAGAGTCAGTGATTTTGGACATTACAAATTTGTCCCATACTTTGTCCCACCAGACATGCAATGATAGAGGAGATGAGGACTTCCAAACTGAGGTGATGGTTAGCCGAGCAGCTGCCAGAAGTATTGAGGTAAGTTCCTTTCGAGCAACGTCTTCAATCTCAGGGTCCAAAAAATTGAGGAGCAGAAGCTCAGGTTTAGCCTGAAGCATTTGTGATGTGATTGTGTTGATTTGGATCAGAACCTCTTGCCAGAAAGATTGAATGAATGGACAATCCCACCAACAATTCATGTAATCTCCAATAGATCCACAGTTCTTCCAGCATAGTGGAGTCAGTATGGATTTCATTTGGAATAAGCATTTTGAAGTAAAGTACCAGCAAGACGTGAGTTTTAAAGCTTGCATATGGATGTTAAAAACTTTAGAGGAGTGTGCAGATTTCCAAATAGTCAGCCAATCATCTTTTGTGAGGTTCATCGGAAGATCAGTTTGCAAGGTTTGTTGATATTTTAACTCAGAGGCACTATCAACAACCAGCATAATTTTGTACTATTTGCAAAGCAGGCCCTTTGAAGATTCTGGATATGTCACAATGATAGGCTTGGAGTCAGTTCTTGGTCTGTTGAAAGTCCCAGAAGTAATTAAAGTTTCTATCATAGTTTTCAGTTGTAAGTAATGGAACCAAGGAGAGGGTTTATCCATAACATTGTCAAACTATATATTTGTCTCTCATCTTGCCATTTTTAATCAAATCTACAAGTCGTGTGAGGCCAGCCAACAAACCATGCTTATTGAACAAAGAATGGCTGGAGATAAAACTAGGGAAAAAATATACATATAGAGATTCAAATGTGGGCGATACAACTGAAGCAAAGTCTCTGGGTTTTACTCCCTCTAGTGGTCAGTTCGATATCACATTGCTTTATGCCCTGTGTATCTCCCTGCATATTTAAGCTGCAGGTTTTTATGCTGGGCATATATGACAGTTTTTGACTGTAATAAACATTGCCTGACTATGCTGGACATAAAGTGATGTAATATCAAAATGACCCCTAGAAAGAGGAAAACATGTACAGAACAGGGGAGAAAAAACCCCAGAGCAACAGGAACACACAGTTGAGGAAACTGAAATGCAGAAAAGCCCTCTGTCTTTCCAATTGGTTGGTTTTCTGCAATGGTGCTACTGCAGGGCAGCTTCCTGCATAGGGGCAGGGAGGAGCAGTATCCACATTGCCCATGTTGCTGCTTTCCCCACTCCAGCCCCTCCCCTTTTTCTCCTGTTGTGCCGATGCTGAAGCATGGATGCGATGGCCAGTATACCGGGATGGCACTCTCTATTTCCCTGTTGAGCCACACTATATTGGCAAGGAAATGGAGGGGAGCCATTTAAAAGCCTAAGAATTTGGGGAAATGGCACATAGAAGTAGTGCACACCATTTTGAAAGCAAAGCTTAGCTCCACCCCATCTCCCTGTGGTGGCCATGAGTTGAGTGTCTACAGGGATGTGGCTAATTAGTGACACCTGTTGTGGGTGCTGGCTGGAAAGTTTAAATGACATGCTCGCAAGGTGGGTTTTGAGAAGACAGACTTGAATTAGGAGCAATATGCCACCAAAGTAATTTCAGAAGTCTTCCATCTCTGTAGAATTTATGCGGTGAGCAAATGACTTGTAAGAGATTATTTGTATCTTCATTGTATGTCTGCTGTTTGTTTGGTGACCTTTTTGTAGTTTTATATTATGTGCAGTGAGGATTCTTTGATAAAGACAAAGAAATGGGTTGGAAGTAAACCGGGACCCCGTCAGAATCTTTCGCATGCTGCACTGTGTAATAGAACATGCTGTTGTTTGTTTCAATGGGTTGTTGTAAGAAGTAGACAATACTGTCTTTTATAGTACTTGTATTGATACAAATAACAAGGATTGTATGTGATAGAAGTTCTATTGAGCACCATTACATTATTTATCAGTAAATTTAAAAAGTCTATGCATATTTGTTGCCATCTCATGGTATATATTTTGTTCATATTAAACTATATGTCCATGAGCCTGCAATTTGGTGTGACATTGTACTAGGTGATATGGCTCAGAGTCTAAATACAGGGGAGGAAAGAGCAAGTATCTGGTCAAAAAAACCCTCCCTCCTTGTGAGTGATAGGAATGATGAACAGGAGGACTGGACGCAGTTCCTTCTTTCGAATCGTAAGATGATCAAGTTATCTCTCCATGCTTCCTCCTTATCTGATTATTGCAGGGCTGGACATATTCCATAGGGTTTGAGGTTTGTTAGTGATCCTGAATTTAAAGAGAAATGGATCGCTATTATGAATAAATGTGCTATTGACTTGATGACTTTACTAATAGCTAGATGTACTCAGGAAATGGAAACAGTAACTTTGGAAATTGACAATGTGGAAACTAAATTGAAAAATACATTGAGCCAGGATGTTTTAGAGGGAAAAAAAATATATATTTATCTGCAATCTCTGCTATTTATATAAACCCACAGGCCAACTTAAAACTAAATAATACATATTCAGATAGATTATATTTAGAAAGACACTCTTCAAGGGTGTCCTGTCTCTCCAGTGCTTTTTGCTTTGGCGATGGAATCTTTGGCCAATGCAATAAGGAAGAATCATAATATTCAGGACATTAAAATTAATCAAAAGGAATATAAACGTACACTATTTATTTATTTATTTATTTATTTGATTTGTACCCTGCCCTCCCATCGAAGTGGCTCAGGGCGGCTTATTTGCAGATGGTATTTTGTTGTTCATATCAAATTTGGAGTTTTCTTTGGAAAAGTTGCAATTGGTTCTAAATAACTTTACAGAAATTTCAGGTTTGAAAATTAATCAACAAAAATCAAATTTGCGTCCTTTTAATTTACCGTAAACAACTGTTTCCAGAATAAAACAAAATTATAATTATGAGTTGACTTCATCATATATTGCATGCTTAGGAATTAATATTCCAGGACGTTTAGAATATCTTATAAAATATAATCATGAAAACTCACAATAAGAAGCAGATCAAGTAGAATCCTCATTTACCTTTTGAATGACTGATAAGTAGTTTAGTTTTAAACATCTTATAATTATTTTGATATAATGGACTGTTCTCCTTTTAACTTTTTAATGATTTTAAGGTTATATGTTTATTTTTAGAGCTGAATGCTAAATTGCTTGTATTTAACGAACATGTATTATTTTGATAAATGGTCTTTGACCGCAAATAGACATCATTCATTCACTAATCATGAAAGGGCATTTCAAGACATTCTTAATAAATTCCAGTCCTGGGAGAAATCAATTTACTTGAATTGATTGATATTATATTGTTTTTTCCTCCCTAATTTTTTTTGCTGTTGTTGTTCAGATCAATCCCTATTACAATTTCAAATAAATGGTAAGACACATTGTTAAGATTTTTGGGTGGCAAAAAAAAGAGCATCACATATGTTCTAAGACGCTTACTAGACCATCAAACAAGGGAGGGATGCAATTTCCAGATCTATTTACATACTATAAGTCCATACAGCTCTCTCTCATTGTATGGCTATTGACAAGTAAAGACAAATCTAACTGGACTAATATTTTTTAACTTATTAACATATCCAATAGATATAAAGAGTATTATATGGCAGAAAAGAGTAGATAATTCTGCAAATGCTTATAGAAATCAATTCACTGTGGCAGCTTTAAATGTTTGGGATAAGTACAGATTACAATTAACTCCAGAGTTTTCATGGTTTTCATCACTATTAGATCAGGTATGGTTTCCTCCAGGCCAACAAAATGCAGATGCTAATTTTTTGGAAATCACTTAAAATCACTAGTCGTATGGATCTAACAAAACAGAATAGAGTGTTAGACAAACAATCCCTGGAAGAAAACAATGGTAGATCACTTACTTGGTACGTATATTATCAAATCTCTCATTTAAGTTCTGGCATTGGATTGTCTAATGTATTAAAGCATCCTTTAATGGACTTCAAGAGATTGCTTAATTCCTGTGAGTCCAATAAAAAAGGCTTAGTTTCTAAACTGTATACAATGATAAATAATATTGAGTCAACAGGCAGGTTATCATACCAGGAGAAATGGCAGAAAGACTGTACAATCACTTTAAATAAAGAGATCGGGGGTGGGGGGGATATGGGCATCTATAGATTATAAGTCATCAGTTTTATCAATAAAGCTTCAGACCATTAAGATTCTTACTAGATGGCATTATACACCTAAAAAGTTTTCTTATCTAAATTCTGATATTGGCCCATATTGTTGGAAGCAATCCAGATGTATAGGTTCCTATATCCACTGCTGGATGGAATGTGATATAATTATTTTTAATATAATTATTCAAAAAATAGCTCTAATTACACGTCAGACTCTTGAGCTGACACTTGAATCTTTATTCTTAAGTTATAAGATAGACAAAATTTGCCCATATCAATGAAGGGTAACAATCACAATATTAATTGGTGTAGAATTTCTGGGTTGTGTGGCTGTGCTCTTGGCGTTGTAGGACCTGATGTTTTGCCAGTAGCTATTTCTGTGTCAAAGTGAGAAGAAAAACGGTAGGCAGGTAATTTATAATTACTCTGGAAGGTGGGGTAGGGCTGAGTCATTATTTTGTAGGAGTTCCCCAGGCTATGAACATGCTGAGAAGCTTTCCTGAGGAAGTTCTTTTGTATATGGATTATTTCCTGAGGAGGTTTCCTGTTTCCTGAGAATGTTCTTTTGTATGTGGAATGGCTATTGAAACTCTAATCTTATCTGTAGTGCTATTGCCAGCTGTAGAGCCTTTTGTGTTTTTCAGGACAGGAAACCATGCCCTATTTATATTTAAACTCTCTTCTTTCCTGTTGAAATTGTGTTTATGTTTATGAATTTCAATGGCTTCCCTGTGTAATCTGGCATGGTAACTAGAAGTGTTGTCCAGCCTTTCAGTATCTTGGAACAAAATGCTGTGTCCTGTTTGAGTTAGGCTATGTTCAGCCACTGCTGATTTTTCAGGCTGGCCAAGTCTGCAGTGTCTTTCATGTTCTTTTATTCTTGTCTGAATGCTATGCTGTGTGGTCCCGATGTAAACTTGCCTACAACTGCATGGTATGTGGTATACTCCTGCAGATGTGAGGGGTTTTCTTCTGTCTTTTGCCGATCATAGCATTTGTTGTATTTTTCTGGTGGGTCTGAATACTGTTTGTATTCAGCAGGAGTATCTGCATCTGCTTTACATGTAGAAGGTCCCAGTTTCTATTTCCAGCATCTCTAGTTAAAGGATCAGGTAGAAGATGGTGCCAAAGACCTCCACCTGAGACCCCTGAAGGCCACTGCCTGTCAGAGTGGACAGTACCAAGCTTGTTAGACCAATGGTCTGATTTGGTATATAGAAGCTTCATATGCTTTTTTTTTTTTTTTTTAAAGAAGCTTTTAGAGATATAAAAGGCTTTAAAATCCATAACAAAATGTTTAAAAGAGAAGCTGAGCAAAAAAATAATAAAAAAATCCTGCCATCTGTGTGGGAAATTCAGTTTGGATTCGGCACATTTCAGAGAGAGGAAGAGGTGGGATGGCAGAAGGAAACTTGGGTTGATCTGGCGCGGAAGAGAGAGGCGGTGGTGAGGCACCATCCCTGCATTTATGTCTACGTCAATGATAGGTATAAGAGAAGGAAGTGTCTAAATAAACCATTATCTCACGTGGGAAGGAGAGGTGTCATTTTCGCTCTTAGATTACTCTAATTAGCATCCTGTGGGAGGGAGTGCTGAGAGCAAAATACAGTGAAGTTACACAATAGCTAGATGTTGATAGGTACCTGTCCTGATTCAATGTGACATTCAAAGCATCTTCTTGCATTCTTCTAGCTTTAGGAAACTTTCTCTGTGAATTTTGGGAATGTTCCTGCTTGCACGATATCACAAGAGACTCCATCAATAGAGCACTGATAATCCAGACCACTTTTTCTTTTCTGCTTTCCCCCCCTAACTAGAGTCATTTTAAAAAAGAACAAATGCACACACACATAACAACTTCACCTTGATCCAAAGGGGCATTCACAGAGCCGCTAGTACTATGCACAGAGGATCCTGTTGAAGAGGAGAAAATCTTTCTGAGAAGATGTTTGCTGGGAAGAGGAGGGCTAAACTTACCCTTATTGGAGAAAGAACAGCTGGGCACCAGTATATTAACCTGTGGCTCTTTTACATACTCACATTCTCTTTTCCCACACTTGTGTGTCCCTATTGCTTCATTGTCGTCGTTGTTGTTTTTTCAATGTGTGTTTTGCTCCCTCTACTGGCTTATTTGGTATTATATCACGGTATGTTCAGCATATCCCCTGTACTTTTAAATCTGCAGGCAGATATGCCAGACATATAATGATGTAATATTGAATTGATTACTAGGGGCAGCATAACACATATGGAAAAGAAAACAACAACAACACTGAAGCAAGAGGGACAAATAACTGGCAACAATGAGAATGCAGAAGCGCTTGGCTTTGTCTTCAGAAGTGCTACTAATGGTGGCCATTTTGCAATGAGCATGATGGAAGTCCTTATACTCATGGAAAATTTTACTCTATATCCAACCCCTAATTTTTATACCAGACCAAGAGAATGTGCGGCTTACCCACTGTGTTAGTATTAAACCTGGGGGCGGGGGTGCTTTGAAAGGTGTTCACCATGATTAAGACTATGTCAGTGATGGTGAACCTTTTAGAGACCGAGTGCCCAAACTGCAATCCAAATCCCACTTATTTATTGCAAAGCGCCAACACAGCAATTTAACCTGAATATCAAGGTTTTCGTTTAGAAAAAACAATTCATACATTAACATCTTTTGTCTTAAAAGAAAAGCACAAAGAGCTTTCAATGATACAAACAGCTTTTTATTGAAAGGGGGCGGGGTCAGGCTGTGGGGATTCCTTGCTGAGCAGCTCCTGGGCTTTGAGTAGGCAGGGATTGTGGGTTGGCATCAGGCTGTGAGGAAGGTGGAGCCCGTGGAGAAAGCGATTCCCCTCTTCTCCCTCCCCCATGTAAACAAGTGGGGTGCCTGCACCGGGGGGTTGTACGTCTTTTCCTCTCATGTGTGGTATTTGCTTTCCAACCAGGGCCCAGGGTTTGGCCTAGGGCCAGCTGGTACAGCAGCTGCAGCAGCACAATAAGCAGGCTCAGCCACCTCCTTGCCCGTGCCCACAGAGAGGGCTCCGAGTGCCACCTCTGGCATCCGTGCCATACGTTCGCCACCACTGGACTATGTGGTCAAAATGGGGATATAGATAGGCATCCAACTGACTGAAGAGTTCATGAGTCAGACCAGTTCTTTTCACATCGGATCATCCTGTTTTGCAAAAGTGGTGGATTTGCAGGTCATGTGTCATGGCCTTCCATAAACTGCATATGATATTTCATTACATTAAATTCAATTGGAATGTATTTTAGTCCCTTCATATTATATATTAGTTCAGCGTCAATGGCCTCGGCTGGTATTTATGTGCATTTCTTAGTTTATTGTATTTTGCAAATCCAGACTAACACTAGTATGACGGTATAGTATTCATGGTATTGTTTACACCATTGTTTTATGTCTCATTCATTTTACAATCCAGTGCATAAGTGATTGTGCTGCCATTGTTTTCTTTGGTTACTTTTGTGCAGCTCACTTTTTGTTCTGCTCCCCCCCCTTTTTCCCTTGTTTTGCTTGTGGATCCTGCAAGGAAGTCCTTCTCAACTTGGTTTTAGCATATGTGCTAGCGTTGGGGAAATTTCTCCAATACTAGCATTCCCTGTGTGGGGTGCTGGATAGCTGTACAGATTTTATTTTTACAATCAGACCCTTAGAAATACTTGAAATGGAATGCTTGGCCAATCAGGGAATTAAATTGGGTGTACTGAGGTGGTGTGTTATGAGAATTGCCATCACGGAGCTTCAGTCTTGTTGTCTTGACTGGGGACAATTTGGCCGTAATAATGAGGCTGGTATGATAAAATGAAAATACATTGCAGAAATTATAATGTACCGAAGAGAGAAAATGAACATCTCACATTTTTCTCATTTATTTCACTATGAAATTCAATAAGTATTTTAATGCTGTTGTTGTTGTTTTGCTTTTGAGTCTTCGATATCTTCTCGATAACAATGGCACAAACAAACCTGAACAGAGAATACAAACCCAGCCCTTCAGTTCATTTATTTTGCTCTGCGATTTTGATAAATATTTTACTGCTTCCTTGACGTCTTTGCTGCACGAAGATGCTGACATGGCTTATCACTGGTGATCTCAAGCCATTCTGACAATGAGATGAGATTTCGTTTTAATATTCTAAAATTATCGCCATTGCTTGAAAAAGTAACGCCTTTGAAGGTTCAATAATGCTGGAACTGAATCTTTCTTTGATGTACCTTCTGCTTTACTGGTAATTTAGTAAATTTGCATAGCATTTTATTCACTTTCCTGGATGCCTATTACAGGATCCACAATATGCTCATAGAGGGTAACAACTGGCATATTCTCCCCCCCTTTCCAAATTAAGGAAGAACTAGTTTGTATCAATGTGCATTTTAAAAAAAAACATCTAGGAACATCAAGGAAAGCACATAAAGGTGCACCCTTTAACCAATTATTGTAGGGGATGGGAAATGGCAGGTCATAGAGGATGCTAATCAGGCTTTTTTTGTAGAAAAAGCCCAGCAGGAACTCATTAGCATAATAGGCCACACACATCCATGTTACCAGAAGTGTGGTCATCCAGCCACACCCACCTTTTGCTTCTTATTCTGTTTGCCTTGTTTGTTGTCAAAACCCAGGGCTTTTTTTGTAGCAGGAACTCCTTTGCATGTTAGGCCACACACCCCTAATGTAGCCAATCCTAATGAGTTTCTGCTGTTGGGTGTGGCCTATTATGCTAATGTGTTCCTGCTGGGCGTGGCCAACTCAGGAGCCAGCCGGAACTCCGTTCCTGTGCGTTCCTGCCCCAAAATAGCCCTGATGCTAATAGCAGAGTTGTGGAGGTTATGTGAAACAACGAAACCTTCCATAAGGTGCTGGCTGGTATCAATCCTTTATTTCCTCTTCATCACAGCCTTCATCATAGTGGTATCAGAGGTTAGCCATGTTAGTCTGCAGTAGAAGTTAGATTTTAGTCCAGTAGCACCTTAGAGACCAACAAGATTTTGTGGAATAATAATTAACAATTATTGTATGGCATTGTGCGTAGAATAGCCAGGAGATCCCAAGATTGTCTGGCAGCCAGAAGTTCTAGCTCTTTTAGCATTATGTACCACTAGGTGGTGAGCTAGACTTGTTTTTAAGTCAAGAGATGTTTCAGAGGTGGTTTGCCGTTACCTGCCTCTGCGTCGCAGCCCTAGTATTCCTTGGAGGTCGCCCTTCCAACTACTAGCCCAGGCCAACCCTGATTTTATGGAGCATGAGCTTCTGAGAGTCAGAGCTTCCTTTGTCAGGTATGAGTAGGAATGGAGGTTCGTGGGTCCTTACATCCCAGGCTGAAGGTGGGAGGGGTGTTGCAAAGAAAGGAGTCAGGATTTAGAGGCACAATGCAAAATGTAATTAGCTGAATTAAAGCAGAGGAGAAATGCTTAGAAGCAGAAAATTAGCATGGACTAGATGACCCTGAAAGTCCTTTCCAACTCTATGATTCTATGTCCTGTGAGATATCAGCCATATGTCCCTGTTTATCTTGGAGTCCATTGTTCTGGATTTGCAAACAAACTCATATTCAGCAATCTCATGTTCCTTACCCACTTTCCAAAAACACTTGGCAGGCACCGTGGTGCCCAGGAGCACCATGCTGGGGACCCCTGCCTTGAATCCTTAAAAAGAACCCTGCCTCAGGAGTACAGACACCCAACAGCCCCCAGGATCTTCCTCTCCTTTGCTTCACCTGAGCTGCAGTGTCCACACAGGGCGATCTTCCAGAGTGCTCCATCCAGGGGTCTTTTCGGGGGGGAGCCCACCAGAACGCAGCTCCGGGAGCTCAGGAGCCAAGCCCCGCCCCCAGCCGGCGTGCCGGAGAGTCTTTCAGGCAGCCAAATGTCAATTTCAGCTCCATTATATCCTATGGGCCATTGAAGTCAATAGTGAAAACATAGGGTATATTCTGGGGGCTGGAGGGAGGGGTTTGAGGGAGAGGCTCCAAACTCACAGGATAGCTGATGGAGCCTCTCCCCAAGATACCCACCAAGTTTCAAGAACATTGGACCAGGGGGTCCAATTCTATGGCCCCCTAAACAGGTTGCCCCTATTCCCTCCATTGTTCTCTATAGTGGGGAAAAAATAACTTTATTCCTGACAAAAGAATGTCAAAGTGCCTTTAGAACTGCTTTCAAATAAACACTATCTTCTTGCTGGAGCCTGGTGTTTGACTGACTTTCTGAAGTGCCTGACACCAGTGAAGTTTCATTCAAGGCATAAGCTTTCATCTGCACACACTTCTTCAGATCGTGCACACGCAAGAAAGCTTATGCCTTGAATAAAACTTTGTTGGTCTATGAGTTAAGGAGTTATGACTCTGGATAATGTGGCCAATTAACAAGAATTATACCAGTGGTGAAACAAAGAAACTTGAGGTGGGGAACACCCCCCCCCAATGCAATTATATAGGGCTGAGACATTCCTCTCCTTCTCTCGAAGAGGTATTATTTTCTTACACTGTTTATATTATTCTCTAAACTTCTCAGCACAATAGTAGCAATACATCAGATACGCACCAGACTCACATTATACTAATACATTCAGAAAGAGTAAAGAGAGGAAGGGGGCCATTGGGGGAGTGCTAATATTTATATATGTTTGTGCCTATAAGTAATGCAAAATGTGTGTATTCTATTGAGATTTTTTAAAAAATTTCCATATCTGACACAAAACTGATTTGTTTTACTTTGATTATATCCTGAGGAACGGCACATTAAATGTACACTGTTAAGAGAATATTCATTGGACGTCATGTTTAATAATGTCCTGAGATAATCAAATTGTTTTGTGTTTTCTCTTGCTGTTCCCTGCATAATACTGAAATTAGGTCCTACGAAACATCATATTTCGATGGGTTTTTTTGTGTGTGGGGGGGGACAGAGTGGAACACATAAATGCCACATACTGGGTTGATTCAAGCATTTCCCTGCATTAGCATAAAGAGTTCCTTTTGAAAACAAATGCATAAGAGGCACAGCAGGACTGCAAATTTGGCATTATAGAGGGGAAATGTCCTTTCCCCCCTCTAGGCAACACATTATTGGCAAACGGAGGGCATAACATACCAAAGAGCCTTAACATAGCTTGCATAAGGATTTCATAGTCCTGTCTCCTTCCCTCTTTTTAGAAGAAGCTCAACATTTTGTCCATTTGTGATCTCTAGTTTGCTCTTAGTCCAGTATATCAAGGTACCTTGCAAGATTAATTTGCTACACTCATGTCCCAAAATGAGCCCCTTTTTTCCCTCGGAAGGTGATTTTTCTACCTATTGCTGAGTTTGCCATCATTGCGAGAAGACATAGCTGATGTGCAGGTGAGAAATCACTCATGAAATGGAAGTAGGTCATGAGCTACCTGCTGTGAAACTGAAACCTGGACTGATCTTTGCTCATGGCCTCCATACAGATAAAGTTGGATAGGCCTGAAGGACTACTCCAAGCCATTAGGGAAGGTTATACAAATGAAAGATAGCAGTGGAATGGTAAAGTCCAGCACAGCTAGGCTGGCCTTCTTCTTTTTAAAACACATGAACCTTTCCTTTCTCCGTGCCTGGAAAGAGGGAGCATTCAAGGGTCCAATTCTCAGCTGTCAAACTTGGATTGCTTTTGGTGACATAAATATTGCACAGACTGATACTTAGGCTGAGTTCAGACTGGCAGTTTGAAGTGGAAGGGACTCATTGCAAAAAAGACCCGGGAACTAACTGTTCCAGGTTTCCCTGGATACACTGTGTGGATTGATGCAGAAGCATACCAGGAGGAGGCACGAGGGAGTGTTCAGACTGCTGGCCCAGAGGCGTGGCTGTAAATGGCTTTTTCCTGGTAATTCAGCTATGTGCGCATATGCGCTCATGTGCGTAAGCACATCTGGGTGATTTGGGGAGGATCCCATTGCGCCGGCACCACATTGGGTGGTAGAGCGGAGCACATCCAATCATGTCACTGCTGCCTCTCCAGGGCAATCAAATGCACCTTATGCGTGGAAACACCCGGCGGACATTATTACTGTGGGTTGTTCCCGGCTTTTCGGGTTAGCGTTCACACTTCCCGGAAGTGGAATGAAACAGGATAAAGGCACTCTCTGGGATTTGCTACCACTTTCATCAGGTATCTTTTAAATGTGAGAGTGAAGCGGTACACAACCGGTTGACTATGGGTGGGGAACGCCAGACAGATGTGTCTGTGTGAATGGCCCCATTAATCTGCTTGTGAAATGTTGTTCACATGCAGCTGTAGCAGGGCAAACTGCCAGACTGAACTCAGCCTTAGAAAGGACAATGGATAGTAAGAGAGAGAGAGAGAGAGAGAGAGAGAGAGAGAGAGAGAGAGAGAGAGAGGTATTTTCACTGTGTACATAACTCTGAATAATAGGAGATGTGGAGCTGGACATTGTCTGGAGCACTGCAAAGGATTTTGAGCTGAGAGCCAATTTCTTGAATTGAGCACTGCTTCATTGGCACCCCTTCCCCCAATGTTGCTACTTCACTAGTCTGTACCATCGAGTATGATTGCCAGGTCTTACCCATCTGCCAGCAGGGGGCTCCTGGCTGGGTCCTGGGCTCATCTGGCATGCACACAAAACACATGTGCCACAATGACGTCATCCAGAAGTGACATCATTGCGCTGGGCATGTTGTGTGGGGGGACACTCTAGTATTTGGCTAAAAACTCTAAGGTCACCATAGAGTTTTTAGCCAAATACTAGAACGTCCCCCCACACAACAGGCCCAGCGCAATGATGTCACTTCGCTGGGCATGTTGGGTGTTGTAGGGCTCTTCAGAGGTGGGCATGATGGGCATGGTGGGGCTCTTTGGAGGAACCTCCACCCCCTTTGGGGGGTTGGCAAACCTATCATCAAGACGGCATTCATCTTCCTAGTCTTTTAATTCTAAAATTAAAATTCCTCCTTGCCTATCAATCTTGAGGCACTTTGGAAATTATTAAAATACAGTTTATAACACTCAGCTAACTTATGATATCTGGTGTAGTGTAGAGCCAGTTTGGTGTAGTGGTTAAGTGTGCAGACTCTAATCTGGGAGAACCGGGTTTGATTCCCCACTCCTCCACTTGCACCTGCTGATGTGACCTTGGGTCAGTCACAAGCTCGGACGCAGCTGTTCCTGAAAGAGCAGTTTGTGTTAGAGTTCTCTCAGCCCCACCTACCTCACAGGGTGTCTGTTGTGAGGAGGGGATGGGAAAGGAGTTTGTAAGCTACTCTGAGACTCCGAGTGAAGAGCGGGGTATAAATCCAAACTCCTCCTCCTCCTCCTCCTCCTCCTCCTCCTCCTCCTCCTCCTCTTCTTCTTCTTCTTCTTCTTCTTCTTCTTCTTCTTCTTCTTCTTCTTCTTCTTCTTCTTCTTCTTCTTCTTCTTCTTCTTCTTCTTCTTCTTCTTCTTCTTCTTCTTCTTCTTCTTCTTCTTCTTCTTCTTCATTATCATCCTCTAGAGCAGAAAGGGGGATTGCTGGAGATGTACTGAAGGTGCCATTCTTGAGTGCCTTTCTAAGCTTTCTTGCCCTGTGGAAGGGAACTCGAAAGGCACTGAAATGCTTTCTGAAGGCAATCAAGTGCTCTCTGAGCTGTCTTTCTCTGAGTCTCATGATGCCTCCCCCCAATTCCACAGTGGGGAGGAGAGGGAAGCCCACTTTCCAAAACATCCATTGTCTCCAAGGGAACTGATTTACGTTGCCTAGTGATCCGTGCTAATCCCAAGAGATCTCCAGCCACCACCGGGATGTCTCTAAGTAGAGAGGTCTTTAATTAATGGTGATTTTTGTGGTTAAATTAGGATTAATGTAGTATCTCTTCCTAGCATTCATCACTGTCAAAATTCACCTTTGGAACACCAACCCAACAATGAGATCTCAAAAGGAGGACAAGAATATTCTTGGTGACTGAAAGGGGTTAGATGTTTTTACTATGAAGACAAGAGTTAGCTTAATTTATTTTCACCATCCAAATCCTTTTATTATTATTATTATTATTATTATTATTATTATTATTATTATTATTATTATTATTATTATTATTATTATTATTATTATTATTATTATTATTATTATTACAACGCCTTCAAACAAGAAGACAACATTAGGGGAAACTGAGTGATACCAACAATGCGAACCTCTGCTGAGTTACTCCACTCGAAACCCATTGATGTTGATAGGCTTAGACAGAAATAACTCTATGTAGCATTACACTGTGAAGCAGTCAGCTATTCACATGAAAAGGATGCTCAAGATATTTAAAGTCTGAGAATGTTCTAAGGTTGTAACATAAATGCTGATGGCAGAAATATTGTTTGCGATTTGTGAGCAAAAAGGCAGCCTGGCATGATTTTTCGTCCCATGCTGAGTTTGAGGAGCATTGACTTCATGCTAAGTTTCTGAGGCAATTAATGAAGGAAAGAAGCTGTTTTACTGATCTGCTAGGTATGCAGCCCTTCCTGCAGCTATGCTGAGACGTACATCTTCAAAATAATCCCTGCAATTTCAAGCTGAAGCATCATGTGACATACAGTCACATAAGTTCTCTCTAAACTTTCTCCTTTAAAACACCCCAACAACATGAGATCGTTTGCAGACTTGAGTAGACAATGAAGTGCTAGCTATCACTATCATTTCTTTCTGTCCATCCTATAACTTTTCTTCCCATGACCAAAAGTACCACATCTTGTTTCCTACAGGAGAAAAAATGACTCTGAACACAATAACGCCTGGCAAGGTGGAGTATGCAACCCTTCACCACGCATGTCCTTCGCTTTACATTGCAGACTCCTTCAGTTCAGGCTGAACCAGTGGCATTAAAGGGGCTCCATTGTCCTGCCAAGGGTTAAGTGTAGCAGAACACGTGTGTGTCAGCTGTGGAGAAAGAATTAAAAACAGTACCCTCTTGGGAAGCGAAGGGATGCACACATTCCGTTTGGCAATAGAATGGTTCTAATTTTAACTTGGCAAATAGAAGCATCTGCAGCCCACCGTGCCTTTCCTTTCAGTGGGGCTCCCAAGACCACCTCGGCCAGGCCTGTAGCCAGAAAATTTATTGGGGGAAGCAAACAAGTACAGTGGTGGTCAAGCCCATCATTCTTTATTTATTATTTATGCTGTATTAGTTATTTACCAGTTTCCCACTTGAGACTCAAAGTAGATTACATGGTATAGAACACTGTAATCAAACAGCAGGAGAGATCTTATAAAATGTAATAGGACTAGGTGTACAAAAATTTACAAAAATGCAAAAAAAAAAAGTATCAAACATGCCATGTCAAGCAATGAAGAAAATGGAGTTATGAAAAAAAAAATGAAAACAATGCTGTAAGAGTATGATAGAACATACAACAAATCAGTAATATATAACACTAGGAGAAAGGCCCGTTGTGGGAAGAAATACAATGAGACTGCAGTGAAAGGAACCCGGAAGGGATGTCTGAACCTGCAGATCCATTTCCACCACTGTTTGTTGTTGTTGTTTTAGTTGCTGCCTATATGCACTTACGTGCATCCATCTGCTTGCATTTAAATAAAATCCACCTTCATGGCTCATCCTGTGGTTGAAGTGCAACACTAATGTGGATGGGCCACATGGGATGGCCATGTGGGTAACCCACTACAGGGTGTGTGGTCTGGATGGAATGCTCCGCTACACTTTGAACCAGTACAATTTGAAGTACTACCATACCGTGCCAAGCCACCAGTGTGACCGCAGCCTAGACGTGCGTTTTTTTTCCTGGTTAAATTAATCATGGGATAGTTGATAGGTTAATCCTTTGATCATAATAGGATTGCTTCAGGACCAAAGTTCTGCCTGAGTAATTCTTTATGTCAGCAAAAACAAACAAGCAAAAAACCCCAATCCTGAAACACATTGAAAGCTCCCTTTGACCTTAAGAAGATGAAAAAAATGGTGCCCTTCTATTTGCCATTATATTATCATATCAGGTCATTACATCAGGGGGAAAGGCTGTGGCTCAGTGATAGGGCCTCTGCTTGGCATGCAGAAGGTTCCAGGTTCAGTCACCAGCATCTAGAGGTAGAAGATGATGGGAAGGATCTCTGCCTGACACCCCAGAGAGCTGCTGCCAGTCTGAGTAGACAATACTGACATTGATGGACGATGGTCCGATTCAGTAAAAAGGCAGCTTCATGGATTAAAGGTTTCAAACTCAAATGGCTTTCAAGGTCATGTTCCCAATGCTACTGGAGAGACCCATATTTTGGCACTGAGACCTGTCATTTGCAATGTTGCACTCATCACAGTTTCACCACAGCCCATGCTTCGAGTCTGAGACAGTGTCTAAAGCCCTGACACAACCTGCCAAAACTGGGTACTTGTGTGGATTAGGATGCACTCATGGCCATTGCTGACTCCGCTGCTTGGTTCAATTGTCTCCCTCCCCCTGAAGACGGTTCCTTGGCTATATGAAGAACTGTCCTGCTCTGTGTTACATAGTTATCTACAGTCAACCATCAAAGCACACTTTTCAAAGGGACAAATGCATATTTTGGATATGTTTACCAAGATAACCTTGTAGTAATATGGTTCTCATACTCCTTTGGAGTAAGATGGCCCTCAAACTTATTGAATCTCATATCTCATTATACTCCCATGCACCAACTACATTCCTCAGACAACTTCTCCTTCTGGTGTCCTCTTTAAGGATTGTCTGTATGGCCATAGTCAGGTCAAGGGCTTTCCTTATGGTAGGTTCAGTCCTCTGGAATGGCTTACCAGAATGGTTGCAGAGGGTTGGACTACATCTTGGAAGGCATGCAAGACAGTTCTGTTTCAGGAGCCATTTGGGGAACTGGTTGGCCAGATCTTGCTTTTAAAAAGTCAACGTGTTTGATTTATGTGTTGTTGTTATTATTGTTATTATTAAATGTTCTGCATCCTTGCAACATGTTGGGCTATTAGCCACCTTGAGTCTAAGGAATTTCCTGCGTCGTGCAGGGGGTTGGACTAGATGACCCTAGAGGTATCTTCCAACTCTATGATTCTATGATTCTAAATAAGACAATCAAAATAAATTTTAAATAAAGGACTCTTGTGATGACATAAGCCATCATTTTCAAGATTTATTTTAGCATTCATTTTGTGGTGGCAAAATCTCTTCTGTCCACTTGCTGGAATATGTTGTTGGATCAGCCGAGTGACTTGCAAGCTACGTCCTCCTTACCATGTGGTGATCTCCTGCCGTCTTGCTATGATCAGACCCAATGAGTTCACAAGACTTCCGCAAGGAGCTTGAAAGAGCTGCGAGAGGCTTTGAAGCCACAGGCTAAGCATCGCTCAATTATGCAGCAAACGTGGTATCAGTAGTGCATAGCCAAGTCCGGATACAAAGGCCACCTTTTGATGCTACTGGGTCTTTTCATTTAATATTTCTTGAAGCTCATTATTCTCCATTCAGGTGCCTGCGGAATTCCACCACATTCGCTCTGCTGCCCGGTGATTTAAAGAAAAAGGCAGCTTGAAACGAACCTGGCAGGCTTTTATGGTTAATTGTCCTACTCGGTCTCTAGCCGGGAGAGAATTGAGCAAGACCAGCCTTCTGAATCAAGAGACCAGAAATCATAATGCGATCTACTAAATACTGGAGAACAAGGGATTTTGAAGGTTTTCAGGTTATTGTACCGTCAAGTTGCGGCTGACTTATGACATCCCCAGCAGGGAGCTTTCAAGGCAAGTGAGAAGCAGGGGTGGTTTGCCGTGGCCTTCCTCTGCACGGCCTTCCTTGGTGGTCTCTCTTCCAAGCACTGGCCCTGCTTAGCTACCGAGAGCTGATGAGATGTGGCTGCTTTCCCTTCAGGTTATTACATAAATGTAATCCCGCTATTGCCAGTGGAGGGCTTCTTGAGCAGAAATGTCTGTAATCTCATAGTACAATGATATCTCTCCAGGGATATTGCTGGAAAGAAGAGAGAAGAGTAGGTTTTTATACTCCACTTTTCTCGACCTTAGGGAGCTGTGGTGGCTCAAGTGGTTAAGACGCTGAACTGCAGGCTGTGGAAGGTCAGTAGTTCAGCAGTTCAAGACCCGAGAGTGCCGCGTGATGGAGTGAGCTCCCGTCTCTGGTTCTAGCTCCTGCCGACCTAGCAGTTCGAAAGCAAGACATTGCAAGTAGATAAATAGGTACCACTTCGGTGGGAAGGTAACAGCGTTCCGTGTGCCTTGGCGTTTAGTCATGCTGACCACATGACCACAGAAACATCTTTGGACAGCGCTGGCTCTTCGGCTTTGAAACAGAGATGAGCACCACAACCCTGGAGTCGGATTCGACTGGCTTTTGAGCAAGGGAACCTTTACCTTTACCCTTCTCAACCTTAAGTAGTCTCAAAGAGGCTTATTATTGCCTTTCCCTTCCTTTCTCCCCAAGAGGCACCTTGTGAGGCAGGTGGGGCTGAGAGAGTGCTGAGAGAACTGGGACTGGCCCAGGGTCACCCAGCAGGCTTCATGTGGAGGAGGAGCAGGGAATCAAACCCAGTTCTCCAGGTTAGAGTCTACTGGTTTTAACCACTATTCCACGCAGGCTGTCTTGAGTAATACTGAGTAGGAGACTGGCACAAACCCAAGCTATAGTAGCCTTCTGGCATTCTTTAGCCTCCCCCCACCCCCCAGGGATCTTTTTGTAGCAGGAACTCCTCTGCATATTAGGCGACACACTCCTAATGTAGCCAATCCTCCAAGAGCTTACAGAGCTCTTCTTACAGGAGCTACTGTAAGCTCTTGGAGGATTGGCTACATTAGGGGTGTGTCGCCTAATATGCAAAGGAGTCCCTGCTACAAACAGAACCTTGCCCACACCCACAGAAATACCCCTCCCCCCATCTTCTCCTGTGATCATCATTCCAGGCAGGTCAATGCTGTAGATTTGGAAACATTCAGCACAAGGGTGAGAGCTTTTATGGTTCCAAAGCAGAATGACACAATGCCCTTGGCGAGCGTTGAATTAATCTGAGGCATGGATTCAGGAATTCCTTGTCTTGACACTACAGTTCAAAGTGCCCGTAAAATTAAAATATGTGTCTGTGACAAGGAGAAGATCATTTATAGCTAAGGGCAAGTACAAAACAGGAGGGCCAGAGCTAGAGGGAGAAAGTAGACTGCAAATAACAATCTACCAAAGTTAGTAATTTTATTATGTACTACAATTTGTCAATGATTACTTAGTAATATGTAGACTTATGAGTATTCTGATTGGGCCACTGCAGAATGGGTTGCATCCAAATAGCTTTTCCACTAGTGAAAATTATTTTAAAATGGCAGCAGCTACAAAGATGCTGTGAGCTCTAGTTCAGCCCTTAATGTGTCATTTCAATTTTTTGTTTGTTTGTTTGTGGGCAATTCTACTACAAGTGTACTATATGAACTGGTCATGATTTCAATCATGTCCTTCCATCTGATGAAGGGAGCTTTGTCCCTGAAACACTTGGTTGTCTCTGGCTGTGGTCACATGCGCTAAATAATCCACTTTCATTCCATTTTCAATCCACTTTCCAGCTGGATTTTGCAAGTTCACACAGTAAAAATCCAGTTGGAAAGTACACTGACAGTGGATCGAAAGTGGATTATTTAGTGTGCGTGACTGTAGCCTCTGAGGCGCTACTAGACTCCAATCTAACTGGTACACCTCACTGAAATTCAAATGCATCGCTTCCTGTTTCCCTTTCCCTAATCAATAGGGCATCCAGAGAAACTTTTCATGTGGTTACTTTCATCAGACACATCTAAGGAAAGGAGCTCTGACTCACGAAAGCTGGCACTCTGAAAAACGTGTTAGTCTCTAAGGCTCTACTGGATTCAGCTCTTAAGTGTTCTACTGCACCAGCATGGCCACCTTCTGAAAGTGTCTTCAGTGAAGTATACCAGTAGACCCTGGCTTGGATATTCCAGGCTGGCCTTATCTTGTCAGATCTCAGAAGCTAAGCAGGGTCAGCTCTAGTTAGTACACAGATGGGAGACCACCAAAACAAAGTCTTGTGTTGCTATGCAGAAAGCCCTATGTGTAGAATGTGTAGAAAGCCCTATGAGGTCACCATAAATCGGCTGTCATTTGGAGGCAAAAAAAAAAAAAGGTGAAGTATGCCAAAATGATAGTTGCGTGAAAACATGCACCCATGCTCTGAACACACTCTGAGAAAGGAACATGTTGAATGAGAAAGACTGGTGACATTCTTCTGGCATTTAGGAAGTCTTTGCCAAAATAGATTAGAGATCAACATTGTATAGGAAAAGACTTTCCTGGTTCATTCTTGCTAGGCCCAAATGGTCTGGCCACTGACATATCCCTGTGACTTTTGTCACCTGCACAGATGGCATGGCAGATGCCAAGCCTGGATATCCATTTCAAAAGCCACTTTGGCACCTCTGAGGGGAAGACCAGACATTGAGATGTCTTCCCACACTGAGTTACACATCAAAGCTCAAGCAGACATGCTTTTAGGGCTGTAAGCAATGGCGACACCTACAGAGTTGGACACACCTCTTACTCCCCTTGTGATTGGATAAATGGCCATATTCAATGGTGATGGGAGAGGGAGGGGGTTATGATCACCCTATGGAAACTGAGACAGAGTTCTCTTGGAAAGTTAGCTTATTTCTAGGTGTTAGTCTCTGGAATACAAACCTGCAACATGGAATTTGACTAGTGGGCAGTGAAGCTGGACTTAGTTGCTCACAGCAAACATGGTTTTCATTCTGAAGATTCCCTGGTGCCATAACACACATTGAATGACTGGTAAATATGAATATCTATGTGTAGTAAGAGCTGGTCAAGCTATAGATTTATTTGTTTTCCTACCTTTGCAAGACTCTCGTCATATATATGCTTTGCTGAATAAAGATTTTATATAGATTAATCTTATCTGAGTTTGTGTTCATGTAATTGTAACTGATCTCTAAGCCTAGATCTGGTAGTCTATGCTGCTCGCCTAGAAAGCTACTACTGTGTGTTAATTAATTATCTGCAGCCCAGATAAGTTGGGCTGATAAGTTGTTAATTCCCAGAAACCTGGCAGGAGGTGGGACCTATGCTCCTGTCTGAGTTGGGAACGTCCTAAAATATGTCCTGGTGGCAGAATACTGATTTAAGTGTTCCTGAAGCATGTGGGTCTTTGGTATCTCTCATTCCTGGAGGGGCGTGGGAGAGAAGTGAGATTATGCACGTGCTGGCATAGTATCAGGAATTGGATCTTTCTTATCTCCTGGACTGGAGGTGAGAAGGTTAAAAAAAACTGTATAAACATTAAGGCTGATTCATGAGTTGAGTGATGACATACTTGGAAGGCAAGTAATTCTTGCCAATATAGGCAGATAAATTTTATGCAAACTTCTCTTTGGAAATACGACATGAATAGAGTTGCTAGCCTCCAGTTGGGCCCTGAAGATCTCCCAGAATTACAACTGATCTCTAGATGACAGTGATCTGCAGTTGTAATCCAAGGAGATCTTCAGCCAAGGAGATCTTCAGCCTGGAGATTCAGAATAAATAAATGGAAGTACAGCAAAGAGGGCTGTGCAGATAATAACACAGTCAAAAACTGTAACACTGGACCAAAAAATACTTGACACTTTATTCAAAACATTCTTATATTAACAGAGTTGTACTCTAAATAACCATTCAGATCTACTCCAAAGACACCAATGTAAATGGTCCAAGATTCCCATCCATTTCCTTTCAGGACTTTGTTGAGCCACCTCCAGTAATGGAGCGCCAAGCTCTACATATTTCTCTGGACTATATACAGCAGTCTATATCTATTCTAACTGACCTGAATAATAGAGGAAACGGATGGGAACCTGGGCGGTCCGTCACCACACCTCTTAGCCACTGTGTTTTGTGGACATCTATCAACTGTTACTCCTCTTAGTTTTGTGGACGTTTATCAACTGTTAGGAATTTGTTGAACTGTACTGGGCTATTTTCATTGGTGTCTGGAGGTTGGCAGCCCTAGGCCACACTCAGGCTTAAATACCTGCAAATGGGAAGGGAAACAACAGCTCCGCTTGGCAAAAGTATCCCGCCGGCAGAAATACTCTTGAGCTTCCGATCACTGCTGTTATTATTCTTACACAGTGTAATAATACATTTTAATCTTTTTTTTTTTTTTTTAATCATCCCTCATTAACCTTTAATCTTTGGAAGTATGACAAAAATGTTTTCTGCATCAATTAAGGCATTTTGTTTGAAGGAATATACTTTTGTAATCTATTTTTTAGAGTCTTAAGCTACGTTTGTTTCCTGTTAACTTCCTCTTCATTTTCTAACGCATTAGGGACAAATCTTTAATTGCCTAATTGTCTTTAAAAGTATATTAGACTGGGTTTCGGCAGACATTTTTGGATTGTTGACATTAATTTATTGCCTCAGAATAGGGGGGGAGGAAAAAATCAAAAACACAGACAGCTGAGGGAACAAAGGAGAGAGGCCCTCATTAGCCATGCTTGTTTCAACGAAGATTAGGATAGTCATTTTTCTTCTCATTGGGCCTAAAGTTAGTTGTACAGAAATTGAAGTTTTTCTCCCTTACTATCTTCATATCTGGAGAAATTGCACCTTCCAAATGTCTACACTGCAGGCTGCTGTTAAAGGCAAAAGTGGGCACGATCATACGCACAATTAGCCCCGCCATAGGCACAGATGCTGGGCAGATTTAAAGGGCGCTATCAGACACAAATATCTGGGAAACACCCTGCACCTGTTGGCAACCCATTTTGCTCTGCCGCAGAAGCAGAGTAAAAAGACACCAGAGAAAATCCGGTAGTAAACAGGCTGCGATGGGCCACAGACAGAGTTTCCCATGTCTGATCGCTCCAGTGTACTCTCATGGCATCGGGATGGTCTGATCAGGCCATCCTGACTCTGTGCCATTGTTTTTTCCCCCTTTCTCAGTATGTGCATCATTTCAAACTCCATAGGGAGACCTCAGTGCAGAGATGCGATTCATCAATTCCTCCTGTAAGTGCATCGGAAACAAACAGGAAAACAAACAAACAAACAAACCCTGACTCACCTGTGGTTGTGTCTGATCACGCAGCGGCAGGCTGTGCCCGCAGCTTCCAAGGGCTGTGTGATCATGCACTTGTGAGTCAAATTCCTCCAGAGGAAATAGCCTCGCTTCCCCCCTGCTTTATCTCGTGTGTGTGACCACCCCCGGAGTGTATCTAGTGAATGAAAAATGTACTAAGATAATTCTTTAAGATGATTCTGCCTCACCCCCACCACTAAGGTGTAATTCTTTGGGAGGAATACCAGGTTCTGGGATGGATACAGGATTGGCAAGTGGGTGGCATAGCTCTACTTAGTGTAGGGCCTCAGTGTGTCTTAATTAGAAACAGTATTTGGGCCAGTAACCTGGCTAAAAGCATGGCGGAATGGAAAATATGTTCTGTCTCTTATTATCCAAAGGATGGTGTGCTGAATAAGTGAACTCACATTTCTTTTATAAATACTAATTTATTTAATAAAAATACAAAAATAGAAATATACATATATAAAAATATCATGAATCCACACACAGACATTTGTTTATTCAATAAATATGGCAGTAATATTCATTCTTATTTTTTAACGTATAGTCAAATTATAACATGGGCACGTGTTGACCCAAATACTAGTAAAAGTAAAGCAAGGACTTCCTTAAAAAAAAAACCCCAATTTTACTTTTTAATAATAAAGGCACAAAAAGCCTTTTTAGGTACCTTTCCATAAGTGCTGAATATCTTCTTTCCAACATCCTAGGCAAAAAGTATGAAATATAGTCCCCCCCCTTTTAAAAAAAAACAAAACTAACCATTTTTCATTCACGTTGACATATTAATTAAGCAAACCCTTACTAAGACAAACACCTATTTGCATTTTTCCAAGTAAGAGGATGTAGGCCACTTTTATCTAGTTACAGAGGCATTGATCCCATGAATACAGACCAAGGGACACAGTTCTATTCTCAGGACACGACCCAGCGTTTCATGGTCTTCCACATATATGTGGCAACTGCCTCCATGCAGGGCTGCCTCTTTTCTCTACCGTGTCCAAGAGCCCGATGCATACGTATTGAGATTGTATGCACAGAGCCATCTCATTTAAAAGAATGGGGCAGCCCCTCCGACATGGAAATCTCAGTGTGCACTGGAACCACTGTAAAGATGTTTCAGTCTTGGTCACTCTCATCTCCACCGTACATGTCTGCTAACTTTTTAAACCTAGGTCCCCAGTCGCTGAGGTAATCATAATCTTGGTTGCTCTCTGTGGTAAGTGACTCCAGAGAGCTAAGCGAATTGGCTATCGAATCGTTCCCTTCGTATGCATAAGTTGCTAAGGAATCATAAGGAGGGGCAGTCGGATCCAAATCGTTTTCCTTTAGCCTTCGATGGATAAAATCTTGGACATCAATGTTTTCCCACAGCGGTGCAGTCCTCCTGATTTGGAAGATCGTTTCTGGCATGACATCCCTTCTGGTTTTGCTTTCCTCTCTGGCTTCTGGATTTCGTAGCGTTCCAATATCGAAGGCTTGGGTGTCTTCCTCCCCACCCCCCTCATCGTTGTAGGTCACGATATTGTCCCGGACGTCATCTTTCGAAACAATCAAAGGCTCTTTCTTCCTCTGCCGCTTCATGGCTGCAAAGAGCACGACTAAAACTGGAAGCACATAAAAAGGACGATGAGTGGGTTTTGCCAAGCACATGACCAACCAAAAAGCAAGTCCTAAAAGTAAGATATAATTTTGACCAGGGTTCATACTTAACTTCTGTTGGAGTGAGCGACTGCATGCCTGGACATTGGGGAATGGGGCAGTACATCACTCTATAAGCATGTATAGGTGTTATGTCCTTGAACGGGATGCCTCTCTCTGGCTGAGGTCAGACTGGCAGTTTGAAGCATGAGGGAGTCATGGCAAAAAGACCCGGCACAACCTGTTCTGAGGTTTTCCCAGTCACACTGCACCGACTGATGCAGAGCATACTGCGAAGGATGCACAAGGGAACATTCGCACTGTTGGCCGACCCCTGGCAGAGGCTCGGCTGTAATCAGCTTTTTTTCTGTAATCCGGTTATATGTGCTTATGCGCATAAGCATATCCATACCGGGTCAGTTTGTTCGCATTCACACTTCCGGGAAGTGGGATGAACGTGCTCTCCAGGGTTTGCTACCACTTTCACCTGGTACTTTTTAAATTTGGGAGGGAAGCATTACAAGATGGGTTGAGCATGGCTGAGGAATGCCTGACAGCTGTGCCTGTGTGAACCAGCCCTTTAATCAGCTTGTGAACTGTTTCTGAAACGTGCCTATATCAGGCCTGCGTGAGGTCCCACCTCTCCTCAAACCCCACCCTCTCCAGGCTCCACCCCTCAAATCTTCAGGAATTTCCCAGCCTGGAGTTGGCAACCCAATCTCCTTCACAGCCAACCCTCAACCTACCTTGATCTGTCCCTCTGATTTCAGCTTTCCATCTCCTCCCCCCTCCCTTCTGGAGAGCAGTTGTAATTCTGAGTGATCTCCAGCCCCCACCTGGATATTGGCAACAATGATTCCCTGGGACAGACTGACTGGTTGGGAGAGTGGTCTATGGCACTGTACCTGTCTGAGGTCCCACCTCTCCTGAAACCTCACCCTTTCCAGGCTCCATCCTTCAAATCCCCAGGAATTTCCCATCTGGAGTTGGCAACCCTATCTCCTTTCCAGCCAATCATCAACCTATCTTTATTTTCTCCTCATTCTTCAGCTTTCCACCCCCACCACCACCTGCAGTCTCTACCATGCTCTGAAGCCCTGGCTGCTACCTCACATTGGCTATCATACAGGGGCCATCTCAGCAAGATACAAGGACACAGAGTCCACCATTTTCTCCAGGGGAACTGATCTCTGTCATATGGAAAGCAGTTGTAATCTTCAGAGTGATCTTCTGCCCTCACCTGGAGATTGGCAACAATGGTTTCCCCCAACAGGCACTAAGGGGAAATGCATTTTACCTCAGAACAGCAAACTGTTTAGAATGTTAGCAGCAAAAGGCAGTGAGGCCGCATATGCAAACGACCTCTGTGTTCCGAGGCAAAGGCCAGTCAGGCCATGTATGCAAATGACCTCTGTGTTCTGACTGGCTGTGGGGGGGAGAGGAACAGCAAACTGTTTAGAACACTGGAGGCAGGACTCAGGCAAAGCAGCCAGTGGATAGGGAGACCCTCTGAATGACAGATCAGGGAGCAAACTGATTTTGGAGCATGTTGGAATGTTCAAGGGAGTCCATGACCAAAACAGAATTATATATACCGGAGGATATACTTTTTGGGAAATTTATTTACTGCACTCAGTATCATGCTTCTATGACTGGGGGAAACTCTGCTGTATTAATCAAATATCCCAGTAAGTTAACAGGAGGACTCAGACCATGTTTCACACTCTGAAACCCCATGCATTACAGTAAAACAAATAAATAAAATAAAAATGGAGCGGAAGTCTGCAAGTGCCTCCATCCTGCAAGCGCGTTGAATGAAGCTTGGCTTGTTAAACATAGATCGATTGCCCTTCTCTTTTTATTGTGGGTTTCCTAACAGCTACCCATCCAGACTGCTCATATTTTGAGCAGCCCCACTTGGGTCAAACCACAGAGGGATAATTCAGCAGCTCCTCTCGTTCCCTCTTCCACACACCCAGTTTTGCCAAGTGATGCTGCTTCTCAACACCTTCCCCTACTCCAGTAGCATGCATGCAGTACTGCACTGCTTCATCAACACTGAGAGTTCCTCTTCAGCCCCTTGGCTATAAAGGGACGAATGGGCTGAGAAATGACTAGGACATGGGGAGGAGGGAGAAGGAGGAGGAGGAGGAGTTGGTTTTTATACCTCGCTTTCCCCTACCCTAAGGAGCCTCAAAGCAGCTTACAATTGCTTTCCCCTTCTTCCCCACACAACGGTCACCTTGTGAGGCAGGTGGGGCTGAGAGAGTTCTGAGAGGACTGTGACTGGCCCAAAGTCACCCAGAGAGCTCCATGTGGAGGAGGCGTGGTGAATCAAACCCAGTTCTCCAGATTAGAGTCCAGTGTTCTTTAACTACTGGATCAGCCTTCCTTTGGTGCCCCTCTGATTGGCCCAGCTTCAGTCGGCCAGCAGTCGGTCATCTTTGTCTCCCTCCCGATTTGAAAACGACGTCCAGAGGAAATGACTCCTAGGTTTCATGATTTCTTAGGTCAAGAACTGCAGTTCTAGCTACACTTATTTGTGAGCACGGTCCAGCGAGGCTGACTTCCGAGTACAGAAGCAAGCATCTTTAAACGTGGCTTGGATCGTGCCGACAATCTTTTCTGTTTTGATATTGTTTACATGAAGCTTGAAGATCTTCGAGCAGCTGTTTCTCACACTGCCTGGGAGGAAGAATGGCCACTTTCCCCCTTTTTCTTTTTTGCCTTATCAACCAAGAGTGCTCTCACTGGCTCTTCAGTCCACGCAAAGTGAGCTGCTTTTAGCACTCTTCAGCTTGCTGTAAGAAACAATGCGCCACTCCATGCTTAGAGGTCGACCCTTAACAGCTTGATCTTCAGAGAAGTTGCTGCCATTCTAAGGGATGCTGTGTGTGACTTCCTCTTGGAAATCCCTGCGTTAGGGGCATTTTATGAATGAGTGAAACTTTCCCATAAAGTTCATTGCAGAATTGGGCAGTTTGTTGTTACTGTTTCCTCCCCAGGTATGGTGTTAACATTATTGCTGTGGCTGTTGAAATTGTTGTAACTTTTTATTTACCTTTTCATGCATCTAATTCCCATTGGTGGCCCCATGATGTGTATCAGTAAATATGCAAAAAGAAGAAGAGGAAGAGGAAGAAGAGGAAGAGGAAAAAGAGGAAGAGGAGGAGGAGGAGGAGGAGATTGGATTTATACCCCACCCTTCACTCGGAGTCTCAGAGCAGCTTACAAACTCCTTTCCCTTCCCCTCCCCACAACAAACACCACGTGAGGTAGGTGGGGCTGAGAGAGCTCTGAGAGATCTGTCCTTTCAAGGACAGCTCTGACAGAAGTATGGCTTGCCCCAGGTCGTCCAGCAGGTGCAAGTGGAGGAGTGGGGAATCAAACCCAGTTCTCCCAGATTAGAGTCCACAAACTTAACTACTACACCAAGATCTTCCTTATTTCTATGCTAGGTATGTCCCAGCTACTTTAGGTCTTGTAAAGATTAATTGTTTCCCATTTATAGAGAGGCATCTGGAATATGTATGGCACTGCCTCCTTCTCACTTTGGAATCACTTCTGGGCATACCACAGGAGGCATAGAGCTGGCCTGGGCATTTAGCACCACTGATTTGGTTGCATTTTGGGGGTTCTCTCCTTGTGTGCCAACTGAAAATGTTCCATGGAGTGGTGGTGAACCATAGGCTATAGTTTAGTTGAACAAATACATGGAATTACATGCAAAGTCCTGGTAACCTGCTGGAAGCTTGGCTCCGCACAGGGATGCAAAATATGCTCCTGCTGCTGCAACAGGAGCAGCAAGCAGCATGGAAGAAGACAGGGGACTTCCCCATATTCTGATCTCCCTCACTTTTGTGTTGCTGTTGCTTCAGGGTTTTCTTTCCTGTTCTGCATGTGTTTTGCTCCCTCTAGTGGTCAATTTGATATTATATCTCTTTGTGTCCCACATATTTCCCTGCAGGTTTTTAGGCCGGAAATAAAGCAATGTAATATAGGCTCAACCACTAGAGGGATCAAAATAGGTGTGGAACAGAAACCACCCCATGAAGCAACAGGAACACACAAGAGAGAAAAATGAGGATGAGGAAAAGCCTAGGGACTGTGTCTTCATGCCCTGTCCCTGCTCCTGCCCTTCCTCCTTCACCCCCATCATATTGGTGCACAAGCATCAATAATTGCACTACCACCCCCCCAGGGAACTTGAAACTCCCATTTCCCCTCCTTTCCACTTTCTTAGCTAAGCTACACTATCACCACAGTGCATCTCGTGTGGGAAAGTGGAAAGGAAAAAAAAAACCCTTTAAATTATTTTATTTATTCATTCACTCATTCATACCTTACTTTTCTTCCTAGTGGGACCTAAAGCAGCTTAGAACATTCCCCTCACAACAACCCTGTGAGGTAGATTAGGCTGAGAGAGAGTGACTGGTCCAAGATAACCAAGCAAGCTTTCGTGGCAGACTGGGGATTTAAACTCTGTCACACTGACTCTCACATAAGGCCAAAGGAGAGGAGGGGATATGGACAGGGTTGCCAGCTCTGGGTTGGGAAATTCCTGGAGATTTGGGGGTGGAGCCTGAAGAGGGCAGGGTTTGGGGAGGGGACGGGCTTCAATGGGGTATAATGCCACAGAGTTCAGAATCCAAAGCAGCCATTTTCTCCAGGGGAACTGATCTCTTACCACCTGGAGATCAGTTGTAATCCCAGGAGATGTCCAGCCACAGCCTGGGGGATGGCAACCCTAAATATGGAGCTTATCTCTACAATTCTGAAGGCAGACTTTTCGTTCCACCCTCTCCCTCTATTGGCTCTGGGCAGAGTGTCCACATGGAAGATCTGCCCACAATGGTGGCATAGTTCCACCAAAAATTGTCTGGTCCTCCCATGCCCTAAAGAAGCCAGGCTGGCCGTGATGAGTACCAGGGCCTTTCCTGTGGTGGCCCCTCCCTGGTGGAACGAGCTCCTGGATGACATCAGGGCCCATGTGGTACCTTCTACAGTCTTCCAGCAGGCTTTCAATTAGGGTTCTGCCTTTAATATCCTGACCCTGGCCTTAACATCACTATCAGCACCAACAGGCTGGCATGAGCCTGCTCTAGGGTGGTGGGCAACCGTCTAATGCTGAGAGATCGACGCCATCTGAGATTAACATCTGTTTGAAGATGTAGGATTTTATACATTGTGATTTTAATTAATTTGCGTTTTATCACATGTCAGTGTTTTAACCGATTTATTTCTAGATATATATCGTAAGCCGCCCGGAGCCTGCCTTGGCAGGGAGGTGCGGGATATAAATTTGACAAATAAATAAATCTCAAGGGGGCAATGGCTGGGAGGCTGAAGAGTCATGCTCAGAAAGCGCTTGGCATTGTACTGAAACTCCCTTTAATTGCTGGCCCCATGCTGTTCTCCACTCAAGGTGGGGGGACTCATATGAAAGCAGCCTGGTTACCAGTTGTGCACATGTACAGACAAGGCTGTTTTTCCAAAACAGTGGTTCAAAACAAAGAATGCACATTATATATAGGTTTGCTAACCTCCAGATCTCCCGCTATTGAAATTGATCTCAAAATCAGTTCCCTGTGTGTGGGGGGGAATGGCTGCTTCGGAGAGTAGACTCTATGACATTATACTGTGCTGAGGTCCCTCCCCTCCTCAAGCCCTCCCCCCAAAAATAAACCTCCAGGTATTTCCCAACTCCGAGCTGGCAAGCCAAACTACATGCACATGCGCTGGTAACCAGTAACCTATTTGAAAAATCACAGGCTGAGTTCAGACTGGCAGTTTGCAGTGGGAGCCAGTCATGGCAAAAAAGCCCCAGAATAAACTGTTCTGGGTTTTCCCGGTCACATGGGGCTGACTGATGCGGGAGCATACCGGGAGGAGGCACGCAGGAGCATTCAGACTGCTGGCCCGGAGGCGCAGCTATAAGCAGCTTTTTCCTGGTAAATCGGCTGGATGCCTATGTGTGTATGAGCGCATGAGTGCTCATGTGCTCATACAAACATAGGCATCCAGCCGATTTGGGGAGGATCCCATTGTGCAGGCACTGCATTGGGCGGTAGAATGGAGCACAGCCAATCATATCGCTGCTGCCTTATGCACAATGAGGGTTGCTCCCGGCTTTTCAGCTGAGCATTCACACTTCTGGGAAGTGGAATGCAGCAGGATAAAGGCACTCTCTGGGATTTGCTACAACTTTCAACAGGTATCTCTTAATCCCGGGAGCGAAATGGAACAGTGCAGGTTGCCTAAGGGTGGGGAACGCCAGGCAGATGTGCCTGTGTGAACGCCCCTTTAACCCACTTGGGAAACGTGGCTGGGACGTGGCTATAGCAGGGCAAATTGCCCGTCTGACCTCAGCCACAGAATCAGAGGGGGGAAAGGGGAAGGACTCACTTACCCAGGAGAATCATGATGCAGAGCAAAATGGCGACGAGAGCTCCGGTACTGAGGCCCGCAGGAAGGAGAAGAGCTTCCGCATTGCAGGACTGCATGTTTCCCCGACTGTCACAGGCACACACCCGGATGGTCAGTGTGCCGGTGCTGCTCTGGATGGGGTAGTCGTTATCAAAGATGACCACTGGCAGGAGATAGGTGTTCATTTTAGTGCGGCTGTATCCGTTCCTTCTGGTTATCACTCCTGCTGTGTTATCTGGGCCGGAAGAACGGGAGAAATGCAAAAAAAAAAAAAAAAAAAAGACATTCAGGACCTCTGAGGGAAAAGATTAAGAAAGAGTCGTTCAAGAATGAGGATGCCAAGTCTACCTTTGTTGTCTACAATGGAGAAGTTGGGGTGGATTGTGTATTCAGGCACCAGCTCAAAGAAGAATTTGTGCCCACGAGGAGGGTCATCTTTGTCCACTGCGCTCACAGTTTGAATGAGCTGCCAAGATACAGTGGGGAAATGTTGTTAGGAAGGATTGCAGTAAACTTCCCCTTTTTAATTCTCTGATAAACAATCGGTTCTGAGACATGGCTGAAGGGGCTCACGAAGAATCAGGCTAGTAGACGCTGGCCCCTGTTATGTAGCGCTAATGCAGCTTATTGGTTCATATAAAGGAGTCGATGTATCTAATTTCAGGAGAGTTTTATCGATACTGTGGCCCACTAAAAAAGGCAAAGAAATGCATTCTCAGTCAAATCAAGCCTGAACTCTCCCTAGGATCTAAAAAGACTAAACTGAGACTATCATACTTTGGCCACACTATGAGGAGACAAGAGTTACTGGAAAAGACAATGATGCTTGGGAAAGTCAAAGGCAGCAGGAAAAGAAGACCCACCATGAGATGGGTTGACTCAGTTAAGGAAGCCATGAAGGTTTGAAAGACCTGAGGAAGGCTGTTAAGGATAGGATATTTTGAAGGACATCAACTTATAGGGTTGCCCTAAGTCGGAAGTGACTTGACAGCACTTGTCTCCCTCTCTCTCTGTCTCTCTGTCTCTCTGTCTCTCTCTCTCGAACACACACACAGAAGTAATTCTCAACATGGTCCCATCTGTGGTAAAGCCCCAGGTCTGCAGAACTGTCATCATCATATCCAGGACACTGGGATGACTCTCTAGTATCTGGTCAAAAACTTCATGTTAGAAGCCAAATTTACCACAGAGTTTTTGCCCAAACACCAGAGCGTCACCCTGACATCCCAGATGTGGTGATGTGACTTCAGGGTCATGTGGGCAGTGAGGTGGACACATTGCTGTATGTCAGATGGGACTCACAGCTGCTCCTGGTAAGTCCCCCCAGCCCCCACCAGTTGCCAGGAGGGGCCTGGCAACCCTACAGATACTCAGCATAACTTACCTGACAGGGTTATCGTGAGGATATAATGGATGAGAGGCAAATGGGATAAGCTGCTTTGGGTCCACGTTGCAGGGTATAAATGAAATAAATAAATCATAAACACAGCTGAAGATGGTGAACAGATAAAGGGTTGTTCAGTTGGTGAGTGGGAAGGGGAAAAGGAAGCAAGGAAAGGAGTGGATATGGGGCTGCCAGGAGGAAGAAAAGAGGGCATGGTGTGGGGAGTGTTACATCCTTAGGGAGGGAAAGGATCAATCAACACATTGCAGGGGATGCTGTATCATTTGAGGAAAAAACTCCATGGTGATCATAGAGTTTTGTCTCAAATGATAGACTGTCCCCTTGCAACGTGCCCTGCACAATGACATCACCTCTGGGTGACGTCATCACGCTGGGCACATTGACGTGGATGGGGCTGCTCGGGGTGGTACTGCCCCTGCCAGCCAGCTTGGCAGTGGTGGATTGCCCCCTCCTGAAAGTGAGGAAATGGGGGGGGGTGGCAACCCTATTAACATGAGCTGCTGGTGTGCAGGTGCCTGTCCAAAAGGTTTGGAAATTATTGCTTCAAGTGGTAGACAGTCTGTCTGTACCTTTACCTGCACCTCATAGATGTACTGATGGGGTTGTTTAGTGGCAAATGCTATAGGCAAAAGGTTTGGGCAAAATTTTGTTCTGCTGCAGTCAGTGAGGTGCCTCCCACAAGTCCTTGCAGGTTCTTTACCACTTAACTGTCAGGTCTCGGACGTAGTCACTCTCACCACTCTCTTGTATCAGCAAGGTTTGTTTATTGAGAAGTGAAGAGCGTTCCAAGCATGGACAGATGCTGTGTCAGAACTGTGTTAGGACTGCGCCTAGACTACATAGAAGACATCCCCCCCCCAAGGCACACTCCCCAATCATTATTCTCACCCAGCCTGCCAAAGATCCACACTTGCCCAAAAGGCTGCCCTCACCCCACCCCTGCCACTAACTGTTGCCTTATCTAGAGGTTCCCTGCACCCCCCGTTATATCCTGAAGTTATGTCCTATTATTTTCTATGTTAAGCTTCAGGCTGAAAGTGGATTGTAATCTGTTGCATTCTATTGGCTGGTTTCTGTGAAACTTCTGTATATAACCAATCACCATGTAAATATGTATTGAAGAGGGAACAGTCCTGATTGGCCTTTATCCCTGTATTGTTATTGGTCCTTAACTTGTTATGGGTGTGGCTTTGACAGCCCGGGATGGTTTAAAAAGGAAGCTGTGCTCTACTTGTCCATTGTGCGTTCCTGTGTTGAAGTTTGCTGTTATATTAAAGCTGAATCACTTTTGCTGAGATCCAAATCATGTTAAGTCTCACACTTAACAACCCCCAGCCAAAAAGATAAACAGCATGTGGACGAAAACAGAGGGCAGAGTTCTTCTTCCAAGGCACTTAGCCCCTGAGGCCACAAAGTCTGAGTGCAGGTAGGCCACACTAAATGACAAGGGAGGCTTGAGCTTGACACCATCTGGGGCCAGCCCAGGCCAGAGGCTGGCATCACTCAACTAGACCCGGCTCAGCCCAACAGCCAGCACTGCAGGGAGTTTCCCAGGGAGAAGGTGTCAGGGGAGGGGAGGAAGGGCGCAGATAAAGGTAAGTCAGTTGGTTGGGTGGGAAGGAGAGAAGGAAGCCGGGAAAGGGTAGGGGCTAGAAGGGCTTTCGGGGAAGTGAAAGAGGAAAGAGTGGGGGAGGGGGATGAGATGCCCCCTGCAAGTCCTGCGGGCCCCCTGCTTGTTGCAGCAGGATTCCTAACAGTTGTTGTTTTTTTGGTGCCAACGTGCCATCTTAATATAATAGTTTTCAAAATGGGGTTTTGAGTCGTATTTGTGCTTTACCTTTCTCCCCAATGAGGACTCAAAGTGGCTTACAACATCATTCTCCCCTCCAGCATTTTAGATCCACAACAACAGCCGTGTGAGGTACTTAGACTGAGAGACCATGACTGGCCCCAGGTCACCCAGCCAGCCAGCTTCCATGGCACAGTGGGGATTCGAACCCGGGACTCCCAGATCCTAGTCCAGCATTCTAAGCACTACACCACACTGTCTGAAAAATCTTGGGGGGGGGCGGTCATTGCTCACTTATTAAGTGCTCTTTGGATAAACTTCCCTGAAAGACAACTTATAAATTGTTACTAAATTGCCCAGTATATTCCAGGGTGAAAAAGAATCGAAGTCAAAAAATGCAGGAGTAAGGTTTTTCGGCCTGGTTATCATTGTGAATAAACTGTCTCTGTTGTTAAACACTGCCCATTTGGGAGTCCTTCAGCAAGACAAACTGTACTTTGAGAAAATAATTTCTGGACTGAAGTATGAAAACCACTTTCCTTGAGGAAATATTTCTGCTATTGAGACTCTTATTGGGAGGTATCTAACCATCCATGGACTTTCAGAGCGTGACTTTCCTGCTTTTCCCATCAGGCTGCAGACTGCTGAACCCTCAGGAACAGCATCAGAGGTAATGTGGAGGACTGAGGGCAGCCATTTTCCCACCAGGGACAGGGGATTACCTGCATCTGGCTCTCATTCCCCACCACTGCTCCTGCAGGTGGCAGGATGGCAATGGTCGAAAAAGAATTGCTGTCAGGTGATGGCATCGCATTTCCTTCTCAGGAAAACCTAGACATCAGTGACATCCGTCCTTCTCTAGGAATCGCCAGAAACTCTATGGTTTTACCTGCAATTCCTAGAGAAGTGTGTTATCACTTCTGGGTTTTCCCTGGAAGTGATGTCACACAATTGTCCAGTTGTGCCCCCATGTCCCACCCCCTGGACTCCCACCAATTGCCTGGCCATGCCTGGCAGCCCTTGAAAGCCTGCAGTGAGAGGAGAAATTGGTGGAAGAAATCACTATCCAGTCTTCAAAAGACTTAAGTGCCTTTAAGACAATGGGTCTAGGTGGTTGGATGTACACAATTATTATTTATCATAGTGCATCTGTAATTTACAATTCTTCTCAGCATTATTGCTTGCCATATTGACTTACCATATTGATTAATGTCTGAGACACAACTGATTATTTATTAAGATTCATGGGGGCACATATTGGTTTGTTTCATTATTTAAACACTTCCCCCATTTCTGCAAATGCTCAAGGTGGCTTAGAAAAATTAAGACACAAAACTTCAAAAATACAGCATCTATATCAACAGAGCAGCACAGCCTTGAAGCCACCTAAAACACAAATAATATACCAGGAAATTAGCACAAGCCAAACTGTTCACCATCCCTATCAAAAAAAAAAAATACCAACTTGCTTGGCTTCATGTGTTTTCCTGAAGGTCCAGTAGAGGTCTGAACTTTAATCTGAAAATTCAGTCCATAATTTTGGAACTCTGGCTGCAAACCCCTGCTGGTCAACCCTATTCTGCTAAATTTAACTTCTGGTGATGATATCAAAAGCATCACTGTGTCGTGTGATACTCTAGCAGTCCCCTGATCTCTATAGTTTTCATTCCTCTCTAAATTCACTCCTCTTTAAACTCATACCACCGAAGTATTATATGAACTTTAGCTCTGAAGTACTCTGGAAATAACTCTTAGAAGATGCACAGAAATCTGTAACATAGGCGGTAGCAAAATTTTGTACTATAGCAATTAGAAAGTGGAAATGTTTGGGATGATCGTAATAGCTCTTTTGAGCTCCGAGTTTTATGAATATTAGATGGTTTTAAGAGATGCTTTCATCTTATGCTGGTTTTTGACCATGATAAACATTGACTGACAGATGGGTTTTCACAGTGGAAATCAGGAGGATTCCAAGAGCATTATGCAACGTCCCTTCCAGTTTCTTTGCCGGAAATGACATTGAGATATCATGCTATACCATCCCCCCCACTACCCCACTGATCACCAGCAGGGGGACAGGGAGCATCGGGTGGGGTTCCGCTGCCAGAAAGCAGGCAATTCCCAACCCTAGGAACCCCCCCCCCACGGAGAGAAAGATCGTATCTGCAAAGGAGAGCAAAATTAACAGCAAAGGCCTAATCTTCTACGTGTTCATGATTGCATTACAAAAAGTGTTGCATTTAAAGTGAATTTATTGTCCTTCACTTTTAAAATAACTCCGAAGGAGCAGAGATACAGGTACTCTTGTGGAATAAATCACATGCAATCTGACACACAGAGTGGATATCTCTTTCCGATATCTCTTCACCAGAAAGGAAGATTACAGAGGTATTTTGTTGGTGTGTTTGTTTTTCCCCAGGAGTTGCTGTCTAGGGGGAAGGGGATGGTGGTCTTCATAAATTTGCATGCAAGTTATAGGTGTATAAAGTAATGCACTTTTTTGTGTACAACCTTTTCTTTGGGGTCATTTTACTTTTAGAGTTATTCTAATTTTCAGGTAGGGGCCACAGTGGCTTAGAGGTTAAGACGCTGAGCTGCAGACAGGAAGGTCTGTAGCTCGGCAGTTCAAGACCCGAGTGCTGCATGATGGAGTGAGCTCCCGTCTCTGGTCCCGGCTCCTGCCAACCTAGCAGTTTGAAAGCAAGAAACTGCAAGTAGATAAATAGGTACCACTTCTGTGGGAAGGTAACAGTGTTCTGTGTGCCTCAGTGTTTTAGTCATGCTGGCCACATGACCATGGAAAAGTCTTTGGACAGTGCTGGATCTTCGGCTTGGAAACAGAAATGAGCACTGCCCCCAGAGTCGGATTCGACTAGCTTTCGAGCAAGGGAAACCTTTACCTTTACCTAATTTTCAGATAAATATGATATGGTACACCCAGTCCCTTTCTGGGAACACCCTCCCCAGGGTTTAGTCTCAGACATTTTAACTTCAGACCTCCTACTTTAAAACAAACAAACAAAACCCTTGGGAATCCCTGCTTTCTACTTCCTGCTGCTGATGAGCTCTCCACTGCACCAGAGGCATGAAAAACAGGGTTTTTCCCCCTATGTGACAACCACGCATGGCTTCCAGTTTCATAATTTGTGTTCCCCTAGAAGCACATCAACAAAGGGTTGCTCTAATTAACAGCAGGCAAGCTCAGTGCTCTAAATAATTCTCAGTGCCCCATTCGGCAAGCTCAAGAGCAACCTTCTGAAATCTCCAGCCGCTTCTAGTGCCTCAGATTATAACCACAACTACTCTGTATGCATTGTCAAGTGGGGTTCAACTCCCCACTCAAATCTCGGGGATGAAATGAACTGTTCAGATGCAGTTGAGAGGCGTGAAATATCAAAATTGTTGAAATGAGTGACTCAGCATGCCTAGACACGGACTTCCATGGAGACACAGGTCTCTGCAGGTCTTTCCTATAGAGACAAGGCCCTCATATTCCTATGGACATGACCCCAGACAAGCTGGCCATTTGCGATAGGGGAAGTACTCTTTAGATTAAGATTTTCTCTTCTTTTGACTGAAATCTGAATATGAACTGGATCTATGTAAATAAATGTAAATTCTTTTTTTGGCAATATACTTCTTGGGATATTTATTTACAACACTCAGCATCACACTTCTATGACTGGGGAAGACTCTGCTGTACTAACCAAACATCCCAATAAATATCCCAAGTGACATTAGTTGCCAAAGAGTGAAGAAGCTCACTTGAAAATGACAAGCAAGTCCATTTCATCTATATCTGAAAAGACAAAGAGCCAATGGGAGCCAGGTCAGTGGTGTGGAAGTGCTACAAACCAAGCATGCTCTTAACTGCCTAGGTGTAGTTTCTGTCTTTCTCTGTGTGTGTGTGTGTGTGTGAGAGAGAGAGAGAGAGAGAGAAGCCAACTGGGGCAATCCAGATAAGAGCAGTCATGGTTCTTATTGGCTGGGACAGGCAGAGCTGTAGAGAGGTGTCTCTGGACAATATCAGCATCATGAATGTATTCTATAGCTTAAGGAATGAAAGTCACTATATAGGCTTCCTGTCTAACTTTGTAAGCAGTTGTTCCAGAGGTGAAAGATCAGATAGGTGCATGTACGTGGGTCCTTAGGAAATAGGAATCAGTATGGGTGCTTACCAACTTGTAGGGTCCCAGGGAAGTTTGCTTCATCTGCACCCTTGGGAATAGGGAGGGGAGGAGGAGAGCAGGTGTTTATAGCCTGCTTTCCTCTACCTTCAGGAGTCTCCAAATGGCTCACAATCTCCTTTTCTTCCTCTCCCCATACCAGGCACCTTGTGAGGTAGAATCCTGAGAGAACAGTGACTGGCTCAAGGTCACCCAGCAAATTTCCTCTGGAGGAATGGGGAATCAAACCCGGTTCTCCAGATTTAACAGTCCATAGCTTTTAACCACTGCACCACACTGGATCTCATGCTAGATGAGGTTTAGGGCCCCCAGCAATGCTGGGGTGGGGTCCTCCAGTGCTGGGGTGGGGGGCAGGTGAAGCAGACAAACATTGCCAGAGGGATGAGGAAGATAGGGAGAGAGAGCTGGAGGGGTATTTCTTGGGGTCATAGGTGAGCTGAAGTGTACAAGGGGATAGAGTGGACAGGGATGGAGTGGGGCAAGGGCTGAAGAACTCCCTTTACCCAAACTTCCCTTTCCACCTGTGAGACAAGTTGCTTGTTAACAAGCTACTTGCCCAGGAGTGCACCCACAGTTCTACCATTACAAAAGGGAGACTGGAGAGAACTTATGAGAGAGGAGAAACTGCATCCCATCCACACTGGCAGTTTTCTTCATCCACACTCTCGTTCTGGCTCCCCTCCCTCTTCCCCTGGCTCCTCTCCCCACTCCCAGTCCTGGTTCCAATTTTGCTTCCATGAGAGTGCAAGAAGATCAGACCAATTGTCCATCTAGTCCAGCAACCTGTCTCACACAGGGGCCAACCAGTTCCCCTGGAGGGCAAACAACAGGACATTGATGGCTGAGGCCTTCAGAAGAGCATAAGAAGATCCCTGCTGGTTCAGACCAATGGTCCATCTAGTCCAGCCTCTTGTCTCACACAGTGGCCAACCCATTCCTCTGGAGGGCCAGCAACAGGGCAGAGGCGGAGGCCTTCAAAAGAGCATAAGAAGATCCCTGCTGGCTCAGACCAATGGTCCATCTAGTCCAGCCTCCTGTCTCACACAGTGGCCAACCCATTCCTCTGGAGGGCCAGCAACAGGGCAGAGAGGCTGAGGCCTTCAAAAGAGCATAAGAAGATCCCTACTGGTTCAGACCAATGGTCCATCTAGTCCAGCCTCTTGTCTCAAACAGGGGCCAACCCATTCCCCTGGAGGTCCAGCAACAGGGCAGAGAGGCTGAGGTCTTCAAAAGAGCATAAGAAGATCCCTGCTGGTTCAGACCAATGGTCCATCTAGTCCAGCCTCCTGTCTCACACAGTGGCCAACCTGTTCCTCTGGAGGGCCAGCAACTGGGCAGAGAGGCCAAGGCCTTCAAAAGACTATAAGAAATCCCTGCTGGATCAAACCAATTGTCCATCTAGTCCAGCATCCTGTCTCACACAGTGGCCAACCCGTTCCTCTGAATGGCTAACAACAGGGCAGAGAGGCTGAGGCCTTCCCCTGATGTTGCCTCCTGGCTCTGCAGTTTTAGAGGTTTAGTGCATCTGAACGTGGAGGTTCTCCTCAGCCACCATGGCTAGTAACCACTAAGAGACTTATCCTCCATGAATCTATCTAACCCTCCCCCTTTAATGCTGTTTATTCCTGTGGCCATCATTGCATCCCCTGGCAGTGAATTCCACATTTTAATCCCCCTCTGTTCCTGACAGTGCTGACTGCTACCATGTGCCAGGCATAATTTGGGTTGCCACCAAATCTCAGAGTTTGTTTCTGATTCCTGTATATATAGAGATATCCTTTCAAAGTTTGGGGTGTTATTAAAATATATTTTTTTTCTATAAAACTGATAGTTTTTAGAACACTAAAATGTATTTTTTCTGGGTAGCTCAGGCTAGCTAGATCCTTCCAGATCTCAGAAGTTAAGTAGGAATGGCCCTGATCAGTGTTTGGAATGCTATGGTCACAACATGGAAGCAGGTGATGGCAACCCCCACCTGAATGTCTCTTGCCTTGAAAACCCCACCAGGGGTCGCCATAAGTCAGATGTGACTTGACTCCCCCCAAAACGTATTTCTTTATTTACTAGCAGCAAAGCCCATAGTATAAAAGGAATACAATGAGCTCTAGTAAGGTCCTGGACCTTTCATGGCTCGTCCTCCTTGGCAGGCAGGCCAGGAAAGGTGGGGGAGCTCTGGAACCCTTCCCCAGCTGGTCACTTCAGTGGTAGTGTTGGGGAGGCTTTTAAATCCCTCCCCGCTCCCTCTTGGGCCGCTTCTGGCTCACCCACCTTGGAGGCCGGGGGTTCTGAAACCCTTCCCCAGCTGCTTTGGTGGCTGGGCCAGGGAAGGATCGGGGAGGCATTTAAATGCCTCCCCGCTCTGTCTTGGGCCCTTCCTGGCTCCAGCCCACCAGAGCCTCCACCTCATCAGTCACCTCACAGCACAATGAGGCCGAGACGCTGGCCCGGGTTCTGTGGGCAAGACTCCGGCAACTGCAGCAAGGGGATTGGCAGAACTTCAGTGTGGCAGATCAGGCAGCCAACTGATTTTGCCACTCATCAAATCTTGCCATCCCAAAACATGTTTATAATATAGGAGAGATTCATAATATTTCTATGATGCCTCTTCAGAGTCAATGAGAAACTACAGTAGATAAAAAGAAACAAACAGGCCATTAGACATAAGCAGCATAAAAAACTCTCCCTAAAGCAGAAAAAGAACATGCTCTCAAGTCACAACTGATTCATGGAGACCCCACCTGTGGTGTGTTCCGGGCAAGAGTCGAGCAAAAGTGGTTTGCCATGGCCTGCCTCTGCAGAGCAAGCCTGGTCTTCCTCAGGGGTCTCCCATCCCAAGTCCTGGCCATGACCACCCTGCTTCGCTCCCAAGCTCTGACAAGCCCAGGCTAAACTGGGATATTCAGGCTGTTGTTAAAACAGAAGCCAACCGTTAAAAAGTTGACAAGATAAAACTCCCTCATTAAAAACCTAGTAAAATATATATATACGTGTGTCTGTGTGTTTTAGCCCAGTGTCTACAAGAAAGTTAAGTAGATGCCAGGTGAACCTCAAGGGTTCCAAAGGTGAGATGCCACCACAGAAATTGGTCCTTTCCACACTTGGATCTCATCCCTGGTTTTATCAGAGTTCAACTTGTGACACAATACCTTGCATTTATCCCTGGTTATAGCAGCATTTGTTTCTCCCGGGACAAGTGTGGGGTGAAACCAAGGTGACCTCAATGTAATGTGGAAACAAAAATTACCCTGAGATAATTACAGGGTGAACTCGTGTGTAGTGTAGAATGTAAGTTTGGGGACAGGGTTGAACCAGGATTTAAGGTCTAGTGTGGAAAGGACCAAAATCACCAGTCTGTAGTTACCACTCACCTCACCTCTGTAGGTGGAGGCAGAGATTGGGGCTTGAGAAGCAGATTTTGACTGGCAGTCCAATGTAGGAGGAGACGGTCCCTCAGGGCCCAAGCCATTTAGGGCCTTAAAGGTTAGAAGCAGCATTTTGAATCATGTCCAGAAACAGACAGGTATCTGACACAGATTTTTCAGCCCAGGGCTGATACAATCCCCGTAACCAACCCCTGATAGGAGCCTGCCTGCCGCATTTTGGACCAGTTGAAATTTCTGACCTATTTTCAAAGGCAGCTCCACATAGAATGCATTACAGTAATCTAACCTGGATGTGATCACCGCGCCCCTTTGTGTGGATTTGTCGATCTGTGCTGAGGCCAGACTTTGGCTGTTAGAACAGGACCTGAATATTTGTCTATGTAAACGCCAGTGTCCCAACAATCCATTACGCTCCAGAGTGACAGAGATATGCAAATCTGGTTGTTGCCATGGAGACAAGCAGTAAGCTTTGATGCTCCACAGCTGGAAACATCAGTGGAAGGTAGATTTAACCTCTGCCCTCGTGATGCTCTCAGGTGGACCACTTGACTCTCTTCCCCCACTCCAACAAGTCAGTGGTTGCCATTCATATCTATGGGGGGAAATACAACGTTTTGGAGAAACTATTCCAGTGAGGACAAACCCTGCTTTCCACTTCAGGGGCCAAAGAGGGGCCAAGCTCTGATGGAGGACTTGCAGGCACATGTGACCAGTGTTCCCTCTAAGCTGAGTTAGTGTGAGCTAGCTCACAGTTTTTTTAGCCTCTGGCTCACACATTTTTGTCTTAGCTCAGGAAGGAAGGCTCCAGAGCAAATTAACTTATGCAGCAGCCAAACGACCTGCTCACAACGTTAATGCCTGTAGCTCACAAAGTAGAATTTTTGCTCGCAGGATTCCATAGCTTAGAGGGAACACTGCATGTGCCTGCTCTTGCTCTGTGAAATATGCCAGCTCCCATATTGATGCTTTGGCTGAATTATGTTCAAGGCAGTGTTCCTCTGCAGTGCCTGCAGATCAACAAAGAGGGGAAACAGGAGTCTTTTTAGTCAGGGTGGGATTGAACTGTATCTGTGTCATAACTCAGTGGAAGCAACATCCCTCTCCAGAATGTATTGGGTACCAAACTGAACTTGCTGATAAAAAAGAAGACCAACATTCTTTTTACAACATGTCTCAGCACGTATGACTGTGTAGATGGTTTTGGGTGTGTGAGCAGTCCTGGCTCCAATGTCCAGTTGCTGAGAAAGAGGAGGAGGAGGAGGGGGAGACTGGATTTATACCCCACACTTCACTACCTGAAGAGTGGCTTACAATCTCCTTTCTCTTCCCCTCACCACAACAGACACCCCATGAAGTAGGTGGGGCTGAGAGAGCTCCTTCAAGAACTGCTCATGAGAGAATAGCTCTGAGAAAACTTGAGAGCCAGTTTGGTGTAGTGGTTAAGTACACGGACACGAATCTGGGAGAACCGGGTTTGATTCCCCACTCCTCCACCTACACTTGGCTGGATGACCTTGGGCAAGCCACAGTTCTGAGACAGCTGTTCTTGAAAAAAGAGCAGTTTCTATCAAGAGCTCTCTCAGCCCCACCTACCTCACAGGGTGTCTGTTGTGGGGAGGGGAAGGGAAAGGAGTTTGTAAGCTGCTCTGAGACACCTTTGGGTAGTGAAGGGCGGGGTATGAATCCAATCTCTTCTTCTTCGTCTCCTAACTGACCCAAGGTCACACCAGCAGCTGCATGTGGAGAAGTGGGGAATCAGACCCAGTTCTCCCAGATTAGAGTCCATGCTCCTAACCACTACACCAATCTGGCTCTTAATAAGGGTGCTTAAGATTCTTAATAAAGGTGTTAGCAAGTCCATAGGCCACCTTTCATGGTAGGTGGGGCTGCTCCATTCTGAGGTGAGACCTCAAAGAAAGGAATGGGGAAAAAAAATCAATGAGTTTCCCCATCACTAGCATAAACTTTCATAAATGTTTTGCTAAAATTGAGCATCTTGGGCTTTAAATTTTAGCAGATGTGATGTGTTGTTATGAGAAATTTGAGTACAAAGGATTAGCGTCAAAAACTTGGAAACAGCTGAATAGAAACAATTATTTTTTTTTTAAGATCAAAAGTGTTTATCTGTTTACAGTAAGTCCTTTCCTGAGATAAGTTCCTTAAGTTACCCCATATTGGTTTTAAGCTATCTTCCGTGCTTGCGTTCGTACAATCTACAAGAGGATTTTTAAAAAGATAATGGAAATATAATAAGGACATTGATAGCCCTGAAAAATCCCAACACGGGCAAAGATTAATTTTGGGTAAGCAGAGCTGGCTGGGTGAGATGAGAAGATTTTGTAACAATTCATCTTTGAGGGGAAATCACTCTGGCCACCTGAGGCTATGGTCCATTTCCCCACCATGAGAAAAATCAAAAACAATTTTTTTTTAAGGTAGTAAAAATGGCCAAATAAACCATGCGAGTAATATAGAGAGAAATGGATGATGCACAATAGGAGCCAATTTGTTTGTGTACACCGGGGTTGCAGCACAGGTCTTATGTGAGGTTGTACAGTGCCGTTGAGTCGCAACTGACTTATGGAGACTCCAGCAAGGGGCTTTCAAGGCATGTGAGAAGCAGAGGTGGTGTCTGCCACGGCCTTCCTCTGCAGAGTCTTCCTTCGTGGTCTCCCTTCCAAGCACTGACTCCTCTTAGCTTCTGAGATCTGATGAGACCGGGCTGTTCCATGCTGCCTCCCCTCCCCACAGACCTTATCTCGATGCTGAATTTGGATGACGTTGCTTCGGAATTGCAAATCTGTTTCGATCAGATTACACGCCGCATCGATGGGCAGTCATTAATTCTGAGCTAGGAACCGATTGGTTTTAGCATTCAAGTTTGTGTTCGGCAGGACTCATCTCTAGAACATTTGAAACTGGTTGTCAACGCCTTTGGCACAGCAACATCCCATGCCAGTGGAGGAGAGTCTTTTCAGTCCTCGGGCAGTGCCCAGCTGTCTATTCAGATCGTACGCATTTCTTTACCTTCGAAATCCCTGCCGACCACTGTCCTACCTCTGAGTCTAGTCTTCCGTCCCTGCAGAGGCATCAGAAAACACGTTTCTGGGAGAAATGATCAATTCCCATGAAAAGCTCATTGCTCGCAGCCTGATTTTGCTTCCTTAAATCACCATCATATAAAGTCACCAGAACATGTTCTTTCCTGTTTGCAGTGGAACACTATTCCTGTGGGTAATCTGAGACTTCTTTGTAGCCATGGTGGGGGGAAAAAAGGCTTTCTGAGTCATCCTCCCACATAACGTAGCTGAGACAGGGCCATGAAGAAATCCCAGGTGACATGTTTTTGGGTATATTTCAAAAAGCCCCCACCCTTGTGCTTTAGAAAACCACCTGATTGCCTGAGGTTGTGCCTCTCCTTCAACTGTAGATTTTGTTTCTCAGGGTTTCGTTCACCTTGCCCAAATTGTGCCTCTCCTTCAACTGTAGATTTTGTTTCTCAGGTTTTCGTTCACCTTTTTTGTTCCTCCTGCGGTACCAATTGTAGGTAGGAGAGATTAGAGAGAGGTCAGTTTCAAACTTTTCAGTCACACTCAAGCCCAGCAACACTGCTTGAAGTATGCAAAAGTCCTTCCACGTAGGCATCAAATCAACCGGACAGAGCCTCCCCTTGGTTGAGGCCTTCAAAATAATGAAGGGCTAAAGCAGCAAAGATAAGCAAGCTAATTAAAAAGAAAAAGGTGTATAATTAAAGTTTCAGCAATTACTGCCCTGAAAAGTGCAAGGAGAAAATATCCCAGCATCTAGGGAAAAATCTAGCAAATAATTCTGAGGTTCTTCAGCCAGGATTGCTAATTACCATTTTACAGAGTCCTTTTCTGTGCTGTGGAATGGGCATGCTCTTCTCCATCAATCACCTCTTGCTCTTCTCCATCAGTCACCTCTTGAGAGCTGGATGATGGCATACATGGTAGCCTGACTCACGCGTTTCATCTTGGTGGGATGTAGACGTGGTTCCCTTTATGTTCATATAACTGTGACACTTTTTCAGTGGCTACAAACTTTGATCTCATTCATAACTATCTTGATCAGGCATAGGATTGCCTGGTCCCCCTGGCCATCAGTGGGAGATAGGGGGGTAGGTCTGCCAGATCCAAATTGGGAAACTCCTGGAGATTTAGGGATGGGGCCTGTGGAGGACAGGGACCTCAGTGGGATGCAACGCCAGAGAGTTCACCCTCCAAAGCATCATTTTTTTTTCTCTTTGTAGTCTGGAGAGGAGCTGTAATTCCAGGAGGTCTCCAGTTCCTACGTGGAGGCCAGCATCCATAATCAGGAATGAAATATTAGCAAGAATAGCGGGTGCGTGAGCAAGTAACAGAGAGATGGTCAAACTGCCTCAGGGGTAAGTTCTGTCATCTTAGGTGAGTGATAAGTGGAAGAGGTAAGAGAACCTGTGTGGGGTAATGAGTAGGAGATCCACGAGACTTCCAGGGTGGCCTTGGGTCAATCAATGCCTTTCAGACTAAACTATCTCACAGGCTGGTCAGTAAGACAAAATGGGAGCAGAGACCAGGTACTACCACTCCAAGCTTCTTAGGTGAATAATGGAACAAATTACTATCAAGGAAAAAAAAATGTACACAGGAATCAGGCTATTACATCACACCGTCCCCTGAAGGGCAGACTATTACAGGATTGCCAGGTCCCTGGAAACCAGTGGGGGGTGGGAAGGGGACTTCCTGGGAGCAGCAGGGAGGCTCCTCCAACATACAGTGACGTGTGTACATCACTGTCCATATGACCTGGAAGTGACGCTACCACTTCTGGGACAACGGGGTGATGCTTTGGTGTTTGGGCAAAAGCTCTATGGTAAATTTGGCTTCCACCATAGAGTTTTTGCTGAAAGACCAGAATGTCACCCCAGCATCCACTTCTGGGTCACATGGGCAATGACATAGACACGGTACAAGTCTGAAAGAACTCCCACTTTTGGGGGGTAAGTTACCCCCATCGGCCAGCTGTTTGGCAGCGCGGAGGTGGAGCCTGGCACTGGGGGACCCTGCCTACACTGGGGGTCTGGCAACCCTAAGTATATGTGGTCTCTGCCATATCACTTGTTCTCCTATTAAACATGTGTTGTATTTTAGTGTTTTCGATGGAGTGCCTAGACTCATGAGTGTCATGGTTGAGTGGAAATTTGAGCCTGGGTCTCCTTGGTCCGATAGTATTTTTTTTCTACCACATCACACACTAGCTCTGTATGCTTTCTCATACCAGCTAGTTGGATGATCATTTATAAACAGGGAGGGCATGCTTACGCTGGGTGAGCATGCACCTACCACAAACCCTAACCAGCCCCTGACACATGAAAACACATATTTCCATAGGTTGTATACATGAAATCATAGGGGGAATGGATTTTAATTTTGAGGAGTAGATACAAGCACATGGCTTTTGTTTAAAGGGTTTTCATGAGGGTTGCCAACTCTGGGTAGTAAGACTCCTGGAGGTTTGGGGCAGAGCGTGAAGAAGGTGGAGTATGGGGAGGGGGAGTTCAGTAGACATGTAATGCTATAGAGCAGGGGTGTCAAACATGTGGGAGCATGTTTAAATCCTGGCTTAGGTTTTAAAAGCATGCCATGTGCCATTATTTTACAGAATAAATGTACTAAAATCTGATGTGTAAGACTACTACCTGGATTTATCAGCATGCACACAACACGTATAAATGAAAGCAGATTTCTCAAAGAAACTGGACAACCCACGATTAGCTAGCAAACATTTCCTCTAAAATAATAAATAAAGGGGGGAGAGGAAGTGAGGTTACTAGTTTTTAAAACCAAATTGTTGAAAGTCTGTGTTGATGTGCAATTACCATATGTAGTCCACTGATACACTAGGGGTGCTTGATTCTTGAACCTTGACTTAGATGTCATTTAAGTGGACTACTAGTATTTTCACCTTCATCCTTACTTGAAGGCATTCAGTGAAATTGTACTATTGCATCCTTGTTAATTTTCAGTACGACAGGGTAAAAGCTGCTGGATTCTCATTTTTATTCAAGATAAAATGCCATATTGAAATGTCACTATGGAGGAAGGAGTTTTGATCTGGAGGAGGAAGTCTCTCCCCCCCTTCTCCAGAGAAAGTGGCTCCATCCTTCGGAGGAAGACTTAGCAGATGGAAAATGTACAGTTCAACATATGGTTGTATGGCTCAAATTGTATGGTTCAGCATGTCTTATGTGTCTCCTCTCTGCCTAGGAATAAAAGCATATACATTTAAGAAGTGAGGTAATTCAAAGTTATGCTTAATGGAACCAAGAAATAACACTTTTAGTATGTGCCCATTGTGCTATTCTTATGCAAGCAGTATAGTTGCAATGGTTCCATGCCTCCACTGTGTGCGGCTACTGTAGCAAGGAATGTCTAAACTACCCCATGGAATGCCTTAACCAAAACATTTGACTCTTACTGTTTGAACTTTTATTAGTTGCCTACCTGCCTCACATAGATAGTCAGATCTACTAAAAAGAACAAACAAACCCATATTTCCCTCCACTGAGATTGATTCCTTTAGATTGTTTTACAGTGCAATCCTAAATGTATACAGTCAGAAGTACGTTCCACTGAGTCGAACTGGGATTAATCTCTGGTAGTCATTGGAATCAATATATCTAATTCTCAGTGTGGCCACATCTATGGCTACTTAAATCTGGAGACTGGGGCCATGGACAAACAAGACCGATCTTTCTACGAACCTGAGAAAAGACTCAGATTTGCAGAAAAAAATCTGAAACCTTAAAAAATAATACATGCCCCCAGTGATAAAAGGGGCACCTGTAGCTTTAAGAAATTTACACTGTTATTGGTCATTGTGAGGCCACCCCAACAGAATTCAAGTCTTGGTTTCTGTCAGGAAAAGGCTGGGGGATCAAGGCTCTTTTCTCAGGCTGATTTGCCTTTGTGGGAGGACTCACTGGGGCCCGGCTGCCGCCAGGCAACACATTACCATGCAGGGTGTATGACTCACCAAGGACTGGCTGCTTGCCAACATTCAACAGCTGCCACTCCGTGAAAGCCAGTGTAGTGGTTAGAGTTTCAGAGTAGGGTCTAGGTAACACAGTTGAATCCCTATTGCTCTGTGGAAGCTCACTTTTGGCCAGTCACACAGGGTTCATGGGGCTGCTGGGAGGATAAACTGGAGAAGAGGAGTATGATTTAAGCTGCTGTGGAGAAAAGTGGGGTATAAATTAACTTAATTAATAATAAATATAATTTCCAATGGGGGAGATAAATAAAAGGTAGGTTGGTTGGGGGGAGTGAGAAGGAGAAAAGGAAGCAGGGAAAGGAGAGAATATGGCGCTGCTGAGAGGAGGGAAAGAGGAAATAGGGTGGAATGAGGGAAGATAAATAAAAGGTAGGTTGGTTGGGGGGAGGTGAGAAGGAGAAAAGGAAGCAGGGAAAGGTGAGGATATGGGGCTGCTGAGAGGAGGGAAAGAGGAAATAGTGTGGAGTGGGGATACAGTGAAGCCCCGCCCCCCAAGTCCTTTCAGGTTCCTCACCATGCAAATGGGCCAGGCTCAGCTGCCACTGTGCAACATGGCCAGCGTTTTCCCAGAGAGAGGCTGCCGGGGGAGGGCAGGAGGGAAAGCTGAAGGCAGGAGGGCAGATAGGTATGTTGCCTGGTGGATGAGAAGGAAAGAAGAAAGCAGGGAAAGAGGAAAGACTATAGGGTCTTTCAAGGAAGGGGAAAACGGAGTGGTGGAAGAGGGGGGAATTTGATGCCCCCCCCCAAGGACCCTTTGTTATTCACTATTCTCTGTTCAATTTTGCAGCCTCACCATGGGGGTGTCTGTGCTCTAGACCTCATTAACTGTTGTAAGAAAGCTTAACCCATGCTTGAGTCTTCATAATCTGTACCCAAAGTCATTCAAGATTTCAGAATCTCACTACTCTACAACTGCTCAGGATTACTTCATCGTGCCTTCTTAATTTTGACCATTCCACAGCCAGCATTAATCAGATTCTCACCAAATTATATGGGGTTTTCAGAAATGGCTCTGATCAGAGTTCATGAACATTCACTCAGTACTGTTTGTTTTAACACATGGAAATCGTTCTCACTGTGAACTGGCAACCCATTTACGCAGAACAACCCCAGGTGAGAAATAAATAAACATGAATGCTCATGAGCAGCAACCTTTACTTGCTTCTCTCACTGTGGTGCTGTTCTGCTAAAGTGCTAGCATGATCACAGGAACTGCTGCTGACGGCGGTTGCAGTCTCGACCGATTCCAAGGAAAATGAATTACGGCCCAAACTCATGATTTCCTATTTTGTACAATGTGTTTGGTGCTGGCAAAACCTACAACCTTTAAGAAAATGTTGTTGTACTGGGAAAACATTTCAGATTCATGGAGATCACACACTGAGATTGTGCTCTTGGTTTCTCCTCCTTCTGAGATTAGGGTTGTGATACCAGAGATGGGCCACTTTTAGTCGTGGTGTCTTATTAATGGAATGGACTATGTCTTTCTCTCTCTTTACATCTGTCTTTCTCTTTCACAATCCAGTTAAAACCCATTCTATTTGCCCAAGTCTTTTAAGAGCTTTTTTTTATTGCCACCAGGTTTTTGTAGGTGCCCCTTATTAATGCAGTAATTCTTCAAATTCAATGTATGTCTCTACTTCTGCGATATTTTCTTCTTTTGTAAGCCACCTTGAACATTTTGGGGGTAGGGGTAGGAATGGTTTAAGCAAGGAAACAAATCTGTTTTCTTCCTTCCCATTTGGAACCGTTTGCGAAAGCATGGGGCACACTAGAGGATATTAGGAATTTCTGGATATTCTTTCACACCTGTACTAAGCAAGAAAGGATAAGGATGCCACGATAAGCCTGCTAAATAAAGGTGCACATTAATGGGAGGGAGGAAACCACGGAAACCAGATGCAAGTGTCTTTCTACACCAAGTGTACGTTTACCTGTCCTGCTTTTGCGTTTTCACAAACCAGCGTTTCATAGTACTTGGCAAATTCTGGTGCGTGATCATTTATGTCTAAAATCCTAATGAAGATGGGTGCCTGGGTGCTTTGTTTGGGGTTGCCTGGAATTAAAGAGAGACAAGACAAACAGCATCACCACAGTGTCACACTGATAACATATCCAATACCTGGTCAGATATGGAAACTACAGAGTAAATTTCTTTTCACCCTTCTCCTTTTCCCTTAAGCTAAGTGTTAGCATGGTTACTTTTGCTATTGGACTTTCCCCGGTGTCTTTTTACTCCGCTTCTGCAGTGGAGCAGAATGGGTTGCTGACGGGAGTGGGGCAATTCCTAGATGTTTGCATCTGATTGCGCCCTTTAAATCTATCTGGCTTATGGTGGGGCTAATTGTGCATGTGATCGCACCCTAGGTGAAGGTACAAGAAATGTCCCAAAGCCTGAGGTGCAATAGGCATGGGGTGCAGAGATATGACAAAAGAGAAATTTCTCTTCCCCCCCCCTCCAAATACTAGAACTCAAGGGCATCCAATGAAGCTGATGGGCAGTAGATTCGGGATGGACAAAAGGAAATACTTCTTTACACAATGAGCAATTAAAATGTGGAATTCACTGCTAGAGGATGTAGTGATGGCCAAAGGTATAGATAGCTTAAATGGGGGACTAAACAGATTCATGTAGGATAAATCTATCAATGGCTACTTGCCATGTTGATTAAGGGGAACCTCCACATTCAGAGGCAGCAAATCCCTGAATTCCAGTGTCAGGAGGCAACATCAGGGGAAAGCCTTGGCCTCTCTGCCCTGTTATTGGCTGTCCAGAGGAACTGGTTGGCCACTGTGTGAGACAGGATGCTGGACTAGATGGACCACTCCTCTGATCCAGCAGAGCTCTTCTGATGTTCTAATGAAGGCCTCAACCTCTGTGCCCTGTTGCTGACCCTCCAGAGGAACTGGTTGGCCACTATGTGAGACAGGATGCTGGACTAGATGGGCTACTGTTCTGATCCAGCAGAGCTCTTCTTTGTTCTTATGTTAATAACACTAAGCTAAATCCTGGCAGTGAAATACTACATCCAACATTAGTTCACTCTTGATGTTCAAAGGGAGTGTGTTGTATGCGAATGCACGTGGGATAGCGTTACACCCTCAAGCAGACCTCAGTATAAGGTGAAGGCCTTGCTGACACCTCTATGTGTTAATCGTTAATATTAAGTTAATAGTTGATATTTTGCAGCTCATTATGTATTGAAAATTAATGTGGGGGGATCTTTAGGAACATAGATCACACCACCATAGTCAATTGATAGTCTTAGTAAAAAGCATGTGGAGATATGCCTGGAGTTTTAGGCCTACTGAAATTATGACGATCACATCAAACAGAGGCAGAAACCTAAGACCCCCTTTAGAAGTTCTGTCACTGGCTTGGTGGTTGCAGCAGTTCTCATGTTTGCTCTCATCCATCCAGAAAACAGCTGAGAGCTTCCACCCACATGCATTTCTGTGGTTACTTGATAAGCAGCTTGTGTGCTACCTGCATGGCTGTGGATTATGGTGTCACAGGAACCCACATATTCAAGTCTTCTCTGACCAGCAGGGGAGCAACCATGAGAGATGCTGCAATTGTGCTAGTATAAAAGTTTAAATGAAGTTCAACCAGCTTCCCAGGGAACTGGAGGACTGAATTCCTCTACAGCCAGCAGCCTTCCTCTGAGGAAGCCTTTCTTCTCCTGGAGCAAGGCTGCCTCCCCCTTAGACTAACAGAGTGATAAGATCTCAGCCATTATGTTCAGTTAGCAGTGGTGTTTCCCTCCAGTACAAGGTGGTTTCCCCAAATGGAAGGAAGCCGCTTGCATCTGGGTAAGCCTCTCTGCACTGGAGGAAAACGCTACCGCTGCTAGCAGAATCGATCCATGGGATCTTGTCCATTGTTCCCCTAGGCGCTTGCATGAAATCTCTTTCAGAATCCACACAGAGTTATTATTCCAAGAGTCTGGGTGTGTGAGGGAAGGGGGCTAATTCAAAGGGCACAAAACAAATGCAATGTTGCAAGATAGTCCTAAATCTATGAATCTTTATCTACCGACTCACACCTCTGTGTTCTAAAAGAAAGGTCACATTTTTAAACATTTAAACAGTTGGATCGCAACTCCTCTGTGTTTGCAGTGCAAATGATGGCGGATTAATTCATCGCGAGTACGATTCCTGCATGCTTATGTAATACACGGAAACTTCAGAAACACTTCTTTAAAGTGCAGCACCTCTCTGACTTACTGATTTCAGTGGCTATGACAGTAAGGTTGTGCCACGGGGTTGATTCTCGGTCAAGTGTCTTTGAGATGAAGATGGACCCATTTCCAGAGTGTATGTTGAATATCCTGTCCAAATCCGTGTGCCGATTCAGAGAGTATCTGTGAAGTTACAGCACTTCGGTCACAATCTCGGCTTGTTATATTTCTGTTGAAGTTTAAAGTTCTATACATTTGACAAAGGTTTAAAATAATGTACAAAGCATTTTATTCCAAGCAGGAACCCACAGCTTTTATATTCCTCCATTAATTCAACAGCAACAAAAACAAGAAAGAAAAGGTTTTAAAACAACCCAATGAATATTTCAATTTTGTTGTCCTTTTTAAATATTTATTTATTTATATATTTTTTCTCTATAGTAACTTTAAATTTTAAAAAATCCCATTGTAATGCCCCTTTCTCACTTGCACAGAGTGCCTACCGCTGGTCTCCACAACCTCTCTCCCACAGGTTTAGGGATACAAGCCATCACACATCACTACCCTTCTTGCCTAGTTTAATACAGAGAGTGAGCCATGGCCTTTTCACCTCTCAGGTCCTCTCTCACAGAGACATCAGCAGAACAAATTTAGAGTCCAATGGCACCTTTAAGACCAACAAAAAGCAGATAGGGTAGCCCGGCCGCCCTCTGGTAATTTCCTCTCAGCCAAACACTACACAGAGTTATCGAGGTTAGGGACGCAAGCACAGTTACACACACACACACACACACAACTACTTAGGCTAATATCTAGATAGATAGATAGATAGATAGATAGATAGATAGATAGATAGATAGATAGATAGATAGATAGATAGATAGACAGATAGACAGACAGACAGACAGACAGACAGACAGACAGACAGACAGACAGACAGACAGACAGACAGTAGGTGATGGACGGACAGATGGCAGGCAGGCAGGCAGGCAGGCAGGCAGGCAGGCAGGCTAGATAGATAGATAGATAGATAGATAGATAGATAGATAGATAGATAGATAGATAGATAGATAGATAGATAGACAGACAGACAGACAGACAGACAGACAGACAGACAGACAGACAGACAGACAGACAGACAGACATCTTAACCAGCCCACAGGATTAAACAAACAAGAAGTTAACTTGTATTTCTGGTTTGAACATAACACTGAAGAAACACCGGCAGAGGTTGCAATGTTTCTTTCCCACTGAACTTTTGAACTGGTTCCCTGTTCCAGCTGGGCTGCCATGTTGGTCTGAAGCAGTAGAACAAATTTTGAGTCCAGTGGCACACACCTTTAAAACCAACAAAAGTTTATTCAAAGTATGACCTTCCGTGTGCACACACTCTTCCTTAGATACATTGAAATGGAAGTTAACAGTTCGTATATATAGGCAGATGAACTTACTTCGTTATTGCTGTCTAGGCTTTACATTTGACAAAACATCTTCATTAAATTGTATGTTAATTTGCTGTTCACCTATGTAGAGGTCTGTGTGTGTGTGTGTATCTGTGTGTGTGTGAACTGTTAACTTCCATTTCAGTGTATCTGAGGAAGTGTGCATACACAAGAAAGCTCATGCCTTGGATAAACTTTTGTTGGTCTTAAAGGTGCCACTGGACTCAAAATTTGTTTCCCTCTTCCAGCATTTGAGATCTTTTGTCACGCATTAACTCTTCAGTCAGCTTTAAGCTGCTCTTCGCCACACCTTCACTCAGCGTGGAAACAACTCCCTCACAGCTCTCTTCTAACTGCTCTTTTCCAGTTGTCCTTCACTGACATTCTGTCAGCTCCCATTGGATGCTCTGAGGGACAGGTGGAACCTAACCTATCCATCACATCCATGTTTTCCCAGGACAAGTCATGGTGAGAGAGTGCATTTGAGTACCTATCAACAAAATTTGCTTGTGTGTGAGCCATGTAACACTGAAGAGGCAAACAAGATTGCTGCCGTTTCTCCTATCTGATTTAAAAAAAAAAACAAAACAAAAACAACACCTGGCAAATGTTCTTATCACTGAGTGGCAACAACTACAACCCCCCCCCATCTCCCACAATGGATCACACTAATGATTTATGGAATGCATGATGAATTGGTTGAGAAAGTAAGAGGGAGAGTATATAATATATGCAAGGTTTTATACGCTGCACTTACTCACTCAGACTTGTATTTAATAGGTAGAGAAGCTAGTATATTATACCATATTTGTACTCATCCATGCAGTGTTCCCAGTTTTAATGCAAGTCTCCAGCCCGTGTGGCAGTGGGGGAGACCTTGAGAAACTGCGAGCAGCGTTTTGTGAAGAGACGGGCTCGACAAGGCTTACAAAATCACGGGGGGATTATAGAACATGTATGTTCTTTTTTTTTCTGTACAGTAGAACTGTGGGTATTTGAAGTCCCATATACCAATCACCCCTCCAAGAATGAATTCCTCCTCGTATTTTATCTTTTCAGTTCTGTCAGAAAAAAATGCTGCAGCAAAACTTAGAACAGGAATGGGAGGAGATGGCCCTTAATATCTGGCTACTCTGGATGTACCAGCATTGAAAGCAATATTTCCATTTTGCTCGGAAAATTCTATTCTTGCCCCAGTCTTGCAAAAAAAAAAAAAAGTTACAGCTATGAGGGGGTTGCCAGCGGCTTGCTGGTAACTGCTGGGGGCTGGGAAGGGGCAGCAGGGGGCTCTTGTCAGTGGGTCAGCCATTTTTCACTTTAGTTTTCTCCTGTCAACCAATGGAGCCCCACTAAACTGCTGGCAGAGGCAAACCGCGAGCCTAGTTCTAGCCAGGTTGACAGAAGCCTGCTATATTGAAATAGCAATTTTTGTGATGGGTAGCTCCTGTTGATAAGGCTTGATGTCATAATCGAGAAGAGGGACAGGGTTCTCCCACTTTCTAAAAAATGCTGGGCGGTCGGGATGATGCCTTGCCTGCTCCATCAAAACCCAGGTGGTGGGCGAGGATGAAGGTTTTGCAAGTACAGTTCTGCGGGGCCTGCGAGACAGAGCTCTTCCACCAGGCTTTCGATTAGGGGCCGCCCACCATCACCACCAACAACATCTGTGGTAAAGGGCAGGCCCAGCTTGGAGATTGAGCCATACCCCCGTCTGATGCCGGAAGATCGCTGAGCTGGAAATTCTGTTTAGTACATCTGTTTAGGATGCCATCTCAACTAATGAAGGGATGATTATTCTTGTGAGCACTTTTGACTATGGGTCATTTTAAAATGTTTTAATGTTTGATGTGGATTTTATGGCACCTTGTACCGATTACGTGAGACGCCCTGAGCCTGCTTGCGGGGAGGGCGGGATACAAATGGAATGAATAAGTAAATAAATAGAAATCATGCAGATAAGACTGAGCTTGAAGGAAAGCAAATATACTTGACCCTCTCCTGATGAGCAGGTGAGCAATCAAGATGATTCGGGCTATGAGGAAAGGCTGAAGAGTCTGGGGCTTTTAGGCTTAAAAAAGAGATGACGGGGGGGGGGGCATGGCTGAGATTTATAAAATTATGCAAGGGGTGGAGAGAGTTGACAAAGTGAATTTTTTCTCCCTCTCCCAAAAGAGTAGAGGGCATCCAATGAAGCTGATGGGCAGTAGGGTCAGGGTGGACAAAAGGAAATACTACTTTACACAGAAAGTGATCAAAATGTGGAATTCACAAACAGAGGATGTAGTGATGGCCACAGATATAAACAGCTTTAAAAGGCGATTAGATACATTCACAGAGGATAAATCTATGAATGGTTAACTGGGGGGAACCTCCATATTCAGAGGTACTAATCCCAGAGCCAGGAGGCAGCGTCAGGGAAAGGCTGAGTAGCAGTGTGTGTGTGTGAACAAGATCTTGGGGTAAGGGTGGACTGAAAGTTAAATATGAGCAGTCAATGTGATATGGCGACAAAAAGGCTAATGCAATCTTGGGGCGTATCAACAGAGGGATAATATCCAGATCACAAGATGTCTTAGTCCCACTCTACACTGCATTGGTGAGGCCGCACCAGGAGTATTGTGTGCAGTTCTGGAGGCCTCACTTCAAAAAGGATGTGGACAGAATGGAGCAGTTGGAGAGGAGAGTGATGTGGATGACTGGGGACCTGGAGACCTGGAGACCAAGCCCTATGAGGAAAGGATGAGGGACTTGCGAATATTCAGTCTGGAGGAGAGGAGGTTGAGGGTGGACATGTTTGCTCTCTTGAAGAATTTGAAAGGATGTCACTTAGAGGAGGGGCAGGGAGCTGATCTTACTGGCAGCAGAGGATAGGATTCACAATAATTGGTTTAACTTAAGGGCAGGAAGGTACCAGCTGGAGATTAGGAAAAACTTTTTTTACAGTTGGAGTTGTGCAACCATGGAATCACCTGCCTAGTCAGTCTTTAAGCAGCAGCTGGACAAATACTTCTCAGGGATGCTCCAAGCTGATTCTGCATTTGAGCAGGGGGCTGGACTAGATGGCGTGTATGGCCACCTCCAGCTCTGTGATTCTATGATTCTATTAATGGAGCTTGGAGAACATACAGTATGTGGTGTGTGTCCAGTTTTCCCCTCAGAAATTATCCTTTCAGTTGTGAGGGGGATTGGGAGGGTTTTGAAGGGAGTTGGCATTCTTTCAAACAAGTTCTTCTACCTATCTCTTCAACAGGAAGGCAAGGGGACTTCTTCTCTTGCTATGGTTTATTCATGGTCAATTATCTGTATGAGATATAATCAGAAAAACCACCACACTGTGCTGCATTCCTGTAGGCTCTGCATTCTAGTAGAGTACAGACATGTGCGCCTAACCAAAACCATTATTTATTTTCATGAAACATGAGAACTATCAAAAAGAAACACTTCGAGTGGCCACAGTTTGCTAATGCCCAGGATCACAAAGGGAGACTGTGATGTTGACATAAAGAAATGGCTCTTAATGACAAAGCTATTGAAGATAGCATATGCCTCACACAAGTCCTTTACAGGAAATCATTGTGAAAAGGTGTATTCAACAAGGTTCACAGGGGGGAAATACTTTAAAATGGGGCCTTTTATTTTATTTTATTATTTTTAAAAAAGGGTTTTGTGAAAATCTTGTTTGATATTAGAAGTATTTTTTTTTTTTTGGGATGTGTAAAACTGGCATGGTCAAGTGGCTGAAGTGGAGACAACTGAAACGGAAACCCAGACAAGATGCAGGAGATGCTGGAGAGTAAGGTGTCCATTCTTGAGGTCGTAATTTGCTCTAACTGTGGGTTGAATTACTCCAGGGGGAATAGTCTCACACCCCCCCCGCTTCAACTGGCGTGTGTGACCACAGTCTTAGAGTGGGTTTCAGCTAATGGTAACCACATAAGGCTTGTGATAGACTACGCTCTGTTGACTGTTCTGGCTGAGAATGCATGCTTCCAGCAGCATTATGCCTGAAACTGTCCCTCTCTTTGGAGACTGCCAATCTGGCCATACTGATCCATGCTACAGTAACCTCAAGGCTCAACGCATGCTCCTTGGGGCTGCCCTTGAAGACACTTCAGAATCTGCAACTGATGCCAAATGCAGAAGCCCCCATTTTTGCAGCTGTAATCACTGCCTGCCAATTTGGTTCTGGGTCTGGTACAAGCTTCTGTAAGGTTGCCAGGTCCCTCCTGGCAACTGGGGTGTGTGTGGGCGGGGGCTTACCTGGAGAAAGGCCAAGGCCTCCTCACTGACATCGCACTGGAAGTGATGTCATCACACCGGCAACATCCAGGTGATGCTCTGATATTTGGGCAGAAATTCCATGGTAAAACTAGCTTCTACCATAGAGTTTTTGCTCAAAGTATTACCTGGAAGTCACTGGTGTGATGATATCACCTCCTGTGCAACTCTAGCAATGAGGACTGGGCCTTTCTCTTTATACAGGTAAGTCCCCCAGCACCTGGGGGGGCAGGGCCTGGTGGATGGGGACCCCCACCACCACCAGGGGATCTGGCAACTCTATACTTGTGGTGCTTGCCTTTTAAAGCTTTGTATGGCCTGGGACTAGGGTCACCAGCCTCCCTCAATGGGGGGGGGGGCAGTTCTCCCAAATTTACAACTGATCTCCAGACCACAGAGTTCAGTTCCTCTGGAGAAAATGGCAGCTTTGGGAGGAGAACTGTATGGGATTATATCCCAGTGAAGTCCTTCCCCACCCCAAATCCTGCAGTCTCCTGGCTCCATTCCTAAATCTCCAGGAATTTTCCAGCCTGAAATTGACAACTCTGCCTGGTACCCACATAATTGAAGAGCCACCTTTCTCTGCACAAGACCATTAGGCAATGTTGTGTGGTACACAGCACGTTCTTCCAGTTGCTCCTTCTCCTGTTCTGCAGTTACCCATACACAAGCCTCTTAGTGTGGCTTGTAGCCTCCCAGAAGGGCCTCTTGGACAGAATTTGCACGAATGGAAAAACTGAGCTCTTAAAGAGGGCCTTTGGGAGACCCCAAAAATGGAAACAATCAGGCTGTCTGGACTCTTTGGTCATCGGTTTGTTAAGGGGACAATATTTTTTGCTGTCTTTCACAAATAGCATTGATTTAGTCACGCATACCTCACTTTTCTCCCCAATAGGGACCCAAAGCAGCTCACAACATGGTTTTCCCCTCCTCCTTACAATGCTGCTTATCCTCACAAGTCACAACAGCAGCAGCAGCCCTGTGAGATAGGTTATGCTGAGACAGCATGGCTGGCCCATGCTCGCTTAGCAAAATTTATTGGTAGAGGGAGGATTCAAACCTGGGCTGACCAGTCTGACAGTCAAGCTCACATTGGTTTCACAGTTTTATTATAGTTGTTTATCTGGGTATCAGTTGTCCAGGAGAAAGACGGGTATGTAAATATTTTAAATAAACATCCTTTTTTTAAAAAAAACAACAACAACCTTGGATATTAGTAAATGTGGACGTTCTTAGGTTGTTTGCTCTTTTGACAATTCTGATGTTTTAAGGTATCATCATAAATGATTGTTCTTCGTAAGCGCATAGTTGTTGTGTGCATATTGAATCAAAAAAGGGATGTTGAATCTGTTGACTTTGTCACTGTAAGAACATTTAAGACAACCTCCCTTCCAAAAATAACACATTTTGAAACATGCCAGGAACAGAGAACCCTTTCTTTTCCTATAAAGTTATTGATGTTTTTCTCCCCTGCATACATTTTTCAATTGTGCTGATATCTTTTGTTGTTGAAGATTTACATAGACGTTAGGCTTGTCATTCAAGTGTCAAGGAAAATGTCAAAAGTAGCAGTGGGAGAGAATCCAAATATTTTGGACAGCAGGAATGAATATGGAGTAACACATGCCCCTGCACAATCACTTCCTCCTAACCTAATCTACCTCCAGGAACAGCAGTCAAGTCCTCCCTGGCCAGAGGCAGGTGGTTGGGGGTAGGGTTACCAGTATTGGGTTTAATGCTGTGCTAGGGTGTGGTGACACACTAATTTTTAGGCCATAGCACATGATTTTTTGCCTGCGTGCAGGGTGACAAAATTCGGTCCTCCTTGCTTCCTTCTCTGGGGCTGCTGATGCCTCCTTCAATCACATGGGAGAGATACAAAGCCAAGCCTCCCTTCTCTCCATTGGCTGAGGTGGAGGGAAAGAGCGAGTGCCCATGCATGAGAGAGAACAAAGTTGGAGTCCCATGGGGCCTTTAAGACCAACAAAGTTTTATTCAAGGTATAAGCTTTCATGGGCAGTGGGCACCAAGGGTACACACTTCTTCAGAGGGAGGGAGGATTCCAGAAAGATTAGCAAAGTGTTACTGCATTTTGTTCCAGATCCAAGTCTTTTGTGTGTTCCTGACTTGGAGCGGGGGGGGGAGAGAGAAATCTTCCCCCAAATCAGAGTCACAATTGTCAGTTAGGCCTCTAGCTGCCATGGAGTGTGTGGGGGTGCCTCTGGAATTTTAGACTTCCTTTCCCTTTGCCTTCAGTGTTTCTTTATCTCTGTAACATGAGCATTTGACCTTGGTGTCTAGCACCAGCTTTCTCCTGGGAAACTAGACCCGTTAGCTTTGGCGGGCTTTTACCTATTCCGCGATTGGCTCCAGGCCATCAGGCAACCTGCTTGAATTATGTACATCTGCTTGCTTTGCACGCTTATTGCCAGTTCTGACACAAGATGTGTGCAGACAATCTGCATACTTCAATGTTTCAATAAACTTGACTTCTTTGCTGGAAAGCTGTTGGGAACCAATTGCTGCAGGAGTCTGACAACAACCTGGGGTCCAAGATCTGAGATGTCTGGAGTGAAGAGGAGGAGGGGGGCCATGGCCACAAAGTTGGTGGTTGGAAATGAGGGGTGTCGATGCAGATCCCCTGCCCTTTGGCAAGGCCTTTGAGAAAGAAGGGGTGAGGGACTGCACAGGGGCTGAATGGGGAGGTGGGAAGCTCTCTGGATTGCCCCCCTGTTGCAGGCTCTTGCTGCCTATCAGACCCCCACTTGGCAAGCAGCTGTTGTGACAAAGAGCACGGAGGCCGCCCTGTCTCTTTGTAATGACTGTTATTGCCACATGGGCTCCTGGAGAGAATACAGGACAGGGTGGGCAAGGCAGACAAAACTTGCAATGGGATTTGCAAATGACAAGGATGCCCATTAGAAAGAAGGGGAAAGCCAGGAATGCCCGTGGGCTGCCTTGGAATGCACCAAAAGATTGCAAAGGGTGCCAGAAAAAACAGTAATGGATTTTCTGGTAGTCCTGGTAGTATAAGGAGGACCCTTATGGCTAGAATACATGCTCTCCATGTGCAGTGATAGTTTTGTGAGTGGAAGGAGAGCCCCTGGGAGCACGGTGAGTGTGCTTAATCTGGAATGACAGCTCAGAGAATAGAATGACAGCCCTGGGATTAACGGGTCATTCGCTAGGAGGGGAATAACTGTCTCTGGGGGTTGAATGACAGCCTAGAGAGTGGTATTCCAAAGAGACAGCCCTGTTAGTCTATTGCAGAAAAATAAATCAGAAATCTAGCATAGGGTTGCCAGCTCCAGCTTGGGAAATTCCTGTAAATTTGGGGGTGGAGCCAGGGGAGGGTGGGGTTTGAGGAGGGGAGGGACAGAAGGAGGAGGAGATTGGATTTATATCCCGCCCTTCACTACCCGAAGCGTGGTTTACAATCTCCTTTCCCTTCCCCACACCACAACAGGGATATAACAGTTATCAAATATGAATATTTTAATGAAAATGACCATCACAATAGGAATATGAATCTGTCTTACCACTCACCTTTATAAATGAAAGGATTTCAACACTTCTTAACTACACTTAATAAGACAAACAGTTGTGCTTTTCTAAGTCCATAGAAGTCAGTGTTAGACTTTGACACTGCCCTTCTTTTCTTAGAGATATTTGGGAGCATAAGAGAGGTATAAACATTTGATACTTATTCTTTTTTGTGCCCTGTGTGGAAGGAAACTTACTTGATTGCATTCTTTGCTACATCTGGGTCTTGAGCTATTACTTGGCCAACGATGCTGCCTTCTCTGGCATCTTCGTCCACTTCTATTAAACTAGAGGGCATGGTAAACACCGGCGGCTCGTCCACATCTTCCACAAACACTTTGACAAAAGCAGAATCCTTAAATGGGCCCAGGTGGAAAAACCGTGGATCCAGATGCGTGTTGGTGGCCTCCACTTTGAGGGTGTAGAGATTCTTCTTTTCATAATCTAATTGCTTGCATGGAAATGTGGGAGAAGAAAGACATGCATGCCACATGAACAGAGAGGGGAAAAAAAAAAAAAAAAAACCAACCCCAAACCAATTTCAGAGGAATCGAGAAGAAAGAAATGCATGCCACATGAACAGAGGGGAAAGAAAGAAAAAAACCAAACTGATTTCAGAGCAATCGGGCAACAGTACTTTAGGTAATCAATAGTTGACGGACTGAAGCTTCTTCTTCTTCTTCTTCTTCTTCTTCGACTAATGATTATTTGTCCCATGTATAGTTTTTAAGATATGTGACTGTGAGTGGCTTCTTGATTGTTCCCTCTGGTATATATGAACCGTGCAAGAATACAGAGAGGAGTTCTCATTGGCTGATATCTGGCATCAGACCTCCCTTCCTTCAATGGAATTCTAATTCAGGGATCTCTGACATGGTGAATGTGAGCACCGTGAGAACCTACGGACACCTTTCCTGGCATCTGCCAAGTATTTTTAGAAAGTAGGCAGGGCCACGTAGATCTTTTGCCCAGCAAAGCTTCCAATTGGCCACTGGAGATTTGATTTTTTTTTTTTTTTAAAAAAAACATTTTGGTTTGCAGAAAAAAAAATATTTTATCAGTAGCTGCCACCACAGCAGAAGGATCTTCACAGCGTGACTGAAGTTAAGTTGTGTTGGCCATTTTATGACTAGTTCCACCCCCTGAGGCAGCCGTTCTGCGGCAGCCATTTTGTGGCTGTGCCCACCATACTGTGTCAGAACTCTATAGGTGCGTGCAGGCTAGAAATGGTGGGGGACTCCTGTTCTAATGTTTGTCTGAGAAAATGCAGGGCTTTTCCATTTTCGTGTGTACTTAATGGGAGAACATAAGTTTTTCATATTTTCTGCATTTTTATGCACTGTACATTCGATTGCATTAATGTGCTACTTGAAGGGTTTTTTTAAAAAATGTACATTTCTACATGAATTATTAGGAGCTTGTTTTTCCATTGTGCTTTAAACACCGTGGGCATTCTAGAAGTATTGTTACATTCCTTCGCTGCCTCTGCAAAGCTACCTCTTCAAGCCTTGGCCAAAAAATGAAATATGTCTTGGCTGATACTATGGTGGATATATGTTCCTGGTTACCACCTGCTTTGGTCCTCTAGTCTGTCTTAGATTTGTGAACATACATGTACCTTGTGTCATTCTATAGAGAGATGAAATGCTGGCTGCTATAGCGCAGAAGTGCAGATAGTGAAGGAGCCAGCTAATTAAAATGTTTCCCATTTTCTAACTTTTCTTATTAGGAAGTGTTAGACTGCGTATGTAACCAAGTTTCAAGGTTCTCACTGTTGAAAAAATATATTCACACCTCTGATATAGACATCAGTGTGAATGTATGAGATCAAAATATCTTTGAATATTTTTTTTAACCATATGTACATCTAAGGCTGCAGAACAGCCCCTGTGGCCAAAAGAAAAAGACTCCCCCCGCTTTAAAAAAGAAGGAATTATGAGAGAGGTAACTTACCAACTCATTAACTGAACAAGAATTCTTTCTAGGAATTCATATTTAACCATTGGCATAACTGCAAAACATAGCACATTCCCCTCTAGATTCCTAGAGAGGCTATTAGCTGTTGTTGTGTGAGTGTGTGGACACAAAATGAGGCAGTCTACACAAAATGATGAGCTGCGGTGGCTCAAGTGGTTAAGACACTGAACTGCAGGCTGTGGAAGGTCAGTAGTTCAGCAGTTCGAGACCCGAGAGTGCCGCATGACGGAGTGAGCTCCCGTCTCTAGTTCCAGCTCCTGCCAACCTAGCAGTTCGAAAGCAAGAAATTGCAAGTAGATAAATAGGTACCACTTAGGTGGGAAGGTAACAGCGTTCCGTGCACCTTGGTATTTAGTCATGCTGGCCACATGACCACGGAAACGTCTTTGGACAGCGCTGGCTCTTCGGCTTTGAAACAGAGATGAGCACCGCAACCCTAGAGTCGGATTTGACTGGCTTTCGAGCAAGGAAACCTTTACCTTTACCTTACACAAAATGAGGCAGACTAACTCCTTGGGAATCACAGAGTATCCCAAGCCAAGGGAATTTCGTACCTCCAGTCCCCATTCCTCTGAGTGGTTCCCTATACCAACTAGGGTGGGCACTGGGCAGGTCTCCCAGTCTGGCAGGAGAGCTCCCACCCCTTGGGCTCCGTTCCGACTGCTCCTTGGTGGAACAGTGGGAACAAAATGAAAGAAAAAGTGGCATCACCGCAATGTGCCAACTTCACTTCCTGTTACATATTTGGAAGTGACATCGCAGCAGCTCTGTGACACTGCAATATCACTTCTGGGTGAAGACTGGGAAATCCTTGGAGATTGGGTGGGTGGAGCCCAGGGACAGCAGAATTTAGGAAGGGGCAGGGCTTCAACAGGGTAAAATGCCCTACAGTCCACCCTTCAAAGTAGCCATTTTCTCCAAAGGAACATCTCTGTAGTCTGGAGGTAGGGTAGCCATCCTCCAGGTAGTAAGAAACTCAAACAGTAGAGGTGCACAGAAGGGAGTAAGCAGGGTGATACATCACAGTAATTGGTCTTATGTACCTTGAGAATGAAAGAAAAAAAAAAGATGCTGTGTATTATTCAATACTGGAGCTGGGTAGTTTTGGTGTTCTACTTTTGAGGAAGCAAGGCGATACGGCAACTTGAAGCCAGCAGGGCGGTGAAGTCGATACACAAGAAGTGAGACAAGGATTTTGTGAAGAGGAATTATAAACATCTATATTTGGACTTTTCACTGTTTGAGGAATTGGACTATTTCTGAAAGTGTATTAATAGGACTGTTTTTGTATTTGGCCTGTGTACTTTTGAGTTTCTGATTACTATGTAATATTTTTTTGGGGGAAAATACTCTGTTTAAATAGGTTTAGATTATTATACTTGGTGATTGCTGAATATATGTTTCATTATTGATGCATGGTTTCATCTTTTGTATCTTTTGCATTGCACCCTCCAGGTAGTGGCTGGAGCTCTTCTGCTATTGCAACTGATCTCCGGGCAACAGAGATCAGTTCACTGGGACAAAATGGCCACTTTGGAAGGTGAACTCTAGGGCATTGTACCCCACTGAAGTCCCTCCCCTCCCCAAACCCCACCCTCCTCAGGATCCACCCCCCAAATCTTCAGGTGTTTCCCAACCCGGAGCTGGCAACCCTGTCTGGAGGACAGTTGTGATTCCAGACCTTCAGGTCCCACCTGGAAGTTGGCAGTCCTATTTCTTAGTAGGTGGCCATTGTGTGCCACGATGTCACCATTTGCTCCACCACCAAAAGCTTCTGGGAGTTGTTAGGATAAGGAAGGTGACCCTAGTGGGCAACATTTCATGTACCTCTAATTCCAAAATATAATTATTTGCTAGGATGCGCCACTGAAATCAATGAGTCTTACTTTCAAATGAGTGGGCTGAGGACTGTAGCTTCAACGGCCGAAATAACGAGCTCTGAAACAATAATGACTCCGAAGCAAATTCCCTATTCATTTAATATTGTATATAGCTTTGTTACGTTTCTTTTTTTGCCGCTGTTGTTGTCAGCTAATCAATACTAATCATTCTTTTGTCTCACTGGAAAGAGCTGAAAACCGGCGGCATTTGGCATGCGCAATTAGGCGCGCGCTGCATCCCACCGAAATCAATGGCAAAATTGTTGTTGATCTGAGCGATTCAGAAGTGCACCCAGTCAAAAATGACGACTCCTGCGACAATTAGCGCTAAACACAGGTCAGACAGAAGTTCTTCTCATTTGAGAGAAACCTTTCCACATTTGGGATGATCATTTTAGGTGCCTCTGAACTCTGAAACAATTGCAAAGGCAACATAAAGCTTGGTCTTATAAAAGGTAGGCTATTTTGCAAACTCAGATTTTTTAATAAGCGTGCGCACCGTGGTGTTTTCAAGTCAAGAGATAAACAGAGGTGGTTTGACGTTGCTTTTGTCTGCATCACAATCCGAGACTTTCTTGGTAATCTCCCACCCAGAATCCATAACCGCCCCTGCAGAGCTTCCGAGCTCTGATAAGCTTGGGCTAGTCGGGACTACCCAGGCTGTTTAATAAAGGCACTTAGAAAGAATAAATACTGGCTTCATTAACAATTAGCGAAAAGGACTCAGTTCATAACTATCGATTTCCTTTTGCTGTATTTAATTTGTAGTGCAGTTCTAAGCAGAGCTGTACACTTGAAGCCAAATGGTTTAGAAAGGTGTAACTCTGCTGAAGATTGCATTGTTAGCGGGCTGAGTTCAACCTCTGTTCAATCATACTGACCATAAGGAGTTGAATTAAACCATGGTTTTGTCTTTGTGTCCGTAACGGAGTAGTATGTAGCTCACTAAAATGGCACCTGTGTGCAACCTGAACTCTGGCTAAAATGATCTGTCCTTAGGGCAGGTTTGCCAGCTCCAGATTAGGAAATACCTGGAGAATTTGGAGGTGGATCCTGAGGGGGCGGGATTTGGGGAGGGGAGGGACTTCAACGGGGTATAATGCCATAGAGTCCACCTTCCACAGCAGCCATTTTCTCCAGGGGAACTTATCTCGATTACCTGGAGTTCAGTTGTAATCCCAGGAGATCTCCAGCCACCACCTGGAGGCTGGCAACCCTACCTTAGAATTTCCCCACAGCTGTTGTCAGAGTTCCATCTAGAAGGGCCACCTCATGAGTAATCCAAGGGTTGACCACCAGATTAGAGGGTAGAGTCCCTCAAACTCCTGCCTTTAGGACAACATGGAATACTTCTTCACTAACCAAACGGCACAGATTTCAGCTGGTGGGCCGCTCCCTCAACAGGGTTTCTGCAGCCCTCTTTCAAAAGCTATCGTGCAGAAATGTTTGAGCCCACCTGAAAGGACAGAGCCATCGAGAATACACTTTTAGGTGTACTGACTTGTTAAAAACACTCCTCCCCCACGAACCCTATGTGGTTTGAAATTTAACAGTTACCTGAAGAAGAAAAAGAAGAAGAGCTGGCCAAATTTGTTAGTTTCTCTACAGTTGACCCCCTCAAGACAACTTCTCCGGTTTCCTCCCTCAGAAAGAAACCTCAGACCCGGAGTGCTAAGTTCAATAAAAAAGAGAAGGAAGAGAAATAAACCTTTTTGACAGTTATAATTCCTTCCTGCGTGTCCTTGTCAGTGATGATATCAAACATGTCCGATCCATCTCCATCAGCAATGCTGTACTCAGTCTCAGCGTTTTCGCCCACGTCAGGGTCGTTGGCTTTTATTCTGCCAAGTGAAGTCCCAAGAGGCACGGACTCCAGAGAGCTGATCTGATACGAGCCTGGGAAACAAACAAAACACAAGAATTGTGTGTTATGTGGTTGTGTGTGCACACACTTATTTGTATGCAGGTATTTCATCTCTATAAGTAATGGGGAGAGGGACAACAAAAGCAAAGAGTGTTTTCCCTTAGGATCCCAGCCCCATAAAGAAAAACACCATTAGTCACCACCAATAAACTGGAAAACAGAGGTAGTAAGAGCTTCTTGTCAAAGAAAAGGGATTTTTTTATTTTTAAAAAAGGTAATTCAAACAATTCTTAGAAACGCATTTCTTATCAACTTTGTAGCCCTCCAGATATAAACAATATAGCAGTCCTGCCGTGATTTATGCCTTAACTATCTAGCAGCATTTTTTTATGATTAAAAGTTAAGATTTTTTTTAAAAAAAAAAAAAATAAATCAACTTTAGCTCGTGAGACTTTGAAAACGGGATGGATCTGAAAGTTAGAATCGCCGCTGAATTTCGCCCAGAGCAACATCAGCGATCACTTGGGAGACCTCTGTTTGAGCCAAAGTTCTGTGGGAATTTTCAAGGGAAGTTAAAAGCACTTCAATCCGATCAGCAGATTTTCTAGACGAGGTGCCCTGTCTGTGCCCGGGGGGTGCACTGATCCGGCGGTTTTTGGCAGGGGGTGTGTGGATGTTACATCTTAACACCAGAGGGTGCCCTGCGTGCGAGCAGTGGGGCACTTCTGCTCGCTTTGTGAGCTCCAATTAGAATCTGGAGTGTAACAACTTAATTTTTAAATCGCCTGAAACCTTTTTGCCTGTTGAGAAACCTGCCAAAAAAAAAAAAAAAAGTTGTCTTAACCGAGCTTCTCGTTATGAGGATCCTGGTCTGCACTCTCTGCTGCTTTGCCTGCAATGCCTTTTCCATTCGCTCTGGGCAAGTTTGTCATGGGATGGCAGGCCCCCGATAAACATAGGTGGTGTGGGGGGGTGACTAGTGGTTTGGCCCTGGCCTCCGCCTTGGGGTTGCCAACTCTGGGTTTGGAAATATCTGGAGATTTTAGAGTGGAGTCTGGGAGAGTGGGGTTTAGGGAGGGGACGGGCCTCGGTAGGGTATGATGCCCTGCAGTCCACCTTCCAAAGCAGTGCTTCTCTCCAGAAGAAGGGGAATAAATGTTTAAGTAAATAAATAAACAAGCTACCTACGTAGTCTGGAGTTCAGCTGTAATTAAGAACATAAGGGACACCATGTTGCATCAGGCCAATGGCCTATCCAGTCCAACACTCTGTGTCACAAACCCAGGTGCCATCAGGAGGTCTAGCAGCGGAGCCAGAACTCCAGAAGCCCTCCCACTGTTGCCTCCAAAGCATCAAGAATACAGAGCATCACTGCCACAGACTTAGGCTGCAGCCACATACACTAAATAATCCACTTTCAGTGCACTTTCCAACTGGATTTTACTGTGTGTGAACTGGCAAAATCCGGTTGGAAAGTGGATTGAAAGTGGATTATTTAGTGTGTGTGGCTGCAGCCATAGAGTTCCATCTGTACCTTGTGGCTAACAACCACTGATACACCTCTGCTCCATATGTTTATTCTGGGAGATCTCCTGTCCCTACCTGGAGGATGGCAACCCCACTCTGCCTACATATGATTGTTGGAGTTTGAATACCTTGTTGACACATGCAAACATGTTGTAGAAGTGAGGGCTTCATCCCAATGAGTGGGACTGTTCAGAACAGTCCACGTTTCTAAGGTCTGTAAGCAAATCAGCTTCCCTGCAGGAAATGGCCACTTTGGAAGGTGGATTCTATGGCATTCTACCCCACTGGAGTCCCCCGAACCCCCCCCTCAGGCTTCGCCCCCAAAATCTCCAGGCATATCCCAACTTGGAGCTGGCAACCTTACCGACAAGATGGTTAAAAGACAGGGCTGCCAACTCCAGGTTGGGAAATTCCTGGAGATACGGAGATAGGGAATGATTTGAGGATGGAAGGGGACTTCATGGTGGCACAGTGCCATACAGCCTACTCGCCAGCCTTGCCATTTCTTCCAAGGGAACAGATCACTGCGGTCTTAAAATCAGCTGTAATCCTGGGCAATATCCAGGTCTCATCTGGAGATTGACAACCCTGTTATAAGAAGATGGCCCTTTTCAGCAGTCACCCTTTTCCCTGCGGAATTTTCTGCTTGAGATAACACACCAAAGCTACGTCTCTCTAGGTCTGGAGGAGGAAGACATAACTTTCATGACTTTTAGGAGGCTTATACAAGCATTGTACTTAAAGCTTTTTTAGGGGGCAGCATAATCCCCAGAGAAGTCAGACATTCTAGGGTTGCCAGGTCTGGGCTGGGAAATCCCTAGAGATTTGGGGGGTGGAGCCTGGAGAGGGCAGAGTTTGGGGAGGCAAGGGGAGAGACCTCAGCGGGCTATAATGCCACAGTGTCCACCTTCCAAAGTAGCCATTTTCTCCAGGGGGACTGATCTTGTTAGTCCGGAGAACACTTGGAAAAATAGGAGATCTCCAGGCCCCACCTGGAAGTTGGCAACCCTGCCACAGGACTAGAATTCTGCACCATCTCATTCTCTTTTGTGTACAGAAAGGCTGTTCATTCATTCCACATGTGCTGTAGGATGAGATGGTGGAATGAAGAGGTGATAGAATGAACTCTCTATCCCTTCAGAAGACAGGCCGTGGATGCCAGCATTGTATATCCCTTCATATACAAAACAACACAAGCAAATAGAAACTAGACTCAGGAAGAAAGGCTCCACACTTTCTTTGTTTGTTGTGCTGTTCTTCTATTAAGAGGCACTAGGTTGTGTTTTGGCACTGGGTAGTATTCCAAAATTCGGAAGCGATGCCCTCTATCTCACTGGGTCAGCATCCTATCACCTCATTCACGGGTCTGTATAAAGCAGGCTATAGCATCTGATCAGAGGCAGCACAAAGGATTTCCTGAGCACTGAAGAAAAGGCATGTTTGAATGTATTTTTTTTTCCCTGCTTGCATTTTGGACCAAGAAGCTAATTAAAGTTGTGCTCACACAGTCAATAAACAAAAAGCAATACCGTGTAATCACAAGTCGGCATTCAAGCCTGAATTTCAATTGGCAGGAAACAAAGCTGAAACGGCTTTAAATCAATGTTGGCAAATACATGCCAGCGCAAAAGGAATCTGATAAAATGTCAATGTAAAAAAAAAATAAAAATAGGATACAGTTTGATTTTTTTTAAGTATGCATTTTTTTTTGCAAGTTAAAACAAGCTGTTTGATATAACTTGTACACAGCCAGTTCTATACAAGCATTGGATCAAGGCAGAGAATTTGACAAAAGGGCCCTTTAGGGGGAGATACAGAACTGTACCTCCATTTAAGTCGGTGTACAGGGTACATATACTGCCTGCTTTTAGCATACTAAACATCAGTGATTTCCACACAGAAAGGAACTTGTATGGCTGCAAGGTTTCCCTGTTGATGCTATGGATGTTCCCTGCTGCAGACACCAGAAGGTCTTTCATTCATATGTGTGTGTATGTGTGTATAACACAATCTCCCTATATTATAAAAGCCTTTTGGTGGAGGCACTCTCCAGAACATTCCACACACTCCGGAACTGGTTGGCGCTCTGGTGTGCCACTCATAGGGCGTCTGTCTCCACTGGCTGCTTTGCTGCCTCCCTTGGCATGGTCCCACCCCCAGAGGTGGCACCCGGCATCTTGGCCTCACTCTCCTTGGAGTGGCCAGATGGGATAGACAGTCCAGCAGCCGGGGACCTGAGCCTAATCATACCGCTGCCACCGAGGTCATCCTCACCCCTGCGCAGGTAGACAGCATGGCCTACGTGCGACCGGCCGAAGGATGGGACAGCCACTCCAGCAAGGGGGGGCACCCGATCCTGCCACCGTCCTTGCCCGACCCTGGCCACAAGTGGCCGGCCGGGCTGTGCCTGGACAATGGACATGCCAGGCACTCCACCACGGGGGAGTGGGCCTCAGGCCGAGCCCAGTCCTGCTGCCGCCATCGCAGCCATCTGAGCCCCGCTACTGGCAGCTGGTGGCGTGCGCCGTCTTCCGCTCACTGTGCTTGGAGCTGATGCAAGGCACGGACGGGCCTGCCTCGACTTGGCCTGCTGCCTCCAGCCCTGGCTCAAGCCGCCCTGGCCTCCGCCCCCGCCTTCTTCCTTGCAAGACTCCAGATGCCAGCTCCTTCCGTGGCTACCTGATCCAGTGAGGAGCTGAAAGCACTGCGATCTGCTTTCGTCTGGCCTCCACTCTGCCGCTGTGGTCATCCCCAGCAGCCTTCTGAGGGTGCTCACCAGGCTCTGGGAAGGTTGCCCTGGCCACCTCACAAGCCCTGCCGGAGGCCTGTGTGAGGGGGCCAAAGACAGCGCTAGCGGCGCCTCACCCCACATGATGCTGCCACCTCTTTGGTGGTGGGAGATTTGCCCTCTGCCCAGGCCACTCTGCAGATGCTCTGTTATGGCCCCACCACCACCACAAGCCCTCACTGCTGCAGAGCTGCCACCACGCCAACCACCTCCTGCTCACCGGCCCTGCCGGAGGGAACCGGGACGCGGCCACTAGCAGTGGAGGGACACGCCTCTACTCCAAGGTGCCTGAGGAGGAGGCCAGCCGGCAGGTGCTGCTGCAGCAGGAAGCTGCCACTCAGCCACCCGCCCAGTTGCAGCCCACCACCACCCCAGCCCCAACACAGGCCCTCACCACTACAGATGTGCCGCCGCACCAATCCCCTCCTGCTTGCCAACCCCATGCCCAGGAACCGGGCCATGGGTGGCAGGCAGCCGCTGCTCTACCTGCCAGGGGGCCAGGACATAGCCACCCCTTCTTTGGGAAAGGTCGGTGCATGGAGGGGCCTCACAAGCTACTGCCTGCCCCTGGCTTCAGAGAGGAATGGCCCTGCATCCAGCGCTGGCCTGCCCAGAGCGCTCGGGTGGTGCTTTGGTGGGGGGGCCCTGATCCAGGCCGCACTCTCCCACGCCCTCTTACTAGAGCTTGTTGCCTTTCATTGCGCAACAGGCCTGATTCCTGGTAATAATATATCAACAATTGTGATGGGGATCTCAGCTAGGGTTGCCAGGTTGTTCTGAGTCACCAGTGGAATTGGGGGGAAGGGTTGCCAGATTCAGGATGGGAAACTCCTGGAGATTTGGGGGTGGAGCCTGGGAGGACAGGGGCCTCAGTGGGGTACAAGGCCATAGAGTCCACCCCCCAAACCATCCATTTTCTCTAGGGGGAACTGATCTCTGTAGTCTGGAGATCAATTGTAATTCTGGAGGCTGGCAGCCCTAGTTCTCATCCCCTTTAACTCTATTTCCTCTTTGCCTTCCCTGGAAGCCCCCATGGGCACTCCCCTTTCCCTGCTTCCCTTATCTGCACCACCATCTTCAGCTTTCCCTCCCCCTGGGAGCCTCTCCCTTGGAAAAAGTCTGGGCAGGTTTTGTGGTGGTCACCCTTGCCAGGTCAAGTTGTGTGGGTAGTGACTGAGTCTCCAGGCCTGTCTTTGGCAAGTTCTTCTGCAACAGGGGGCCTGACATAGGAGGTGAGCAGGGCCTTTTCCAGGTGGCCTCCATCCTCCCCTGCCCCCCATTCTTTGTTTTGCAGAAACCAAACCTTCGAAGGGTCAGAACTATTGTTGTGATGGTCTAACAACCTTCAAAATGGTGACTTTTCTTAAAGGCAAGAGGATTTGTTAATATTATTTTTGGGGGGGGTATTCCCCCCACTGTTGTTGTTATTTTAATTTCATATCTGTGATGGCCTAACAGCCTTCAAAATGCTGACTTTCTTAAAGGCAAGAGGATTTTTTAATATTATTGGGGGGGGGGTATTCCCCCCACTGTTGTTATTTTAATTTCACACACACACACAGAGGGGTCATTTCCTGCCAGAGCACAGTAAGGAGACTAGGCCCCACCCCCCGCCTTTCCTGGCCCACCTGCAGAGAGACTCGGGGGAGGATTTAAATGCCTGGGTTCCCTGCCCTTCCCTTCTCCAGCCAGCCCACTGCGGCGGGTTGGCTGAGGAGGGGAGGGGAGGCAGGCAGACATGGCCCCTTTTCCCCCGAGCCTCTCCACTTTTACAGAGAGACTCAGGAGAGGTGAGGATCTAAACTCATTTGCATATGTCTTAACTTATTTTAAACATGCCTGCCCTTTTGTCAAGGGGTGTGGCATATGCAAATGAGTTATGCAAAGGAGCGCCTGCACCTCTTTTTCTAGGAAGTGACCCCTGTATGTGTGTGTATATATGGTTTATAGAGAGCCCTCCATCTGTCGCTACCTTCATTTCGCAAATGATCTATTGATCATACACTTTGCAGCCCATTTCAGAATTTGATATATGATAACAATCTATCAGATTCTCTAAATCCCCACCTCTCATTTTAAAAAGCAAGTGTCTTTGCAGAGATACAAAGGGAAAGGCAGATCTCCAAAACAAAAAAGGCTACTGACTCCTTTAAAAAAATGGAAGCTGGGAATTCAGAAAACCTGATAGACTATTATAATGTGATAACAATATGCCTACTGCTGCTTAAAACAACAACAACCCTGTGGTGGGGGGGGTGATGGGTGTCTCAGGGCAAATGATATGTAGGGTTGTAAGGTCCCGCCGGCTACTGGCAAGGGATGGGGGGTATGGTCACCAGATCCAGGTTGGGAAACTCCTGGAGATTTTGGGGTGGAGCCTGGGGAGGGCAGGGACCTCAATGGGGTACAATGTCATAGAGTCTCCCCTCCAAAGCATCCATTTTCTCCAGAGGGACTGATCTCTATTGTCTGGAGATGAGCTGTAATTCCAGGGAGTCCCCAGGTCCCATCTAGAGGCTGTCATTCCTAATGGTAGGGCAGGGGAAATGGCACCAATGGGTCTGGGAAGAACCAGGCTTTCCCGTCAACATGGGCACCACCCTGGCTTTGTTGTTATCATTCCAAAAACATTGCAGAAAAGCATGTTTGGGAAAGACCACAAGAAGGAGGCACACCTGGGGGGGTGTGATATGTGGTGGTCCAGCCCTTATTTTGGGGTTCAGAGCTTTCAAAGTCTCCTCAGTGTTTTTGGTTGAATTCTTGAATAAGTCGTGAATAAGGAATCAATACGGAACTGGGAATAAGGAACCAATTCCAGCCTCGTCCAGGATCCTGTGGTGAAGCAGCTGGGAAACCTCACTTCCCAATATCATCCAAGCTGAGGAAATAACTTGTGTAGCAGCAATCATAGCTGGAAAGGAAGGTTAATGTCTACAACGATGAAACAGCATTTTACTTCTCTGTTTATTTAAGTGCATATTGTCACCATGGTATATATACGGAGAGTTAATAGTTTGAGAAATAGTCCCCACTCTGTGGGGAAATTTTGTTAGAAGAAAGAGGAGGGCTTGTTTGTTTGCTTAAAAAAATGACAGCTAGCTGCCTATTTTTCCTTGTTACAGAAAAAGCTGTACTTCCTGTTCCTGTACTTCTTGTGGCACTCTAAATATGCTGTGCATAAAGGGAACTCCACAGTGACAATTAATTATGCATTCCCAAACAGGACATACCATGATGCTATTCCCCTTAGAGTGAAAAAATATTTCCATTAGAAAGGAGGAAGGTTTGCTCCATTGTTAGAAGCCTTCCCCCCAACCACACATTTGATCACCAGTAGAGTTCTCAACCTCCAGATGGCAAGTGGAGATCTTACAATTGTTCATCTTCAGATGAACAAGTTCAGTTCCCCTAAAGAGAACGGCTGCTTTGGAGGGTGGATTCTATGGCATTATATCCTGTTGAGGTCCCTCCCCTCCCCAAACCCGGCCCTCCCTAGGCTCCACCCCCAAAATCTCCAGGTATTTCCCAGCCCTGGTAGAATGAGCTCCCAGAAGAGATCAGGGCCCTGCGGGACCTTTTACAGTTCCACAGGGCCTGCAAGACAGAGCTCTTCTGCCAGGCTTTCCAGTAGGAGCTGCCACTACCACTACCACCTTTGGTAGACATAAGGGGTGGCCCTATGAAGATCAACCATGACTTCATTGTGATCAGTATCACTGGATGGGGCCGAATAACATCGAGTACCATCCTTTTTGCTATGTAAGATACTGGGGAGTCCATCTGTAAATTTGATCCCATCTTGTTAAATTTTTATTGGAACTATTGAGCACTTTATCGTTGATTGTTTTATCAAGTTTTTATGTTGTTTTATGCTTTGGCACATGGTGCCCTATTGTAAGCCGCTCTGAGCCCATTAACGGGGGGGGGGGAGGGTAAAAATGTAATAAATAATGATAATAAGAACCCAGAGCTGGCAATCCTAATTGCTGGTGCTTTCCTACCTCAGAGCCAGTTTGGAGCAGTAGTTAAGTGCACAGAGTCTAATCTGGGAGAACTGGGTTTGATTCCCCACTCTTCCACTTGCAGCTGCTGGATAACCTTGGGCAAGCCATAGTTCTGTCAGAGCTGTTCTTGAAAGAGCAGTCCTCTCAGAGCTCTCAGCCCCACCTACCTCATAGGGTGTCTGTTGTGGGGAGGGGAAGGGAAAGGAGTTTGTAAGCCACTCTGCGATGCCTTCAGGTCGTAAAGGGTGGGGTATAAATCCAATCTCCTCCTCCTACTCCCCTCCTTTTCTTCTATTGGCTCACTTGAAATCACAAATCTGTCAAGCGGGGCCAGCTCCAGATTGGGAGGGGGGTCTGGGCAGAGAGTTCCCAGGGGCCCATGTGACAAACTGCACTTTAAAAATTTATAAGTGCTGTATAAACAGGCAATTGTTTGTGAAGGATTAATTTCTCACAGAGCCAGAGAACCTGAAGTGACAGGCTACTTAAAGGAATTTGATTGGATAGTATCAGTTGAGCAGAGAGAGACTTGACAGCTGAATGCTGAGGAGAAATAAGCCTGAATTCAGCCCTGACTGAAAAGAGCCTAGTACTGACTAATCTGACTCTTATCCTGATAGAGAAAGGTTTAGTGCTGACAGGGTTTGTGCTTAGCCCTGACTGAGAGCAGTTTAACACAGATGGAGTACTGGGAAGGTTGGCAGGAGGGGTGGGTAGTTAGGTGAAGACTCCCATTCAGGCCAAAGAAGGGGATAGATCTAGTGAAAGAAGAATTTCCCTACCCAGTTAAACCAGGGAGATACCTCTGAAAATTGGAGAAATCCCTGGTCTGGTGGGTTTAGAAACTGCCTTTTAAATCCTTAGAGGAGTCAGTTAAAACTCAAAAAGAGTACTGGGGTGTTTAGTGAAGGACTTTGGGTACTGGACAGAGTGTCCCTGCCTTCTGGAAACCAAGAGCCAAATAAGCTCAAGAAAGTAGAGTATTTGGAAAACATGGAAACAAAAGCCTCTCATCTTAAAGAATCTAGGTCACTGTGAAAGGCTTAAGAAACTCTCAATTGCTTGAAACATATGAACAGTAGTCTGTGCCTGTACTGATTTACCTTAGAGTTCTTTATTGATTTACCTCAGACCTTTTACCCTTGATTTCACCTGACCTTTCCCCTCTATGCTGAATAAAATGTTTTGTTATTTTTGCACTTTAAAAAGCCTCTTGAGTGCTTTTTCAGTTGTTTAAGTTAAAAGAGTGAGCTCATCCCTTCCGTCAGGTTCCAGGGATGAGCCCACAGCCAAATATCATACTGTTCTTCAGAACCATTGTTCTTCAGAAAGGAAGGAAACTGATAAAAAGAGCTGCTCAGTCAGAAAGAGAGAGAAAAACTGAGGGGAAATCTTGCCTCTGAGGGAGGCAAGTAGGTGAGGTAGTTACAGCCCCCTTCCCACCCACTCATGCATTTGTCTCACTTCCTGCCTGCACATTCCTCTTTGCCTTGCTCAGAAGCCCTCTGGCTGTCCATGCTCGCAGGCACTTGCACTACACACAGCCCTTTCCCTGATGGCATTGGGTCACTGTTTGCAGCTGGACACATGGGTGGCAAAGAATGCACAAGTGGCATGCCAGAATGGGAAACTGGGACAATGCTGGTTTGTGGAGGATGATGATGAGGAGGTATTCTTACATTATCCATTGATACAGGAAAGAGCAACACTGTCATGGTGTGAGGAGAGGGGAGTCATAGCTCAGTGTTACAGCATGCAAGAGATCCAAGGTTCCATTTTTGGAATCCAGTGGGCAGAGCTGAGAAGGTGGCTACCAATCCAAAAGAGATAATTCTGTCCTAGATGGAACAATGACGAGGTTCACCATAAGTTGTGTTCATATATAACCAGCTCCTTGGCCACTGGAGTAGTGTAAGACCCCAAACGAATTCTTGTGGAACTTTAGAAACTAGCAACCACATTTTATATAGACAGTTCTTTTAATACAGCACAACTCTCCAATCAGGAACAGACATGCTCAAGCACTGCCAGTTCAGCTTCTGTCATGATTGTGTGTTCTGATCTTGGGAAGTGAATGTTTGCCGGACCATTGGTCAGGTGTAAACAGCTCGAACATGTCCAACTGGGAATTGCTGTGCCTGCACATTCACTGAAAGGCAATCATTGCCTCCATTGCCAATTGTTTGAATAAATTAAATCAATATATGGGGGGGGGGTATGCTTACTGATTGGGTGTGCATCTGATTCCAGGTCTGCCCACCCAAATATCAATGGCTGCTAAGTGCTCCAGATCCAGGTAGTTTGTGCACGCACACCCACACGGATGTATCCCCCTCTGCTTCACTAAAAAAATGGCTTTCAACAATCTTCTAGAAGTATTTTTTTTTTTAAAAAAAGGCTTTGCCATACTGATAACAAAATCAGAGATGCCTTAACTGGTCTGACCCTTAGTAATGAGGTCAATAGATACTCCCACTGACACTCAGCACCAATAAATTACACAGACTTGGAAGCAGGGGAATAAATCTTATTTACCTACGCTACCCAGTTGAGCGATTGAGTCACATGGTGAACAGGATGCCTTCTGTGCTCTCTTCAGCCAGTCACAACATCATTGCCAGCTGTTGCACAATTTGTGTGATCAGCACCTCTGTTATTATTAGGGCCACCACCAGCCTTCAGGTGCCACATGACAATTCCTGCTATTGCAGCTGATTTCCACATGACCAAAGTCAGTTCCCCAGGAGGAAATGGCTACTTGGGAGGGTGGATGCCATGGCGTTGTATCCTGCTGAGGTCCCTGCCCTCCCCAAATCCCACCCTCCCCAGGCTCTATTCCCCCAAATCTCTGGTATTCCCCAACCCCATCTGATATGCTTGATATGCTCATGAGGTAAATTGGGCCTGTGGTGACAGGGGATCTGTAGATTATGCTTTAAAGCATGCTTGCATAGCCATGAGAGGAAGACTGCCCACCAGCCATATATGATGGCCGATCAGGGGCTGAATAGATTTCCTTGTTTTGCCATCTGCTTGGAAACTAGGGATGCCAGCCTCCAGGTGGGATCTGGGGATCCCCCAGAATTACAGCTCATCTCCAGAATACAGAGATCCAATAGAGAACAATGGAGGGAAAAGTTACTTTTTCCCCACCATAGAGAACAATGGAAGGAAAAGGGGCAACCTGTTTGGGGGCCCATAGAATTGGACCCCCTGGCCCAATGTCCTTGAAACTTGGTGGGTATCTTGGGAAGAGACTCCATCAGCTACCCTGTGAGTTTGGAGCCTCTCCCTCAAACCCCCTCCCCTCCAGCCCCCAGAATATTCCCTATGTTTTCACCATTGACTTCAATGGCTCATAGGATATAATGGGGCCGAATTGCCGCCAAATTTCTTTCATTCCCTCCTTTCCTTCTCTCCTTTTCCTCTTTCCCTCCTTCTTCTCTTCTCTCTCTCTTTCTTTCCCATCTTCTTCTCTTCTCTTTTTTCCTCCTTTCCCTGTGTCCCTCCTTCTTCCCTCTCTTTCTTTCCCTCCTCCTTTCTTTCTCTTTCTTTCCCTCTTTCCTTCTCTCTACTCTCTCTCTTTCCTTCCCTCTTTCCTCCTTCTGTGGCCCAACTCTAGTGAGAAGGAGTTTAAACTTTAAACCCCTTCTCTCTTAGCTCCCCCACCCAGGCCAGCTGGGGAAGGGGAGGCTTTTGAAGATGCCTCCCCCCCCTTTTGCTTCCCCTTCTGACATCACTTCTGGTGATGTCAGGGGGCGTGGCATATGCTAATAGTCTAATAGCTCATTAGCATACCATGTGCTAATAAGCTCCTGCAGCTGTTTTTCTATGAAAAGACCCCTGGATCATGTCAATGGCCCATCCAGTCCAACACTCTGTCACACAGTGGCCAAAAATACCAGGTGCCATCAGGAGGTCCACCAGTGGGGCCAGGACACCAGAAGCTGTCCCCCCCCACAGCACCAAGAATACAGTGCATCACTTGGCCAAGACTGAGAGTTCCCATCTATACCTTGTGGCTTGTAGCTGCCACCACCTCCTGTGGCAGTGAATTCGATGTGTTAATCATTATATTATAGTCCGAATCTACATAGAGATGCCAGCCTCCAGGTGGGACCTAGGGACCCCCTGGCATTACAGCTCATCTCATTGTATCATACTGAGGTCCCTATCCTCCCCAGGCCCTATTTTCGAATCTCCAGGAGTTTCCTGACCTGGATCTGGCAATGCTATGCTCCCATCCCCCACCAGTGGCCAGGGGGACCTGACAGAGGCGGAATGCATAAACTCCTTTGCAGCCTTAAACAGCTGAAGGGTAAACAGACCTAAAGTGCACCTGTACTCATAGCCCAGATGGCAAATGTGGAACTTCTGAGGTTAAAGAAGCTTTTTTAAAACACACACACACAGAGAACCAAACTATGAAATGCTTCATACTCTGAGGGAATCGAGGCGGGTTGTCGTTGACGTCGGTCAGCGTGATATTCACCGTGGTGGTTCCTGATAATCCACCCATCTGGCCTCCCATGTCCTTGGCTTGGATGACCACTTGGTATTGTTCTCGGTTTTCTCTGCTCATATCCGGTAAAGCAGTTTTGATGATGCCTTGTAAAAAGGAAAAGGGAGAGACAGAAAAACCTGAGAAACGCATGAGAGATGTGCTCGGGAGGGCGGGGTCGGATGAAAGAGAGAATTACCGTGGATTTGTGTCAGATACATTTTACCACTTAATCCACAGCAAATAAATCTAATCAAAGGCGTTTGTGTTGAAATGAAGCTTTCAGTCTGTGGCCACTTTAATGTCAGAACAAGGAAAAGAGAGAATTAGGAAGCTTCTATTGCGGAGTGTTTTTTAGGCTAGCTCTGAATCAATTTAATTATCCTTCTGGGAGGAAAGCGGGGCGGGGGGGGGGACACACACACACAAACCCCGACATCAAACATGGTCGCAACTGTTGCAGCGAAAGCTTTTGAGGGGGTGGGGGAAGAGAAACTTTTGATACCAGCTTTTGAAAAGCCAGCATCAAAGGGTGTTTACAACCCTTTGCAGAAGCAAAATAGGGGCTGGAGTCGCAGCGGAATGAGGTGGTAAAGTTCAGGGTGGGCAAGATGGGCTGTGCTGCATCAGACAGCAGACATGAGATTGCCTTTTTGAACTACTCCGTAACATAAAAGGCTACACTAAACCCCTTTATCTGGTCATTTACTCTCATGGATGGATTTATTTTTTAAAAAAAAAAAAACACACACAGGAGAATATTTAAAATCAATACCCCCAACCTGCGATCTAAAGTGATACAGTCTGTTTCAATGCCTGAGGACTGTGCAGGATACATCTGGCAGATGACTTTATGTGTCCTGAAATCAGGCTTGCCAACCTCCAGGTGTCGGCTGGAGATCTCCCGCTATTACAACTGTTCTCCAGGTGACAGAGACCAGTTTACTTAGAGAAAATGGCTGCTTCGGAAGGTGGCCCCTGTGGCAACAAACCCCATTGATGACCCCCCACCCCCAGACCCCGCCTCCTGCAGGCTCCGCCTCCAAAATCTCCAGGTTTTTCTCAGCCCAGAGTGGGCAACTCTAATGGAAATTGACACATGGAAAGGGGGAGGAGGGTCTGAGTGTGCAGACCCCACTTCCTGTGTGCAGCCCTAGTGATGCCAACCTTCAAGTCATGCCTGGAGATCCCCTGGAATTACAGCTCATCCCCAGACTACAAAGATCAGTTCCCCTGGAGCAAATGGATGCTTTGGAGGGTGGGCACGATGGCCTTGTACCCCAATGAGGTCCCTGTCCTCCCCAGGCTCCACCTCCAAATCTCCAGGAGTTTCCCAAACCGGATCTGGCAACCATATACTCCCATCTTCACTGGTGGCCATGGGGGACCTCGCAGCTTGCAGGTGGAGCCTGGAGTTTTCCTGGAATTACAACTGATCTCTAGGTGACAGAGGTCAGTTCCACTGCATAAGAGGTGGACTCTTTGGCATTATGCCCCCCTGAAGACCCTCCCCTCCCCAAACCCCACTTTCCACAGGCTCCACCCCCAAATTTCCAGGAATTTCCTAACCTGCACTTGGCAACCTTAAATTGCTGGCCCAGGAAGACACACACCCCTACACATGTAGGTTCCATTCCTGTGATTGGGATAGGGTTGCCAGGTCCTCCCTGACCACCAGAAGTTGGGTGGGGTAGAGTTGCCATCTCCAGGTTGGGAAACTCTTGGAGATTTGGGGGTGGGGCCTGGGGAGGACAGGGACATCATTGGGGCACGATGCCATAGAGCCCACCCTCCAAAGCATCTATTTTTTCCCAGGGGAACTGATCTCTGTAGTCTGGAGATGAGCTGTAATTCCAGGGGATCTGCGGGTCCCACCTGGAGGCTGGCTGCTTTTCAAAAGTTCCTGATTATTATTTCTCGAGATGGATCCAATTGTAGATGCCAGTTGGTTGGATAAAGCCCCATTAGGTCCTGTGTTGAATTTTTTTTTTCTTGGTTTATTTAGCTTACTTTTTGTATAGCTTTTATATCACACTGTGATGAGACAGATTAGTAAAAAAAGGAAAGGATTATATTTTGTTTTTAAAAAGTTCTTGATTATTGGGAGGATGTTTACATGCATACCATCCCCGGTTCCTAAATACATAAACTCCATACTTTGAAGCTGTCAACTGTGCAGTGAGGGGAGTGGGGCCAGTATGTCCGTTCCTGTTCCCCTTCTACACTAGGGATCAGCACGAACTGCCTGACTAACTAAAGTTTGTCAGGAATTTTGGATGGTTCATGAAGCAATGTTTGCAAATTGAAGAACCAGTATGAACTGGTTCATGAACTTTCATGAATTTTGATGTGGTTCGTGGTAGTTAATGCTGGCTAGTGAAGAGTGGAAAGCAGGGGTTTAAACCCCTGCTTTCTGCTCTTCACAAAAAAACAAACAAACAAGCTGCTGAGTGGTGGGGAGCTCCCCACCACTCAACTGGTTTAAATGGCTGAGAACCATTTGAACCACTGCTTTCTGCTCCCCGTGAAAAGCCATGGGGAGCAGAAAGCAGGGGTTTAAATGGCTCCCAGTCATTTCATCCCCAGGTTTCTGCTCCTTGTTGCGCAACTGCTTGGTTTAAAAAGTTGGGAGCTATTTAAACCCCTGTTTTCTGCTGTCTGCAAAAGCAGTGTGGAGCAGAAACCAGAAGTTTAAACTCTTAACAGCTTACAAAACAATAGGAACAGGATCGGCTCACAAACCAGGCTACTGATCCATATTGGTTTGTGGTTTGGTTTGTGGTATGGCCATGAAGCCGAACTAAAATGCAAAAAAATGTAGTTTGTGTCTATCCCTACTCTACAATTGTTCATTTGTTGATTTAAATGGTATCTGTAAAAGGACTCATGTGTTGTGAGGGTTTTTTGGGGGAGAGGGGGGTAGCTGAATGCATAAGTCTGACTAGAGAGAATGCTGCTTGCTTTTGGTGAGTTGATCCAGCCATCTTTTCCGCTGGTAGAAAAGGGAGGAGTGGGTCTGCTTTGGTCAGCAAATGCTGGGGATCATGAGACTTCCACGGATAAAAGCCGCGTGGCATAGGGGCTATAGTAAAGCGGGGAATTAGGTGAGATGGAGCAAAGAAGCTGTCTGCATCTTTCCTGATGACTCTTCCTGACCCTTTCAAGAAGGTGGATTCAAATCGGTAGCTTGAGTTATTCAGGAAGAAGCAAGCAGCTTCCCTGAATGAGCTGCGCCTATCAGTTTAGCTCAGACCGCTTCCACCCATTACCGATTTAAATATAAATATATATTTATTATGCTGCTATATTTAGAATCACGCAATTCAGAAACCACCAGGCAAGAGAACAGAATTCTGCTTTTCAAATTCCATGGTGTTGAAGACCATTTCATTATTTTTATTCTGTTGACCAAGAACTATTCCCCACCCCCACCCCTTCTCATTTTGGATCAGTCATACCAGAATATTGCAATCTACTCACCAGCTGCAACTTGGCATTTGTCATGCTCGTGTAGATGATATGAAAGAGATGCCAAATGACTGAGTCTATGAATCAGGTGCTCGTCTCTGGTTAATGTAGGGTTTTTTTTGCAAGGCTATTCTCAAAGGGGATGTCTGCTCAGGAAGCCACTTTAACTTTCAGAAACGATGGGGGGATGTACCCCAGTTGCAGCTGGGGGGGGTAAAAGTCACTGTGCAACTTTGTCCTTATAAGACACTGCCCCATGCCCATCAGTGGGCAATTCCTCCAAATAATAGCCACTTAACAGTTTGGAGATAAATTCCACCTTGGTTACAACTTTTCACCCAGTGCGTAGACAAATGGCCCTACAGCTTCATCCTTTCAAAACATGGTCATCTGTGCATAAGTAAACACTGTTCCCAAAGCACAACTGTGACAGTGGACCTGTGTGCAGCCTAGCATTTGATGGGGGTCACAGGATAGCCAATCCCACCCACCCCCTTCTCTCCAGAACTGGCATTCTTCAGTTGCATGATGTACCTGAGGTCATTCTTGGCTTGCTCACTGTGCCCCTTCCAGGTTGAGAGGGGCAGTTTAGGAGACCCTTGGCCCAAAATCTTGGACCTAGCCATGCCCAATGAACACATATGGATAGGGCTCTTTTGGTAGCAGGAACTCCTTTGCATATTAGGCGACACACACCCTAATGTAGCCAATCCCCCAAGAGCTTACAGTAGCCCCTGTAAGAAGAGCTCTGTAAGCTCTTGGAGGATTGGCTACATTAGGGTGTGTGTCACCGAATATACAAAGGAGTTCCTGCTACAAAAAGAGCCCTGCAATTCGGATAAGCCACTATGTGAACAGAAAAGAGCAAGAGCCCAGGAGAACCGTAAAGACTGGCAACATTTGTGGCAGGGGAGGAGATTTTTCAGATCTGAAGAACTGAGCAGTGGCTCACCAAAGCTCCTCCCCTGCCCCTTTTGTTAAGTCTTCAAGGTGCCAACGAGCTCTTGCTCTTTTCTACCACGACAGACAGACTAGCACGTCTCCCCTTCTTGAGTTATTTGAAGAGGTTAATGAAAGCCTCTCTTTCTGGGGGCGAGACGTAGGGTGTAAATATTTGACAAAACAAAATGAAACGGAAAAGGCTGTCAATGCCCGAACTTAATTGGAAAGAAAGCAAAGCCGGGCAGAATTAGAACAAAGCAAAGACGACTGACTTTCTGACCTGTGTCTGGATCCACTGAAAAATACGGCTGGCCCTGGAGGATGCTGTAAACGACTTTGGCGCTGTTGCCGTAGTTCGAATCATCAGCGTCGGTAGCTGTCACTTGGATGACAGAAGTGCCTGAATCGGAGCAAGACAGCGACGTTGAGAACAAATCCGCAGTATGAAATGAGATGAAGTCTTTGAGGCAAGCGGTGCTGGGACATAAATATTTACTGGCTGGCCTGCTCTGTCATGCACATGCAGGAACGTGCCGCATGTGTCAGGACAATAATAGCCTGGGATTCCAAATGCGCTGGAGTGAACTGGCGCTCGCAAAAAACAACTCCTGCTCTCACCCGACTGCGACAGCAAACCTGGCGCTCCATCACTACAATCTAAAAACAGAGGGTAGCAGTCAGAATGTCGGTATAAAGCTTGGCAAGAAGCCACGGCTCGGATGGTAGGCAACATCTGCTTGGCATGCAGAAGGTCCCCAGTTCAATCCCTGCCTTCTCCGAGTTAAAAAGAGTAGGAGGAAACTGATGGGAAAGGTTTGTCACTCTGGCCCTGGAGAGATGCCGCCTGTCTCAGTAAACACTATTTGAACGGTCTGATTATACTCATTCTTTTGTTTGTGTTATTTATAGTTCCCCTTCCTCACAGGGACTCCCCCAAAAAACGGGACATTCAATAATTGACACACTAGGGTTTTAGAACTCCGGAACCACCAGAAAGAGCTGAAGCACAGCTTAAGTAAGCGCATTTTGGGCTGTATCAACAGAAGTATAGTGTCCAGATCATGTGAAGTGATGGAATTGATTTACTCTGCTCTGGCTAGACCTCACCTAGAGTATTGTGTTCAGTTTTGGGCACCACAATTTAAGATGGATATAGACAAGCTGGAAGGTGTCCAGAAGAGGGCGAGGGGTCTGGAGACCAAGTCCTATGAGCAAAGGTTGAAGCAGCTGGGTATATTGTGGTCACCCACCTATCAACCCAAACAATATATCAGAGAACCTCTCACAGCCAGTTGACTTTGTTGAACTGTGATTTTGCTTTTAATGCATATTACTATGTTTTGTATTTATTGTATTATTGACATGATGTTACCTGCCCTGAGCCCAGTTGCAGGATAGGCGGGCTATAAACAAACAAACAAACAAACAAACAAACAAACAAATGTTTAGCCTGGAGATGAGATGACTGAGAGGTGATATGATAACCATCGTCAACTACTTGAAGGGCTGTCATATAGAGGACATTAAGTGCTATATAAATTACAAAAATTCACAGCGGTACAGATGAGAGACCTTAATCGTTTAGCCAAGCAAGTTTGTAAAACCATCCTGTACAATGTGACCTATGGCGTGCATGGAAAAGCCCCCTCGAATCGTTCAGAAGGCCAGGAGAGCTTTCCTGACCTCCTTGGGTGGGCTGTTCCACAGCCCAGGAGCCGCAATGGAGAAAGCAGGTGTGTGGGGAGTTGCTGATTTTGTCCATTTGCAGGTCGGCACCTGCAGAAACCTCTGCTGACTTGAGCGAAATCGTCGTGTTCAGCTACAAAACTCTTGGCAGCCAGTCACTATTGCCAGCCCTGACCTATTTCCACAAGGGGGTTGGGGCTGGGCTCAAAGCCCTCCCTGGAACCTCACCGCAGCTCGTCCAAGGCGCCACTGAACCAGAAAGCCCTGCAGCCCCTCCCGAAATCTGGGTGAAGTCCAGCCCCGGGATTTGTAAAGTCCGGGGGAATTTAAATTTCTTAGGGGGCACTGGCTAATTGAATTAAAGGAGTACCTAGTTCCTCCCCCTTTTCTGCCACCGTTCGGGGGCCCTGGGCCGGATGGGAAGTCGTGGGGCCTTGCCAATGAGTCAGGGGGCCTAGCCCCGAGATGCCCCACTGTAGCTATGGGTCTGGTGAAGTCACTCACATTGGGCAGGGCAGGGGGAGAGTGAAGCCAGCAAGGAACATTGGGATGGCTGGGGGGGGGAACCTCAGGGACGCAGGCAGAGTGAGCAGTCACACCACAATGGACTTCCAGGAGGCAGATGGCCCCGCTCATGACATGCAGTACAGCAAGAGGCTTGGGGAGGTCTGGCTCAGGTTAGACTTAGAGGGCCTTGAGTCAAGAAAACAACCCCAGCACCCATCAGTCCCAGGTGGCTCCCTCCTAGGAGCAAGGTCTGAGGCTTGCCCTGCCTTGGCCTCTCCCAGCAGGACTTATCGGGTGGTGAGATGGGCGTGTCCAATACCGAGGGTGAGATGGGGAGGTGGAGCTCTAGGTGGGGCCAAGACCAGCAGGACCCAGTGAGACATTCAGCAGAGGGAAAGATGTCAGCTCTGGCAAGACAGTGGTGAGTTACAAGGGAGCTCCTATCTGCAGGCTGGGGAGGAAGAAAGCCTTGAGGACTCAGCAGTGGAAAATGGAGTCACTCAGGCAGGAGAAGGAGAAGAAAGGTTAGCCAAAACTCCTACCCCTATTCTGAGGCTTGTGGAGCACCTGGGGTCAGGACCGGCAGGATGGCAGAAGGTGGTGTACCCCCGTGGGCATGAGAAAGGGTATTGTGAGAAGCAGCATTGTGTAGTGGCTGGAGTGTTGGATGAAGACTGAGGAGACTTGAGTTCAAATCTCCACTCTGACTTGAAGGTCTCAGGGGCATTCCTTCTTTCTCTGACTAACCTACCTCACAAGGTTGTTGAGAGAGGGAGAATCATGTACTACATGCCTTGAGCTGGGATTAAAAACAGCAACACGACAGCAACAACTGTAAACTAAAACAAAGAATACTTCCAGAGTGGCGTTTTGAATGGGATTCAAATGTGATGAATAAATGTGCTCTGACAGTCCTTGGGAAACGTCAATACAGAAGTGGCTCAGGGCAGGGTATGCTGTGAATGCAACATGGATCAGCAAGCTCGTTCACGTCTTCTACAATATCTTTTGACACAAGCAATCGATAGACCAATCCCCTCCCTCTTCCCCCTTTGCTTTTCATCTGGAGAGAAACAACCCAAAGGATGCCGGGCCACGTTGCTGATCCAAACATTGACTATATAATCAACCAGCTGCATTTGTGTCTCAAGTCAGTTCTGCAGCTGGAAGGGAGGCAGCCACCCCTGCGATATCAGGAGGGGGATTTGAAGGAATTATTAGCACAAATCTCTGGATATTAAGCCTAATATGACAGGAAAGCAATAAGAAATTCATTCTGCAAAACAGGCAGGCTGAGAAAGGAGACAGTAAGAAAGCAGGTGCTGAGGAAGGGAAGCCTGGGAAAATCAGATGGGAGGACTAAGGAAGTTGGAAAGCACACATGGGTGAGTTAAGTCATGGCAGAACATCTACTTTGCACACAGAAGGTCCCAGCTTCAGTCCCCGGAGTCTCCAGTTGAAAGGAACAGAGAGGAGGTGATATGAAAAGCTTCCGTCTAAAACCCTGGAGAGCCGGTAGTCAGATTTGACAATACCGACTTTGACAGACCAATGTTCTGACTCAGTATACGGCAACTTCACTTGTTTAAGTACATGTTCAAGTAAGCGTGCACACCATTTCAGCCTGATGCTAGTGCATGTTTACTCAGAAGCAAGTCCCATGGTGTTCACTGATGCTTGCCGCCAACAGCTCATTGCCGCCAATATCATCCATGTTGAAATCAACACTAGGCATGCCAATTTCAACATGAATAGAAAATAAATGGGCAGGAGTATGCTGGCCCCACCTTCCACCCATGTGCATGATCCCAGCTTGTGAGTAGCATAGAATCTACTCATGTAGGAAGTGTACATCCACAGGCATGTAGTTAGCATCCCCATGACTGGGAATATTTGAAAAAGCAGCATTCCCTATGACGGGGACAGCACCTGTACACATATGCCGCACCAGGGGCCTCCAACATGGTGTCCGTCAGTGCCATGGCACCCACAGAGACCTTTCCTGGTGTCTACCAAAAGTTTTTGTGGAAAGTGGGTGGTGTCAGGTGCAATGCTCCCTCTAAGCTGTGGAATCTTGTGAGCAAAAATTCTACTTTGTGAGCCACTGACATTAAAGTTGTGAGCGAGCAATTTGGCTGCTGCATACATTAGTCTGCACTGGAGCCATCCTTCCTGAGCTAAGACAAAAATGTGTGAGCCGGAGGCTAAAAAACTGTGAGCTAGCTCACACTAACTCAGCTTAGAGGGAACACTGGTCAGGTGGGGCTTTCACCAGCAAGGCTTCTGATGGGCCACTGGAGATTTGATTGGCTGTAAAGTTTTTTTGTTTGTTTGTTTGTTTTTAAATGTAGCTTTGACAGCAGCTGCCACCACAGCACACGGATCTTCACTGTGTGACTGAAGGTAAGCTGTGGCAGCCATTTTGTGGCTGGCTGCACCACCTCCGGCAGCCATTTTGTGGCAGCTGCAGCCACCACTCTGTGTCACAATTCCAGAGGCGCCCACAGGTTCAAAGAAGGTTGGGGGCCCCTGTGCTACACACATAGATTCTGTGCTCATAGAAGTGGAGAATGCCAGCACATTTGTGCCGGCTCCCCCTCTATATGTTGATTTTCAGTGTGCATCATGTTCTCTGTAGAGGGTTAATGTGGGTCGGACGGCAGCCATAGATAGATAATTAAGACATGGCCTTGGCCTACACTAGAAGCAAACCAATGGATTGTTGATGCAAGTTCTTATGTTTAGAAGTCCTTCCAAAGTCCTACAACATGCAGCCATTTTAACAATTAGTGACCAGTAAGAAATTGGGAGACGGGGTGGAGAAGGGGTCATGGGGGGGGTAGTCCATTATTTCTCTCCCCTGTCAGCTATGACTATAGTTTCTTGACACACCTATACACAAATCTACACCCATCCCTCCGTTGCCCTACTCAGCCCAATGACTCTATTTTCCCTTCCTCTCCTTGTCTAAACATTCTCCTGCCCCCCTCCCTCAGCACAAACTCACTTTACTACCTTCCTTCCATCTCCACACTCTGTAATGAGGGAGTCAAGAAATACGTTATGTCCTACAGTCGGGCTGCAGTCACGTGTGCCAGTTGAAGCAGAAGGGAAACGAGGCTATTCCCTCTAGAGCAGGCATGTCCAACTTCAAACAGGGAGTGATCTACTTTTTCTGGCCAAAAGTGCCGGTGATCTACCACCATGAAAATAAAGTTTCAAATTAGTTTCAAATTAGATTGTAACCCACTAAAGTTGGGTTCCACTGCCCCCCCCCCATTTATAATGCACCTTCTGTCATTTACTGGTAAGCAAAATAAGCAAAAACAAAATAGAGAGACAAAGATCCAGAAAGAACTGTGGACATTTTTAATTTGTTATTATTGAGTTATAACTTTCTTTAACTGTCTCAATAATTTTCTTTAATTTTTATTCAGAGTTATTTGTGTTAAATGTAGGTCAAGTATTGATCCAGGCTGATCTTTAAAACTTCGCTCTTGCTCATTAGTGCAAACACCTGTCCAGCAAACCAGGAGACCAAGTGGGGCTGGTGATCTACCTCTGACCCCTCCACGATCTACTGGTAGAGTGTGATCTACCTGTTGGACATACCTGCTCTAGAGGAATTTGACACACAGTTGCGAGATCACACCTCCCTTTATAGCTGCGGGCTCAGCCCATCACTGTGTGATCAGACGCAACTGCGGGTGAGTCCTTTTTTTTTTTTTTTTGGGGCCGTTTGTTTCCATGCACATAAATGAGGAATCATACCTTCGCACTGGGGGCCCCCTATGGTGTATATGATGATGTGCATGCTGCAAAGGGGGGGGGACAGCACCGAGCTGGGATGGCATGCTCAGATTATCTCTATGGCATGAGAGCATGCTTGCATGATCAGACTGAGAAAAGTCCATCCATGGCCCATCGGAACCCGTTAGAGCTGGACTTTCCCTGATGTCTTCTAACTCCGCTTCTGTGGCGGAGCAGCGTGGGTTGCCGACGACTGCAGGATGCTTCCCAGATGTTGCTGTCTGATTGCTCCCTTTAGATCTGTCAGACATTCCCACCTATGTCAGATCTAAAGGTGTGTTGATCACAGCCTCGGTGGGTCCTTTGCCAGCCTCCAGGTGGGCTATATTCAAATATTAAAGCACCGTGGACAATGCATTGTGAATTTCTGTAGGTTGTCACCACATTTTGAAACTCCACCGGTGATTCCCTCTTTCAACTATATCTTCTAAGTCTTGTGATATATGGAGCTAATCTTGCCCTTATACGACACTTCCAAAAATATTTTTGATCCACAAAAACTTGAGGTTGTAAGACCTGACAAAGGCATACAGAAACAAGATTCTTCTTACTGGCTCCCCGTAGTCTTGCAAGCTTCATGTTGTGAATCTGACAACTCCTTGAAGTGTCAAACTCTTGAAATATTGTATACAAGTTTTGTTTTGCTCATGTTATTTAAGCTTGTGAATGTATTGCACCTTTCCCGTAACTGACACAATACAACTGTTGTTTATATAAATTACATGTTTATTTCAATCTCAAAATACAATTCATTGCACATGGTGCTTTAGTATTTGAATATTACCTTCCACACCACGGTCCTTTTGTTGTATTAATGGCCTGCAGGTGGGGCTTGGAGATGTCTTGGAATTGCAGCTGATTTCCAGACTAGGGATGGGCATGGACTGGCAGAATAACTAAAGTTCATCATGAACTTTGGCTGGTTTGTGGTCTCAGAGTAATTTACAATCTCCTTCCCTTCCTCTCCCCACAACAGACACTCTGGGCCAATCTGCATTTAGCATTTGCTCAGTTGTTTTACCAAACCCACACTGGAACAGAAAAAGATGCAGTTCAAAACCACATTCAGCTATCCCAGGCCAACACTGCACTGACTGCAGAGTCACCCCCAAAAGGCCATAAAACGGCCATAAATCTATGCAGACAGCCACCATTAAACCAGAGATCAAATGAAGTGAAAGCAGCATGCAGTCTGGACACTGCCATAAAATGCGACACTCAGTCAAAGTGAAAGTGGCCTGCAATGTAGATGGGGATTTCTGTTCCAGTGGGGGTTTGGTAAGACAGCTGAGCAAATGCTAGATGCAGATCGGGCCTCTGTGAGGTAGGTGGGCCTGAGTGAGCTCTGAGAGATGGTCCAATCTTTTTGAAACTTGGAGGGTCTTTTTGGGAAAAGCTTCAGCAGTTACACTGTAAATCTGGTGCCTCTACCTCAAAGCACCTCCTCCCAGGCCACTGAATATACCCTAGGAAATTTGCCATTGACTATAATGGGCCCATAGGGTAAAATGGAGCTGAAAAATTCGGGATTCTCAAATTTTATCCAAATTCCAATACAATGCCAATATTGGAATTCAGGTTTTCAAGGCACTATTGAATTTTTAAGAGTCCTAAAACACCAAATCTGAAAAATACTGAATTTGTTTTCCTTGCACATCCCTAGTTAAGAGCGGCAGACTCTAATCTGGGAAAACCGGGCTTGATCCCCCACTGCTGCACATGCAGCTGCTGGGTGACCTTGGGTCAGTCACAGTCCTCTGAGAGCTGTTCTCTCAAGACCTATTCTCTCAGAGCTCTTTCAGCCCCACTTACCTCAACTGGTGTCTGTTGTGCGGAGAGGAAGGGAAAGGAGATTGTAAGCTACTCTGAGACTCCGAGTGAAGGGCACAGTATAAATCCAATATCTTCCTCCTTCTCCTCCTCCTCCTCCTCCTCCTCCTCATCCTTTTGTGAGCTGTCTGGGCTCATGGAGTCTGTGGATTGGTTCATAGTTCATCGATGAACCACAAATGAACTGAGTCATATTTTTTTGTGGTTTGTGCCCATACCAGACTACAGACATCAGTTCCCCTGGAGAAAATAGCAGCTTTGGTGGTTGGCGTCTATGGCATTATGCCCTGTTGAGGTCCATCCCTTCCCCTAAGACCCACCCCCAAATCTCCAAGAATTTTCAAAGCCAGAACTGGCAACCATATAAGTTTCCCAGTGGCCAACACAATTTACTCATCTGTGTATTCACATACAAATCATGGGCAGAGGGCTAACACCTTGACAATTCATTGTGTTGTTACTAAGATTGCCAGGTCCCTCTGGCCACCGGCAGGGGATCGGGGGAGTAGAGTTGCCAGATCCTGGTTGGGAAACATGTAGAGATTTGGGGATGGAACCTGGGGAGACAGGGACCTCCTACACTGTCACAGCGTCCACCCTCCAAAGCATCTATTTCTCCAGGGGAACTGATCTATGTTGTCTGGAGACCTGCTGTAATCCCAGGAGATTCCCCGTTCTCGCCTGGAGGCTGGCATCCCCAGCTGGCACAAACCTTCGCCAGTTTGCTCAGACCACAGTGGGGTGAGGAAGCAGCAGTCATTTGGAGCCCTGACGTTTTCAATCCTCCCTGCTTCCCCAAGTTGTAATTTTCAGTGTCCCGATGCAGATGCTGAACTTTATAAAAGTAATTTCTGATAGAATCTGCTTTCTTCGTGTTCAAATTGTGCTTTGGTTTTAGAGCTCTGAATATGTGGGGAATACTCCATTCCTCCCCACACACACTTTATTTCCTTTTTTTATATATAAGAAGAGGAAGAAGAAGAAGAAGAGGAGATTGGATTTATACCCTGCTCTTCACTATCCAAAGGTGTCTCAAGGCAGCTTACAAACTCCTTTCCCTTCCCCTCCCCACAACAGACGCCCTGTGAGGTAGGTGGGGCTGAGAGAACATCTGACAGAAACTGCTCTTTTTCAAGAACAGCTCTTATCAGAACTATGGCTTGCCCAAGGTCATCCAGCCAGGTGCAAGTGGAGGAGTGGGGAATCAAACCCGGCTCTCCCAGATTAGAGTCCACACACTTAACCACTACACCAAACTGGCCCTGTGCATAGTTTATTTCATCACTCTGTTCCTTATATTTATTGTTTACTGATGGGCACACGGGCATTGATCGGGCAGTGAACCCCCCATTCCCTGCTGCTGATACCAAGCCTGGCAGGAGAAAATGGAGGAAATAAGGAGGGTGTGCTGGTGCCCAGCATCACTTCCATCAACAACTAGGTCATGTTTTTACATTGGGAACAATGTTCTAGAATTTGCTCTAAACTCTATTGGCAAATCCTAGAGTTCCCAGTCCCCAATGTGATGGTGTTTTTTTTTTTTCTGGTTTTTGCAGGAAGACATGTGGTACACTGGCATGGCACCCTCTCACCTGTTTCCATTCCCAGTTTCCTCCCAGGGGGTTGCTAGTTATGACTGGCAACCCTAGCAGTGATATACAACTATTAAAAAATCCAGTATGATTGGTTTGTGTGTAGTTGTAGTAATGCACCACAGCATATGCATGCATCAATAAAACACCACACAAATAGAATTTCAGTGCTGTTATACATATATCATGATTGCTATTATTTTATTTTATTGTGATTTGCAGTATTTACATTGGTAACATATGGAGGGGCAAACTGAATGTTGAGGCAAATTGTGCTTGCTACCATTCCAGAATTTTTTTTAATCTTAATTCAATTAAATGAAAGAAAGACTAATGCAAAGTAGCACAGCATAAACTTCAAAACACCACAAGAGCAAGGACTGGGGAAATCTGTTCAACATTAGGTTTTGTTTGCTTGTTTGTTGATTGGTTTGTTAATCTATTGTTTGTTTGGCTTCATAAACCAGGTCTGAACATCCACTGGCAAAAAAAAACAAGAACAAAAAAAAACCCACCGCATTTGATTGCCTTAAAGTTGCATTTTGGCAGGTTGCATATGATTCAAGGCACGCCAATACATCCTGCAACAGAATACACATGAACAGATACCTTCAAAAGGTCAAAGCGCCTGTTGCACCCAACTGGTGGTACCAAAAATCAAATGTCAGAGAAATAGGGTTGGGCATGAACCAGCTCGCAAACGAACGTTCGTGATGAATTTTGTCTGGTTCTATACATGGTTCACGAAGTGAAATTCATAGCAGATCAACCAGCCCAAACTTTCTACAAACTTTCAAGCTGTTCATGGAGGTTTGCTCTGGTTCGTGAACAGATACATTTCCAGACAGACTGTCTCTGCTCAATCTAAAATGTTCAAAGCAACGGGGGGGGGGGAGAACTTGGAGGGCGTGTAGAGGAGCATCTGGGGTCAGGAGTTTCAGGAATGCATAGAACGGATCCTGTGCAAGCTAGAGACATCAAACTCACAGGGGATCTCCAACTGCATCTCCTGTACCTACTGTCCAAGTTTGGTGTCCGTAGCTTTCACAAAATCTGTTCTACGCACTTCTGAACTTCCTGAACCTGCCAAAATGACTGCCTTTTTTTTACATTTTTGCAGGTACAAGTTCAGGAGTTTCAGGAGTGTGTAGCACAGATCCTGCACAAGCTAGCTGGTGGCCAGGGGGAACCTGGCAATCCTGGAACATGACAGTTTGCTCCGTGCAGATGCCATGTTCAGATTTCTGCCCGAATGTGAGGTCAGCATGTAGCACAACTTCACATCAACCCCCACTGTTTCTTCCACCAGTCAAGGGTGGGTGGAGGAACCCCATTGGTGGGAGAATGCCCACTCAAAGTGGGCAATCCTCTGTGTTCAGAGCCAGTATATTTCTGAATTCCAGATGGTGGAGGTACAGAAAGGGAACATTAAAAATTATGGCCATGTGGTGTGATTCTGCAAGGTCCATTCTTACATAGGTCCTTGACAGGCTCTTTGGGGGTCTGATTACTGGCTATAGCATGTTCAGTGCTGACACACCTGGTTCTTTCTTTAGCCACAGCTGTGGGCACCAATCAAAACATTTGTGGTGAGAGGGATTAAGAATACCTCAGCAAAGGGTGGAATCAGTGTATGATTGTCAGCATAAATGCAAATATCTTAAAGAAATTGGACTGCACTACTATGAATATAAAACCTTTTAAAAATGTCTAAAACTTAAAACAAAGCATCTAATGTCTTTGCTGTACCTAGAATCATAGAATGTTACAGTTGGAAGGGACCTGGCAGGTCATCTAGTCCAACCCCCTGCCCTCTGCAGGAGCATAGCCGAAAGGTAGCCCTACATACCTACAACATACCCCAAAGATGGTCATCCAGCCTCCTCTTGAAAACATCCAGGGAAGGAGCATCCATCACCTCTCGAGGCAGACTGTTCCACTGCTCAACCACTCTTACAGTTAGGAAGTTTCTCCCGCTATCTAGCTGGTAATGACTCCCTTGTAATTTCCACCCATTAGATCTAGTCTTGCAATCCGGAGCAATCTGCTCCATCTTTTACATGTCAGCCCTTCAAATACTTGAGAACCTGGGGAAAGGTCTGGAATATTGGGGGGGGGGTCCCACACAGTCTCCCCTCAATGGGTACGTTCCCCATTATTGCATTGAAAAAAATATTGAGGGCAGAGGCTGTGTAAAACCTTGTCTCCCACTATACATTTTTTTTTTTCAAACAGAAACTTCTATCTGTTTCATAGTAACTTCCCATTTATGAACCTCTGAATTTAGAAGTAAATTACAGATGTGCATAAGATTTACACTCAAATAAACGTGTTCAGGATTGAAGCCTTAATTAAAATTCTAATTTAAGGCCTTATTTACTTTAGGTTTAACTGTAATCTCCAGGCTCTGCTAAAAATACAAAGTCTTTCTATACTTATTGAGCTCTTCTGGTGTTTCTTGTGAAAAACAGGTCTTGCTTAACAGAAGTTTGCTCTTAATAGCTCCGGCAGGTAGAATTTCAACACTTTTCCCCCCCTGATTCAGTGAGTTTAAGCTCCCTTGTTGAGTTTCTGCCAGTTACAAAAGGGAGGGGGGCCTGGATAACTTGGACCTGAGTAGGGTTACCAGGTGGGGTCTGCAGACTGTAGAGATAAGTTCCCCATAAGGAAGTAACAGCTTCAGAGGGTGGACTCTGTGACATCAGATCCTTCCACTGTCACTATTCACACAGTCCCTCCCCCTGCTGAAAATCCAAATGCCACACTGTTTCAGGTAGGGATGCCAGACTCCAGGTGGAACCTGGGGATTCCCTGGAATTACAGCTCATCTCCAGACTAGAGAGATCAGCTCCCCTGGAGAAAATGGATGATTTGAAGGGGGGACTTTATGCCTGTGGCATTGCACCCCAATGAGGTCCCTGTCCTCCCCAGGCTCCACCCCCAAATCTCCAGGGGCTTTGCCACCTGAACCTGGAAACCCTATGCCTCTCATCCCCCACCGGTGGCCAGGGGCCCTTAGGTTATGGTAATTTACTTATTTAAAATATTTATATCCCCTTTCCCCCCTAATCAATGGGACTCAAAGCAGCTTACAGATTTAAAACCATTCCCCCCATCATAATAACTGTGAGGTGAGTTAGGCTAAAAGAGGTGGAGTGACTGGCCTGCAGTAAGGATGCCAGCTTCCAGGTGGGACCTGGGGATCCCCAGGAATTACAGCTCATCTCCATACTACAGAGATCAGTTCCCCTGGAGAGAATGGATACTTTGGAGGGTGGACTCTGTGACATTGCTCTAAGGGTTGCCAAACATCAGGTGGGGACTGGAGACCTCCTGCTATTAAAACTGATCTCTGGATCATAGAGATAAAGTCCCCTTGGAGAAGATGGTTGCTTTGGAAGGTGGACTCTATGGCATTGTACCCCACTGAGGTCCCTTCCCTCCCCAAACCCCTCCCTCCCCAGGGTCCACTTCTACATCTCCAGGAGTTTCACATCCTGGAGCTGGAAGCCCTTTCTCCCCAAACCCTTCTGAATGTGGAGTTTCCCCTCAGTCACCATGGCTAGTAGCCATTGATAGATTTATTCTCCATGAATCTAAGCAATCCCTGTGCAGTGATGGGCTGCACTTTTAGAAGCTCAGAAGTGCTGTGGAAACAGGTAATGGACTCTGAAGAGTTAATTCTTCATAGGGCCAGAGAGCCTTGAATGACAGGCTGCTCAATGTAATTTGATTGGTTAGTGTCAGTTGAACAGAGAAAGACTTCAGAACTGAATGCTGAGGAGAATTCAGTCTGTGCTTTAGCCCTGACTAAGAAGAGTCTAGTACTGACTAAGATTGTGTCTTACCCCTGGCTGAGAAGCGTTTAGTACTGACTGGGTTTTATTGTGTGTGTGTGTGTGTGTGTGTGTGCCTGGAAGTCATAGTTGACTTCTGGCAACCCTTAGGGGGGCTTGGACATTTCAGAGAGGTGGCTTGCTATTGCCTGCCTCTGCATCCCAGCCCTGTAATTCCTTCATGGTCTCCTGTACAAGTACTTGCCAAGGACAGCCCTGCTTAGCTTCCGAGATCTGATGAGATCGGGCTTGCCTGGGATATCCAGATCAGGGCATGAACTGATGGGGGTTTAGTTTAACCCTGACTGAGAGCAATTTAACATGGATAGAGAACTGGGAAAGTTGGCAAGGAGGAGTGGGTAGATCAGTGAAGATTCCCATTCAGGCTAGGAAAAGGGATATATCTTCTAGTGTGAGAAGAAACTCCCATCCCAGTTAAAAAAAGGGAGATAGCTAGATAGCTCTAAGGATTGGAGCGATCTTTAGTCTGTTGTGGTTAGAAACTGCTTATTTATTTGTTTATTATTTTTTACTTATAGCCCACCCGTTCTTGTACAGCAGGGATCAGGACAGGTAACATCAATAACAATGGTAAAACAATAATACAAGTTAACCATTACACATTAAAACCAAAATAATAATACCATTAAAGCTGAACAGTCAGATGGCAGGCAATATTTCAGCACAGTTTGGTGCATCTTCTCTCAATACAGAGTCCCCTTTGTGTGAGTCCATGGATGTTGGAATGGCGGTATTGCTGGTGGACAGAAAGAGGCGGAGGCCAATAATGACAGGCCTGGCAGAACAGCTCTGTTGTACAGGTCCTGTGGATCTGCATTAAGTCCTGCAGGGCCCAGCTCTCACTCAGAGAGAGCTGAAAAGTCTCTGGCTCCGGTTGAGGCTAAGTGGATATTTTTCAGGCCAGGAATCACTAGAAGATTTTGATCCACTGAGTGTAACACTCTGTGGGAGACATGCAAGGAGAGACGGTCCCTTAGATATGTCGGTCCCAGACCGCACAGGCCTTTAAAGGTTAAAACCAGCACCTGGAACTTGATCTGATATTCTCACTGGAGCCAATGCAGCTGGCAAAGCACTGGTTGAATATGTGCTCTTGAGGGTGTTCTTGCAAGAACATGCATTGCCACATTCTGGACCAGCTGAAGTTCCCAGGTCAGTCTCAAGTATAGCCCTGTGCAGACCAAATGTCAGTAGTCTAGCCTGGAGGTGGCTGTTGCAGGGATCACTGTAGATAGGTCAGGGGGAGAGAGGGAAGGAAACCTGAAGAGTCAATAAAACTCAAGAAAATGTACTGGTATGCTTAGGAAACACTGAAACAAAAGCCTCTCATCGTAAAGATTCAAAGTCACTGTGAAAACCGTAAGAAACTCTCAGTTGCTTGAAACGTATAAACCACAGTCTGTGCCTATACTGATTTACCTCAGAGTTCATTATTGATTGACCTCAGACATTTTACCCCTGATTTCACTTGACCTTTTCCCCTCTACATTGAATAAAATATTTTCTTATTTTTGAACTTTAAAAAGCCTCTCACGTACATTTTCATAGTTTAAGTTAAAGGGGTGATCTTGTCCCTTCCCTCAGATTCCTGGGCTGAGCTGGCAGCCAAATATCATACTGTGACAGGGTGTGGGACAGTCATCAATCTTCAGAGAAGAAACTAGATAGAAAAGCCTGCTCAGTCAGAAAGAGAGAGAGAAAGGGAGAGAAAATTCTGCCTCTGAGGGAGGGAATTGGGCTAGGTCATCATAGCTGTTTATTCCTGTGGCCATCACTACATCCTATGGCAGAACATTTCCACATTTTAATCATTCTCTGTGTAAAGTAGTATCCCCTTGTCCATCCTAAACCTACTGCCCATCTGCTTCAGTGGATGCCCTCAAGTTCTAGTGTTTTGAGAGAGGGAGAAAAAGTTTGCTTTGTCAACTCTTTCCACCCCATACATAATTTTATAAACCTCTATCATCCTCCCCCCTTTAGTTGTCTCTTTTCTAAACTGAAAAGTCCCAGACTCTTCAGCATTTCCTCACAGGGAAGGGGCTCCACCCCCCTAACCATCTTGGTTGCCCTCCTTTATACTTTTCCCAGCTCTGTGATGTCTCTTTTGAGATATGGGGACCAGAACTGTACACAGGATTCCAAGTGAGGCACACCAAGGAGCTATACAGGGGCATCACAGTATTGGCTGTTTTATTCTCTTTCCTAATAATCTCTCTGCCACAGATGTTTGCTGAGTGACCTTGGGCCAATCACTCTTTGGGAGCCTCAAAGAGTTATTATTGTGAGGATAAAATGGAGGGGGGGCATGTTTGTAAGCTGCTTTAGGTCCCTGTTGAGGAGAAAGTGGGCTACTGCAGCAATAAAAAAACATAAAGAGAAAAATAGGGTTCATGTTTGTGAATGGAGCTGGTTGCTCTTAAAGATTATTACAAAGCTCATATTTATATGTAAACCTTTTTGAGCCTGGGGGCCATGTTGGGAATCCAGCATGGTGGGCACAGCAACAAAATGGCTGCCGCAAGAGGCAGAGCCAGCCACAAAAATGGCTGCCACAGCTCACCTTCAGTCAGACAGTGTAGAGCCAAGTGCTGTGATGGCAGCTGCAGCCAAAACTACATTAAACAAACATCTGCACAGTTAATCAGATCTGCAAGTCAAGTCAAGTCAAGTTGGCCTTTATTGGCATTAATTATCAATGCAAGTTATACAGATTAAGAAACAGTTAAAAACGGTTAAAATACATCTATAAGAGTTCTGTGACCCGATATTGTGTAATTGGGGACTGATAAGGGTATTATATTTCTGGGTGCCTTTGGCGCAGCTTTAAAGCCAAACAGAGAAACTGAGCCACCTTCTCAGTGGTGCCAGGATCAAGATCATTTAGGAGTCTATGTATCTTGAGTGCATCAGAACAATCCACCATACTGGATTGGATAGGGTGTAGATAAGTGTTCCTTACATCTGCATACAGATTACAATGCAGGAGGATATGGGAGATAGATTCCACACATTTCTTACTACAGGGGCAGTGTCTGGCCGAATGAGAGACCTTGTTAAATCTGCCATATAGAATGGCAGAGGGCATAGCATTACACCTGGCCAGGGCAGGTGTTGCGGAACCTGCAGAGAGGATAGATATGAGGCCATCTTCCCTATAGTTAGGGGGATCACGAAATTCAAGGGGGAGCAGGTTTTATTAGCTAGGCTGAATAATTTCTGGCGCTCAATATCTAGCATCCTATTTTTGATCTGATAAAATGCCGCCGCACAGGGCAACATGGACAGGGAATCTAAAGAAGGGCCCAATACTTTATTTTTTTTCCTCTATATGTGCTGAGCAGTTCGATACCCTGAGCTCCGAGGGGCATATTTCAGATTTTGCACGTGTCCTGAAACATAGCAAGAGACTCGAAGACCCTATTGAAAATAAAACAGTACACGAGGAACTGGTTCCATGCATCCATGCTTGTAAAGTTGTTAGATCACACACATACATGCACACACCCCAGCCAAAAATTACTAGCTTCCACACACCCTTGGGTCGTACAAGAAAGCAAAAGAACAAAACAAAACAAAGGACCCACATTTGTGTCACTTCTTGGCTATTTTCTACAGGCAAGTGCTATTTACAAGTCTGCAATAAGCTTTTTTCTCCTTTTGTAACACGCTGCAGTTAACTATACGGTTGTGCCACTGACGAGAAACACAGGCAGAAACTGGTGATCGCTCAAGGCAGTAAGAACAGTCATTATATCGTGAGGTGTGTTTTCTGGCAACAAAGGAGGTCTGGCATGCAACAGGTTAAGCCACAAAGCAGCAGTCTGAACTGTATATAGTTTGATCTCTAACATGTAATTGTTCTCTGCACTCTCTGCAAGGGAAGGTTGTTTCCCCACCCCCATATAGTGTCTTGGTATCTCTCAGGTGAGCATTTGGCTGTCTTAAGAATGCACCTCCATAGAGAGATTCCAACAGGCAGTAAATAAGCGGTGGAGGCTGCCTAATGAGGCAGCCAACGCGAGTCAGCAGCTTATAAACTCTTCCCTTGGTGCACAAATTGAAAAGTGGAAGGTGGCTACTATTGCTTTTAAATCCCCTTCGGACAGATATAACTGCATACAAACTACTGTTTGGGTTGTACTGTAAATACCAATATTTTAAGCAGATTTTCCAGATTTTTTTTTTTTTAATATGGAAAGTATGCTCTCTTCTTACTTGTCCTTAGAATAATTTTGTGTGATGTTGCTGTTCTCCACCTCATATCTTTTGGAGGCCTTTACACAGAGGACTGGTTGGATCAGGGCTGTTAACTGACACTGTAGATAGGGATGGGCATGAACCAGCTGACAAACTAGTTTGTCATGAATTTTCTCTGGTTCATGGTTCGTGAAGCAATGTTCATGAACTGAAGAAGTGTCACCAGTTTTCATGATTTTTGATGCAGTTCCTGGGGGTTCATAAAGAGCAGAAAGCAGGGGTTTAAGGCCCTGTTTTCTGCTCTTCATAAAAAAAATAAGTGACGGAGAGGAGAAAGCAGGGGATGACATGGCTCATAACCCTGCCACTCAGCTGTTTGGTATAAATGGTCCCCTGCTTTCTGCTCCCGTGGCTTTTCACAAGGAGCAGAAAGCAGCAGGGACCAAAAGCAGGGGTTTAAACTTTAAATGGCTTATGAACCAATACGAACTGGGCTGGTTCACAAACCAAACACCCAGTTCGTATCTGTTTATGGTTCGGTTTGTGGTTCAGCTGCAAATCATGAACTGAACCAAACTGCAAACATGTGTTTAATGCCCATCTCTAACTGTAGAAGGAGGCTTGATGGAAAGGGAAATAAATTTCAGTTGTGGTTTCACTGCAACATGGCATCTAGGGTATCTGTTAATGAAGAGCTCAAACACTGGAAGGACCCATTCTCTGAGCTCCTAGTTTCTTTTTCTCTAACAATCAGGTATGCGAGGCCTAGAGTTGCCAACTTCCAGGTGGGGGCTGGAGATCTCCTAGAATGACAACTGATCTCCAGACTACAGACATCAAGGGCATTATAGTCTACCGAGGTTCCCATTTCTCCTCAGGCTCCACCCCTGAATATCCTGGAATTTCTCAAGCTGGAGTTGGCAACCCTTTTGAGACCTCAGGTTGGACTGGAACTGTGGTGTGAGGAGATGGGGAGGAATTAAGCCTTCCTCCCCTCCCCCCATGACCCTTGTGGGGAGACACACAGTTACTGTATGTGCATCCAAGCATAGGAAATAACTTGGGGTGCCAGCCTCCAGGTGAGATCTGGGAATCCCTCAGAATTACACCTCCAAACTAAAGAGATCAGTTCCCCTGAAGAAAACAAATGCTTTGGAGGGTGGACTCTGTGACATTGTACCCCACTGAGGTCCCTGTCCTTCCCAGGCTCCACCCCCAAATCTCCAGGAGTTTTCCAACCTGGAGTTTTCCAACCCTACCCCCACCCCCTGCCAGTGGCCAGGTAGGGCCTGGCAACCCTAGAAACAGCAATTCCCTGAGGCTGTTGCAGGTTTCCGGAAATTGCACTGGGGATATTTAATTCCCCCCCCCCATACTTTAGAGAAGACACCACTCTGGGAACTCAGTTCATGGAACTCCTGCTGTCATGTCTGTTCGAGTCTCGACGTAAAGAGTACAGAGTGGTGGCCTCCTCTGCAGGGTATATCAGCACATCTCCTCCACACTTCGGTGAGCAGGACACCTTCTGTGTATCCGACCCTTGCTTCTGTCGGCACTGTCTGTTCACTTTCCCTCTTGTTCCAGTTGATGCTGCCACCCGGAGGGAGAAGCCAAGGTCAGCTACTGTCTTCCCTCGCTTCCGTCACTGTTTCCTCAGAGAGGGCAAGCGAGGGCAGCAAGAAGGGGGACGACCAGCATGCTCTGGAGCCGAGGTTCTCCCTGAGGTGTGTTTTTCAGGTGGTTCCCATAGCAGATTTGATCCTGACACTACCTCTCCAGAATAAGAAAGGGACAAAAGGCCCCTCTCTTCCGTAATTCGTCACGTTATTAACCTCTATCATGTCCCTTTCAGTGACTTCCCCCCCCCCCGAGAAAGCTGCAAATGCTTCATCCCAGGGGTTCCCTAGTGTAGTGCCTGTGGCCACCCTAGGGCCAGCTGGAACCTTTCCTGGCACCTCCCTAATGTTTTTAGGAAGCAAGTGGGGCCAGGTAGGAGATTTGATTGGCTGTGCAGAATTTTTTTTTTTAACATGTTGCTTTGGCAACAGCTGCTGCCACAGCACAGCACAAGGACCTGTGTTCCTGAAGTTAAGCTGCACCAATAATTTTCACGCAGCAGCCATTTTGTTGCTGCGCCCACCGATGTTCCCTCTAAGCTGAGTTAGCATGAGCTAGCTCACAGTTTTTGAGCCTCCGGCTCACACATTTTTGTCTCAGCTCAGGAAAGAGGGCTCCAGAGCAAACTAATTTATGCAGTCGCCAATTTGCTCGTTCTCAACTTTGATGCCAGTAGTAGCTCACAAAGTAGGATTTTTCTCACAGGACTCCGCAGCTTAGAGGGAGCACTGGTGCCCACTAGGGCTGCCAGGTCTGGGCTGGGAAATACCTGGAGATTTTGGGGGTGGAGCAAGGAGAGGGTGGGGTTTGGGGAGGGGAGGGGCCTCAGCATGGTGCAATGCCAGAGAGTCCACCCTCCAAAGCAGCCATTTTCTCCATGGGAGCTGATCTCTGTCAGCTGGAGATCAGTTATCAAAGCGGGAGATCTCCAGGCCCCACCTGGAGGCTGGCAACCTCAGCACTCACCATGCTATGTCTGAATTCCAAATGTGCCCACCATCTCAGAGATGTTGGGGACTACTGCTTTAGCCTTTATACACAGGGGGAAAAAACGCTCTACCCTTTTCAGGATCTTTTTAAAAATTCTGTGCACCTTTTCCCATGTTTTGATATCCATTTGAGATGGGGGGGGGGGCCTGAGCAGGATGTGCTCTTGAGATGCAAAGTGAACCCCCCCCCCCGAGGAGAAACCGCCTGACTGCGAGTTGTTCGAGCTCCGTCTTCCTCCCTGTGCTCTCCTGCTAACCTCCTATTTGGCTCAGAATAAGTAATTTTGCTTCCGAGTCCTCTCTGACCTTTGTCTGTCTCGCCTGTGAAGAACCAATCACGGCTGTTTCTCATTCCGTATTTCTAAAGCGGGCGGCACAATACAAATAATATTTGCAGTCTTCTAGTGCTTTGTCTACTCTCTTACCAGAAACTAATTTCTTAAATTGGATCTGACATGGTGATGTGGGTAGAACACACTGCTATTATTACTCTGGGATGCCCTTGCTGTGGAATGCATTTGATTCAGAGGTGTGTTTAGTCAGCCAAGGGGACTCCTGCATGACTGTTGATAAAGCATTACTGTGACTGTTGCAAATAGTCCTGAAGGCAGTAAATTAAGATATTATTTCTAAATGGGGATTTTTCCCCCCTCCCTCCCCTATTCATTTAACATGCAAGTCATGGAAACATCTGGTTGCTGCCGTATTTAGATATTTTATGGCCTTTGGTTTGTCGAAAGCAGAACAAAGAAGCGTCGGTTCAAAGAGAAATCCAGAGTCTGAAGTGAAGCAAATTTTGGGCTTATCCTCATTGTAGAAGTTGAGAATGTATATTTGTTTCCACTTCTGAAGTTGGAAAACATGATATTTTTTCCCCCCCAGCACAGTGGTTTGAACTGTACTGGAGGTTTGTGGACCACAGCAGTTACAGCTACCCAGCGTATTCATGAAGTGTGACTGTTAAGGGTAGGGATGCCAGCCTCCAGGTTGTGGGTGGAGATCTCCCACTATTCCTATGCTGGGGGATTCCCAGATCTTACCTGGAGGCTGGCACCCCAATCTCCAAACTACAGAGATCAGCTTCCATGGAGAAAATGGCCGCTTTGGAGGGTGGACTCTCTGGCATTGTACTCTGCTGAAGTCTGTCCCTTCCCTCAAAACTGCCCTCTCCAGCCTCCTCCCCAGTATCTCCGGGTATTTCCCAACCCAGAGCTGGTGACCTTAGTTAGGGGGGACATGTCCTATTATCACTTGCATGTAGCTATGGAATCCATGCAACAATTCAGAGGTTCCAACTGATCTATTATGAGGCAACTTTTGGTGTGTTTTCTTTGGTCAGTTGGAGGACTACTCGTGTCTCTCTCAGATACATTCTGGCTACATCTTGCCATTTCTATGTTCAAATACATTTTCAAGGTTTTTCAAGAGGAGTTGTTATCTCAATATGCATCTGAGGCTACGATCATATGAGCCTTTAGTTCCAACATAGGTGAGAATGCCTGACAGATCTAAAGGGAGCGATCAGACAGCAACATCTGGGAAGCATCCCGCAGTCATCAGCAAACCATGCTACTCTACCACAGAAGTGGAGTTAGAAGACATCAGGGAAAGTCCAGTAGTAAATGGGTTCTGATGGGCCACAGATGGACTTTCCCCTGTCTGATCACTCAAGCAAGCTCTCAAGCCATCAGGATGGTCTGATCAGGCCATCCCGCTCGGTGCCATCCCCCCCCCCTTGCAGTATGGGCATCATCACATATTCCATAGGGGGCCCTCAGTACAGAGGTGCAATTCCTCGTTTATGTGCATGGGAAACAAATGGCAAAAAAACACCCCAAAATGAGTCACCTGCAGTTGCATCTGATCACACAGTGATGGGCTGCACCTGCAGCTACAAAGAGAGGTGTGATCTTGCAACTGTGTGTCAAATTCCTCTGGAGGGAATAGCCTCATTTCCCCTCCACTTCAACTGGCACGTGTGACCACAGCCTGACAAACACAGGAGCATTCCATAGTACTGTCTTGATTCCAGAAAAAAGAATTTGTGACTTGAGAAGAAATACTACTTTACACAGAGAGTGATTAAAATATGGAATTCACTGCAAGAGGATGTAGTGATGGCCACAGGAATAAACAGCTTTTAAAGGAGATTAGATAGATTAATGGAGGATCAGTCTACCGATGGCTACTAGCCACGGTGACTGAGGGGAACCTCCCCATTCAGAGGCATGAAGCCTCTGAATCCCAGAACCAGAAGGCAACATCAGGGGAAGGTCTTGGTCTCTGTACCCTGTTGTTGGCTGTCCAGAGAAACTGGTGGGCCATTGTGTGAGACAAGATGCTGGACTAGATGGACCACTGGTCTGATCCAGCAGGGCTCTTCTTATGTTCTTGACATCAGGGGAAGGCCTGGGCCTCTGGGCTTTGTTGTTGGCTGTCCAGAGGAACTGGTTGGCCTCTGTGTGAGGCAGAATGCTGGACTAGAGGGACTGTTGGTCTGATCCAGCAGGGCTCTTCTGATGTTCTTAACCACTAGATGTTGTGGAGCCATCTCAGTGTAATGCAGAATCAGGATATAGTGCTTCCCAACCTGTAATATTGATTCAAAAACCACTGACCACACACAAACACACACATAGTTACACACACATAACACTCTTTTCTGATCCTTAAGAACTAGCCAGAAAAATCAAAATCACAGGTACTGCACCATATTTAAACAGGTTTAATAGACATCCCATTTCCTCTGTAGACAGTGATTATATAGGGCCTAGGAATCAACAGGGACTCTTTAGAACACAAACTAAATGACAGTTTCCAGGATTCTCTGGGGAAAGCCAGGATGCTTACCCTTGTATACCATTGATATTCATGCGATGGGTGCAGTTTGCACCTCTTTCTTCTCAACCATTCCTATAAGTTGCTCTAAGCTGTTGACTGCTCCCACCAAAGCTGCTAGACAGGACTTTTGCTAACAATTTGAGTATCTTTCCTGGTTACTGAGGGACTTGTTACACATTGCTGCATTCAGATGATGTGTTCTGCTCCAATACAGCCAAACTGCCTGTCCTCTCCCCCCACATTGTTCATGAGTTCTTTTTTTATTTCATCCAAAATTTGGAGGAACCGTGAAGCTATGGGTAAGTGTCTAATAGGTAGGTTGCCGGGGGGGGCACTTTCCAGTGGGGGGGATCCCTGGCTGGCAATGTAATAACATCACCTACGAAGCACTGATGTCACTCCCCATGGATCCAGAAGTGACATTGGTGCATTGCTGGGAGTGATGTCAGCATATCAGGATGCAATTAACTTTCCCCCCATTTCCTGGCATCTTTCCCCTTCTGGCTAGCGAAGCAGAGGTAGAGAATGTCCACTGGGGTGGGGTGGGGATCCCCAGAGGGGAGATGGAAAGCCTATGACTAGGCAAGAGTGTGGTGATGACTCAGAGACATTAAAAGTTCCTAGAAATCTCACCTCTTCATGTTAAGACAACGGTTAAGTTTAAGCTCCAGGGGCAACAATCATCTGCTAAAGTTCAAGTAACTGGCTGGCCTTGGATTTGACACAGAACTCAATATATCCACACCCAATGACCCGTTTCCTTGAACTGTACTGCTTTCTCATTCCTCAATCCACATTCTGGTAGGTACTGAATCTGTATGTGGTTCAGCTTACTAGTATTAACACACAATATTACCAGTGATTTAGCAAGTCCCAGACACCTTTTTTTTTTTTTTTCATAACCTGGCAAATACATAATGAAATAGTGTCCAAAACTTGGGGGCGGGGTATAAATTGGTTGAGGTTTTGGAGTTAATAGGCCCAAAAACCTTCCTACCCAATGCCATAAAAATGACTTGGGTGATGATGACTAAAATATTACAGGAAAAACAGGAAGGAGAAAGTTAAAGGCTTGTAATGACACAGACGCTAGCCAATTAGTGCTTGTGCAACAAACTTGTAGAACTTTTCTCCTCCGGAGGTCAATCACAGAAAGGGAAGGTTCATTTAGTTTGAACCCCCCATGAGCCCTTCAAAATTGTTATCACCGCGTATTAACAATATTAATACCCATTGTTAGTTCTCTGCTGGCTTGCTCTACCCTAACCTATTTGTTCATTTCATACAAAAGGTCTATTTTTCTCTGTCAAAAGTTGTTGGTAGGTATGAGTAATATATAGCCGCGGAGGAAATGAGATGTGCCTTTTGAAATCATCCGTGGATGGCGGGAGTGGGCGTTCCGGCAAAATCGGTGATTTGAAGTTTGCAGAGGACGTTCACTGTGCTGAGGCAGGCAATTATGCTTCTGTTAAAATACTTTAAAAGAACAAGGTTGGTATATGTAAGATGGCAGGGATGGATGGCAGGAAACCAATTTGAGAGAGGGTGAAGGATGATAAGTATTAGCTCGCAGCTGGCTGTTCCCCCCACCCCAGTCCGATATACTCCACTTGTACCCATTAGCAAGAGACAGCAAGAGAGTTGTGTTGTACGCTTTTCTTCCCAATTTGTTTCTTGAAATTGTATTTCTTCTGTAAGCTACTTTGAGTCTCTGCAGGGGAGAAGAGTGGAGTAGAAAGGTATAAATAAAAATAAATCCAGTTACCAGAATATCCATCACTAGGTGAAATACTCTATTAAATCTAAGGGTGGGGTTCCCTCCCCCCATCATGAGAAGCTGCCACGTATAGTGATTCCCCTTAACTTCCCTTTTTCTTTTTCTTGACTGGGCAGTCTCTTTTCTTGTTCTTTGTTTCACTGTCTGTCCTCCCCAGTTGTGTGTAGATGGATGCCGACCCAGCCTAGGAATCTGAGGGACCACCTAAAATTCTTCTTTGTCTGATAATAGCACATGTTAACAGGGCTCTTTTTGTAGCAGGAACTCCTTTGCATATTAGGCCACACACCCCTAACATAGCCAATCCTCCAAGAGCTTACAGTAGACTCCTGTAAGAAGAGCTCTGTAAGCTCTTGGAGGATTGGCTACATTAGGGGTATGTCGCCTAATATGCAAAGGAGTTCCTGCTACAAAAAGCCCTGGACATGAGAGGCTGATGATAATTCAGAACCAATAAAATATTTCACTTCTGTGGGGAAAGGGTCAGGTAGGTATCGGGTCTGGAACTTGTGAACAGACAACAGGAATGAGACAACTTTGTATATTTATAAACAAGAGATAGAGAGTTTGTCAAAATTAAGTAGCTGTTTGGTTCTACAGGCAGGTCTTGAAAATTGTGGAGAGAGAGCTCCTGGCAGGGGCAGCTTAAATCAACAGGCATAAGCTTCTTTGTCTCAAAAATACTTCAGTTTGTAAAGGAGCATACACACAAGTTCCGATTTTCCCACTTAAACACTTGATAGGGAATCACACCCCTTTACTAGGAGCTATTTCCCTCAAGGAAAGACTACTAGTCCCACTTCCTTATTCAGGATTCTCTCTTGATCCTTCACTCTTCTTCACTGAACACCAACTGAACTGTCCCTCTCAACTGTAGAATTCCATTTGAACCCCCTGTCAATCAAGGTTCTCAGACCACTATAATATAGTCATTGTCTGTTACACCATGATTGGTCTGTAATCACACATAGCTTCAGATTTGGGATGGGTTAATTGAAGAGTAAATAAAGATCACATATGATGGCTTGAATCCTGCGATGCACAAAGGGAAGCATAAATATATGTAGCACCGTACCACTTGCACCAGATTTTGTGCAGCACTTAGCCACCCCCCTCCCAGTAGGGCCCAGAAACTTGTTGCACACAGTCTGCACATGAGGAAATGCAGTTCAGGATACAATAAGACTGGCTGAGAGCAAGCTGTTACTGTGGTTATTTTCTTGCTGAATTTCCACTGGAAGACTGAGTTCAGACTGGCAGTTTGCAGCGGGAGCCAGTCATGGCAAGAAAGCCCTGGAACAAACTGTTCCGGGTATTCCTGGTCACACTGTGCCGACTGATGTGGGAGCATACCGGGAGAAGGTGCGTGGGAGCATTCAGACTGCTGGCCTGGAGGCGTGGCTATAAACAGCTTTTCCCTGGGAATCCAGCTATGTGTGCATGTGCACATGAGTGCATATGTGCTCATGTGCATGTGCACAACCGGCCAATTTGGGGAGGAGTCCGTTGCACCGGCACCACATTGGGCAGTAGAGCGGAGCGCAGCCAATCATATCGCTACTGCCTTATGCGCAACGCGGGGTGCTCCTGGCTTTTCAGGTTGGCGTTCACGACTTCCTGGAAGCAGAATGAAGTGGGATAAACAGGCTTTCCGGGATTTCCTACTGCTTTTACCAGTTATCTTTTAAACGTGGGAGCAAAGCGGAAGAGCATGGGTTGACTACAGGTGGGGAACGCCAGGCAGATGTGCCTGTGTGAACACCCCCTTTAATCCGCTTGTAAAACATGGCTGGAATGTGGCTATAGTGGGGCAAACTGCCAGTCTGAACTGAACCCTAGTACAAGTGAAAATTTTGTGCTGGATGTCACCCAATAGCCAAATGAAACAGTTTAGCAATGTATAATATGGGAAGGGCTTGACTTGGACGACCAAGGCTAACCCAGTCTCATTAGATCTCAGAAGCTAAGCAGGTTCAGCACTTGGAAGGGAGACCACCAAAGAATACTCTGTAGAGGTAGGCAATAACAAACCATCTCTGCTTTTCGCTTGCTTTGAGAGCGCCTTGCTGGGGTGGCCATAAGTTGGCTATAACTTGACAGCATTTACATGCATCCAATGGGGGAAATGCCTTGACCTAGATGGCCTAATCTTGTCAGACCTCGGAAGCTAACTGGGGCTGGCCATGGTTAGTACTTGGATGGAAGACCACCAGGGGCATCCATGGATGCTACACTGAGGCAGGCGATGGCACAACCGCCTCCGAAGGTCTCTTGCCTTGAGAACCCTACAGGGTTGCCATAAAATTGGCCGCAACTTGATGGCACTTCCCGACATTAATGGGGGAAGAGGGCCGCAGGCAAAGATTCTTAATTTATGTTTCACATGAAAAAGTGATTTTTTAAAAAAAATTCAACAGAGCACGGAGATGTCTCAAGACACACAGGTGCTATTCTCTATGGCCAAGAATGTTTTAGCACTAGGCCCTAAATAGTTTATTTAACTTTGTGCTAAAGCCCTGTTTGCTTATTTCAGAAATACTGTGTGCTTGTCAAAGAAGTCCCCGTAAAGTAGATTGTCTTTTCATTGTTCTTTCAAAATGTCTCCTTTCCTTTCACCTGAATTTTCCACATGCATTAAGTAATGTGACTGATGCTTTTCTGTGAAGGCTGAATAAAGTCAGCTAATGGAATACATAAAACGGGAGATATAAACAGCCAGATGTTTTCTTTTTGTTCTCCGAAGTCTCACAAGCTTGCTTTTGCTTCAATTTAGCCCGTATTTTGACTACACACGAAGCCTGCAATATCTTCCTCGTTTCACCAAAAAATCAGGTTAACAAACTAGCAAAAGCATGTGGAAATGTTTGTAACAAGACAGTTGTTCAGAGGCTTCAGTATTGTGCCCCCTTACTTGAAAGTAATCCCCTTTGAACTTGTTATGACATGCTTCCAAATTAAGGTATGAAGTTAACTGGGCCCTACCAGGCCTGGTGTCAAAACTGGGCTTTGTGGGTCATTTGCCTACCAATGGGAGCCCCTGGTGGGAAATAATGAGAGCTGCTGCTGTGAAATAATTGTGTGTGTTTTTTTCTTCTCACTTTGCAAACTTCACAACACAGTAAAGGGGGAAATGGCAACTTTATTACTTTATGGTGATGGATTCTATGTTGTCAGCAAGATGCCCAGGGACAAATTGCCCACTCTAATGACACACATTCCCCCTCTCTTTGATAACAGCAAATCAGTGGGCATTTAGGAGAATGTTTTGAAATTTCTGCATGCCAGGGATACTACAGGGAAAAGGTCTTCCAAGCACTGTGTTGGGAAGGGTGGCAGAAAAGTATAGATTGTCAGTGTCTAATATCTGTAGCCAATACAATGATAATGGCACCAAAAGCGTACAAGCCATTGTTTGGGGAAAGAATCCCCAAGCATTTTTTGTGCCTTGTTCTCCCCACAACTGGAATCTTGTGTTGATGCATGCTACTTCTGGCCAGGCTAAATATTTCTTTTGTAATATTATATCACTTTTTTTTTTTTCCTGAAGCAACATAATGCTGGGAAGTGGACTTGCCCCATTTGCCAAAACTGACCCTGAAAGCTCTGTCTCAGAGACCTTGGAGTGCTACATTTTGGAATGCACAGGAATGCACAGGAGCAGAGTTCTGGCTGGCTTCAGAGTTGGCCACGCCCACTACAGGCAAAACCTCTGCATTCGTGGCTACAGAGGGAAGGCATGGAGAGCGACACCCCCCTGGTGACTCCAAGGGCTGGCTTGCCCAGGTGCCCTGCAGCCACGGGGCACCCAGGCAAGCCAAGGGAAGGCAGTTTAAACTACCTTCCCTTCAAGGGGGGGCTTGCCAAGGCTCCCCGCAGCCGCGGGGCACCCAGGCAAGCGAAGGGAAGGCAATTTAAACTGCCTCCCCTCCCCTCCAAGGGCCGGCTTGCTCGGGCTTTCCGCAGCCGCCCAGGCAAGCCAAAGGAAGGCAGTTTAAATTGCCTTCCCTTCAAGGGCGGGCTTGCCCAGGCTCCCCACAGCCACGGGGTGCCTGAGCAAGCCAAGACAAGGCACGGGGGTGTGGCCTAATATGGTAATGAGCTCTGCTGTCAGGGGTGTGGCCTAATATGCTAATGAGTTTCTGCTGTTGGGTGCAGTTTATTATACTAATGAGTTCCTGCTGGGCTTTTTCTACCAAAAAAAAAAGCCCTGGAGTACATGTTGTTGGATCAGTTTTGTTGCAGTTGCCACAACTAGTCAATATATTAGTCTACGACACATCTTGATCATTATGGGTACACACAGGCAAACTTATACTTGGCTATCTTTGTACCCAATGAGGGCCCTCAAGGCAGTCAACAGTTTAAGAAATAGAATGCAAATCAATTCTAAAAAGAGTACATATGTATAAAACTAACAATTAAATATTTGGATTGTGACATTTGTTGGAGGATTAAATTAATTATATCAAAAATGTAACTTTGTTTTAAAAAGCTGACTGATGCATTTCTCACAATTAAAATAAGTTTTAATTTCTCTATTAGTTCATTTATGGCTCCTTCGATCCAGTGTTAAGTGATGAACTTTAAGTCTTCTTCTTTCTAGCTGGTGTTTTCAAATGACCATCTTTGGTATGTTAGGGTTGTTCAATTGCTTAAGCATTTTAGATGGATGAGGATCGGCCTCCTTTTTTTTAGTGATGGGAGTTGGAGAAACTTTACCACAGACTTTGAGACTGAGGTTCTTCAAGACTGAAGGGTTTTTTTTTAATGTGTTCACAGAGATGATATAGATTTTATTGAATGCCCACCAAATAAAATCATGGAAGGAATATTTCCTTCACTCAGATTTTTATAAAGGTAAAGGTTTCCCTTGCTCAAAAGCCAGTCAAATTTGACTCTAAGGGGCGGTGCTCATCTCCATTTCCAATCCAAAGAGCCAGCACTGTTCCAAGACTTCTCTGTGGTCACGTGGCCAGCATAACTAAACACCAAGGCACACAGAATGCTGTTACCTTCCCACCAAAGCGGTACCTATTTATCTACTTGCAATTTCTTTCTTTCAAACTGCTAGGTTGGCAGGAACTGGGGCCAGAGACGAGAGCTCACTCTGTCCTGCAGCACTAGGGTCTCGAACTGCTGAACTACCGACCTTCCAGTCGGCAGTTCAACATCTTAACTTAATAAAAGTAACCAAGAAAGCACAATTTGGTATGATTTCTCTTTACCATAGTAAGCTAATTGAAATGGAAGTGATTGTTGAAGAAAATGGAGGGGCCAAATGGAAGAAGTGTTTTGGGAGGAAAAATGGGCCTCGTTAAAAGAAAAAGGGTGGTCAGTTTGCCCAGGACTCATGCAATCCTGAAACCAGCCCCAGACCGCACACACATTTTCTAAGTGGATGGTTGTAAGCAATATTATTAGCGGTTAAGCCTTCACAGGAGGTCATCTGCTAGTGTACAATATTTGCCCCTTTATAAGCTTATCATCTAACTAAGATCATGGCATCTGGCCCCATCACTCCTTGGCAAATAGAAGGGGAAGTCGTAGAAGTAGTGACAGACTTCACATTCCTAGGATCCCAGATCACTGCAGATGGTGACTGCAGCCATGAAATTAAAAGACGCCTGCTCCTCGGGAGGAAAGCGATGGCAAACCTAAACAGCATGATAAAAAGCAGAGACATCACCCTGCCAACAAAAGTCCGCATGGTCAAAGCAATGGTATTCCCTGTAGTAATGTATGGCTGTGAGAGTTGGACTATAAGGAAGGCCGAGCGCCGAAGAATAGATTCTTTTGAACTATGGTGCTGGAGAAGACTCTTGAGAGTCCCTTGGACTGCCAGGAGATCAAATCAGTCAATCCTAAAAGAAATCAACCCTGATTGTTCCCTGGAAGGCCAGATCCTGAAGCTGAAGCTCAAATACTTTGGCCACCAAATGAGAAGGGAGCATTCACTGGAGAAGACCCTGATGCTGGGAAAGATTGAAGGTCAAAGAAGAAGGGGACGGCAAAGGATGAGATGGTTAGACAGTGTCATCGATGCAACGAAATGAAATTGAGCAAACTTCAGCGGACAGCGGAAGACAGGAGGGCCTGACGTGATCTGGTCCATGGGGTCGCAAAGAGTCGGACTCGACTGTGCGACTGAACAACAACAAGCTTATCATCATCATATATCTCACATCTTAATCAGCTGTACATCTAGTGAAGTCTGGTCCCCATTTGTGGGTATCTAAATCTGTGGACTGGGGCCGTGCTGATGCTAAACAGATTTTTCTGAAAACATCAGAGACCCCCAGGTTTGTGCAAAAATATGACATGTTAAAAAAATACATTGGCGGCTTAAATTTCCCCCAATATTTTAAAGCATTGACTGAGCAGACAGTTGTAATGATTGTGTGGTGGCTACTGGGAGCTGCAGCAGGCCCGGTGGTGGCTGTGGTGGATCCTGGAAGCCATGGCAGGTGCAGCCACAGCTGTGGCAAATCTTGGGAGCCTAGCAGCATTAAAACACACACAAAATAATAAAATGAATGCTTATAGCTTTAAAAAAATGGAAGCCCTCAGTGGCAGTTGCTAGGCAACCACAGCACTCTAGTCTTGGCTTTTGTCAGTAAAAGGCAGGGGAGGGAGCAGGGCCCTTTCCAAGGCTGTGTCCACCTTTGAGGGAGAGCTCATTAGGACCAGACATGGCAAGCAGCCACTGAGTGACTTGATACCTGGTGCAAAATGCCACAGCCAGGCTTTTGATGAGACTCCCTATTCAGGAACACCACCAGTCTGCAATGGAAGCTCACTATGTGATGTTGTGCCTGTCACATGCTTTCAGCTGAACCTACCTCACAGGGTCCTTGTGAAGATAAAAAGGAGCAGAGGTGAATGATGTAAGCTACTAAGGTTCATTGAAAGCTCACCCACAAGTCAGCCCCGTAGCTGACTTTTTGCTTGTGGGGGGGCAATGTTTTTCTCAGGGGGCCTTACATTATATGTCTGTGTGGTAATGCCATGCCATGCTCATACTTCTAAATAACAACTAAATAATAAATACAAGTGGTTTATTGCACAAAAATGTTTCAGGGAGAGACTTGAAGGTCCATTGGAAATAATGGGAGCCAGGAATGCCAATTGACTTGCATGGGCTCCATTGAAATACATTACAGCTCAAGAAGAGTTGCAAAGAAAATGTGTAATGGAGTCTACATTAAGGTCTCTGGTCTCAAATACACTGCTCTAGGACTGGAATGACAGGCCCCAGAGTGGAATGACAGCCCCTGGAGATATCAGGAGTGATATGGGACTGGAATGACAGGCCCCAGGTTGGAATGACAGTCCCTGGGGGTGGCAGGAGTGTTCTTGAACTGGAATGACAGGCCCCAGAGTGGAATGACAGCCCTAGGGGTAGCAGATATGTTCTGGGAGTGGAATGATAGGCCCTATGGTGGAATGACAGCCCATGGAGGTGGCAGGAGTGTTCTCAGACTGGAATGATAGGCCCCAGTGTGGAATGGCAGCCCCTGTGGTTAGCATGAGTATTCTGGGACTGGAATACCCAGCTCCAGAGTGGAATGACAGCCCAGGGGGTAGGAGATGTGTCCTAGGACTGTAATGATAGGCCTGGCATTCCACTCCCAGAACACTCCTGCTATCCCCAGGGGCTGTCATTCTACACTGGGGCCTGTCATTCCAGTCCCAGGACACTCCTCCTACTCCAAGGGGTTGTCATTCCACCACAGAGCCTGTCATTCCACTCCCAGAACATATCTGCTACCCCTCAGGCTGTGGTAGGGTGGCTGGCTTAAACTTGTATTTGACGGGCTCTTTGCTTAGAGCCCACCGACTATTCCAAATAAGGCAGCCAATACTGAGCTTGAGGTCGGTCAGGGCAGGAACTGGCTCCGCTCCTCTTCTGTTTTCCCCAACAAGTCCTGCTGCTCCTCCGAGTCAGCCAGCAGAGTGCTGACAGGATGATCGATCAGGGGGTGAGGGGGCCGGGGGCCGGGGGGGCTGAGGATCAGAGGAGCTGAGGATCGTGAAGGGGCCCACAAAAACCATGGGGGGCAGGCCCCATGGGCCCCTTGATAGCTACAGGCCTGCCACAAGTGAGATCAGTAATCCCAGACAAGCATTGGAAAAGAACAACTTGCCTAAAACTACTCTTATGCATGAAACTGCCTTTGGTCTAGCAAAGTCAGTATTTTAAGTTAAGTAGTGATTAAGCGCACAGACTCTAATCTGGGAGATCCAGGTTTGATTCCCCACTCCTCCACTTGCAGCTGCTGGATGATCTTGGACAAGCCATAGTTCTGTCAGAGCTGTTCTTGAAAGAACAGTTCTTGAAAGAGCTTTCTCAGCCCCACCTACCTCAAAGTATGTCTGTTATGGGGAGGGGAAGGGAAATGAGATTGTAAACCACTCTGAGACTCCTTTGGGTAGTGAAAGGTGGGGTATAATCCAATCTCTTCTTCTTCTTCTACACCAGAAGCTCCCCAGGGTCTCAGACAAACGTCTTTCACGTCACCCACTACCTGCTCCATTTAACTTGAAATGCCAGAGATTCACCGCAGGACCTTCTGCTTGCAAGGCAGGCACTCTACCGCCGAGCCATCCCCCTACTCTTTTCTACCCTGCAATGTGCAGCAGTAGAACGATGCTGTTTCTGTTCTCAGTCGGGGTCATGGACTGCCTGTGGCTACTCAGAACATTGCTCAGGCCCCTAATCAACATCCAGACGTTCCTTCCAGGAGAGCTCATGTGGAAGTGTTCCCTGAAGGTAAAACTGACTAATCAGGGAACTACAACATATAGTACTTACTAGGTACATGAAGAATTGGCACTGCAGATATGTGCTTTAAGAAAAGGAATGCTGCCCATGCTATTTCATGCAATTTTAGTCACTTTTTTCACAGGACATCTCTTGGATTTTTAATTTTTTTGTGTCATGTATGCCCACATCAGACCTGAAGGGAAGGGACCTTGATGATGCTTGATATGAAGGACAACATCTCTAACTGTGCAGAACACGTCCCACCATACTGCACTGCAGCGTCAGCATCAGGGATGAGCAAAAAGTGCTGAGGTGGAGACTTGAAGCTCATAATGCATTTTTTTTTATTTTTTTTGGGGGTCCAGAGATTAGAACTCCGTCAGTGAGGGAGGGGAGAAAGTAGTCTAATAAAACTGGAAAGGAAAATGGATCTGTCAAATAATTTCCAAGTACAAGCACGATAAAAAAAAAAAAAGGCCCAACCTTTTACTGTTGATTTAAAGGTCACCTGTAGTTTGAACTAGTCAGCTGTGGCAGCTCTCCTTTTTGGATGTTAACAGTTATAGGGACATAAAAATGAGAAACAGCCAGGCAAAGGATAATCCGTTAATTGATGGGAAGGAGATGTGCAAAGACAGAGATGACGCTTCACATGGTTTAGGGTGCAGATCTGTCAGGCTTGCGACTAGGTGCGTGCATTCAGATCCACCCGAGCTGCAAATATATCTGAAAAATAATTTATCAGTATTTCCTGGGTATATTTTGGCATCCCAAAAGTGTCTGGGTTCTCTCGGGAAAAGAATCCTGAGAACATCCTGGATATATTCAGGAATTACCAGCAGATCTGAAAACAGCAAGAGGCAGGAGCAGCTGTTTGTTGGGCTGCTGCAATCCTTTTAAACGTTAAAGAGACTGCAGAAGGCAGCCGGTGGATAGCTCAGCTTAGAGCTGGCTGGCTTCTCCTGCAGCGCAGTTTAAATAGATCCCTCTTGCAGGCCAGGTTAAACGGAGCCACAAGAGAGGATCATCTGAGGCAGCAAGAGCTGAGAGCTTCCCATGGCCTTGGCTGAGGCTGGTTCCTCTTGCAGCTCAGTTTAAACCCACTGGGGATCAGCTGGAGTGGTGGGAGCTGAGAGCTCCCCTCTGCCTCACTTGGTGTTGACTTCTCTTTCAGCCTGGTTTAAACCAGGCTGCAAGAGAAGTCAGCCCAGGATCAGTTGTGCCTGATGCTCCCCATGGGTACAGCATCTGGTCTGCATTCCCCCTCCCTTGTGTCTATTGAACCAGGGAAAAAATGGGATTTTCAATCCTGTATCCAAACACCACACTTGTATTGGGATTTGGGATTATTCAGGAAACCAGATTCCCCCGCCCCCCGGTTCAGTACACCGGAATTGAAAAGGGAGGGGGGAATGCACACAATGGCATTTCTACAGTGATGTTTTCTGTGCTATCTTATTTTGAATAATAAAATTAGTTTCCCTGATGTCACAGAAATGTGTGTAGTCTGAAATCAGGGGAGCCTTCAACATCTTTGAAACTGATGGGTTTTAGCTGCTTGGGGCTTGGTAGAAGCATGTGTTCTCCACTATGACATGCATAATAAAGACACTCTGGGTCAGAGATATGAGAGTAATCCAAGGCAGAGCAGGATTGTCTAACTGGTACCTTTGTCCTTGGTAGTGTTATGCCACTGGATAGCAGTCACTGGTGGGTAACCAATAGGGTTTCCTGGTCCCCCCTGGCCACCGGCAGGGTATGGGGGATAGCATTGCCAGATCTAGATTGGGAAAGTCCCAGATATTAGAGGATGTGGTCTAGAGAGGGCAGGGACCTCCATGTAGGACAATGCCATCGAGTCCACCCTCCAGAGCATCCATTTTCTCTGGGGGAACTGATCTCTATAGTCTGGAGATACGTTGTAATTATGGGGGATCCCCAGGTCCTACCTGGAGACTGGCATCCCTAGCAACCAACTATAATGACTCTCCTTGTGAGTCTTGGAGTTGCAAGCTTTGGGTTGGAAAATGCCTGGAGATTTGGGGGGGTGGAGCCTGGAGAGGGCGGGGTTTGGCGAGTGGATGGACCTCCACTGGGTATAATGCCCTCCCCCTTTAATAGAGACTTAATGTCCAGATATGGGCCACTGAAGCCTTTCATGGCATGGAGGTAAACAACATCACCTGGTAAATAATAGTCCATTAAGCTTCTATTAAAGGGGCAGGACATTTCTCTCTCTCTCTCTCTCTCTCTCTCTCTCTCTCTCTCTCTCTCTCTCTCTCTGGACTTCTGGCCTCCAGGAATTATCTGTCTGAGCACTGTTGGGAAAATTGGGTGGTAGACTACATGGACCCTAGATCCTATCCTGCTGGGCTCTTATGTTCTGTGCTCATTGTTCCCACGATATGCAGGGCTGCTTTAAACAGAAAATGTGCTGTATTTTCAGATGCACTGAATTCTAAAGGTGCAGATAGGCTCAAAATTGCTGAGGTCTCCTGATGTAGAAAGCTTTCTGAAAGATATTCAAATGTAAAAGTCTGAACCTGTTTGATTATCTTTAAATAGCCTTGGACTGTGTTCAGTTGTGGAGGCTTAAAATGTCAAGCTTAATTTCAGCCCTGAATTGCCTAAATTTGGGTAGCCTGTATGTGGATATTCCAAATGACATCTCTTCTCCCTCTTGAAATTCAGCAGTGAGCCAAACATATCTGATTAATGGTGCTTGTGAAGAAATGCCTTTTTCTCTTCAGGGAGGTTTGAAATGAGCCAAACCTCCACTTTGTGTTTGAGCAGGTTTCTCCCCCCCACCCCCCGCTCTGGGCAGAGTGCAGCCAGGAAGGGGGAAGTCAGTCCAAACGTTTTCCAGATTACCTTTACGCGTATGCTAATAGCTCTAGCCAGAGTGACAATATGATGGTCCTCCTCTTCAAGCAGGGAACAGAGTTTTGGAGGTCTAGAATACTAGATAGTTTACAGGAAGGAGATTCCTGGAGTTTTCCAGGAAGTGCTTCTTTGACCAGGTGTGACCTGGTGAGTGGGAGGGCAAAACAGATATGATAAAAGCTCCTTGTAGGAGGAAGGAGATCTCCCCCCCCTTGGGTGCTGAGGACATGATCACACACAGATCTCTCCCCTGGGAAGGCAGCCATTTTGACCATGAGCTGGCCTAAGAGAACTGTAGGGATCTTCAAGGTAAGGAAACTCTAGAGATCTATATCAACCTACTCTGAAGGGGCCCATCCTATTTTAACATCTGATAGGGCATGTATAAAGAAAGGGACAGAGGTTTTGTGTTTTACCAGTTTCTTTTGGTTCCCTTGCTCAGAGTGCTAAAAGTATGCTTATGAACATTTTATAAAAATTACTTTATAACATTTGGATGCTGGCTGTGGTTCTCTGTACCACGTAGATTTCCACAATCTCAGACATGGCATTTTAAAATGAGTGCCAGGAGGAAGAAGGCAGGCAGTTTGCAAGAGGCCAATCCTCCAAGGGCATACAAAATAGGTGTTATATTACGCCATGATGAAAAAGAGGGAAGGGGCGAGGGAAGAGAGGATGGGAGAAGAGGAAGGTCAGGGGGAGGAAGGAAGCATATATAAGCCATTGGCAAACTCTGTGCATGCTCCATTGTTAGACTGTTTGGGAAAGCTGCATTTTCAGGGAGTGTTATTGACTTGTCTATACACAGACAGGTGTGTGCACTCAACAGATCTTTTTTCATCCATTTGGATACTAATCTTTATTGCTCAACAGAAAGGAGCCATTACTATATACATCTAGAGTTGTATAAGGCAAACGTCTAAGGGTTTGGCACAAGGACATTTTCGAGTCTTTTTTGCTAGAAGGGGGAAAAACCAACATTTGCAGTTAAAACACTTTGGACGGACATAACGACACAGAAATGTCAAGCAAATTGCCATCACTGACCGTTTCATTATGTACGCCAGCATCAGCCTGTTAAACACTGTTTTCAGAGTTCCGGCGCCAAATGACAATAACCGTTAAGTGCATACAGTATATGGCATGTTTCCATTTGACTGCCACTGGTTCTGTGCAGGCCGTATGGCAACCAATGGGCTGGAAACAGGCTAGATGACTGTGAAACCCATTTGCTAGTAAAAGATATTGTGCACAAAATGGGAGCTGGTGAATTGATATGTACGGAAGCCTTTATTGTAGCTTAAATACAGAGAATAACCTCTGTTGAGAATTTACTTAAAAAAAAAAAAAGATGATAGAAGGGTTACAACAACCCTTCTATATTGTATGTAATAATAAATTACACTTACCAACCCTAGACTTTTCAGGGACGCTGGCGGTGTAAATGTCCTTGGTAAATTTAGGTTCATTGTCATTGATATCATGGATTTTAATGATAAATTCCGACTCTGGCTCGACCTGTCTTCCAGTCTTTCGGTCTATAGCCTTGGCACGTAGGATATACAGGGACTTTTCTTCTCGATCCAGCCGTTTTGCTGCATGGATATCTCCTGTATTTTCATCTATAACGAACAGACTGCCAGCTCCATCTCCTGTTAATATGTATTTTAAATTTCCATCTCCTTTATCTTGGTCAGTGTGTAGCTTTAGGGAGAGAAGGGAGACGAAAGAACACTATAAATATATGCATTGTTATTAACGACCCAATCTTTCCTCCCATACTAGTAAGTCTTTACAAATCTTGTCTATAATTGGGGTCACCGTTGGTTATCTTCTGCCTCACTATTGGGGGAAGAAATTGCAAATCAGAGACTTTGGTCTCACATGCAAAGTAACTCTAAACAAACTGATAAAGGATGCAGAAGATAAGGAAGTAGCATTTAAAATGAAGAATACAATGTCAAATGGGATAATCAGATCCCCTCCCTCCCCGTGTTCTTCTACAAACCTAGATAGTTTTATATTTTGTCCTGAAGACCGCTGGTCTATCAACTTGTTTTGAGTGAGATTAAAAAAAAAAAAAAAGACTTGGGTCGTGATCCAAAAAGCTACTTTTAGCATGCCATGACACTTTGGATCTCCATCAGTCAAATAGGGTTTGTCATGTGGTTTTGGGGGCTGCTATTTGAAAATCCCAAGGTCAGAGCCATCTTGGGTATGTAGTCTTGTGGTTCCCTGGGTATAGGAGGAATCCTTGTACATTAATTTATTTGCTGTGTCACTAGCAGGATATTCCCCCTTTCACTAGGTTTAGGCTATTCCAGAGCTCTTCAGAATGTTTTGTAGCTTTGATACAAAGCTGGTAGGGTAAGAGCTCATGCTGACCTCTTCCTGGATGTGCCTGCAGAGGGTTGGGTAGGGATGCCAACTTCCAGATGGGGCCCTGGAGATCACCCAGTTATTACTATTCATCTCCAGATATTAGAGATCAGTTTCCCCAAAGAAAACGGCTGCTTCGGAGGGTGGACTCTGTGGATACCCGATTGAAGTCCCTCCCTTCACCAAAACCCACCCACCTCAAGCTCCACCTCAAAAATCTCCAGGTATTCCCCAACCCAGAGCAGGCAACTCTAGGTGTGGGGCAGCTAAAGCAAATCTTAATGAATGTTTTTTTTGTAGTCAGCTCATGGGACTAGGTTAGGGGTGCAACAAGTTCAGTATGTTACTGGCCCTGCCAATCATTATGGGGGGGGGGGGAACTGTACTGGGGATGAGTAGATTCCCCCAGTCCATTTCTTTTATTCTTCTGAATTTCTCTCTGTGTTGTGGTCTGCTCCTCCTTAATCCCAGTTTAATTGGAAAAAATAATAAAAAAAAATATTTTACTTCATTAGTTCGATTCATACTCTGCCCTTCCCGCTGAAGTGGACTAAGGGCGGCTTACATAAAATATATAAATATAATTTAAAAACATACATAGAACATCCAAGAACAATCACAAACTATTTTTGACAATTAAAGTCCCTTTCAGTTACCAATATACATGGGCATGTATTGATTGATTACTGTATCATTTGAATCAAGGTCTTGTTGTTGTTATGCTTGCAATTCCTCCCCTTTGGTGGCCATAAAAACCATTTGTCATAAAATTCATCATAGTGATGTGGTGACATCATTCATTTTCTACCAAATGTTAACCTCTCCCACCAGTTCTCACTGTAGGAATACAGATAATTCCAGCTAGATTTGGCTCCATTTGGGTCCTCAAAGAGCAGCAATACTTTGGGAGTACAAGCTTTGAAAGTCAAAGCTCCCTTCCTCAGATAATTCCAGTAGTTTATGTAATCATATGGGCAAATATGTAGTACCTGTGTATGTGTTGACTTTGATAAGTCATGTACCCAGGGGTCTTTTCGTAGAAAAACAGCTGCAGGAGCTCATTAGCATATGATATGCTAATGAGGTATTAGGCTATTAGCATATGCCATGCCCCCTGACATCACCAGAAGTGATGTCAGAAGGGGAAGCAAAAGGGGGGGAGGCATCTTCAAAAGCCTCCCCTTCCCTTCCCCAGCTGACCTGGGTGGTGGAGCTAAGAGAGAAGGGGTTTAAAGTTTAAACACCTTCTCATGAGAGTTGGCCCACAGAAGGAGGAAAGAGGGAAGGAAAGAGAGAGAGCAAAGAGGAGGAAAGAAGGAAAGAGTGAAAGAAAGAGAAGGAAAGAAAGAGAGGGAAGAAGGAAGGAAACAGGGAAAGGAGGAAAAAAGAGAAGAAGGTAGGAAAGAGGAAAAAGAGAGAAGGAAAGGAGGGAATGAAGGAAATTTGGTGGCAATTTGGCCCCATTATATCCTATGGGCCTTTGAAGTCACTGGTGAAAACATAGGGCATATTCTGGAGGCTGGAGGGGAAGGGATTTGAGGGAGAGGCTCCAAACTCACAGGGTAGGTGATGGAGCCTCTCCCCAAGATATCCACCAAGTTTCAAGAACATTGGACCAGGGGGTCCAATTCTATGGGCCCCATAACAGGTTGCCCCTATTCCCTCCATTGTTCTCTGACTTGGTGGGGATCAAGTAAGAGGCTCCATCACCTACCCTGTGAGTTTGGAGCCTCTCCCTCAAATCCCCTCCCCTCCACCCCCCAGAATATACCCTATGTTTTCACCATTGACTTCAATGGCCCATATGATATAATGGAGCTGAAATTGACATTCGGCTGCCTGAAAGACTTCCCCGGGATGCCGGCTGGGGGCGGGGCTTGGCTCCTGAGCTCCCGGAGCTGTGCTCCGGTGCGCTCCCCCAAAAAAAGACCCCTGCATGAAAGTGCTCCCAATCCAAGATAATGCAAAACACCACAGTGGTTATATGACCATTTGGACAGATAAAGGTAAAGGTAAAGGTTTCCCTTGCTCAAAAGCTGGTCGAATCTGACTCTAGGGGGCAATGCTCATCTCCATTCCCAAGCCAAAGAGCCAGCACTGTCTGAAGATGTTTTCATAGTTATGTGGCTGGCATGACTTAAATGCCAAGGTGCACGGAATGCACCTATTTATCTACTTGCAATTTCTTGCTTTCGAACTGCTAGGTTGACATGATCTGGGGTCAGAGATGGGAGCTCACTCTGTCATGTGGCACTCAGGTCTCAAACTGCCAAACTACAGACCTTCTGATCTGTAGCTCAACATCTTAACCTCTGAGCCACCGCAGCCCGAGATTTGGATGGATAGACTTACCTAAATACAAAATACTCTGCATTAATTTCAGTTACTGAGGAACTGAGGAAGCACATGCCCCAGATCAGTGAATCTGATCCCAAACAAATTCTTGGATGACAGTTCTGTCTGTAGCAACCAGCCATTAGGGCTAAATGGGCCCACCATGCTCACAAGCAGGGCTCTACTACTACTAAAAAAAAAAAAAAAAAAATGGCAGCAACAGGGTAGAGCTGATGACCTCATATCCTGCTTGCAGGCTTCATAGAGACAGCAGATTGGCCACTGTGGGAAACAAACTATTGGTATCATCTAGCAGACTTCTTCCAAGGAAGTAGTATAGGTGAAGCACTCATTCAAAATACAGGTGGAGGAACTGCATGTTCATTAGCTTACAGAAATCACCCTCCATTCAGGAAAGTAACTCCTTCATAGACAAAGATGTAAGAAACGCTTCATACCTTGCATCCCCAAAATGGAAAAGTGCCAAAAAGACCAATATGATGTAATGGTAGGGGTGCCAGCCTCCAGGTGGGACCTGGGGATTTTCTAGAATTACAGCTCATCTCCAGACTACAGAGATCAGTTCCTCTGGAGGAAATGGATGCTCTGGAGGGTAGATTCTATGGCTTGGCACCCCATTGAGGTCCCTGTTCTCCCCAGGCTCCATCCCCAAATCTCCAGGAGTTTCCCAACCTGAATCTCGCAACCCTACAGTAATATAAACTTATTTCAACTTGGAACACCCCTTGTGTTCAGATGTGCAGTTTCTGTCTTGTGATGTTCAGCATTTCTTTTGAACAGGTTGAGGAGCCATCTTACACAATGCAAAGTGGCATGTTGCCACATTGTCTTGCCTTACATAGTCAGAGGTAGGGATGGGCACAAACCATCTGTCAAACTAAAGTTCGTCACAAATTTTGGCTGGTTTGTGGTTCGTAAAGCAATGTTCATGAACGGAAGAACTGCCATGAACTTTCACAAATTTTGACACAGTTCATGGTGGTTTGTGGTGGTTTGTGAAGAGCAGAAAGCAGGAGTCTAAACCCCTGCTTTCTTCTCTTCATGAAAAACAGGTGAGCTATTTGGTTGAAATGGCTTTGAGCCATTCTAACCACTGCTTTCTACTTTCCACAAAAAGCCGCAGGGAGCAGAAAGCAGGGGTTGAAATGGCTTTGAGCCTGGGGCTGGCTGTGGCTGGCTGCCAAGAAAGCCCCTTTAAACAGCTGAGCCATGTGGAGCAATCTGCTCATGAACCGAACCTCATTTTTGTGGTTCATGCCCTTCCCTAGTCATGGGACCCACATGGAAAAAAGCCAAGTGAGGCAGGGGCTGTAGTAAGGAGGGAAATGAGATGAGATTGGGTAAAAATGTTGCCTGGATTCAACCCTTTAGAACTGAGCCAGCACTTTTTTGTCTTGGTTTCATAGGCAGTCTGAGCCAATCAGGAAATGTTTCCAACACCTAACTGTACAATGGAGACAACAACAACAACAACAACAAAAACTGAATTTGAAGCAGAGGGGTCTGCATATACTCTGTAGCATGCACTGATGTGAGACTCATAGTTTTGTATCGGCCCATTTTTCACCAGACCTGAACGAGTATGTGGGTCACAACACAAGTCAAGAGGTAGCCAGTAGAGGCTGAGGAAAGCTACAGACTCTGCAATAGGAGCTGGAACATGAGAGTGAAGCAAGGTGACAGGTAAGGCTCTATGTAGCTAGAACTCCCTCAGTAGGCAACTCTCCAGGCTGATGCTGTGTGAGAAGGTTTTATAGTAAGTTGAAGCAGCACAGGCTAGAGTTCAACTAAAGGTTTTTAAAGGGAACTCATAGCTCTGCCCATCCTGACTCTAGAGGAGGAGCATCCTCTTGCCAAGACTGAAAGGTGCAGTGCTGTCCTCCCAAGTAGGTTTGCCTTAGGTGATACCTTGTGTAATCAGGTATTTGCTTTGCTGCCTGATTCAGGTTTCTGCTTGAGCCTACCACCTTCATTGGACCTGATAGAAACACTGGAGGTCTTAGATGTTGATGGTTACACTTCTGGGGATTTCTGAATCTCCATATCCACTGGATTACTAAACTGGTGTATGGTAGACATGGGGCCTCCCTCTGGTGATCCTGAGTTGTTTAGAGTCTGGGTACTGTGGGGGGAATCCTCTTAAGGTTACCAGGTCCCTCCTGCCAATTGATGGGGATTGAGGAGGGGCTTACTGGGTGTGGGAGGGAGGCTCTGCTGATGTGCAGTGAGGTACCCAGGTCACAACCCACATAACCTGGAAGTGACACCATCACTTCTGAGACATTTGGGGAATGCTCTGGTATTTGGGCGAAAACTCTATGGTAGAAGCCAAATTTGCCATAGTTTGGTTGTTTGTTTTTGCCCAGAACATCATTTCAGAAGTCATGATGTTACTTCCAGGTTATGTGGGCAGTGACATAGGCATGTTGTTGTACCTCAGCAGAACCTCCTTCTTTATCAGGGTATCCCCCCCCCCACCCCAGCCAGCGGATTGATGGCTGGGCTGTGGGGCCTGTCAATGGGAAATCTCCACTTCCACGGGAGGTGGGGGGGGGGAGGTCTGGGAACCTGAAATCCTCCTACCCTGAGGAGTTTTTATCTCATATTAAGGCTAGCACAGGGCAGGTCCTGACAGGTATTTATAAACAAAGCTAATATAAAAGAAACACCATAAGATTCCAGAGCTCCCTTCTCAAAGGGGACCAAAAAACATACCTTTGCAGATTTAGAAAAGAAAAAGACTTCCCCAGAATTGGAACCAATCTTCTAACCGTACAGTTAACAACTGGGATGACTGAGAGGTTTGAACAGCTGGATTGAACAATAGCGGATAAGCAGGCAAATCACCTCATTTATAATTGAACAGTTAATTTGTCACTGGGAAATAAAACAGATACAGAAAAAGTACCAGTCTTAAAAATAAAAAAAAAAAAATAGGAGGGAAGAATACGTACTCCATGAACTGAAAAGACCTCTATCAAAATGGCACTTTAAACAGAGCCTTAATAGCAGACCTTAGCTGGATGGTTCATTTGGGAGTTGAGACTCCCTGTGGAGATAAACCATTTATGATTTTAAAGGTCAAAAGCGGCACCTTTTTAACTGTACCTGAAACATACTGAAGGCCAATTTAATTCTTTGAGAGTGGATGTAAATCTCACCCCCTTTTTCTTATATCTATTAATAGATAGGCAGCAGTATTTGGGGCCAACTGAATTTCCCAAACCATTGCTCTGGGTAGTCTAATGTGGAAAACATCAAAGTCCGAATGATGGTGGCATCATCCTTTTGTTCTAGGAGTGGGTCCTGCTATCAGTAGGTCTATAACTACTGCCTAGGATTCTAGAAGTGATGCTGAAGACAGTAGAACCCCAAGCTGTGAACCTGATCTTTCATAAAGAAAGTGCTCCCAATCCAAGATGAGCATGTCCTCCTCTAGCAGATTCTCTTCATCCTAACGACATCTGAATCTGGTCTGCATTCAGCTTCAGCTGGCTCACCTATCCAAATCCATTACCATCTCCAGATACTTATTCAGAACAGCAAATGCTTTGCATGGTTCAAATGCAGAGGAGAAATAGAAGCTGATGTTAAGTAATATGGAAGAAAAGAGGAAACACTGAGGGACTTCACTGGATGAATTCCATGGGGAAGACCAAAAGAACAAGAGTCCAGTAGAACCTTAAAGACATTTGTGGCTGGGTATGAGCTTTTGTGAGTTACTGCTCACTTCTTCAAATTCTTTAGGTATGGAAGCTCATACCCTGACAAGAGGGCCTGGCGTAAACTGGTCCATGGGGTCGCGAAGAGTCGGACTTGACTGTGCGACTGAACAACAACAACCCTGCCACAAATTTTGTTAGTCTTTAAGGTCCTACTGGGCTCTTGGTGTTTTCTACTGCCACAGAAAGACTAACATGGCTACCCATCTTGATAGATCTCCTTGGGGAAGAACAGCACTCTCCCAGCACCATCTTCTGAGACCTTTCTTCCCTTACAACTACTGCAGAATGCTGACTCTGCATGGTACCCCAGTGACATTCATTGACTGATGTATTGACAGGATGGTTGATAGACTCAAAAGCCTCTGAGATGGTCAAGAGAGGTATAACATCTAAATCACCAGACAACATAGTTCCACTGCACATCACATTGGTCAGGCCACACCTGGAGTACAGTGTGCAGTTCTGGAGGTCTCACTTCAAAAAAAGATGTGGACAAAATGAAGCAGAAGAGAGTGACAAAGATGATTGGGGCCTAGAGGCCAAGCCCTCTGAGGAAAGTCTGAGGGACTTGTGAAAGTTCGGACTGGAGAAGAGGAGGTTGTTCTCCTTAAATGTTTGAAAGGCTGTCACTTAGAGGAGGACAGGGACCTGTTACTGTCAGCAGCTGATGATAGGACTCAAGATAATGAGTTAAATTACAGGTGGAAAGATGCCAGGTGAATATTAGGATTTATTTTATTTTATTTTTTTATAGGAAGAATAATTCAGCAGTGGAATGGGCTACCTAGGGAGGTGGTGAGCTCCCCCTTGCTGGCTGTCTTCAAGCATCAGCTAGGCAAATACTTATCAGGGATGCTTTAGACTGATCCTGCACTGAGTGGTTAGATTGATACCCTGTACGGCCTCTTCCAACTCTATGATTCTAAGAGAATTAACACCATTCCCATGTCCTTCTCTAGGTGAAAGTCATCAGCCAGAACAGCTAATCAGTTTCAATTTCAAAACACAGCATGGAAGTATATTGATGGATCAAGAAGAACATACTCAAAGGCAGCTGGAGTTGACCCTGCTCCTCCTGAGCACCTTGATTGAAAAGGCCACTTTGAAACGGACAAGTAGTTCTCTAGCTCAATCATATCCAGTGATGGCTTTTTTCCCAGGCAAGTCTTGACCTTGCAGATTAAATGCCTTCAAGTGATGTAATGTGGTGTGCTGTCCAGTCTTGCAGACTCTTAAAACTTTATGGCAAAGAAGGAAAGTGTAATTAGCATGTGGAATTCACTGCTGCAGAAAATGGTGGCTTCTACAAGCATAGACAGCTTTGAGAGGGGATTGGATAAATGTATGGAACAGAGGTCCATCAGTGGCTATTAGCCACAGAGTATAGATGGAACACTACGATTGGGGCAATGATTCTCTGTATTCTTGGTGCTTGGGGGGGGGCAACAGTGGGAGGGCTTCTAGTGTCCTGGCCACACTGGTGGACCTCCTGATGGCACCTGGTATTTCTGGCCACTGTGTGACACAGAGTGTTGGGCTGGATGGGCCATTGGCCTGATCCAACATTGGCTTTTCTTACGTTCTTATGAAAGTAATCAACATCCCTGGTTTTGCAAGACTTTCTATCCACACTCAGAACAGTGCTACTGCATAGGTAGGAAACAGTCATATGTCATTGATGTTACAACTGAATAAAAACAGTGACCAGATTTTGCAGTTACCTCACTATGGCTCTGCTCTGGGTGGCAAATTTTGCACTTGTGTGCATTTAAGCAGAATCATTGTGCATTTGCAGAACAGTATGGTCCGCATCGGGCCTGAATTTGGAACACTGACTATTAAATCTTATTTGCTTCACTACGTCAATAAGCGAAGGGCCGACTCTGTACTATGCAGCATTCTGGGGTGCTGTACTGTACTGATAGTTTGCAATCCTGGGAAATCCTAGGAGCATCTACCATGGAACAATCAATGACTGCTGTAAATTTCAAGAGCAGTCACAACATCTCTCCAATGAGGGGTCAAAAGCCCTTGTTGTGCTTTGTTCCATGTCTGGAAACTGTAGCAACTCTTGCAAACAGTACCAGCAGACTGGCAATTTGTTAGCTGTGGATGTTGCTGGAATATGCTGGGCTTGATCTTCCTACACTCACATTATAATTGAATACCATCACAAGGACAGCCTTAAGGTGACATACACTGACCCCTTTCACATTGCCATTCTAAACTAGATGTTATCCATTGGTGGGCTGATTCTGGGGCCTGCCATATAAAGACAAATAAGGCCTATAAAAGCCTTCAGAGCCCACTTGGGAGCTCAGTCAAGTTGAGCCGCCCCTTTCACATTACCATTCTAAACCAGATGTTATTCATTGTTGGCCCAATACTGGGGCCAGTGTATGCCCATATAAGGACCTGTAAAAGCCTTCAGAACCCACTCTCAGAGTTCACTCGGTTGAGGCCGTGGGCTGGTGGTGGGCTCCCACAGCACCTAAATGCCTTCAGGGCTCACTTCCTGGTGAGGCTGTTCTATGAACTCACAAACCCAATGAACCATAAGACGGTTTGGGAAACAGACAAGTTTGTGTAAGTTTGTGGTTTGTTTATTCGAATGAACCATGAACCCCAAAGAACCACTATTCTCCCAGTTCATGCCCATCTGTAGTGGCAACTAGAAACAGGGCATTTTCAGTGGTGGCACCTCACTTTTGGAATGCCTTTCCACTTTAAAAAAACAGAACAAAACCTTGGGGTCTTTTTTATTGTTTCTATATAAATGCACAAAAACAAACAATGCACAACAACAAACCAATTACAAAACAACAAAGTATACTAAACCAGCTCAGGATACCACCCAGGGCTCTTATTGAACTCCCTAGACCTTTATGCCAAACACAGAATTGTTCACCAGTAGTCACACAGGAATTCTACAATGCCAAAACTATATTCATTAAACGGTCCTTAATATACAATGCTGATAATAACTGTGAGTGTACATTTGCCCATGGCTTGATATCATTTCCAGTACTTGATGCATTTTCTTTAGTCCACCACAAAATGCGGTGTAAGTACTATTCCCCATGGAATGCCCTTCCACTTGAGGCTCACCTGGCATCAACTTGACTTTCTGTTAGGCACCAGGCTAAAACACATCTTTTTTTACCTAGACTTTTAATTAAAAGTTTTATCTTTATGGCTTTTTAAAAAATGGCCCGATTATGGTGTGAGGTTTGTTTTATGGATAGTTTTGGAAGAAGAGTTGGTTTTTATACCCTGCTTTTCTCTATCCTAAGGAGTCCCAAAGCAGCTCACAATTGTCTTACCTTTCTCTCCCTGCAACAGGAACCTTGTGAGGTAGGTGGGGCTGAGAGGGTTCTGAGTCCCTCCTGGAAACTGGTGGAGAATGGTGGTGGACTTACCTGGAGAAAGAGAAAGGCCCAGGCCTCATTGCCAGTGTCGCACAGGAAGTGATGTCATCACACCAGTGACATCCAGGTGACAATTTGGTATCTGGGCAAAAACTCTGTTACAACTGGCTTCTGCCATAGAATTTTCGCCCAAAAATCAGAGTATTACCTGGATGTCTCTGGGGTGATGACATCACTTCCTATGCAACACTGACAATGAGGCTCGGGCATTTCTCTCTCTCCAGGTAAGTCCCCCCCACTGGACAGCTGATTGGTAGCTGGGGGGCAGAGCTTGGAGGCCTCCATTGGAGGTCTAGCAACCCTAGTTCTGAGAGAACTGAGACTGGCCCAAGGTCACCCAGCGGGCTTCATATGGAGGAGTGCAGACTCAAACTTGTTCTCCAGATTAGAGTGTGCTGCTCTTAACCACAGCACCAAAAGAAAACAAAAAACAACAACTATGCACTGCAGAAACCCGCACCAAAGCTCACAATAAGAGACTTCAATACAATAAGTAATTCAACACATGTAATCAATCATAGGAAAATATACAAGTCCACTATATCCCAAAGGGAAAGAACAAAGTCCAGAATAGAAATCTCTCAGCAGGAAGCAATGAAGTCTGGAATAGATGTCCAACACTTTTCCTAGGTATTGATCAGTGTTTCGAACTTCAGGTCCTTCCTCAGGAACTAGAAGCCATTATAGGAAGTCTTATTGCAATTTCTTAACACGGTCAACATTATTCAAACAATTTGGACCAATTTACATAGTAGCAACATTTGCAGGTGCTTTTTAGAGCTTAGGAGACCTGGCCCATATTGAAACTGAATAATGTTGACCTTGCTAAGAAATTGCAATAAGACTTCCTATAATGGCTTCTAGTTCCTGAGGAAGGACCTGAAGTTCGAAACACTGATCAATACCTAGGAAAAGTGTTGGACATCTATTCCAGACTTCATTGCTTCCTGCTGAGAGATTTCTATTCTGGACTTTGTTCTTTCCCTTTGGGATATAGTGGACTTGTATATTTTCCTATGATTGATTACATGTGTTGAATTACTTATTGTATTGAAGTCTCTTATTGTGAGCTTTGGTGCGGGTTTCTGCAGTGCACAGTTGTTGTTTTTTGTTTTCCCTTGGTCATTGTTTACTGTGGACTGTATTGTTGTTGTTCTTAACCACAGCACCACAGAAAACTTTTATGCTCTTGATGTCCCCAAGCATATTTTAATGCCCTGTTGTTGTTATATTGTTAACTAAAGGCTGCAAATACTTTAAGCCCTTTCTCTTCCTGATATTTATTCAACAAATGGCTTAGCACCATGCGGTGCTCTAAAGTTGACTTTCCCTGGCAAAATCTGATTTGTTCTAGCCCTAATATTTGCTGATCCGATAACCACGACTCAAGGGGCCTTTGTCTCTGTACCTAGAGATCTTTTGTGGAAGAAATTAAGGGGCCTCGGGATTGATCCGAGACTGCTTTTCCTATAAAAAAAAAAGGTTCACTTGGAAACCACCTGCCAGGTCAGATGTTCAAGGGAGGGAGACTTAAGTCCCAAAATCCCAATCAACATAGGAGTAAAACAAGGTTGCACATTAGCTCCACTACTATTTAACCTTTTCGTAAATGGCTTAGCCCCCTGTTTGGAAGGAATTGAGGGTCATAATCCAAAACTAGAGGTGAGGCATGTTCTACTGCTTCCGTATGCAGATGATGCTCTGTTACTCTCCCTGTCAGAAACAGGGATGAAAAGGATGCTATTTTTTAAAAAAAGACTATTGTGATTTAAATTATTTGACCTTAAATTTTGATTAATCAAAAACAATGGCTTTGGGGACCACCCGGAAACCTGTCAAGTGAAGTATAAGAGAGAAAGGGGTTGAGCAGGTTAAAAGCTTTAGATATTTAGGAGTGTATTTTCACTACAGCATTAGGTGGGTCGCCCATCTGAAATCTGTAAATAATAACGTTCTGGCAATCACCCTTTTTTAATACTAAGGACAATCAATTCATTCCTGTAGCCCTGAGAGTGTTCAATCATAAAATAAGTGCCAGACTGCTCTATGCCGCAGCAATTTGGATGGCAGCCTTTAATAAAAGAGTAGAACAAGTACAGTCTAAGTTCTTCGGGAAAATAAGTGCCAAAGTGCTCTATGCCGCACCAATTTGGATGACAGCCTTTAATAAAAGAGTAGAACAAGTACAATCTAAGTTCTTCAGGGAAATATTAGGGCTACCAGCGTGTGTCCTGTGCTGCTATATGCTTGGAGACCAACCAGAGACTCCTAGAGACAAAAGCCTGGATCATTACAATCATTTTTTTTTTTTTTTGGCTACACTAACATTTTAGGAGTAGCCCGAATAGTCTCATTGCATATATGTTATCTGAACCTCAGTCATCTGCATGGTTATCTGTTATAGAAAAGAACATCATTGTAATTGGGTTTAGTTTGGGTAACTTGGGTTCCCTCCCTGAGAAGCCGGTCTTTGCCTTGATTAAACACAGACTTCTAGATATTGGACTGCAAGAACTCAGAAGCCACACCTCAGATAGTTGCTCCCCTTTGAGGTGGGGGCTTGTACCAAGTGGTTCCTTGGCAGAATATTTTTTTTTCTTGTTTGACCTCCCCTTACGTTCGTAGAGCTTTTATGTTAGCCCGTTGGGAGGTTTAAGAAAATTCCATATTCTAATAGGTTTTGTGTCTGTGGTTCGAAGGAGATAGACAGTATTGAACATGTCCTGCACTGTATACTTTATTTTGATATTCATGCAATTTATCTAGATCCTCTGCTTCAAAAATATGATGGCCAATCTGATCACGACAAGACCTCCCATCTACTAACCACTTATGACTCTGAGATTATTGGGACTGTGGCTAAATGTATGTGTCACAATGTTAAGAGGAAAGGGATGTGTTAAAAGCTGGGGTAATGTTCCCTTCCTTGTTGACTGAGCATGTATGAAGTTATGAAGTTATGCCAATGAAGGTTATTGTTGTTGTTATATTGTTAACTTCTTATTTTAATTCTGAGCTTTCTCAAGCATAGAATTCTCCTGGATAAGTCCAATTTATCCTAACTGCTAAAGTAATCCCAAATTAAATAAATATAATTAATCCAAAATATAACTAATTCTAATAGAAAAAAAATATTGAATTACTTTTTGGATTTTTTTCCCTGTGAACCAGAGTGAAGTAGACAGTTACAGTCCCAAATTTATGTATCAATGGTCGTATATCAAAACCAGCAAGGAATCATACACTTCCTCTTAGCATGGTTTGATCCACCAATCTCCTACAAAGAAGAGATAACACAAGTTTTTCCTTTAAAAAAAAATAAAAGAAAGCATCTACATAGATTTGTTCTAAAAGAAAGCTTCTATACATAAAAGAAAGCATCTATACATAGACTCATTCTGCTTCTATAAACCTTCTTGTGGACCATGGTTAAATGTTGTACTCAGTACTTTCACTGGTCAAGGCTGGTTTATACCTGCCTCGTTTCTAACTTGGAAAAAGCAGGCATCTCCAGGATTGTAGATGTACTCCAAAAGGGTAAATCAATGCCTAAAGCAGATTTAGAATGAAAATATAGTACCGATTTACGTCCAAATCCAGTGCCTCCTAGATGATCCAGCAATAAAACCTAACCTCAAAAAGAAGCTCACCATTTTAGAGCTGCTTTTTTATGAACATAAGCATAAAGAAGGACTGATATCCAAAATCTATCAAATACTACTAGGTGATCATAACAACAAAAACTTAAACTACCAGGGGTTATGGCAAAAAGACATCCAGCAGCCTCTTTCACCCACCCAGTGGGAGGATATATGGCACACACATGCCCGTGTTTCTCAATCTCAGACAATCCAGGAAGCTGCATTTAAAGTTTTATACAGGTGGTACCCCACCCCTATCAGACTATCAAAGATCTCCCCACTTTGCTGGAAGCTGTGCAGAAACAGAGCGATGTTCTATCACAATTGGTGGGAGTGTCCAGCTATATAGCAATTTTGGAAACAGGTTTTACATCAAATAGAACTCTTAACAGGGTATACCCTACCCCTAGACCCAGCTTTGATCCTACTGCATCTATGGCCTGGAGACAGTCCAGCTGTTAAAAGAAGGCAGCTGATCAATTTGCTGATAATAGCAACTAAAGTAGTGATTGTGCAATCTTGGAAAGTCCAAACTCCCCTTACACTATAGCAGTGGTTACATAAAACTTGGGATTTCTACTTATTAGGAAATGCTTCCACCCGCACATCTAGCAATAACTTAAATCCTACAGGACAAGTGAGGATCCCGAGTCGTGCCTCTGTAGTTCTGCAGTTGTCAGCATCTGCTGAAGCTTGGCCGACTGCAAATTAACCACCTCTGGTGTTTAGTTGGCTCCAAGGGAGCAATGTGATGGAAAGCGGCTTCATAATTTAAGGCATAGTAACTCATCCTTTTAATATACAGGGCACAATCATGGCATGCTGGCTTCTCTCCAAGTCCTTTGGCTATAAGAGACAGAAAGAGGGACAGAGAGATAGATACAGATATAGGGGTAGGGATATGGAAATGGATATGGATATGTATGTAGCATCTGTGTGTGGGGAGGGGCTTTATGATATCTACTTATTATAAGAAGCATTTTTTCCCCTTACAAATAATGTTAATACCAAGCAGCCATAGTAAAAAATAAAAAATAAAAATAAAAGAGGAACATTCATATTTATGACCAAAATTTGAATAAATAGTTTCAGTAGTAGACAATTGTATGTCTGTGCCTATTCCATTTTATATGCACTTCGGGAGAAAATGAAAATGCTGAGCTGTATTGAACTTCAATGTGATCTGAGGAATAGCTTTTCATTTATTTCACGGCCAACCCAGAGCAGCATTTTCTGTATAGCTGTATTTCTCCTGTTCTGCCTAATGAGATGGAATTTCCATTTTCAGTTGCATCTCATTTTACATAATTCTGTGACAAAGGGTAACGATAGGATAAGTAGCTCACTTTTTTTCAGGTGTATGGTGAACCCTCCTAAGAAACATGAGTAACCTCATCAACACTCTTGGCTTTCCTCAAAATTTTCATGATGACCCTTTAAAAACTCATAAGTGCTGTACAAACATGCAATGGACTGTGAAGGGTTAATGCCTCAAAGAGCCAGAGAGCCTTGAGTGACAAACTGCTCAAATGAATTTGATTGGTTAGCATCAGCTGAGCAGAAAGACTTGGGAACTCACATCTGAAGATTGAGATGAGTTTGGCTCTGGCTGAGAACTGGAACAGTTTAACCATGACTGAGGAGAGTTTAGCACTGACTGAGAAAAGTTTAACACTGACAGAGGAGTGGGAAGGCTGGCAAGGAAGAGTGGGAGGATTGGTGAAGACACCCATTTAGACAAGGAAAAAGGATAGATCTTCTAGTTAGAGAAGTGATTCTCTGCCCAGTTGATAAGGGAGATAGCTCAAAGATTGGAGTGATCCCTGGTGTGTTTAGAGAAGGAATTTGGGTACATGGAAGGTATCCCTGCCTTATGAAACCTAAAGAGTCAGTTACACTCAAGAAAGTGAACCAGTGTGTTTAGGAAACACTGAAAACCAAAGCCTCTCACCTCTAAGATTGTGAAAAGCTTAAAAATTCTCATGTGATGGAAACATATGAATGTGAAATTACTAAGTTACCTCAGAGTTCATTATTGAGTTACCTCAGACATTTTACTCCTTGATTTCACTGACTTTCTCCCCCTACATTGAATAAAATCTTGTTTATTTTTGAATGTTCTAAAGCCTCTTGTGCGCCATTTTTCAAAGTTTAGGTTAAATAAGTGATCTTGTTGCCATTCCCCCGCCCCCCACAAACTCCGGCAATGAACCAGCATAAAAATATAATAATGTGACTGGGTGGGACAGCCATAGGTCTTCAGAAAAGAAGAAAATAGATAAAGGGGCTGCTCAGGTAGGAAAAAGCAGAGGGAAAATCCTGCATCCAAGTGGGGAGGATGGGGCTAGGTCATCACAAAAGCCCTTTTAGTTCATCTTGAATTTGCTTAAGGTGAAATCATGGTGGGGCTCTAGACTTAGGTTGGGCCTGAAGATCTCCTGCTATTACAACTGATCTCCAGGCCATAGAGATCAGGTCCCCTGGAGAAAATGGGTTCATTGGAGGGTGGTCTCTATGACACTGTATCTTGCTGAAATCCCTCCTTTCCCTGGGCCCCACCACCTACAATCTCCAGGTATTTCCCAACCTAGAGCTGGCAACCCTATCTTAGCTCAGTGCTGTTATGGAAACAAGGAAGAGCTAAGAAGCAGCAAGTGTCCCCAGGTTTAAATGAATTAGTCATAGAGTTAAGGTAATTCGGCATTGATGGCACTGTTTGTTTTCCTTCAGTATACTTTGTCAATAAGTAGGGCAGATTTTGTTTTGTAGACAGCGACTTATTAAACTGACAGTTTTTATTGTCATAAAGCATGAATCAATCACACAAATAAGGGTTCTTATGCAATTACACTACAGCCAAGGTGTTAGAATTAGTTAACATTTTACATCATTTTCTACAAATATTGTTTTCATGTCTAGATATGAAATCAATATAAATATATACTACTAACTCCAGATCTGCTGGTCAGCATCAGTGGCCCTGAAGGGTCACCAGCTCTGGGTTGGGTGCCTACTCGGGGTTGAGAAATACCTAGAGATTTTGGGGTAGAGTCTGGGGAGAGAAGGGTTTGGGGAGGGGAGAGACTTTAGTGGGGCATAATGTCATACCGTCCACCTTCCAAAGCAGCCATTTTCTCCAGGAGAATTAATCTGTGTGGCCTGGGATTAATCAGTTGTAATCCCTGGAGACCTCCAGCCACTGCCTGGAGGCTGGCAACCTTAACATCTACATTGGCACACATCAAGCTCCACACACTTTGGTTGAGCATTGCTATGTGGATAAGCATGCCAATCCGTTGGACAAAGCTTGTTTTCGCAAGTGGATCTGCATTATTGGATCAGAGTAAATGTCTTTATGAACCATGAATGAGAATTATTCCTATAGAATATCCTTCATAATATAAAATTATGTATTATTGGCAGACTGACCATTATTCAGGCAGTGTTGAGGTTTTACCCCCTTTCATCTGAGTTTCTGATTGCTGCTCTCTTCTACAGAACTCAATGGAAGCTATTAAGATCAGAGCCATCTCCTGTCTGCAGATCACCTGTTATTACAGTTGATCTCCAGGTGACAGAGAGCATCTCCTCTGGAGAAAATGGCCACTTTTGGAAGGTGGACTCTATGGCATTATACCCCATTGAAATCCTTCCCTTCCCCAAACCCCACCCTCCTCAGGCTCCACCCCTCAAATCTCCAGATACTTCCCAACCTGGAGCTGGTAACCCTATGGGACCTTCATGCACAAAACCTATCAGAGATGCGGGCTATAGGAAGGAGGGGGATTGGGTGAGAATGAAACAAAAAGCTAGCTTCCCCTAGCTCATTAATTATGGAAATAGTATGCAGAGTTACTCCACTGTGCATCTATTGATTGCAATGGGCATAATATGGAGTAACTCCACATAAGATTACATTGTAAAATAATTATGGCGTGCCTGCCTTTATTAGTTGTATTTTCCTGATGTGATTTCAAATGTCCGCCTGCAGACTTTAGTGTGTTAGCTGGAGCCACTGAGGTCACTAATGCATATTTCTGAAAGATCTGTTCAATAAAAACAAAACCAGCCATCCTTGATGCTTCTTTTTCATTGTGGAGGTTGTCAACCCTAGGGGAAGGGGTGGGCTTTTCCGCAGCTGGAGGAACGGGAGAGTTGGACAGACTGACGTGGCACAGCTTTGCAAGCAGTGCCTGGGTTGGAGGAAGCCCTTTAAGGGGGCTGGTGTCTGCCTCTACTCCCCTCTTTTCCCCAGACAACATCCTTTCATTTTTTCCCCCACTATCAGGGCATAGATGTCCCAGCCCTATGATTTGTATCTCTCCTCATTTGAAACACATTCACCTTGGATTCAAAAGTAGATGCATAGTTAGCTGCTTCTTCCAGTAATTCCATTCTGCCTAGGCCACAGTAGTGTACTACTCATTATTTGAAAGCATATTTTGTGTTCATATTATGTTGATTTTTTTTAGGGACGATGTATATTTTTGTGGGGGGACCGAGCCGAGGGAGGACAGGAACCTCAGTGGGGCACAATGCCACAGAGTCCACCCTCCAAAGCATCCATGTTCTCCAAGCAAACTGATCTTTCCAATCTGGAGATGAGTTGCAGTTCTGGGTAGAGTTGCCATCCCCCCAATGAGAGCAAATTTCCCCGCCAACAAAAGATAGGGATCTGGCAACCCTAATTCTGGGGGATCCACAAGCCCCACCTGGAGGCTGGCAACCCTGCACTAAATCCAATATGCTTTTGATTTTAGGCTTTCTGGATTATCTCCTTCTTGGACTAACTTCAGCCAAGCAGTAGGTTGGATCCATCCTACTTTTCTACTGGTAGAAAAGGAAGAAGGGCTCCCCTTTGACTACCAAAAATAGGCTATACTTGGAATCAAGAGACCTGTATGGAGAAAAGCCATGTGGGACAGAAACTCTAATAAAGAGAGGTCTTGGCTGATCTGAATGAAGCCCTGTCTGGATCCAAACCCATGCTTCCTCAAGCAAGCACTGGGAGGGACAGAACAGAAAGAGCAAGTCTTCCAGGTTTTGGCGGTTTTCAGGAGGGTGTACTCCATCACAGCTCTGATGTGAGTGACCCACGAAATGTGCCGATGGGGAAGGGTCCGATTTGATCTTGGGCCCTCTCAACTCCTTGTAGTGGAGTCATAGCCTGGGGCACATGGGAGATCTCTCCCAAGGCAGCAGCTGAGGGATTGAGGCTCCTTTTTGCCCCGAAAGGTTCCCGAGGCACAGAGCTAGCAATGGCACCCAGAGGCACACACCAGACAGAGTGCACAATTGATCCAAAGAAAAACGATATTCCCTACCTTTTGAAGAAGCATGAGTAAAAATGTGAGTTGACTCATATACTAGCGAACAACCATTCAAATGATAGCAGTAAACCCGCGCCAAAGCCCCAAACAAGCAGAGAGGGAGGGGAACTCCCAATCCCAAAAAGACTGAGTTTAAAGCAGGGTCTGAGAAGGTGGCTTGAAGAGAGTAAATATTTGACTGAGTGTGGCGTAATCAGCAAGAAAGTGATAAATCTGCAGGCTTTCAGAGATTTTTTAAAACTTTTCTCTTAACATAAACAATGATGCAGCGAGCAGAAAAAATGGTGACTAAAGGGAAATTTGCAGCAGGAACTGCCAGCACATCATCTCTGGCTACTAAACCAGAAGTAACTACAAATTTTCCTAAAATGATTGCTGCTGCTTTGCGCCCTCTGCTGGACCAGATGACTAACCTCAATGACAAGTTTGACACGTTGCAAAAAGAGCTTAAAGAAAATTCAACAATAATGGAGAAGATTGTAAAGAAGCTGAAAAAAGTTGATGTTAAGTCCAAAGAATTTGGACAAAGATTGGAGGTGGTGGAAAAAGAAAAAAAATCTCTGGACAACAGCAACTGCTTCTCCTCCAAATGGAAAAAATCAGCATATGTCCTGAGACTTCAAGACATCCTGGACCAGAAAGGAGAGAATTTAAAAGAGATTCTAAGTGAGGAACTGGCTCCCATGGTGGGCTTAACAGCGGAAGTTTTACAAAATGATATTGACCTGGTTTATCGTACATATCCAGAATTTATAAAAAACAAAAACAAGCTGCCCGGGGAAGTATATTTGAAATTTTCAAAAAGATCAACAAGAGACACAATTTTGAAAGCAACAAATGGAATAATTTTGAAAAATAAAGGAGAACAAATTAAAGTATTAAAAGACATTCCATTTGAGATTAGAAAAAAGAGGAGACAATATAGAGACCTGGCTTTGTTTCCACAGCAAAATAATACACCATACAGATGGATAATACCTGAAGGGCTTATCTTCAACTTCAAGGGGAAAAAAAGAATAACATTGACTCTGTTTCTAAAGCGAAAAGGCTCTTAGAGCAACAACAGAAAGTGACGGAAGGATCTGAGACAATGGAGGATAACAAACATACAGAAGCAGAAGAAGAGAAGGAGGAAAGCTCTGACAACACTTTACCTAGCTTGGTAGAATCATCCAACTTGGAAGCAGAATTAGGGGCAGCTGCCCCTAACCCCCTAAAAGTTAAACTGGATTTCGGCAAAAAGAAGCTCAGAGGAAAGAAAAAAGCAAAATAGATTAATTCTTGATAGCCTGATGTTTATCTTTTATTTTTAAATTTAAAGCTAAGTTGTACACACTACAGTGGGACAAGAATGTGATTGTTTGCTTTATACTTTTTTATAACTAATTTTCACTTTTTACTATGGGGGCAAAATGGAAGTATCAAAAAGTCTTTTAAATAATTGTATTATGATCCTTGCTACTCCTTTTTTTAGTGTGTATCCATTCCCCTGACCCTGTAGGTTTGTAGTTTAGAAAAGCAAATATTTTAAAAAAAGAAAAAGAAAAAGAAAGAGCGAGTCACTGGACCACACTTCATTTTTAAACTTTCAGGAAGGAATGGTACCTATGCCCCATTTGACGTAAAGCATTCCAATATTTTTAAAGACACTAGAGAATGTTTTTTTGAGTATGACATACTGAGTTCAGATGCGTTGATAAGTGAAACAGCTCATAGTTTATTTCAGCTCGGGAGAACAAGACAAGGAAAGCAGGACCGAGGGCCCGCTTATATTCCCACAGTGAACCACACCCAAATACACACCCATGATAGGATTATTTACAGTGCACTTGCATTCAATAGGTCACTCTAGGATCTTGACCTCCCGATTGGGTGCGGTCTCAGATCCATGTCCTCTATTGTCTTTGGGAGCAAAGCTTGAGCCGTTCGCATGGCTGTATGAGGACCTGACCGCATGCGTGGTCTGTGTAAGAATACAACACCAAGCCTTTTTTTTTTTGTCATGAGAAAGCTTAGAGCTGCAGTGGCTCAAGTGGTTAAGACGCTGAACTGCAGGCTGTGGAAGGTCAGTAGTTCAGCAGTTTGAGATCCGAGAGTGCCGCATGACGGAGTGAGCTCCCGTCTCTAGTTCCAGCTCCTGCCAACCCAGCAGTTCGAAAGCAAGTAGATAAATAGGTACCACTCCAGTGGGAAGGTAACAGCGTTCTGTGCACTTTGGTGTTTAGTCATGCCGGCCACACGACCACGGAAATGTCTTCAGACAGTGCTGGCTCTTCGGCTTTGAAACAGAGATGAGCACCGCAACCCTAGAGTCGGATTCGACTGGCTTTCGAGCAAGGGAACCTTTACCTTTACCTTTACCTTTAAGAAAGCTTATGAGAAGCTGAGGTATCTGTTCTCTACACTGTGATGAAATAATGGTTACAGAGGCTGGTTATTCACTTCTATTGACATCCCTCTTTTCACTTCAGTGAGGATCCAAAGTATCTTTGATTATTCTCCTCTCCTCCATTTTGTTTTGAGAGAGTGTAACTGGCCCAAGATCACCCAGCAAGCTTCCATGGCATGAGTGAGGATTCCAAGCTGGATTTCCCAGATCTTACACCATTCTATTTCTCACTTCATTCTGTTCCTGGCCACTAGATACAACTGGAACACAACATAAGAACATCAGAAAAGCCCTGCTGGATCAGACCAGTGGTCCATCTAGTCCAGCATTCCTGTCTCAAACACAGTGGCCAACAACATGGCATAAGGGCCGAGGCTTTTCCGATATTGCTTCCTGGCTCTGAGATTTAGAAGATTAGTGCCTCAAAAAGCAGAGGATCCCCACAGTCACCATGGCTAGCAGCCACTGATAGACTTACCCTCTACAAATATCTTAAACTGCTAGAGGGTTTTTTTAAAATGTGTATATGTGTGTGAGTCTGTAAGGGACTTTCTTAGAATTGAGTAATAAGCTTTTTCAAATTTGCTTTTTATATGCAGTTGATCAGACGTTATGATTTTGATGCAAAAAATATGTTTTCTGTTCCTTTTTTGGCTAAAACCAACCAGGCAAAGAATTATATGAATGAGTTTTGAAATTAATTGAGCAGTGCCAGAATGCTCAGAAGTTCAGTGTGTCTGTAGTGGCATATAAAGATTGAAATGACATCTTTGAATATATTCATAGCCACAATATAATTGCATAGTGATTGATCTATGTATATTAAACACACGGCTGATAACCTTCCTCCGTCAACACAATCAAGCATAGCGGTGCCAAGGATGTCTTGCAGAAAACCCTGAGTCATAGAACTAATGCCTTTCTTCATTTTCCTCTGCCATTTGTTTCTACAGATGGGGAATGTAGCAGAGTCTGCAGATCACCATAAGATTGCAAGCCTCCAGGTGGTGGCTGGAGATTTCCTGGGATGACAACTGATCTCCAAGCAACAGGGCTCAGATCACTTGGAGAAAATGGCCACTTCGGAGGGTGGACTCTAGGGCATCATACCCCTTTGAAGTCCCTCCATAAGAACATAAGAGAAGCCAATCAGGCCAATGGCCCATCGGCCCATCCAGTCCAACACTCTGTCACACAGTGGCCAAAAATACCAGGTGCCATCAGGAGGTCCACCAGTGGGGCCAGGACCTTAGAAGCCCTCCCACTGTTGCCCCCTCCCAAGTACCAAGAATACAGACTGAGAGTTCCTATCTATACCTTGTGGCTAATAGTCACTGATGGACCTCTGCTCCATCTGTTTATCTAATTCCCTCTTGAAGCCGTCCATGCTTGTAGCTGCCACCACCTCCTGTGGCAGTGAATTCCAGGTGTTAATCACTCTTTGGGTGAAGAAGTACTTCCTTTTTTTTCCGTTCTAACCCGACTGCTCAACAATTTCATTATGTGCCCACGAGTTCTTGTGTTGTGAGAAAGGGAGAAAAGTACTTCTTTCTCTACCTGCTCTATCCCAAGCATAATCTTGTAAACCTCGATCATATCATGCCTCATTTGTCATTTCTTCATGCTAAAGAACTCCAAGTGCTTTAACCTTTCTTCATAGGGAAAGTGTTCCAACCCTTTTATCATCCTCCCCTCCACAAACCCTGTCCCTCTCAGGCTCCACTCCCAAGCTCTCCAGGTATTTTCTCCAACTTGGAGCTGGCAACACTACCATACAAAAAGAGCTGCCAACCTGGAGGTGGAGCATGGAGATCTGGAACTACAGCTGATCTTTGGACAACAAGGGTCAGTTCCCGTGGATCAAATGGCTGCACTGGAGGGTGGACTCTATGGCATTGTACCCCACTGAAATCTCTCCCCTCCTCAGGCTTCACCCCAAATCCCTAGGAAATTCCCAACCCAGAGTTGATAACTCAACATACAAATCTCCTAGTCATGCCTCTCATGCTCACTCTGGGGCTGTCTCATACACTATGTGAAGTTTTGATAACTGTGGGGTTTTTCCTGCCCTTGGTGTGTTTCTGGACCTTCTGTGCTGACTTCTCTCACCATTAGAGGGTGAGAAGAGGGGAGAAGAGGGGAAGGGGGTTTCAACACCATGATCCTCCTCCTCTCCACTGACCTCTGCTCCCCAGTCCTCTGAGTAGGAACAGTTACAACACCCCTGACACCTTTAGCAACCAGTGGAATGCCATACCCTCCCGGGCCATTTCTACCCCACCCATGTGACCTGGAAGTACTTGGCATTGAAAGAAAGCTCTCATTGGCCTGGGCCATCCATCTGGCCTTCTGATGGATACATTTCCCCACCATCTGTTTTCAGAGCTGCTTCTTGCTTCAGAGGCCAGTCCCACCCACTGCCTACAGCCCCATACTCACCAGACGTTTGAGTGGCTGCATCTTTCCTCAGGAACAGTCCCTTCAGCTTGCCTGCAGTTCCATCCCCCATGAGCCTGCCCTGGTTGTGCTGGTGGGTGTCAGCAGGCCAGCCTCACTTCTGACCAAGTGAAGACAGGCTGGTGTCATCCCAATGGAACATGTCCTGGCTGGTGGCACAAGAGGGTTGTAGGATATAATGCCGTAGAATCCATCCTCCAAAGCAGCCATTTTCTTCAGAGGAACCAATCTTGGTCATATCTCCAGGTGTCAGCTGGAGGATGGTAACCAAAGTAGTAGGTAACCCCTGAGACCCCAGAGAGCTGCTATGTGCTTCACCTACATATGTGACACTTCTACACAAGACAGTATTGACCTTGTTAGACCAATGGTCTGACTCAGTAATAAGGTAGCTTCATGTATAACTGAGAGCCATCATGAGGTGCTGGAAGCAGGAAGGGAGAGAGCAAGAATCGACTCATAATTAGTGCACTGATGGATGTCTGTCATAGATTTAAATAGCAAAAAAATGCAGTGGCAGATGGAGGCAGCTGCCAGCAAAATCTTTCTTTTACGTAAGTGGAGGACATTTATTTTAGAGATTAAATCAATAAATTATCCTCCTTCCCTTCTATATGACAGACCTTCCAACATTTTACAGAAGACATAGAGACAGACACGTGCATTGGTACCTGTGATGGACAGCTACTTGCAGATACATGATATCTGCCTGGAAACACTGATGGGGGTTTAGAGAGAATTCTACTGTTGACCTGAGGGAGTTCAGTTGAGAGTGTTGGTTAGGAAGGAAGGTGTCCGGGGTGTGTGTGTGTAGAGAGGATAATGAAGGATCTGGGAGGATCCTGAATAGGGAAGTGGAACTGGTAGTCCTTCCCTGAGGGAACTAGCTCCTAGGAAAGAAGGGTGATCGCTATCATATGCTAAAAACAGAAAATTGGAATCTATATGTATATTCCTGTCTCCACAGACATCAGCAATTTTGTGTCAACTAAGCTTGTCCCTGTTTATCTGAGTAGGCACAGAAAAGTGATCTCTTTCAGCATCTACATACACCTGTCTGTAGAACAAAGTAGTTATATTTTTGCAACAAATTATCTGTTGTGTATAGTTATACAAAGTCTCCCTCATTCCTGTCGCCTTTCCACCTGCCCAGTTTAAACCTGAATCCTCCCTGACAGTCTGACTTGACCATTTCCCCATTAAAGTGAAATAAAACAGTTCATGTATTGTGGATTCATCCCAGCCTCATTTGTGATATATTCAGACATATACCAACTAAGGGTTTTCAGCATATAGAATTTCTTATTCCATGTTGGCTGAAAAAAAAAGTTTCTCAGAAGGAGAAAGTAATAATTGACTAGCATTACGTTTCTGATAAAGGATCATTCAGGAATTGCTTTCCTTGTTTTTTAACAAGCATAACTGTTAAGAAAGCAGATCAAAGTTTAAGTCCAGTGGCACCTTTAAGACCAACAAAATTTTATTCTGGGTATAAGCTTTCATGTGCATTCACACGTCTTCAGAAAACATTTTACTTTATTCTTCTTGAATTTGCTCCTTATGGGTATTTGTCTGGAAACAGACAAAAAAAAAATTGTGCCCACATGGGTATTTCAGAAGCAGAAGGGGTCTGGAGCCATGAATTTTCACCCATGCATGTGACACTTTTTACAGACCCTCCTGTGATCCCCTGCAATCTGCCTAGTAAATGTATCAGTCATGGGGGGTCATTGTGAATGGTACAGCCTACATGCAGGAGGCATGTGCAAAAGACTTGTGCGATATCATGGCTATAGGCTGCCAGTCCCTTGCCTGCAACCCCTTGCGATATTTCTGGGGTGGGTCTTACCTGGAAGTGACATCACTTCCAGATGACTCTCTAGGAATCTCCCCAAATCTCTATGGTAAAATCCATACAGATTCGGATGACTCCTAGAGCATAACTCCCAAACAATGCCATTTCCAGGTCAGTCACCAGCCCATCTTTTTCTCCCAGTGTGAACACCAGCAGTGGTGAGAATGCAAACAGTGCCATGAAAAATTACCTACTGGAATCTGGTGCTTGATGAGCCGAATGTAGGTTTACTGGTCCATCAGAAAGTTTTGGGCTGCATTGTGGCTCAGAAAAACAAAATGAACAAAGCAGGATGTTTTGTTCTTTAGGGGTGGGGCTAGTATCTATGTGGATGGACTTGGCTACCGTCAATGAGAAATGGCTTGGAGAGTCAGGTCAGGCTTTGAATGCAGAGTGTGGGAACAAGCATAAAGGTAGAAATACAAGAGCAAACCATTCCCTCTTGGTTTAGGGCTACCAGATCCCGGGAGGGGGGGTTGCCCACTCTAGGACCCCCCGATCCACCCCCAGAGTGCCTGAATTGGGCCAACATATGATATCATAGAACTTCTAGCTGAATGCTAGAGTGCACGCCTTGCAACATGCCTAGCATGATGAGGTCACTTCCAGGTGATGTCATCATGGCATGCTACGCACATGCACAAAGGTCCCAGACCTACCAGAAAGAGGTAGGAACCTTGCAACCCTACCTTGGTTTCTAGTTTGATTGGGAAAATCAATCAGTCTTCATTAATCTGCCTGCTAGGCTGGGCTAGTCCTATCCCTGGCAGCGGTGGCTCACTCCCCCCTTCCCCGAAATCGTAACATGATTGGTGGAGCTGGTCATGACTGAAGGCTCACTCTGCACTCTTGGCACTACAAGAGCACTGCTGTTCCCTGCTGACACCACACCTATGTGCAGCATGTCTTCTGCTTCCAGTGAATTTTTGTGTATATCTAGTTTTACATTTCCATGGGCCATGAACCAGCAGTTC